>CM037879.1:245618437-246818437 GCA_021292165.1 Shinisaurus crocodilurus
TTTTCTTTTCTCCTCTGCCTTTTTCTTCCTCCTAAGTCCTAACCCTTATCAAAGTCAGCCGAACTATAGCTTTTCCTTTATACAAGTTTTGTCCTGTCCATATGCCCTGGGCTCCAGGGGACTGATGAGCCAATAGTTGAGGCGGATTGGTCTCTGCCTGGCTGTACTTAGCCCTTTGCTTCCCCAGAGATCACTTCATTTCCTCAGAAGCACAGTTTGGGAACACAGAAAGCTTCAGAATTCATCTATTACAGGCAGCAGTCTAAAGCACTTAGCAACAGAAAGTGTGTGGGATGCAGCGATAGCACTGTGTATGTGTGGCAACCTAGTGACATCAAGAAAACTCTGTGGAAAATAAATTCCTTAATTTGTTTCTGTCTCCCCCCCCCCCTTTGGAGCTGTGAAGACATGTTGGACAGCAAAAAGATCATCTAGATTTGATGTTCCCAGATATAATGTCTACAATTCAGCAGTATTGCAATTCAGTGCTGAGTTGAAGTTGATTTAACTAGCCAGGGCTGGCATCAATGGTAGCCATAGTCGAGCACCTGCTGAGGGCCCACACCCTGGCAGGGGCCCACTGAGAAGAGCTCCCTGGAGAACTTTGCTCCTCTTCTTCACCATTGCAAACTGCTTGTTCACCTGCCTCTCTGGCCCAGACAACAGTGGTGGTGAGAAGGAGCAGTAGATGCCACTGCCTACTTGTTCATTGGCTCTCTGCCTGTCAAGGAAACAAACGGTAGCAGTAATGAGAGAAAGGTTGAGCAGCAATAGTAGCTGTTGACAATGGCAGTGAGATGCTAGACTCACTGAGGGAGAGGGGCCATTGATGGTGTCTTGCCCAAGGGCCCTCAAAAACCTGGAGCTGGCACTGTAACCAGCAGCTGGCCTGCAGACCAGAAAAACATGCACAAATTTCTCTGGTGGCGCCTCATAGAACCAGGATTTTATTTGAGTCAACATTCTGGAGCCTCATTCCAATGCTAGCACTCAGCTCTGAAACAGATAAAGGTGCTATTTCAGAACAGAAGGCATTTCAGCATGTGCAGAATACCTTTCTGTCACTGATGAGTAACCACAGCCAGCATCTGCATAGCTGAGAACAGGGGGAAGGATTTCCAGGTTAGAAAGGGTAAGAACATAAAAAGTCCTGCTGGATCAGACCGAAAGCTGATGTAATCCAATATTCTGTTTCCCATAGTGGCCAATCAGATGCATATGGGAAGCCCAACAGCAGCTGGCATACTGCTATTGATACATATTGCCATCATGACTAGTAGCCATTGATAGCTTTATCCTCCAGGAATTTGTCTAATCCCCTTTTAAGTTGTTCAGATTGGTGGCAAACGTTTAGGTAGTCTTGTCTCTCAATACCCCTCCATCTTGGTATCTACTTTGACTCTGCAGCCAAATCAGTCTTTGTTCACTGAATATTGGTCTTTCTCATAAAATTACTGATGCTGCTCCATGGTTGGCAGAAATCTAAAGGCACAGAAAGCCTTTAGGCTTTGTCATGACAAATAAACATGCATAAATGACAGCTTCAGGCCAGTATTGCAGAACTCAATGATGTGGGGCCTATACACCTCACAAAAACACACATTCTTCTCCCACTTTCTATGGAAACGGAGACAAAAGAGTACTGTACAAGTAATACATGGATGGGTTAGGAGTTTGGGAAGCAGTCTTCTCTTCTTTAACTGCTCCCAGCCCTAGATCCTCCTGGAATAATGTCATGGAACAGAAGGTTCCCTCCCCAAATTCAGAATCTATGCTTCCAGAATGTTCATGATCAGGTGAGAACTGTCCTAAACAGGGCCCATCTTGCCCTGTGTAATCCAACATGAATTTCCCCAAAGAAATCAAGTCTGATTGGCTTCCTTTCCTAATAAAAATAGGCCACAGTAGTTCTTTGCTTCAGAGGTACCGGTAAGTCATTGACATGAGGGCTTCAACTCAACCCAGCTAGTTAACTTAGGGAGCAATCCTATGCATGTTTAGACAGAAAGAAGTCCTATAACTCCAAGCATGCCCCAGCTGGACATGCTGGGAGTTGTAGGAGTTTTTCCTGTCTAAACATGAATAGGATTGCGCCCTTACTTATTGTTTTTTTTCCTAAGGTCCACCTAGCTTTGGTCTTGCTGCTGACATCTGCTTTATTACCTTATTCTTGCACCTTTTTCCTGACACTGCTTGTGCCATGTTAGATTCTGATTTTAATCAGACACCAGGTTGGCCCTATCGTTAGGCAGTGAGGCAACTACCTCAGGCAGCAAATACTGGGTGGTAATGGTGGCAGCCCCATGGCTGTTCCTTCTGAGCTCCCCAGATGTTCCCCATTCCCTCTAATAGAGGGCAGAGCAGTGTATGTCACATGGCCTGTCCCGAGCCCCTTAAAATAGCCTGCTGCCTCAGGTGTGGTGGAGGATGCCATCTGATCAACTGCCAGTCCAGTCAGTTTCTGTAGGTGGAATGGGTAGGGGGCACCATCTTGTCCTTGGCCTCAGTCAGCAAAAGTCTTGGGCCAGCCCTGATCAGACAGACACTCTCTGCTTTTGATCACACTGCCTGAACTTACCAGTGTTCTGCCTTGTTCCTTTGAGCTGACAAGTTGTGTGGTCTTGGCGGCTCTTCCAGGTTTCTGGAGCTACCATAGTGCCAATGTTACTCCTGCCCACCCATGTCTTTTCAATGGCTATTTGCTGTGGCCGATAGGTGGCCTGGCTCATGCTTGAAGTCTGAGGCAAGCTCTTATTTATTTTGTATCTATTACTATATTTATATTAGCTGCTCTGTAACTAGAGATGTGAAGGACTGGGGGAAAAACAGAAAAACTATGGGGCGGGGAAGCATAAAAATGTGGGAAATTTTTTTTGGACTTTTGGGAAAAAAATACTTTCCCCCAATTTTGTCCATTTCTCTTCAACCCCCTCCAAGCTTTCACATCTCTACTTATGACACACATTCTCTTGATAACTCACAAAACAACTTTCTTCTTAAAGGAACCACAAGGACAATATTAATTACCTTACAATGCTTTTATGGAGTTAGATTGACAACTAAACAATTTTATTAAAAAGTTTCTTTCTATTGCTGGATATGGTTAAAAAAAGAGATATTTCTGGAAGATTTTTAATGGAGTGTGGGACTGTAGTGCTAAATAGATCAAATATCAGATACAAAGCAGCTGGTACCCTTCCAAGTACGTTCTTTCAAGGAGTAAAAAGTAATCAGATTACCATAGATATCAATTTTATTAAAGATTAGACATTTTATTCATATCTACAGCAGAATGGATTGTACAGAATAGAGTATGCTGAAATACTATTGGCAATGCCCTCCTTTTTTTTTCTTTTCTTTTTTTTTTACAAAAGTGGAAACACAAGTCTCTCAGGTAATTCCAGTGATGCAGCTAGAGTTGGACTTCAGGGCCAAAGTCCAGGTCCCCAAATGACTGCCCAGAGAGCAGGAGATGATGAGGGAAGTGACAAACAAGCCCAGCATCAGCACGTGGACTGGCATGAACATGCCTGGCCTCCCAGGGCTGAAGCTGTTCACTGCAGCATCCTTTTTCATTTTACAAAACTTTTTATAGTCAGGGGGTGTCCAACCATGCATGTAAATGGTTAGAGATGCTAATTTTATAATGTTTACTGTAAATATATTGGCCTTTTATATAACAAAATTGTGCTTATTCCCAAGTAAAGGTGTTAAGCATCAGGGCAGCAGAAGCAAACCCAATTTTATTCCTGTAATGATTATGGTGCTATTATTTAAGTGAGTTTAAGCAGTTGCAAAGCATGAAACAGAGATGGAGAGGGGAGGGGAGGAGAGAACCACGACCTTTAGACCAACTCTAAAGGGTGTGTGCGTGTGTAGAGACCAAGTTTCCTAGCTGCACCACTAGGTAATTCCTGTGTTTATTGCCAATGGCAAATGCTGAACAAACAGCATTAAAGTTAGGACTTGGTGACTGAGTAAATTATGTGTTACAAAATACAGAAATTCTGAACGAGATTTCAGAAAAAAAAGTGGGAGAAGGTTTCAGAATAAGTGAAACCCAAGATGTTTCATAAACACATATGGGAGGTGAATAAGAATTTTTATTAAAAGTGACTTGATCAGTATTGTTACCCATTGTAATAAAGAAATAATAATGAAAAAGGAAGATCAGGAAAAGTAGCTATTTTCTCTGGAAGAAAGGCAATTTAGGAGTATGAGATGTGTTAGGAACATATAGACACTGGCAGAGCAATCCTGTGTGTGTGTGTGTGTGTGCTGGACAACCCATCACTTTCAGAGCCCTGCTGGCTTGCTCTGGCCAGGGCGGGAGGTGGGGGGAAGTTTGTTTTTCCAGCTTTTTCCTGGTGGATCTTTTCTTTGAAAGCAATGGGAGGGAAAATATCTATACCAGCCTGGAGTTAGCACAAGTTGGGGACCTGATTTGGGGATGTGTCAGGGGAGCAATGGGATTTTGAATCCAGAGTATTACAAGGCCACCCTGACATGCCTGCAGAAAGTCCCAGATCAGGCCCTATTGCCAGCTGAAACACTGCTGGTGGTACTCTTATGCTCACATAGATTTTTGCAGGTGTACTAGGGGCCTCTGTGGCAGACATGTGGCCCTACTGTTGGGAGCTCTCCATTGGTGGAGGGGCTCGTCTGCTTTAGTCGGCCTTTGCTGGGGCTTAGGATTCTTCTATTAGTAGGTATTCAAATATATCTGAAGCCAAGAAGTACTTATTTTTTTTGGGGGGGGGATATTTGAAAAAGCAAAAAAGCAGATTGATTACTTGCAAATCAGCTGCAAACAAAAAAGAATTGTACCATCAATTGGCATCGATGATGATACAATGACAGCTTCTAATAAAAGGCATTTTGACTGAATATGTCAAGCTTTACAGTAATCTGTATAGACAATCCAGTTGCAATCATAATTTATAGGGCATTTTTAATTACAGTTGTATATTTAAAATAAATCAATGGCATGTAGGTATGTTAAATAATCCTATCACAGTGCAAAAAGTCTGGGAAATCTTAAGGATTAATAGCCAAATACTACAAGAAATTCCTGGATATTTTAGTAAACTAATTAATTAGATTATGGGGAGAGTGATCCTATGGCCCCTAGACAGCATCTAGGGGACTATAGGATACTTCAGATTCCCAGATCCAAGGGTGGAGACAGAGCTCCAACCTTGGAGCTGGGGATCTGGGCTCCGATCCTGGCCTTGCAGCCAGTGCAGAAAGAACTGCAGTGGCTGCTTCTCTGAGGTCGGAAATTCAACCTCGGAGAGGGGGTAAAGGGGGAAGGGACGGGAGGGGGGGAGGAGACAAGGTATCTTGGCAGTGCTCCAGCCTCCTTCCCTCCCCCTCCAAAGTGCTGCAGCTAAATGGCCGAAATCAACCGGCTAGCTGAACTGCGGTGTGGGAGGCGCAGGGAGGCAGAGATCACCTCCCCCGCTTCCCCCGCTCTGCGCTGGATGCTCGTAAGCCTCCGAGTTCAGAGGCTTACAAGCATCAAGGGCACAGTTGATAGGATTGCACCCTTAATGCATTTATGATGGAGAAAGCCATACTTAATTAATGGCATGAAGCAAAACTAGCATTAAATACGAAGTCAGGAATATATTCTTCTGCTTCATATAGACTGATTTCATTATTGACTACAACTAATAAAATATTAACCTCTTTTCTTGTCCAGAGATTGACTTATGTTATTGTCAATATAAAGAAAGAGAAAGGAATAGGGGAGAGATCCTAAGCTCCCAGCTCAGGGGCCATTAGATACTGTGAACCTCTCTCTCCATGGACAGAGGTCCCATGGAGGCCTCTCATCCAGGCCAGAGGCCATCCCAGTGTAATGGCAGAAAGCTCACCCACTGTTGCCAACCTGCTATTATTTCTCCAGGTGTGGAGGGGCCAAGATTTGGAGGCACATCCAGGGAAGCCGTGAATCCACAAGATCTAATGTTTCCTTGTTCCCCAGACATGTCCACAAACAGTTTGAATAAGAGTGCCAGCCCTGGAACTGGCATACTTCATTGCCTCCCACGGTGCTCAAATGAAAGGGGAAAATTTAAAGGAAAAAAATAAAAAGAAAATGGACAGAAAAAAGCAGCCATAGGCATCCCCTCCACCATCCACTGTGGCTGCTGTGAGCTGGCAGAACTCTGAATATGGTGGTGGCCATGGATCTCCCCAGCGCAGGAAGGTAGGGTTGCTCTGCCCATGCGTTTTGTGAAAGAAGACTCCTCTTGGATAATACCAGGAGATTAATCAATATTATAAATTACATAAATCATTTCTTCTTGTTGTTGTTATATTTATCACAGATTTCTGAATTGTGTAAGTTGCTTCAAGGCTACTTTTTGCAGTGGTAAGCGATGCATACATTTAATAAATAAATAAATAAATAAATAATAAAAAGTCAGTCTAATCAGAAACTGGTATTAATGCTGCTAGTTGCAGAAAAGGATTTTGACAAGGTTGGAAGGAGGTATTTAACTGCTTTGGGCCTGGGGGCTTGTAGCAGGGTGGCTAAAAATAGATTTAAAAATAATAAAATTGATTTTTTAAATTTAAATCAGATTTTTTTAAATAAAAAAAAACATAAACCACTAAATTTCTCTCTTATTTTAAAAATATCATAGTTACAATTAAGTCTCATCAGAAACGTGCTCAACCTGCACTTACAGTCTTATAATAATGAATCAATGGTTCTGTCACACTCACACACAGTGGGGGGAGATTCAATCAGGCATGGGCATTCATTTTAGTTTGCCATCTCAAGAAAAAGGCTCTGTCCAGCCTATCAGCACTTCCTTCTTGAAAGTTCTGGGTTTTCAATTTTCAGTAAAGTTATATATGCAAAGACACACAGGCTAGATAAGATCGCTGTGTTATGCTTATGTGGTGTTGAAGCTGGGCCAGGCAAGGTAGAGGAGTTAGTTAAGACAGAAAGACAATATAGGAATGTGGATAAAAATCAATGATTTAAAAAAGAAGAAGATAAATTTGATTTTTTAAAATTTTAATTGCATTTTTTTTAAAAATGTAAAGACTAAGTTTCCCTCAATTAGCTAGGTTAACATTAAATAATCTACATATAAGCATATTAGCCATACAGTTAATCTCTAAACTCAGTGAACGCCTCTACATGATAAATTGAGTTAAAGGAGGCTTTTTCTTTGGAAATAACCAATCTGATAATTTCTCAAATATGAGCATTTGCACTCTACCTACCAAACATAGACATTCCATTTTCACCTGATGAAAAAAAACTATTCTAGTCTGCCCAGTAACTATCAAACCTTTCTTTGACCTATTTGTCATGGGCATTTCATTTTTAGACAGAACTGTCCAGTCACTTCCGGGTGAACATGGAGCTTTGAAAGCTGCACAGAAATTCTGTGGGGCAGCTGGTACAGCGTTTCCTGGCCAGAGAATGTCTCAGGCTGGGTGATCTACTTCTCATTAGAGAAGCGAAGATCTGAGGTTACTCCCAAATTATCTCATAGGGTCATAAATTGCTTTTTGTCTGTCTTATGACGGATAAAGGCGGCGGGTGATCTGAGGTGGGGGAAAACAGCACTGTATTCGGAGACCGGTTTTACCGATCATCAGAAGTATGCATGTTCGCTTCCAAAATAAAGGAGTACATCTGGAATGGCTAATTTGGAATCTTTCTGCAGCAGAGTGGGATTTATAATTAACTGTAAGTAGACTATGTTTATCTGGGAGGCGAAAAAGATAAGAGAGGAAACCTGAAAGGAGGTCTAAATCTTATATGTTTGGAAGCGTCTTGGAAATATCTATACGCAAGGCAAGATGTTTGCAGTTGCAGCATTCTTAAACCTGTGGAACGAAATGGAGAGAGAAATTCTAAACAAATTGGAAGTAAGAATCCAGACTTTGAACGTAAATCTTAAAGTGGATCAATCAGAAGAACAACGTAAGACAGATTTCTTTACAGGACCAGCAGAGGAGAAGACAGAAGAAGTAAATAAGGACTTGGGAAACTTACCAGAAATTCACAGAGACTGTGAAGTTATAATTGGATTGAATTGACACGAGAAGACAGTTCAGCAAGAAGTTGTGACGCACTTTTTAAAATCTAAGATGGCGGAGCCGGAGACCGGTATGCAGGAGCCCACAAAACAACAGAACAAGCTGATTTCATTCTTGGTTCAAAACCTGGAACTTAATTATTATCCCTTTGACAGAGGAAAGCAATGAAAGAGACTATCTTCGTGGTATTTTATTGGCAAAAGATAAAGGGTTGATGTATACTGTATTACATGTCTAGTTGGAAATATAAATAATCTTTTGATTTTAAATATTAATGGCAAAGGTAAAGGGATTGATTATATGACTTATTTGAATTTTAAATATTAATGGTGATGTAAGAGAAATTATTATAATTAAGGTATAATTATATTTGGTCTGTTTGGAAATATTTATTTTAAAAAAATAATTCTTGTTGTTGTTGTTGTTGGGGGTGTTGTTTTGTGGAGGCTTTGAAGTATTAAAGGGGAAGGTCTTTTGTTTTTTGTTCTATAAGTAGCATGATGGCTTATGTGCTTCTGCTGTTTTGTCAGATGTCACTTATTTCTTAATTTTTAGACTTATCTTTTTCTTTTCTTTTAAAAAAAAATATCTTGGAGATTAAAAGTGAAGGAATTTGTTTAGATAGAAAGAAATAATGAGTAATTGTAATAATACAAATGTGTTGATTAGATGGTTAGGTACTAGAGAGTGCGGGGGGGGGAATACAAAATGTTTTTGTTATGTGGTCACTTGCTAATTAGTTTATACTTACTTTTTACTTTTGGGATTCTTAATATACTGTATTTTGGAATTGAAAACACTATTTAATGAAACTATAGGTTTTCTTATTTGGTGTATCTATAAATGTTGAATTTAATAGATTAAATAGTTGATGTACGGTATATTGGGGGAGGGTGGAGACCTCTGGTGTTTGTTCCTTTTAGGGTTCTTTTTTGCCATAATTGGAAGTGATTTTTTGTTAACAGAAAATATTTTAAGAATAACTGTGGTTGATTAAGCTGTGGAGAAGATTGGAAGTCCATTATTGTGTTTGTGTTTGTTTGTTTGTTTGTTTGTTTTTTTATGAATAAAAATTAAAAGTTAAAAAAAAGAAAAAAAGACAGAACTGTCCAGTCACAGTGTACAACTTCCTGCATTCCCATACTTAGGCTGCAACCCTATAACCACTTGCCTGGGAGTAAGCCCCATTGAATTCCATGGAGCTTATTTCTGAGTAGACATTTAAAGGATTGCACTGTTGACTTCAAACTGGTGCTGGTCATAAGAAAGACCTTGCAGGGAATATTTTAAAGACATTCCCTCTATAGGTAAAAAAGGAAAGCATGAAAAATATATACCATGAGTCAGAAAGATGCAAAGCCTACTTGTAAGAATGAAATACTGTAAATACTACTATATTTAGTTGTAAGTTAACATGGTTTAGGGTCAGATTTGCACCATTGTTCGAGAAATATATGAAAAACTTTCAATGGGAAACTTGATTTAAATCTGTCCTAATTCAAACATAAAGAGCACATTATTCTTTAAATAACAGCACAATCCTATACATGTCTACTCAGAAGTACGGTAAGTCTCATTGAGTTCGGTGGGTCTTATTCCTGGGCAAGTGGGTATAAGATTGCAGCCTACTTTTCTGGAAGAGCAGGGAAGGAGGAATCTCTTTTGTTGGGTCGCACTGTAATTCCAACTTCTGAAACATATTAGTGATGGGTCAGGTATGATTATTCTACAGAAAAACAGATACTCACTCTTAGGGCCGGTTCACACGACCCAGGCTGTCGGCGGGGGAGGAACCGCGGGGCCGTCCGCGGGGTCCGGCGGGGTGCCGCACACGACCGGCGCCCCGCACGCGTGGGCAGACCCCGTAGCCCCGCACCGCAGTACGGGCCTCCCGGCGGTAGGGGGTGAGGCCCGGGATGCCCAGAGGGGCCGTTTGCCCCTACAGGCTGGAGCGGCGGCGGCTCCGGCCGCTCTGGGCTGCTGTCTCTGTGGGGACCCCGCGGGACGGCCGCCCGCTGTTCCGACGGCACGGTGACCACGCGCGGTAGGGGCTTACCCCGCTACTGACCGTGGTCACTTTCCGTGGGTCCCGCCCGCGACTGTCCCGCGGGGGCACCTCCGGTCGGCGTGCACACGACACGGGAACCGCGGGGGAGCAGCGCTCCCCCGCGGTTCCCGTGTCGTGTGAACCGGCCCTTAGGCTGTACTGAGCAGTGGAAACAGAACTCATGATCTAGTGCTAGCTTCCCAGTACTGGCACAAAAGCAGGGATGGGGACTCGGACTCGAGGACTCGACTCGTGAGTCGGACTGAGTCCCCCCTCTGACTCGAGTCCCAATATTTTTAATGGGACTCGAGACTCGACTCGGGACTCGAGACCAAGGACTCGGCCACATCCCTGCTTGATGCCACCTGCAGGTGCTGTCTGGACCTAGTTGTAGTAACAATCCAAGTTTATTTTTTAAAATCATTTTCCTAAAATGCAACCTTTCAGACATTTTGGGTTTGGCTGCCTCTGCCTGCCTGTTTGGGGTTCCCTGCCTCCTCTGCCTGCCTGGTCTCTTCTTAACCAGTTCCACAGTTTGAATTGTCCAAGACAAAGGCCTCTGCCTGCCTGCTTTGGGGTTCCCTGCCTGGTTATTTTGGGTTTGTCTACCTGGTCTGTTCTTGTCAAAATCAGTGGCAGAGTTTTGAGATAAAAAGGCACACTTGTGCCTAGAATTTATTTAAGCCACACATCTGAAGTAGCCTTATTTTGTTGGGAAAAAACCCCATTGATTTTAATAGGGACTCGTGGAGTCAGCTTTGGGAGTGACTCGTGAGTCACCATTTTGGACCGAGGACTTGGACTCGGACTCGACTCGTGACTCGAGACCAAGGACTCTTCAACATCCCTGCACAAAAGTGACTCCTACTTGTCCTGCTCCAGTGCTGGCACCTGTCTCCTCCTCCTGCACTAGATGGCAGGAGAGGGAGTGCAGGGGATGGTGGGAAACAAGGCTGGCCATGGCCAATTGTCCCATTAAAAAGACTGGAGTGGTCCTGTCCTTCCCCCTTAACATATTGGCACAATGGTTTACCAGAAAACTGCTTGGGTTGTTTTTTTTAAAGGCTTTAACACCTCAAATGGTCAGAGGGATAGGATGCTTTTTTATCTGTTGTGGCATAAGCTTGCACCGCAGCAGTTGAAGTAGGGGTATGGGATTAGGCTATACGTACATAAGTCCCCCCCGTTTGCTTTATCTGAACATTTTTCTAGATTAAAGATGGTCTTCCACCCATGTCTTCATAAATATGAGGCAGGGAGGGAAAGAAAGGATTTCTAGAGCTTGCCCGCAGCCCTGTCTTATTAGAGTGGGCTGAGTTAGCAGCAGCGTGACTCAGCCCACTCCTCCTTACCCAATCTTTTTCTGCAGCCTTATATGTCCTGTTCCTCAGGCAATTTGCTGCCTGCTGCCAAGGAGGCTTGTGAGCATTCCTGTGGGAAGCTGCCTGCACTTTCATCTACCTTTGTTAGGAGCTGCTGCTTGCCTTCCTACTTGTGCCTTTTATAGAATCATACAGTTTTAATATGCATGCTATGTTACATCCATGGGTTCATGAATGAAGAAGTCACACTTCATCATACCATAAATCCTTATGGCAAAAAAAAAATCATACACACCTGCTTATAGGAAAAGACTATAAAAGATGCAGCATATTATCTATATAAAACTGAGCTCCGATAAATCTTTAACTCTATTTAAAAGTGATAGAAGTCTCTGTAAATCCTAAGTATGGAACTTTTTATGGACATCTATACCAGTGGTAGGTGCTTGTGGCCCTCCAAACATTTTGGTCTGCAACTCCCATCATCCCACACCATTGGCTATGCTTGCTAGGGCTGATGGGAGTTGTAGGCCAAAGCAACCGTAGGGCGACAAGTTTCTCACTCCTGGCCTATACCCTGGAGAGCTTGATTCTCCAGTTGCGAAGGAAGCTGTCAGCAGAAACAGACTAACTCACACAATACCACTTACAGAAGTCTTGAACGACTTGTAGTTCACCAAGTCCATCAGTCAGGAATGGCAGCCCACAAGAGGTTCCTGTTTTTGCTGGTTGCCTGGGTTCACAAAAAAGGGATAGGTGGTAGTTATCAAGTACCTGGCAGTCCACAGTACAGCAATACCTTGGATTGCAAGTAACTTGCTTTGAGAGTGTTTTGCAAGACAAGCAATTTTTTAAAATAAATTTTGACTTGATAAACAAGCGACATCTTGCAACACAAGTAGTGTAGGGATGTAACTGCTTGCCTCGAGTGGGCATAGCGGGCCAAAATCGGCCCTGCTCACGCCCGCCAGAGACTCACTTTGATATAAGAGTGTTTTGGATTACAAGCATGGTTCCGGAACGAATTATGCTTGTACTCCAAGGTATTACTGTACATGGGCTGGAAGACTGCACACAGCTTTGAGTTCACTAGTTGTACAGGCCTGCCTTACAAGCTCACATTTCTCTCCACAGAAAGCAATGAAGTATATTTGCAGCAATTTCGCCTTCCTCTGCCTGCCTACTTACTGAGCTGCTTGCAAACCATATACTGTTGGCCTGTTCATGCTCCAGCAAACCTCTCCAGCTGCAGGGAGGAATGAGACGTCAATCAGACAAGAAATAGCTGCTTAGAAAAACAATGGTGAAAGAATTACTCAGAGTCTTAGAAAAACAAGATAAGAAATAAGAAATGTATTGTTTCCATTTTGATTAGGCTGGAGTTTGTTTTAATCTACAATCAAACCACTAGTCAATTTACTCATTTGTCAATTATTATTTTTAGTTTATATCATGCAATACATTATATTTAAAATATCCTGTTTATGCTGGCATTACATGACTAGTCCAGTGCCCTTTTATGCCTAGCGAAGTAACAAGAGTACTAGTTGGCCATTACAAAAGACAGGGTATGGGATTATACAAGACAACCGATCGAGGAATCTTTTAATGGCTCCCTCCTTCTTAGTTAAAGAATCTTTGTCAACATATCAAATTTTATCAGTTTGATTTTAAGGTAGCACTCAGTGGCCACAGATTGCAAGTACTGTATTAGGCATTATATTTATTTATACAACATTTTAATGCAAAGAAGCATAACTGCACCGGTACTTGCTTGCATGCTGATTTCTCCAGGTTTAAGCACAAGAAGTGGAAGCGTGAAAAATAATATCCCTCAAAGCAGAAATGCAGACTACCCTGACACTATGATTGGTCCTCCTGCAGTGCAGATTAGGTGGGGCCCAGCATAGACTGTGGGGTCTAACCAGTGCTGGCTCAAGGCTTTTAAGGGCCCTTGGGCAAGACACCCTCGATGGGCTCCCTCCCTCAGTGAGCCTACCTTCTCACCACCATTGTCACCAGCTGCTATTGCTGCTCATCATGTCTCTTGTCATTTCTTGCTTGACAGGCAGAGAGCTAGTAAGCAAGTAGGCAGTGGCATTTACTGCTCCTACTCCTCAACACAATCATGGTCTGGGCCAGAGCAAGAGGCAGGTGAACATACAGGTTGCAACAGTGAAGAGAAGGAGCAACTCCAGTGGTTCTTGACAGTGGGCCCCCGCTGGGGTGTGGGCCCTGAACAGTTGCTCAGCCTTGCCATCTTTGACATTGGCCCTGGGTCTAACACACTTCAATATATACATACCATAGTGCATATGCCATCACACAAGGGCACTAAATACAGGGAAAAGACGTTAAAAATGAATTACCACTATGAAAAACTTGTTTAAAATTCTCTGGTCATTTCCCTCAAAATCAAGAATGTTTGCACCGCTACAGGTAATATATTGGTGATGCTAGCTATAGTCCTGGCTCTCTATTAACTCTATGTACATGAGCCAGAATTATACAGAACATCAATATACAGTAATACCTTGGATTGCAAGTAACTTGGTTTGAGAGCGTTTTGCAAGACAAGCAAATTTTAAAATATTTATTTATTTATTTATTACTTGATAAACAAGCGACGTCTTGCAATACAAGTACTGTAGTATGGCTTAAATTAAAAATCACTGTACAAATTTTTTTGGGGGGATTTCATTTTGATATAAGAGTGTTTTGGATTACAAGCACGTTTCTGGAACGAATTATGCTCTCAGTCCAAGGCATGACTGTACATGAAGTAACAATAAATTACAATTTCTAGCCAGCAATAAAATTATTGTAGATGCATTCTTCAGTTTGTCTGTCCAGGGATATACAATTAGTGAATGTATTGCAGTTTTTTTAAAAAAATGATGCAAGAATTGTTTGTTCAAGGTCAGAATCCTGCTCATAAGTTTTCATCAGTGGCTGGAACAAATTTTAGAAATCAGCCTAACCTTGAAATGAAGAAATTTGGCAAACAGAGTGACAGTAATATGAACCAAAAATGAAAGGAGACAAAGCCATTCTCCCCCACCCTCTTAAACTTTTTGCTGTTTAAGTGACATAGTCAGGTGAATGGTCTGGAGATCAAATTAAATATTGCATCTCATAACTCACTTATTTTATTTTTCTATAGTTAGCTGTAAATAATTATTTCACAGAATACACTGCTTGACCCTTTGATTGCCTCAAACCAACTGCATAATAACAGTGGAAGTGTTACAATAAGGACTATTCAAATGTGCAAAATTATATATACAAATGTCAGGCAAGAGAAAGATTAAAGAAAACATTTTGATCAGAAATAATGTAATTAAAACACCATATATGTGAATGTTTTGAAACAATTAAACACTACAGTTCTAGTAAATGCTTTCCCATAGCCAGTGCTTTTATTTTATTTTTTTAAGAAATCACTGAAAGATACTATATTGCTAGCTTTGGCTGCCAAGACATGTTCTCAGCAAAGGCTCCAGGCCTAATTTCTTCCTTGAATATGCAATCATTTCTTTGAGCTGAAAGTATGCCATTTAGTGTATCCATCAAATGAGTAGCTGCATGAATGTTATAGCAAAGTGTATTACAATGACTATTGCACAGATTTGCTCAGTCACTTTTCATAAGCTGTCCTGAAAGTTAAATGAAGCTGAAAACTATGCCAGAATACACTTCGAAGCAATGGATTTGTTGTGGTTCTCGTCCCAAAGAAATGTTCATAACCCATCAGGTTCCTGTGCATCACATTTGCTAGTTCTTACCATGCTGAAGAGCTAGGCCAGTGCTGGGAAGAATGGCTGCTCCTCCCAGTACTGGCCATTTGCCACATCCCCAGTTATCTCCGATCTGAGATAATGATGAGGATTCCCCTGCATGCTACCCCCTTCCAATGGATTCCTCCAGAAGGCAGGACTTGGAGGCCAAGCACTGCCCCCTGGAGGAAACCAAGGAGGCTCCGCAGGCAAGATGGGGAACTGCCATGATCTGTATTCGGCCCATGCGACAGAGGTTCTGCATCCCTGCTCTAAGGAGCGCACAAGAGTGCATTTATTATGGTTCATAAGTGGTCTTCCATCCAGGAGGCTTAAAGACCCAGATCTGCTTTGTTTCAGCACTAGAAACAACTAATATGCCTTTGGATCATTCTCTTGCTTTACTTTTACAGACTAAACAGTGATGGATATTTTGAGCAGTTTATTTCACAATTCTACAAGCAGTAGATCTAGTAACAAAGCCAAAATATAGATTTGATTCGGTTCGTATATACAGCACTCTGTCTCTCCCACTTCCTCTAATACCAAACTTGGTTGGTGACTGCTTAAAGGAAGGGAGCCAAAATGGGGCCACTGTAAAACTAGAGGGAGCTATTAGCATGTGCAGAATCCCAAGGTTTGCAAAGTACAAAAAGTCTTTAAAAAGGAAAACCCAAAGGGCCACCCACCCACCACCATGAGGACTGCGCAAACAGTTAAACAAAGAATACTGGTGTCTTGTGACACCTTGAAGCAGGGGTGGGGTTGAGGAGCATCTTTTAGCCTGAGCGTTGAATTCAATTCCGAAGAACCTGGGGGAGGAGCATATTCCACTGGTGGGTGGGTCCAAAGGCAAAAGGAGCAGGGGTAAAATACCACAAATCCCAGCATATTGTAGCTTAAAATGGGGCGGGGTCGGTGGAAGGGAAATGACAAAAGCTAAACCACATGACTGGTACTTGGAGGAAAGGAGTGGGGCTAGGGGAAGGATGTGTGGCTATCTGGGAAACCCAGGAAGGCCAGATTGGGACCCAGGAACCAGGGCTGGTTTTGGCTTCTGGGCCGAAGGTTCCCCACCCCTGCTTTAAAGACTAACAAAGTGCGTGTCCATTAGTAAAGAAAATCAGAAAACGCCCCGGGGTGGTGGGGGTAATGGAATCTTCGGGTGGATGACATGACTGGAATGGCACCTTGAACAGGAAGGAGCTCTCCTCTTACGAGGTACAGTGACACTGCAACATTTTGCTGCCGTTCCCATTTCCATATATATATACCCAGTTTTATACCCAGTTGGACACTCTCCTGTCAGAGATACCTAAGGAGGATAAAATTATCCTCCTGGGCGATTTTAACGCAAGAGTCGGGCGTGACTTTGATTTATGGCCAGAAACTATTGGAAAAGACGGAGTGGGTAATAGCAACCCGAACGGAATCTTACTTTTGTCTATATGTGCAGAGCATAATCTCACTATCACAAACACGCTCTTTCGACAAAAGAATAAGTTTAAAACATCATGGCAGCACCCACGGTCAAAGCACTGGCATCTTCTGGATTATGTAATTGTCCGTGTTAGAGGTCGCCGCGATGTACTTCTTACTAGGGCCATGGTGAGTGCCGACGACTGCTGGACAGACCACCGACTAATCCGGTCCACTATGGTTATCAACATTGCTCCCCAACGTAGGCTTCAAGGAAGGAAACCAAGGCGTAAAATGAACATCCACGCCCTTCAAGATCCTATTAAGCAAACTCGTCTTCAATCACTTCTTAAGGAACATCTACCTACGGAACCTCCTGACAACATTGAGGACCATTGGTCTAAGCTGAAAACCTCCATTACTGCAGCTTGTGAACAAACTATTGGATACGAAACTAAGAAACATCAGGACTGGTTTGATGAAAATGATAATGAGATTAAATATATAATTGACCAAAAAAGGAAAGCCTTCCAAATATGGCAAAATGATATTAACTGCGCTGCCAAGAAAAAAATCTATGCTAGTGCAAAGGCTGAGGTCCAAAGAAGAACAAGAGAACTTAAGAACGCCTGGTGGAAAAAGAAAGCTGAAGAAATTCAACAACTTGCAGAATCTCATGATGCATGGGGCTTTTTTAAGGCCACAAGGGCCATTTATGGACCAAAAACCTATGGTACAAACCCTTTACAATCAAAAGATGGCACCAAACTCTTAAAAGACAAAGAGTCTATTGCACTGCGTTGGAAAGAGCATTATTATGACCTTTTAAATCGTAAATCTAAGGTGGATAATGAGATTTTTTCGCAAATCCCGCAAAAACAAATTAGAGAGGAACTTGCAATACTCCCCACTTTGGATGAAGTAAAAAAAGCCATTAATCAAATGAAGAATAACAAAGCTAGAGGACCAGATGGGATTCCTGCTGAAATCTTTAAAGAAGGCCCCCCCGAACTTGTACAACATCTTCATAAACTCATCGAAAAAATCTGGGTAAGAGAAGAGATCCCAGAAGACTTCAGGGATGCCATAATTATCACCCTCTTTAAGAAAGGTGATAGAACAGACTGTGGAAACTATCGGGGCATTTCTCTCTTAGCTACCGCAGGTAAAATATTTGCCAGGATTCTCGCAAACCGTCTTCTATCTATTTCAGAAGAGATCCTCCCTGAAACTCAATATGGTTTCCGCCCCTCTAGAGGGACAGTAGACATGATTTTTACTGCACGTCAGCTCCAAGAAAAATGCCGGGAGCAAAATCAACCCCTTTATATGGCATTTATTGATCTTGCTAAGGCCTCTGATACTGTAGGCCGAACAGCTCTCTGGACTATCCTTATGAAAATTGGATGCCCCAATAAATTTGTGAATATCTTGCGACTTCTCCATGACAACGTGATGGCTACGGTCTTGGACAACAACGGCTCTCATGGTGCTCCATTTAAAGTGGGATCAGGTGTTAAACAGGGATGTGTTATTGCCCCAACATTATTTGCTATTTTCATCGCCATGATTTTACATCTTGTCGAGGGGAAACTTCCCACTGGTGTGGGAATTATATATCGAACAGATGGAAAGCTTCTTAATCTCAGCAGGCTGAAAGCAAAAAGTAAGGTAATTACAACCTCCGTTGTGGAACTTCAGTATGCTGATGATAATGTGGTCTCCGCACATTCAGAGGATGATCTCCAAACTATCCTAAATGCTTTTGCAGAAGCATACGAAAAACTTGGTCTCTCACTTAACATCAAAAAAACCAAAGTGCTTCATCAGCAAGTGCAAGCTAACTCTTTGGTGATGCCATCTATCCAGCTTGGCGGGACAATACTGGAAAATGTCGATCATTTTCTCTATCTTGGCAGCTATCTTTCTGTTACAGCTAACATCGACAGTGAAATCCAGCATCGTCTGAGCTCCGCAAGTGCCGCATTTTCTCGAATGAAACATAGAGTGTTCGAGGATCGGGATATTTGTAAGAAGACCAAAACACTGGTTTATGAAGCCATTGTATTACCAACTTTATTGTATGCCTGCGAAACATGGACTATCTATAAACGTCACTTCCACCTCTTTGAAATATTTCATCAACGTTGCCTCCGGAAAATCCTGCGAATTACTTGGGAGGATAGGCGAACAAATGTCAGTGTACTAGAAGAAGCAAAGACTACTAGCATTGAAAAAATGATCCTTCAACGCCAACTTCAGTGGACCGGTCATGTTGTTCAAATGCCTGACTGCCGTCTCCCAAAGCAATTACCGGTACTTTATTCCCAACTCAAGGATGGAAAGCGGAATACCGGTGGTCAATATAAGAGGTTTAAAGATGTTCTTAAGGCTAATCTAAAAAAATGCAATATAAACATCAAAAACTGGGAAGCTCTGGCCCATGAACGATCTAAGTGGAGGTTGGCCTTTCACAAAGTTTCTATGGACTTTGAAGAAGCTCGAGTGCAAGGTGAAAGGGAGAAACGTGCTAAGCAAAAAGAACGTCAAATGAATCCTTTACAAGACCATCTTCCATCTGGTAACCTGTGTCCTCACTGTGGGAAGCTGTGTGGATCTAGAATTGGCCTCCACAGTCACTTATGGACCCATCGCTAGAGTCTACACAATTTTCTTTAGAATTTTCCTCCTTTTAAAATCTCCTTTTTGTAAATTTTCTTTTTCTTTTTTTATCCTGGAAGACAATCTTACTCGGTCACGAGTGATTGCCTGACTGACTGACAGCCATGTCTTGGATTGAGAGCATAATTCGTTCCGGAAATGTGCTTGTAATCCAAAACACTCTTATATCAAAATGAAATCCCCCCCAAAAATTTGTACAGTGATTTTTAATTTAAGCCATACTACAGTACTTGTATTGCAAGATGTCGCTTGTATATCAAGTAAAAAAAAATTAAATAAATATTTAAAAATTTGCTTGTCTTCCAAAACGCTCTCAAACCAAGTTACTTGCAATACAAGGTATTAATATATATATATATATATATATATATATATCAACCTATGCAATAGCACATACAGTAATACCTTGGATTGCAAGTAACTTGGTCTGAGAGCGTTTTGCAAGACAAGCATTTTGACTTGATAAACGAGCAAGGTCTTGTAACGCTCGCCTCGAGCGGGCATAGCAGCCGAAATCGGCCCCGTTCACGCCCGCCAGAGACTTGCTTTGATATAAGAGTGTTTTGGATTACAAGCACGGTTCCAGAACGAATTATGTTTGCCATCCAAGGTATTACTGTATAATCGAGCCAAGGGTCTTCCTTCCTCCTGTGCCTATTTCTCACAGAGGGTGGAAAGGTAAATATTCCCCTGCTAAGGGGGTACCCAATTCTACCTTAACTAGGCAAAAAAGAAATTCACCAAGAATCGGGCTACCGCCGCTCTCTTGAAAGGCTAGCTTGAAGCAGAGACTCTCTGCTTCAAAGGGAGCGCAGTTCTACCTCCCCCGCTCGCCCCCGCCCCTCTCGGCCTCCGCCTCAGGCTCCTCCCCCTGTCCGCGCCTCCCAGAGCTCCTCCCCGCTCGCGCTGTACCTGTTGTCCCGTTTCCTAGCAACCGTCCGCGTGCGAAAAGCCGGGCGAAAGCGGATGGGGGTAGCATGGCCGACGTTCCCAAAGGCAGAGCCCGGTCCCCGCCGCTGCCTCCTCCGCCGCCCGCCATTTTCTATGGGCCTGTGGAGCCGGGGAACCCGGTGGTCGACAGCTTCGAGAGCGACCTGAGCAGCTGCCTGAGCTTCTTGCGCCGGAAGCGGGAAACGGGTGCCACTGGTGCCAGGGAGCAGGAGCTGCACAGGAGAGGGTAAAGCTGGGAGGGGACTTGCGGGGTGGGGCGCTTCCCTTCCCAGTTGGTGCCGGAGAAACAAAGCCTCCCGCCGCCCACCTGCTGCTGCTGCTCCTACTCCTCCTTACTTTCCAGAGCTGCGGAGAATTGTTTACTGGGGTGACCGACCACCTCATCCCCAGGGCTCAACACCCCCCAGTCTGCATTTATGTCCCCAGTTTATTTCTATGGAAAGCAGCAACAACTCTGTTAAAATAATGGTTGCCCCTTCCCTGGCAGTGCTCAAATACAAACCAGACAGAAATTTATCGGGTGAATTTTCTGCCATCTGCGCTTGTCCGTTTGAATTTCTGCCTGCTACCGAGCTGTTAAATGCAGAGGAGCCCTGCACCGGGGTGATGGGGGAGGTAATCAGTTTATATACAAAGTTACAGGTTCTTTACTTCATCTGATTTCTGAGTCCGGTGGACTCATGTTCATGCTTTTGCCCATACCAAACAGGAAGGCTTTATTCAGACTATAAATTCATTGATTTGAAAATCAGGTTTGTGGAAAGGCTACATTTGCTCACACAAACTGACATAGTCACATAAAAAGCAAAGGTAGATATGTGTCGACCATAAGAAATATTACAAAATCCATATTAGGGCAATAATTTTATTAGGCCAACTCAATTAAAAAAACACCTTTTGCTTCGTTTACCACCTTGCCTGATTAAGAGTTCTGGAAAACTTCAAAGCTAGCACAGAATTTTGTGACTTTGAGTTAGCCTTATTATTATTATTATTTATATTTATTTATCACCCATCTGGCCGGCAACCTGGCCACCCTGGGCGATGTACATAGAATAAAAACAATAAAATACATTTAAAACAATATAAAAATTTTAAAATCTTAACCCACCCCATATTCCCGCCTGAATAATCAAGTTTTTAATGAGCGACGGAAGCTCAGCAGAGAGGGGGCATGGCGGAGGTTACTCGGGAGAGAGTTCCACAGTACGGGGGCCGCCACAGAAAAGGCCCTCTTCCTTGTCCCCACCAGTCTAGCTGCCCTGGCTGAAGGGACAAGGAGAAGGCCATCCGTGGCAGATCTTGTTGAGCGGCCCAATTGGTGTTGCTGGAGACGCTCCTTGAGATAGACTGGACCGGAGCCGTATAGGTTTTTAAAGGTCAAAACCAACACCTTGAATTCGGCTCGGCAAGCAACTGGTAGCCAGTGCAAATCCTTCAGCACTGGTGTGATGTGATCCCGCCGGCGGCTGCCTTTAACCAGGCGAGCTGCCGCGTTCTGTACCAGCTTAGCTTCCGAACCGTCTTCAAGGGTAACCCCACGTAGAGCGCATTACAGTAGTCTAGGCGAGAGGAGACCAAGGCATGAACCACTGATGGGAGCAGGTGATTAGGAAGGTAGGGGCGCAGCTGCCATATCAGATGGAGTTGATACAGCGCCGCCCGGTTCACAGCTGCCACCTGAGCCTCCATGGACAGCTGGGAGTCTAGAATGACCCCCAACCTGTGGACCTGGTCCTTCAGGGGGAGATGTACCCCATTCAGCACCAGGTCAACATCCCCTAACCTCCCCTTGTCCCCCACCAGAAGTACCTCGGTCTTGTCGGGGTTCAGTTTCAGCATGTTCCTTCCCATCCAGCCAGCCACTGCCTCCAGGCACTTGGACAGGGTCTCAACAGCCAACCTCGGTGAGGACTTGAAACAGAGGTAGAGCTGCGTGTCATCCGCATACTGATGACACCGCACCCCAAACCTCCTGATGATAGCTCCCAGTGGCTTGAGGTAGATGTTGAATAACATCGGGGAGAGGATGGAACCCTGCGGCACTCCACAAGTGAGCGGCCGAGGGTCCGAAGCCTCCTCCCCGAGAACTACCCTCTGATAACTTCCAGAGAGGAAGGACCAGAACCACTGCAATACAGTGCCTTCCAAGCCCAACCCCTCCAGGCGGTCCAGGAGGATACCGTGGTCAACGGTATCAAAAGCCGCTGAGAGATAGAGGACTAGAAAGGAGCATTCGCCCCTATCCAAAGCCCTCCTCATATCATCCACCAAGGCGACCAAGGCCGTCTCCGTCCCATGTCCAGATCTGAAGCCCGACTAATAAAAGTATAGCCCCAATAATAAGGGTTTTGGAATTTTTAAATGGCCAATAAGACTACCGTATTTTTCCGTCTATAAGACGCCCCCATGTATAAGACGCCCCCCACTGGGCAGTTTCGCAACTGCGCGGTTCTCTCCTTGGCTTACTTCCGTGTATAAGACGACCCTCAATTTTTAGTCTAACAATTTTAGGAAAAAGTATAGTCTTATACATGGAAAAATACTGTACATTTGCTTATTGTGCGACTTCAGAATACTGAATTCAGAATATTGAATTTAGCCAACACAACTATCTTTGCTTTTTATGTGTATTAGCAAGTGGCACTTGTGTCCATGAAGGGTTGTGAGAGAAGATGGATGTCACGTTGCTGTGGGTCAATGTACCCAACCAGATTTTCATGTATGCATTCAATTGATGTAAGGGGAAATGTTTTGTCTTTTTTCTTCATTTGGTTCAAATGTTACTGCAATTGGCTTACTTATGCAAATAGTTTGCTCACCTGAGAGGTTTACTCTTGTTAGCAGTTTAACATGGGAGGAGTTAAACTGCCTTCTCTGACATTAGGAAAATCACAAAATGTGTGTGTTTCCTAATTATGGTAGAGCAGGCTTGGTCATCTTCAGGTCTTCTGTGAGTGTCTTCCTCCCATGCTATACTGCTCTTGTGTAGTAGTCTCATATAAGCAGCTATGTGCATGAGAAAGCTGGTCACAGCAATGTCTGCATCAACTCTCAGAATGCTTGTCCTCCAGTAACTTAGGAAGCTGCCCTATATTGGCCAGGTTCGCACCTAAGGAGAAGCCACTGTGGGTGAATTTACCCGTGGGGCTTCTTGTTACAGCAGCCATTTTTAATATTTGGGGCATAGCGGAGGTGCACCGTAGCTTCTTGTTGTATGTGGATAGGGTGTTGAACTCGGGCTCTGGAGATCCAGGTTCTACTCCCCACTGAGCCATGAAATTCACTGAATGACTTTGGGCCAGTCACAGACTCTCAGCCTAACCTACCTCACAGGGTTGGTGTGATGATAACATGGGGAGGATTTTGCAAGCCGCCTTGGATTCCTTGCAAGAGGAAAAAAGGTGGGATATAAATGTAATAAAACAAACAAATAAATAAACCCGGCAAAAGTGGGTTGCTGGGGTGGTTGACAAGCCACCCACAATCCTAAAACAGTGCATGGGTTCTGGATGGCTTGTCAACCACCCCAACAGCCCACCTTCAGTAGGTTCACACATAATAAGTTACAGTGCACCCTGAATATTCAAAATGGCGGCTGCCACCACAACAAGAAGCCCCACAGGAAAATCCGCCCATGGTGGCTTCTTGTCATGTGCAAACCTAGTCACTGAGTCAGACCCTTGGTCCATCTAGCCCAGTATTGTTGACACTGATCAGCAGCTGCTCTCAGGGTTTCAGGCAGGATTATTTCCTTGCCTTACCTGTAGATGCCAGGGATTGAATTTGGGACCTTCTGCATGCAAAGCATATGCTCTACCACTGAGCTATAGCCCCATATGAATGAAAAATAACCATCTAGTAGCTCTTTTCTGTCATTAATGGATATACATCCCCTTCACCTGATTCACACTAAAAGTTGTCATTATTTATTTATTTATTTATTTAAAGTATTTTTCCCCACCCCTGAGACAAAAAAAAAGGCTCCTGGAGCGGCTTACAGTCCGTTGGTAAAATAAGACAGTCCCTGCCCGCAGGCTTACAATCTAAAAAAAGATAACATACACAGAAAACGGGATGGGGAGGGAAAATCTTTTTGATGGCAATATATAAACTCTCAGAAGTTGTAGAGGACAGCTTCAAGCCTTCTGAGGCATTCAGAGCTCTGTTCCTCATTGGATATATATAACCATGTCCACAGTGGTCACCATGAAGGTGGTACTGAGTAGTCTCCAGGTGCTTCAGCTGCAGTTGCCCCATGCAGTTTAATGAGTGGTTATTAGGTGACTGTGCCTCCTCTTTGAAGTTTCAGTATCCACAGTTTGAGCCTTCCTCCAACTGTACATCATTCTTCTCTCCTTCAGTCTTTTACTTTCCCTCCAGCAAAGGGACTGGGTGCAGCCATGTGGTTTTCTGACAGTTGTTGGGAAATTATTGCTAGGGGGAAATAGAATAATGTTTTGTTCTAGCTGCAATCCCTGGGATCCTCAGTTGTGTTAGCAAGGTGAGAAACTAACCCACCATGTGAACAGCCCCTGGGGAGCAGAGAAACATTTACCAGAACAAGAAAAAAGATGTAAGTGGAATACTAGGAGGGATAAATGGTGCTATTCTCTTTCCTGGGTGCGATTTTCTTTCTTTTTGTTTTGTTTTGAACACATGTAAAACAAGAGTAATCTGGTTCAGGAAACACATTCTCTTATTCATTTGTTCATTCATTATATTTATTACATTACAATACTGAATTTATTCCTTAGATAAATTATCATTTTCTCCCACTTCTATCTTATCCCCAGTATCTTTTAATAGCTGCATGTTTTATTTTCACTATTCTGATCTAATCTATGTTTTCTGCTTTCTATCTGATTTAATCTGTATTTTGACATGTATCAGATTTTATTTCAGTGTTCAGCAGTTGCTTTGTTTGCAGCTGCCTGGTCTGCTTTATTGCTTCTGACGTTTTTCTCTTCTAATTTTGTTAGTCATTGTTCCAGTCCAATGAAATTTCCGCATTCTAATCCATTGACTTCATTTAAATATCATGGAGGATTTGTAGAATGAACATCTTTCAGTATTTCTTGATGCCTAAAAGTATAAAAAATATGCTTATTAATAGTTATGTCAAACCCGATAAAAGGGTTATAGTCAATAGAAGTTATAGTCCTTGATGACTTAGAGAGCTGCAGTGTGATAAATATTTGTTTAGCTTTTAGTTATGGGAATTTCAGGAAATCCTGAAACAAAATACCAAACACAATGGCCTGGCTCACAAATAATGAGAAGTCACTGTGGGTGAATTTCCCCATGGGGCTTTTCGTTGTGGTGGTGACTGTCATTTTGAATATTCAAGCCATGGCAGGGGTGCACCCGTAGCTTGTCGTTACATGCGAACCTGGCAAGGGTGGGTTGTTTGGGTTGTTGACAAGCCACCCAGAACCCATTGGCTGTTTTAGAGTTGTGGGTGGCTTGTTAACCACCCAAACAACCTACCCTCACAGGGTTCGCATGTAATGCAAGCTATGGGCGCCCTCACCATGGCTTGAATATTTTAAAAGGTGATGGTGGCCACAACAACAAAACCTGCAGGGAAATTCACCCACAGTGGCTTCAAGTTACTTGTGGACCAAGTCAATGTGATTCCTTCCATTTTAAAGAAATTAATATGACAAAATTGTTACTATATTTCAATCTGTAATTTTTTGTTTAGAGCAACGTCTTTGTTTAATATTTGGAACAACTACAAGCCTCGATTCTCAGATTGGTATTACAATGAAAAACTTGTAAAAGTTGGTGATCAACTTATGGAAATGAAAGTAAGTGATATTCCTTGAGAATCACTGTTAGCATTTCCCTTCTATACCTGAGTACATATTCTGCCAACTGAGGATACACTTCATGCATTTGGTGAATTGTTCTTTGTCCCTAATAGCTTATGCCTTTAAAAAAAATAATCTTAGGGCAAAACTGGATGTGACACTAAATGCTTTCCTTGCAGTGCGATGAATTCTTTTTAAACACTAGAAAATGGGCACTGGGAGAAATGGTCATGGTGCACAGAGGTGGGGGCATAATCCTTTTCTCTTGCATTGCAGTCCTGATGAAAATTTGAGGGCATTTATGTCAAAATGGGGGGTATAAATCACATTAAATAAATAAATAAAATCTCAGCTCATGGTTACTTTGTTTGTGGCCTGAGACAGTGTTACTCCCTCCTCTTCCTATCAGCTTTCATCTGCATGGCTATTATGCAGAAGCTGAAGCTGATAAACACTGCTGAAGAATCAGAAAGGTAGACTCTTACCTCCTTACTTTAAAAAATATATATGTTAGGAAGAGGAAGTAGGAGGAAAAAAGGGTGCCTGGTCTTAAATTACCCTCACTTGCTGTCAGTCTTATTGTGCAGGTCAGGGTTGATGAACTCATGGTGTAAGAAGACGAGGAACTGGTGATGTCTGTGATTCTGTGGCTGGCATTTTAACTTCTAACTCAGCAATAAAACAGTGACCAAGCATATTATTATAAGAGTTTGTGTCAATTAACTGCTTTTTTGGCTGATGCATAAGGTTTATCCAATCTCAGGGTCTATTTTTGCTGCTTAAAAACTCCATGCTCTTTTTCAGATCTTGAGTGTCTTATTTAGCTCAGATACCTAAATGACACTTGCATTCTCAGTTGTATAGTTCAGAGGTGCAGAACCTCAGGCTTGGGGGCCAAATCTGGCCCACCTGGGACCCCAATCCAGCCCTCCGGGGTTTCCCAGACAGCCACGCTCCCTTTCCATGACCACCAATTGTTTGTTAGTTTCCCAACTTTTGTGCAGTGTCCATTCTAAAAAGTTGAAATGCCTCTCCTAAGGCTTAGTTACTGGCAGTAAGAGTTTTAAGCTAAAGTACGCTTAAAATATGCCCTGCCCCTTTTCCCTTCAGCCATGCCCACCCTTGGAATGTGGCCCCGAGTGCTTCTTCAAAATAGGATTTGACCCTGAGGCTGGATCAGGTTCAGTACCCCTGGTATAGTTCTTGCTTCTTCTTTTGAAGTGATGCTCTGTTTAGGTTTACATTTGCTCCAGAAGTGGTTGCACTATAGAGGCAGATGCAGTAATCTCAGTATATACTAGTTTATAACACAGTTTATTCTGAAATGCAGAAAGAAATGGAGAATAATTATCACTATTAGAGAGCAATCCTATGGTTCCTAGGAGAGTGCATACCCTCCAATTGCCCCGAATTTGGGCTTCGTACTTTGTTAGGCAGATTCCCGATTTATTATTCAGAGCCACAAATTCTCCCCCCCCCCCCCCACAAGCTATGTAGCTTATCTGCAATTTTGCCCATGGCCCCTTTAAGCAGGGAACAGACCAAGTGTGTGTGTGTGTGTGTGTCTTGCTTGCTTGCTTGCTCTACCTGCTGCCTCTGCCCCCCCTCCCCCAAGTAAGACCCATTGAAGACATTTGTGCTTACTTCCGAGTAACTGTGCATAGGATTGCACTGTTCGTTTTAACTTAATTCAAGTTAGTTAAATTCTGTAAGATTATTCCAGTTTAAGTGTTTCTTTAAATCTAAATTGTGTGAATAGAACACAAAAAGTGCTTTAAACTGGGGACTTTTCACAATAACAAACAACAACAAAGCTGTTCAGCCCCTCAAAATTACTCCTTGTGCTTAAAAACCAGAGGTAGAGGTGTTGGAGCAAAATGCTGAAGGGGCTCAAAACCCCAATGTGTCTTTTTGTATTTTCCCCCACCCAAAAGCTCCCTGTCCTCCGCATCTCCTTCTTTTCTTCTCCTTCTCCAACTGCCCTGAAAATGCTGGGACCAATCCTGATAATTTTAAAACAAAAAGAAAGAGATTGCCCTGCAAGCACTGACCCCCCCCCATGAAAAACACCAGATATCAACAATTAAAGGTTTAAGTATGGTAAAAAATTTTTTTACAAAAGCCACTAATAAAATATTATAAAATAATGTATAATATAATAATTATAATATATAAGATTTTGTGTGTTTCCTCTAATAACTTTTGCACTTGACCATGCCCTTTGGTTGCCTGGCCGTACCCTTGGCCACGCCCTCATGTTGCCTGGCCACACCCTCTTGATCACACCTTCATGTTGCTTAACCATACCTCTTAAAATTCACATGTGTGTCCCTACTTTCATACGTGAAATGTTGGAGGGTATGAGAGTGTCCTAGAGACCATAGAATGGCTCAGAATATCCCTCCAACCAAGGTTAGAGACAGTGCTCCAACTTCAGAAGGGGGAGTTGGAGATCTGCCCCCCCTTCCTTGCCCCTTCTCAGGCAGCACAGAAAGAACTGCGCCACTTGCCTCTCTGAGATCAGAAAAGCAACCTCGGAGTGGGAGGAGAAGGGGTGTACTAGTGAATGGGGAGGGGAGGAGACTGAAGAGGCCAGGATACAAGATACCTTGAGCCTCCTCCAGCCTCCTTCCCTCCCTCTGCAAAGTGCCCTTGTTAGATAGGCTGAAAAGCCCTTAGAGCTGTTTCAGAAGCTTCCGAGCAGCAAGGGCACAATTGATAGGATTGTGCCCTTAATCTTCTTTCTACCAACCAAACACTTAAAGAAAAGAAAAAGAGAGTTACCTAGAATTATTCAGATATACAATGTGTCTAATTCTCTTTCTGATATTTCTGACATGCTTTGGAATATCTTTAAAACCATTTGCATTGGATGTGAACTAGTCAAAGGTAAGCCCTTGAATATATCCAGTTGGTTGCAGTTGAAGAGATTTAAGCATATGCTTAACTCTTAACTAAAATAAACTACTCAACAGCACAATCGTATGCATGTCTACTCAGAAGTAAGTTCCATTTTATTCAGTGGGGGTTACTCCCAGGTAAGTGGCTATAGGATAGCAGGCTAAAACTCTTAACTTTGGCTGCATAATGCTATTGTTTCTGTTGGTGACTTCAGCATTCAGGGGGGGGGGGATAGAGAAATAATAGAATACCACAGCTATCCCAGGTCAGACTGGTTTCCCCTGCAACCTGCAACAATCACTTATTTGGGAGTAAGGCCTATTCAATACAGTGGAGTTTACTTCTGAGTAGACATGTATATGATTCCACAGTAAATGTATTATAGTATATGGTTTACAATTGTACAGAAAATAAAAAATGCTAATTTATGTGCAACCTATTTTTTTGTTTTTGTTCCAGGAATATAAATTAGCAGTTTCACATTGCTATGGACGGTATCTTCAGCAAATCAGTAGCGTAAATATAAACAAATCTGGATTGGATGTGCATCAATTTAAATCCATTTTTTTCCCAAATGGATTAAGAGATCAAAGTGCTGCACATACAGTAAGTATATACAACAAATATTGAAAGTGAATGTTTTTGTTGTTTAATGTTTTTATAATTTGGCATTAAGTAGGCTTCATTAAGTATTCAATAATCATGCTTCATGTTGTTCTCCAAATGCTGAACTTGTCTGTTCCTTGATGCTCTGATAATCTGACACTATGGGCATGTCATTACGGGTCTTTGACATATGGATTTAATGCTGATTCAGCACAGCATCTTTTTAGTACATTCCAAATTTTGACTCCGTGCATAATTTATGTTAGAACATTTGTCATAAAGATTTTAATTGCTAAATAAGCTAAACTTCTCCATAGCATCTTGTATAATTTAAAATTTCATAAAGTAAAGTGATTGGTTTTCTTGCCATACCTTCACCAGGTGCCTCATAGTTTAATATGAAAGAGATGAAAAAGAAGAAACCTGCTTATTTGTACTGTATTAACATTCATTTTTCAAGCAAAATATAGTTGATAGTAATCCAGCAGATATTAGAATGAATTAGTTAAAGGCCTGTGGAATTTCACAAATGTAATGGGTGTTGTTCTAGTCCAGGGGTGTAGAACCTTTTCAGCTAGAGGGCCAAATTCCATTCTGGAGAAGCTCTTCGGGCTGCATTCCAGTGATGGTGGAACTGAAGGCAATGGGTAGGGCCAAAAAACAAAAAAAGGTACTAACTATTTTTGGCTTATAAAGCTCTTACTGCCAGTAGGAAAGCCTTAGGTATTTCAGCCTTTTAGAATGGGGAAAACCTGTACAAAAACCAGGAAACCACCAAACCATTGGTGGTTAGGAGAAAGGGGTGGGGTCAGGGGAAGGGGGTGTGGCCTTCTGGGGAACTCCAGAAGGCCAGGTTGGGACCCCTGGAGGACTAGATTTGGTTTCTGGGTCTGAGGTTCTGCATCCCTGATCTGCTCTTTCCCCACCAATTATCATTCTCCTGTTGCTTCCTCCCACCTCTCCCGTCAGCCTCTACCCCTTTGCACCCCATTCCAACTTCTCTCCTTCCTCTATTTATCACCCCAACATCTGTGTCTCTTTGCTCATTACCAGAACTTTTCATTTCTGGGCTACTTAGAGATGACAACTCACAGGAATTTTCTCAGTTCATGGTAAAATAGACTTTCATATGCTCTTTACACCTAAGGAAACGTAATAAGTGAAGTAGACTTTAGAGTTTTCTGAAACTGGCTTTTTAATTTACAGTGATTGTATTTCTTTTATTTCAGTCTAGCAATTTGTTTAAAAATGGCACACTCCTAGTCATGTGTGGGGGAAATATATGTGCATATCGGGGGGACATATGTGTAGTTGCTCCAGATTATGATGATGGTGGTGATAGTGATGATGATGATGATGATGATGATGATGATTTTCATTTCTATACCACCCAATAGCTGAAGCTCTCTATGCGGTTTACAACAACTTTAAAACACAATAAAATACAATATAAAATACAAACAATAAAAACATTGGGGGGAAATTCCACTGGACATTTAAAAACAATTTTTAAATTACTTAAATAGCTAAGACAAGGTTATAAAAAGTAGACTGGTTAAAAAAAGTGACATCACCACCACCCTGTATACTATTTGGAGCTGTTAAATGCCTCAGAATAGATGTTCATATGAAGCAATGTATTTCCATACTCACCAAGACTTGGATGGGGCCGCACACCTTCATCCATACTATGGAAACATATTTGGGAAAACAGTAGATGTGCATCTTGCTTTCCCAATCCACACACCTGTGTATGTAGGTCCATGGCATCTAGTATCACGATACGTATGTGTAGGGTGGCCATATGTCCTACTTTAAAGGACAATCCTCTATTTAAGGTATCCTCTGTTTAAAGGGCTGCACCTTCTTTTTTTTAGATGAATGGAAGGAACCTTTTTAGTGCCTTAAAAGTGTTTGACCTTTTCAGTACTAATAAATTTCTTGCATTTTCTGACCTTGTTTAACATTCTCTTAGACTTACCACATTCTTTTTCATAACCACAGGTTTTCACTGAATGATGCTGACCACTGCAGCTGCTGTTATTATTATTTTAAAAAGCTTCCAGTCTCTCCCATTAAATTGAGTCCTGGCCCACTCTCCCAGTTCATTCCACTTCCCCACCTGTTCCATGGGCAGTACCAACCCCAAAGCCCCTCCCCCCCATGTCTCTTCCCAAACTCACTCACACACTACTCTGCTAGATCTCCTCTGGATGAATCTGTAATGCTGATTGTCGCTCACATGAGAAACTAGCATTTTTGTACTCATCTGATACATCTTACAGCAGAAGCACTAGTTTGAGAAAAGAAATGTGAATCCCTCACAACAAATAAGTAACAAACTAGTAATAATTGCATGAAAAACGTGATCAGTGCAGTTCCCGTGCTGGAAATGGCATGTTGGTTTTGCTGTGGAAAAACTCCATTCCAAAGATTGAAAACAAGTTCTGAGGATGTGTCATTGAGCCCTTGCTTAAATTAAGTACTTCTCAATAAAGTCATTGCTCAAATTAAGCTATGGATGGTAGAAGAGGAGTGGCAGATATTTAAAATGGCAGGGGAGAATAGTTAATTAGCTAAAAGGCAGGGATCTGATGAAAGGAAGGACAGAAAAGACAAGCTAGTGAGGAAAACGGGGCCAAGGAAGCAGGGATGGCTGTGGGGAAACTTCACACAGGACCTAGAGAGTGGAGGGACTACTGGTGGGAATGGGGCATAGAAGTAAATGAGCTGGGGAAATAAGCAAGCGGACTGAATTTCGCATCTTGATTTGACATTTTTTATTATTCAATTTAGCTTCATGTTTTGCAAGCAAGGAATGTTTGCCTTTACAAAATGGTATGTGATAATGACATCGATCTCCTGAATCAGGAATCTGTGAAGACATGTTTCAGAATCTTGACCATGTTTCAACTCATCATGCAGATGACTCTACCGCATGAACATTTGTGTTGGCTTGTCTATAATGGTATATCATTCACTTTTCTTTCCAAATGCAGTTTTAAATATTGTTTCATGCCTTAAGAAAAAACTTTGCAGGTTGTCTCAAGATTAAAAAGAGATTTTAATTTTGAGAGTTTTCTTTCAGCAGTTATAGTGCAATCCTAGGGGTCCCCAACCTTTTTGTGTTAGTGGACACATTTGGAATTTTGAGACAGTGTTGTGGATGCTTGCACAAAATGGCTGCCATGGGGGGCTTGCCCATTCATAAAATGGCTACCATGGTGCACATGACTGATCACAAAAGACTTATTTCCTGGAAAGCAAACTGGTGAGGCTAAAAGAAAAGTAACTTGTCCAAGAACTTAATAAAGGCAGAGGTGAGGTCTGAGCTCCAAAACAAAAAACAACAACACTCTCTTTGAAACAAAGTAAACATGGCTTTGGGGGGCAGCAATTCACTTTGCAGCATGCCAGCCTCCCAGTTAAAAAAATAATTTAAAAAATCTTAAGAAATAATGTAAAAATCAGGAGGGGCAGGGAGCCTGGTGGGCACCAAGATAGGTGACCGTGGGCACATCGGAGTCCATGGCACCACGTTGGAGACCCATGTTACTCAGAAGTAAGTCCCACTGAGTTCAATAAGATTTATCCCAAAGTAAGTGTGCATAGGATTGCAGCCTTAGAAAATCTGAAATTCATGAAGAATTTCAGTTTTGCTATTTCTCTTTAAGTTTTGTGTCAAACTTTTGTGATAAAGCAAATTGCTGCTTATGTGCACAGTTGAGCAGTGATCATTTTAATGTAGACTGATAAGATCTTACAAAGTATAATAGAAACATTTTTAAAATTAAATCTGGTATGAATATAAAGTGTAAAATATGTATGTTAGAAGGGACAGTTTTCATATAATAGTAGTTCAATTCCTAAAAGTTTAGGAGATGAATCCATAAGACTATTTGAATCATAGCATGGTTGGTGTGGTTTCAAAAAATGTTCTAAACAGGTTTAGAAGCCATTAAATATGGATTTTATTCTATGTAAATTTTGCCCACATGGGCATAATTCTTCATATCCATTTAAGGTGCAATCCTATGCATGTTCAGACAGGAAAAGCTGGAAAATGCTGAGAGATGTAGGACTTTTTTCTTTCTAAATATGCATAGGATTGCACCCTTACCGCACAACCCTATCCAGGCTGCTAGAGAGGGTCTAGACAGCCATAAGATTTTTCAGAGCCACAGCTACGAGGTCAGAAAATTGCTCCAAGCTCTGAGCACCCTCTTCCCAGCCCTTGTAGCTGGTACAGAAAGAACCATGCTGGCTGCTTCTCCGAGATTGCAAATGTGACTTCAGAAAAGGGGTTTTGTGGGCATTTCGGGGGGGTGGGGAGGGGACAGGCGCCACCATGATATGAGGTATCCTGGAAGCGCCTCAGCCTCCTTCCATCCCACTCTGAAGCGCTGCACTTAGACGGCTGAAATCTTTGTCAAAATAGGCTGTTTAAGCACTTTGCAGGACGGGAGAAGCACGGAAGTGCCCTTCGCCTTTGCGCTCTTCCCGCCCTGCATAAGATGCCTGTAATCCTCAGAGTTGGGAGGGCTATTGGCATCCCGATTGGATTGTGCCCTTACTGTGTTTACTTCAAAGGTTAAACAAGAATAGAAATGCAAAAATAGCAAACAATTTATATTGGATAAGTTGGATTCATTAATAAAGAGAAAAACACACACAATCTGGGATGAGGGAGGAATAGTCTCTAGCCTATTCATAACATATAAGCACATTTGCTGTATATGTTTTAAAAATATTTATTTGTCCTTACAGGTACAATTCATATCTATACCATATGTAGACATTTGATGATCATAGGTCAATCTGCTAAGGTATGGCAAGATAAATTAGAAGCATATTTCTCTGTCCTAAGATTAGGTGTCAAAACACAATTTCTTTTAAAATTGTTAATGTTTTATTGTATTTTGGCTAACATTTTAGCTTTTCTTTGTGTTGCAATTATGTTTTAATAAACATGTTTCTTGATAAAACCATAATAAATGAAGTATAAAAATTGTTTTGTCTTAAGATAAGACAGCTGGGGGGATTAGGAAAGGGGGACAGATGTGGCCTCCTACCAGTGGAGAGAAGCTCTGGCAACAGGAGAGCTCTGTCTGCCCTGGCAGTCCAATTCTGTAGCTAGTGAAAGCCCCTAAAACATGGCATTCTGGGGGCAGGTTAGAGTTGGCTTTGGATGTGCTGGATCCATTACCCTATGAGTGGCCTGGATCATTCCCCGCCATTACTTCCAGTTGGGGATGTTAAATATCCGCTAGGGTGAAAAGCCTGGCAGAACCCCTCCCCACCTCCACCTACCTTCTGCCTGGCTAGCAGGGCTTGGAATGAGGCAGTAAATCCGCTGCTTCGCTCCTCCTTGACCCCACTGTAATTTATAACAGCTGCTCTATTTCTTTGTGTGTAGTATCACTGCAGAGAGAGAGGTTTGAGATTTACGCTGACCAGTATGGATAGACATTAGTTCATGCGTTCCTTTGCCCACATGGCCATCATAAAACTATTGGGGTATGTCTGTGACCATGGCAAGCTATTAGTGTTGCCACATGGCTTCTCTGCATGGTAGTGTGGTTCTTTTGAACACCATAATATTTCCCCCATGAAAAAAATATTTTATAAATGTTGAGGGTTTTTTTAAGTTCATCAAGCAAAATGTGCCGAATTACCAGCAATGAACTCTGATTATTATTTTTTTAAGTGCCAGGAACATTTTTGTGGCCTGTATAAATAATTTCTCTTATTTTACATAATTTGTCACTTTAAAATTGTTTTTCATAGTTTGCTCTGATTTTGCTAGTTATTGGGAAAGGCAAGGAGATATGTAGGACAATGAAGCTCCACCCCCCAAGGATAGAAATCTTATTTAGACAGTTTTAGCTTCTGAGATTTCAGGAGGTACTGTCCACACATTTTCAGGTTTATTTTTACAGCCATAGAGTACATAACTCTGCTGTTGTATCAGCTTTTCTGACTTCCAGTTAATTTTTGCACCCAGGTCAGAGTGCTGGTTATTACTTTTAAAGCTCTAAATGACTTGGGAGCAGGATACTGCTGTCTTTCCTCATAAGAATCTGCCTGTTCACTCATATTATCGCACTATAGAGAAAACCACCGTGATTGTCTAACTAAATCACGGTTCCACTGCAGCTGAGGGGAAGGCGTTTGGTGATCCTGCTACAAGAAACAACATTCAAAAAAACTTATACTTACTATTTTTGGACTTACCTGCAATGGTGTTTATGTATCTGTTATAGGAAATTGCAAAACATGTTTGTAATTGGAAGGACTTCTTTAAATTATATATGCATATATTGTTATACCTTGTTAATGATGAAACAGATCTGAGTAGAGTGCACTTTATTTGAGATTTATTGCTGGATAAAATTGGATACCTTTGGATAACAAAATTGTGGTTTATATGGTTTTGATGATGTATGATTCTTTGAGAGTATATTGATTTAGTTAGACAGTCACGGTGGTTTTCTCTATAGTGCAATAGTATTTGCCATGATTCTCCTGTGTATTGGTTGTGTTCACTCATATTGGCAGGAGAGGTCCTGCTTTGTGTCTCAATTTCACTGGAGGCCCAGTTGCTGGGAATCTGGGAGAGGACCTTTTTCATTGTAGCAACTAGCCTGTGGAAATCCCTGCCCCAGAATATTTCGTTTGGCCCCTCTTTACTGGCTTTAAGACCCTGACCCTGTTATTGCCCCAACATTATTTGCTATTTTCATCGCCATGATTTTACATCTTGTCGAGGGGAAACTTCCCACTGGTGTGGGAATTATATATCGAACAGATGGAAAGCTTTTTAATCTCAGCAGGCTGAAAGCAAAAAGTAAGGTAATTACAACCTCCGTTGTGGAACTTCAGTATGCTGATGATAATGTGGTCTCCGCACATTCAGAGGATGATCTCCAAACTATCCTAAATGCTTTTGCAGAAGCATACGGAAAACTTGGTATCTCACTTAACATCAAAAAAACCAAAGTGCTTCATCAGCAAGTGCAAGCTAACCCTTTGGTGATGCCATCTATCCAGCTTGGCGGGACAATACTGGAAAATGTCGATCATTTTCTCTATCTTGGCAGCTATCTTTCTGTTACAGCTAACATCGACAGTGAAATCCAGCATCGTCTGAGCTCCGCAAGTGCCGCATTTTCTCGAATGAAACATAGAGTGTTCGAGGATCGGGATATTTGTAAGAAGACCAAAACACTGGTTTATGAAGCCATTGTATTACCAACTTTATTGTATGCCTGCGAAACATGGACTATCTATAAACGTCACTTCCACCTCCTTGAAAGATTTCATTAACGTTGCCTCCGGAAAATCCTGCGAATTACTTGGGAAGATAGGCGAACAAATGTCAGTGTACTGGAAGAAGCAAAGACTACTAGCATTGAAAAAATGATCCTTCAACGCCAACTTCAGTGGACCGGTCATGTTGTTCGAATGCCTGACTGCCGTCTCCGAAAGCAATTACTTTATTCCCAACTCAAGGATGGAAAGCGGAATACCGGTGGTCAATATAAGAGGTTTAAAGATGTTCTTAAGGCTAATCTAAAAAAATGCAATATAAACATCAAAAACTGGGAAGCTCTGGCCCATGAACGATCTAAGTGGAGGTTGGCCTTTCACAAAGGTTCTATGGACTTTGAAGAAGCTCAAGTGCAAGGTGAAAGGGAGAAACGTGCTAAGCGAAAAGCACGTCAAATGAATCCTTTACAGGACCATCTTCCATCTGGTAACCTGTGTCCTCACTGTGGGAAGCTGTGTGGATCTAGAATTGGCCTCCACAGTCACTTACGGACCCATCTCTAGAGTCTACACAATTTTCTTTAGAATTTTCCTCCTTTTAAAATCTCCTTTTTGTAAATTTTCTTTTCTTTTCTTTTCTTTTTTATCCTGGAAGACAATCTTACTCGGTCACGAGTGATCGCCTGACTGACTGACTGGCTTTAAGACCCTGAGTAAAAACCTATTTGTTCCAGCAGGCCTTTGGCCTACCTGGCTTGTGAATTGTTATCCCATTGTCTTTTTACCGCAATTGTCTTGTTTGCTGTCCTGTCTGTGTTTTGCTCTTTTAATTATGGGCATTATCCAAGGGGACTGTTACGTAAGTGGGGCCCACCGCTGATTCCATTCTGCAAGCAGGACCCACTGCTTGTGCAATGGGGATTTAGCACTTCCTTTAGGAAGCCCTGAAATGACTAGAAACTATTGTTTCTGGATCGAGACAGGTTGGTGGAGCTCCCTTATGTGAGCACTGCTGACCTGCCCCGTTCCAGAAATGAGTGTTTCCCCTTGTTTTTGGTTCCTAGAGGAAGCGCTAAATCTCTTGTTACACATGTTGTGGGTGCCGCTTGCACAATGGCCCAGTTGGATACTGCCCATTATATTATTTTAATGTTTTTGTGGTGTTAGCTGCCTTGGGCATTTCAGAAACAAGACAGAAAAGCAGGATATGCATATTTTAAATGAATTAATAAATAAGGGCACAAAACTTGCTTTTAAAAAAGTGAAAGCTAAGATAGATACTGAACTGTAAATATGTGGTCTTCGACTATACATAAAGTACATCTTGTTAATATTTTATATTTATTTATTATTCACTGTACTTAGATGAAAACTGGTATAACTTGCTTTATATACCCAAGCAGTTTAATTTTGTTTATTCATCTAATTTCAAAATAATAAATTCTGTGTGTATTTCTTTGTGAATATATAATATACATTTAATACAGATATTTGCAGTATGAAAACAATGTGCTTCTTTAGTGATATAGATCTTTCTGGTCTATTTAAGTTGAACTGTACTGCCGCCCTGTGGCTCTTTTTAATAGTGAAATCATCATGTCAATTACAAAAGCTTATTTTATTATTTTATTTTATTTATTATATTTATACCCCGCCTTTTTTCCTGCAAGGAACCCAAGGCGGCTTACATAATTCTCCTCCTCTCCATTTTATCCTCACAACAACCCTGTGAGGTAGGTTAGGCTGAGAGGCAGTGACTGGCCCAAAGTCACCCAGTGAGTTTCATGGCTTAGTTGAATAACACTATGCAGAAAAGTCAGTAAGAAAAGTGGATTGAGAAAAAAAAAACACCCACTCCAGCCTTTCAAATAAGTCCACAAAAGTTACTTGTTCACAACTTTTTAAATAATATTTTATCATAAATATAATCTGATACTAATAATTTTAAGTTGATTATAAAAGATGTATGGCTTAGTTTATAATCAGATTTTCTTTCTTTAATAGGTGCTTGAGTATTTATTGTGGGCCTGTGTGTGTATGGAATCATCGGTTCCACTGTTAGCTGTACACTATTTGACATGGAGAGCTACTCTGTATGCTGCTGTTTGCCAATGTTATTATGACTGCCAGTCTGGCATCTGTGGAGAGGTAGTAATTTACAATTATTCATACTCCAGTTTTTGTTAAAAGATATAAAGGTGTATAAAAGATGTATAAGCAAACTGCTCTTGAGAGACTCTTACTAAAGTGTGCATCAATGGAGCTTTCCTTGCTTTGCATTCCTTATGCAAGAGAGAAATGGAGCTGGATCCAGATTTAGGTGCATGCAACTGGGCTGGTGGAAGCGGAGTTCTCCACTTCCTCCTCTCCTGGTAGCCTCTCCAGCACCCTGAAAATGCTACACAGAGGGTCAGGAGACCCTGCTGAATGGGGTGAGCTGTGGTGTAGAGGGGAAGGGGCATCCCTCAAAATTGGGTAGAGGCACCTTCTGTGAGCAGATCCCTTCTGTCAATGGAAAGCAGATCCTGGATCCAATCCACAGAATTTTAGGCTTTGAGTGCAAAGTTTTGGGACCATTAATATCAAACCTGAGTTTGCTGGAGCTCAGTGTAGCAATTTTCCTGATGAGCTATCATCAGAGAAAATGGACTGGGAGCCTTTGGAATTTTGGTTTCACCCTCCCCACCCCCTTTGAACTGGAAACATTACTAGATTTGGTTGCAATAAGTGACAAACCCATTAGTCTTTCTCCACATAATGTATTATTTATCTATCTATTTATTTATTATATTTATACCCCACCTTTTTTCCTGCAAGGAACCCAAGGCGACTTACATAATCCTCCTCCTCCTCCTCTCCATTTTATCCTCACAACAACCCTGTGAGGTAGGTTAGTAATTACAGCTGCCATTCAGGTGCTTTTTATCTGTGCATCCTGATATGGTACTGCTGTAGACCAGCTGATGTCTTTGCTGCAGTCTAGTTCCAAGTACGTTTTCTCTATCCTGTCCCTAGGTGATATAGCTCTAGCCTGCTCTATTCAGTTTCCCTGCTTATTCTATCCCCAACTCCCTAATGTGCTTCGAGCATTGCTCTCCCTACTGCTCCTTTCTTAGTCATCTGAATCCTGAATTTTGGACACTTAACCATAGAATGGGCATCTGTATCCCCACTGTAGGTTGTACCTGATCCACAAGAACCTTCCCTGCTTTGTTCCCTTTCCCACTTGGAATCTGACCCTGGGATGGACTTTGGAATTCTGCATGTTTATGTCAGTTGGACTTCTAGCTCAAAAGGAGGCAGGCAGTATTGTCATTTCCTCTTCTTGCTAGCCCAATCTGAAAAATACTTATTTTTTAAATATATATTCTTACACTGTAGCTATTTGCACGCCGTGGTTTGATTAAAATTGATGAACTAAGGCAAATGGAAAACATGAGTTCATCACCATTAAGCATGGAAACAAAGAAAAAATTCAAAGAAGCAACTGTGAAGGTATGCCTATTTTATAAAGATTATAGTATTTAAACACATAGATAATATAATAATTCTGGATTCCTTCTCTTTGGGTCAGATGGCAGTAATGATCTTCAAAAGATCGGCATTTGAACCAAGAAGACGACCAAAGGGGCTTTTTCGACCAAGAATGAAAATGAATCTAAGAGATGCACAACATGTAAGGTTTAGGCATTTTGGCCTGTCCTGACCAGGAACAGGAGCCCATGATCATGGCTTACAATGAAATTCTATACATGTCTACTTAAAAGTAAGCCCCATTGAATTCAGTGGAGCTTACTCCCAGGTAAGTGGGTATAGGATTTCAGACTTAGGCACGCAGGTATGGTTAGGCTGGAGTTGCAGGACCTTGGATAACTCCAAGAAGACAACTCACTCAGACAAGATCTGGAACACAATTGAAGTCTTTAATGTTTCTTGGCTAGACTACAGCTCCCAGGCTCTTCCACCATCCTGAAGAGTAGAGACTCTTATAGGAGTAGTCCTTTGAGCAGAAATCTAGCACTCCATTACCTCTGTCAGCTCCTGTCTTCTGCACTGAAGAGCACGAGACCTCTGGGTAAAGAGGGCAGGTTCCTCAGGGGAATCTAGCTCTGAGGTTGCTGTCGCCGGGGTCTGTGTTCAAGGGGCTCTAAGGTGACAGGTTCAGAGTTGGAGGCTGTGTCTGGCCCTTCCATAACTTGCACTGCTGGCCTTCCTAATCTAGTTGGCGTCTCTCCCCCACATCCCAGCCCACCACTGTCAGAGTCTCCACATTTGTGGAGAGTGTTATGGTTCCTATTTAATAGTCAAATTATATAATTTTACTCAGTCACTCTGTCACTCTTTGGACTAGTTCCCATCCTGCCTCCAAGGATGACGTTTGCTTTAGAAATTCTGCTTCATAAAGCTTTATTTTTTCTGTGTATACGGTAATACAAAATATATTGTAAATAAACAGTTAACATCAGTTAAGTCTTGCACTTGATGCTGAACACTGATTTCTACAATACCATGCACAGAGTACCGTATTTTTCGCACCATAAGACACACCTTTCTCCCCCCCAAAAGGAGGGGGAAATGTCTGTGCGTCTTATTGAGTGAATGCTGAAAAAAACCCAAATAATTTCTCCCCCTACCTTCCTCTGCGTGCCTCCAACCAGTCCAGTGGAAGAGAGGGGGGCTCCTGCGGGGAAAAAAACTTGGCAGCGGCAGCAGCACCCCCCCCCCCCAGCAGCAGGGACGCGAGCGGGCGGGCGGTGGAAGAGAGGAGGGCTCCTGCACGCTCCCAAAAACTTTGCTGCGGCAGCGCAGCAGTGGCACCACTCCCCCGGGCAGCAGGGACGCGAGCGGGTGAGCGGCAGAAGAGAGGAGGGCTCTTGCGCACTCCCAAAAACCTTGCTGCGGCGGTGCAGCGGCGGCACCCCCCCCCTGGCAGCAGGGACGCGAGCGGGCGGGCGGCGGAAGAGAGGAGGGCTCCTGCGCAGAGCGGGACAAGGCTGCCCACTCCCCAAAAACTTTGCCGCCGCCTCACATCTGACCTGATCCCGTTGGCGGGGGCGGCCCGATTTCGCTCTTCTGAGTGGCGCGGAGCGTTCTCCGTGCCACTCAAGCCGCCGCCGCCGCCGCTGGAGTCAATGCCGGAGCCGCTTAAGCCGCCGCTGCCGCGTCACATACGGCTGCTTCGGCGCGCTGGACCCCCGCGCTATGATTTTGGCGGGGTAACCAGGGCAACAGGGCTTAAACAGCCCTGTTGCCCTGGTATGCCCCCGCCAAAAACATAGCGCAGGGTCCAGCGCGCCGAAGCAGGGTCCCGTCGCGTCACTTCCGCCACGCCAGAACTGACGTGACGGGACCAGCGCGGCCGGCTCGCTGTGGAGAGCGCAAGCTGGCGAGGAGGCAGGTAGGCCCGCGTGAAAGCAGTAATGGTTATCAGAAAACAAGGGGGAAAAGATACATGTGCAAATTATTGGAAAACTAATAGCAATAGAACAAAATAATATCTCCATAAATTTATTTATTTATTAACTGCTTTTTTTACCCCTGCATTTCTTAAAAACAATAAAGAAGAATAAAACTCAAATTACAATATCGCCCCTCTCATCCCCGCAGCGATATTGTAATTTGTGTTTTATTCTTCTTTATAACCTGTTTTGGATTGTTTTTAAGAAATGCAGGGTTAAAAAAGCAGTTAATAAATAAATAAATGTATGGAGATATTATTTTGTTCTCTTGTCATTAGTTTTCCAATAATCTGCACATGAATCTTTTTTTCCTTGTTTTCTTCCTCTAAAAACTAAGTGCGTCTTATGGCCCGGGGCGTCTTATGGAGCGAAAAATACTAACTTTTAACTATCATATGAACTTTGGCGTGTTACTCACTATTTTATGGAAGCTGTTTACCTTATTACAATTTATTTGAAATATATGTGATCCTTGAAATTGTTTTTGTTTTTATTTAGCTGCCCTGGCCTCGTACGATTACAGAACGGCTGCTGATGGAGATATTTGATTGCAATTCAGCTCATTTTTTTGCCATCCTGGAAGCTCTATTTGATAAAAATAGACGGACACTGATCCCTGGGCCTCCTGTTCCTGACGAAGTAGAAATTCGTGATGTCATTTCAGAGCTCTGTTTTGCAGGCGTGGATATTCTTGATGGTAATTGGATTGAAATGATACTGTGATGGAAAAGAAAGACGATCTTTTCCTTACTTTAAGAAAATTAGCAATAGAGAATGGGTTAATTATAACAGCAGTAGTATGATGAAAACCAAACTTAAGCCTTTTATTCTTACTTTACAAAAATTGCAGTTAATTAAATTAAGCTTCTGGATATATCTGAGTATCATTGTTATCGCATGAGAATTCTACTCAGCTATAGCTGTAAAATATGTCTGCTTTGTTTTTAAAATTCAAACTGTGTTAGGGCTGACAACTCATCTGCTTTAAACCAGTCACTGGCTGGGATCCAAGGCCTGTGAGTGGGAGAGAAATAAGTGCTATTATACTTGTATGCAAAGATATGTGAGTGCCAGCACAAGAAATTGAGCCATATATGAGGCAATGGAGCAATCTCCAATATTATGGACCCCACAGCTGTTCCATATCCAAGTCACCCTCCCCAAAAAGATCCCATAAAGGGAAGAAAAAGCAATGTAGGCACATTTTAATAAGCAGACCCAGGCTCAAATATAGGCGAGATCACAAAACCCGCTGCAGGAGTATGTTCTCTGGCAGCTATTCTTTTGGGAGTGTCCTCATATTCCTTCTCTTTCTGCCCACCCCACAAATGCTGCCAGTTGAGCTCATAACTCTGGTTCTAAGGGCAATTCAGGAGCAACTTCTAACTCTGGTACTAAGGGTGACTAGTGGGTGAGAGATCTTAACCTCAAAGCAGGTGGGAAGGGAGAAAAATGTTGAATGAATGAAAACTAGCACTTTCAATACCTTATATATAACTGTCAGGTAATGATTGGGAGATAATAAGCAATTAAAGTAAGCTCTCGTTAGTTTCAAAATGTATTGTGATGCTCTTTTAAGAAACCGATATGTAAATGAAATATATTTCAAAATTATATAAATGTCTTGAAAACCATTCAGATACTATGTGATATCTAACAAGTTCGTTTTTATTACAGGTGGTGGTATCACTGTGTCAGGTAACACATACACCAATGTTTCTGGTGCAATAACTGCATCATCAACACTCATTCTGCAGATATTAGCAGGTAAATTCATTTTGTTTTTTGTTTTTACAACACTTGGACAGTTTTGAGATTTGATCCATTAAAATGGTGTAATCATTGAGCAGGGATTCCTCAGAAAACTTTCAAAGCCACATTCTTTGCCAATGTTCTGCTGGCCCTTTTAGTATTTTCTACAACAGACTTGATTGCACTTACATTTCTTTGAGAGGATGGGCCTCTTCACATGACCACTCTGCTGGGCACTTATTTCTTTGCAAATTAGATCAAGCTAATGGTCAGCACAGAGATGGACAAAAATGTGGAGTTTGTTTTTGTGATATGTGATTCTAATGGCATGCATACTATTTACTGCATGCTGGGAAAAAATAGCTAGTCATGTAGGTTATCGTCAGTAACCAATTCTTGTAACAGATTGTGGGTAACAATGTGAGCTAAGTGATGAGACTTTTATCATGCGATTGGCCTGCACCATTCCCAGAATTTTATGGGAGGTCCAGATGATGTCACCTTCAACTTGTAACCTTCTTGTGTTTTCCCATTGCTTCTTCCATCTTTTTGCTTTCCACAAAAAAATATTTTAAGGAGGGTAAGATGGAATAGATGCACAGTGTCTTTTATTGGTTAGGAGTTATTGGTCTGGAAGTACCCCTGGTGTTTTCATCTGATTTCAAAGGAGCATTTGATGCCAGATGCTCCATGTGCCTACCAGGAGCATTAAGAAGCAAAATAAACCATTGAGTTTATTTTATTCGTTTATTTTGATTAATTTACTCTATATTGATGGTTCACAATTGCTCAAATGATCTGCAGCGACAAGGTGTCATCGAAAGCCCATCATGTTCAGACAACGATGACACAGATTAATATAAGGAATGTTGATTGACTTCAGAATTACATTTCTAAGATCTTCTATTCTTCCCTAAACACTAGTTGCCTGGTCCAAGGCTGCCCAGGCATACTGTGATACCACATCATTTCAGCCAATGGTAGAGCTGGCAGCCAAGAGAGTAGAGGTGGCAGAGAGTCAAAAGTCAAGTGAAAGAATGAAAAAGTTAGAGCATGATGGACAATTGGGAAATTCCAAAGATGCTAAAATACATATGTTCTACAAAGTTTCACTGTGAGATGCATGCACATGGTCATGCGTGATCTACCTGCATGTGTCTGCAGGATAGGGAAATCGTTTTGACTTGAGGCCAAGCATACTGGGGGGCCAGCAGCCCAAAGTGGCATGTGGCCCCTAACATGTTTGTCCCTCCATACACACACACACACACACACACACACACCTCCATTCATGCACACCTCCATTTATGTACACATGTGTGCACACACAGCGGGCTTCACCTGCCCTTCACCTACCTTGATCAGGGCCAGTGAGAGGTGGATAAAGCCAGCTCTGAACTCAGCCAGTGCCTAGAAGAGCAGCTCCTTGAGGCACCGTTTTCCCTCGCATCTTGCCTTCCCCAATTGGAGAAGGCAGGCAGTGGGTGAAGTCCTATAAGCCAGTGTCTCGAGTGACTAGACAAGGTGTCAGCTTAGTTTGAAGCTGGTTTCACCTGCTGCTTACCATTCCTGATTGGGCTGGCACCTTAATGATCAGTTACTTGAGGCACTAGCTCAGACCGAAGGTAAGCGTTGGTGGTGTGGGAAGGAGGCAGTCCCATGGGCAGTGGCCTTGTGGGATGGATTGGGGAGCCCCATGGCCAGATTAGGCCTTTGGGCTGAAGGTTCCCCATGGCTCCTATAGACTATGAATATGTTAGTCATATAGAGAGAGATTTGGATCTTGCTGACTCATGGGGTACGCAAATCATTAAGGTGCTGTTGAAGATACAGCTGAAATTTGGTATCCCTCAAACTTGTAGCATGAAGCCTGCCTCATAACAGTGTCTTAATACTTTGGCACTGAGCAAGCCAAGATGCAGATGTGGATGGAATGCTGGCCATGGGAGTTCCAAAACAATTCAAATTAGTATATGTGTGTACTGGCTTTTGGTTAAAAAAAGGGGGTGGTGGATATTGTTATATATGTTCCCTATGAAATGTCTAATTTGTCCGTTAAAATAATATTTCATTCTAGAGAGATTTGAATGGGAAAAAAATGTTGCACATCTATCTCTTGAATAGAAGTTAGAATTAGATATGGTATCATAGTCTTAATTGAGAGCAGTTGGAGTTATACTATTTCAATGGAATTCAAATGAATCATATTGGTCTTACACATGCATACATTATCAAGCAGTTTTTAAAAAATGAATTATCTAAGGGTTCTCCTTGGTGTTTATGAAGACTGTGCGATTCTTACACCTTTTGTGATACTGTTATAGGGAGGAATGGTGTTTCTGCAGATGCTGCCTTGAGGTTTCTTAAGATGGCCTTCAGTTATGAAGAGTGGGATTCATTTGATCATGCAACTGTACTGTTTTATTCTTTTCTTCAGGTAATCTAGTTTCTCATTGTTAAAGTAGTTGCATTGTTTTTATATATCATAGGCTATGCAAGAACTCTTATTTCTCTGTCTATTAGAATCAAAATGATCCAGTATGGAAGAAAGCAGAAGCAGAACTCAAACTACTTCTAGTAATGCAGCCTTTAATATCTACAAGAAAACCAAGGCATGGTTTGTGTATTCAGGGAGATAATATCAGAGAAGGAGTGAATTTTCGTAGTACAGGAAGGAAATCTATTGCATTTCAAGGTGTGTCACAATTAACTACAGTTATCAGCTGCAATAACTTATTTCATTTAATGATTACATTATTTTAGTATAAAATAAGAAGACATTAGAAACCATCCAATATATGTATTTCTAGGTAATGGTAAAGCAATATGAATCTATTGTTTGGCATGTGACTAAGGGCGCAATCCTATGGCCTCCTGACATTGTCTGGTGGGCCATGGATTTATTTGGAGCCCCAGGTCCAAGGTCCTGCAACCTCGGAGCTGGGACTCCAAACAGCAAGCCCCTGCCCTGCCCCCCTCGCAGCCAGTGTGGAAAGAACTGTGCCGGCTTCCTCTCCGAGGCTGAGAATCAGCCTCAGAGAGGAGGAAAAGGGGCATGCTAGGGGACGGGGAGGGAAGGAGGCTGGGGCTGAGGGCTTATGGTGTATCCAAATAGCGCCCCAACCACCTTCCCTCCCCCTCTTCATTAGAAAATGGCTGCCTGGATAAAATGCAGGGTGCAAGACAAGGCAGCAGCACGGATTGCTGCTGCCACGCCTCATACCCTGCATTGGATGCATGTAAGCCTCTGTGTTCGGAAGCGTATGTGGATCAAGCATGGAGGCCATTGCATTGCGCCTTAACACATTAAATGTTATAAATATTTATAGTGATGTACTTGACTGCAATGCTAGCATAGTGTCCTTACAGTGCTGCTGTAATAGGCTTTGTGACATTGCAATGCTGCAGTATCAGTTACTGTAGATTGACCTTCCCCATTCTGGTGCCTTCCAGATGTGTTGGATCACAACTTCCATCATCCCTAGCCAGCATGGCCAATGCATCTGGAGGGCACCAGGTTGGGAAAGGCTGCTCTAAGTCTTAAGCACTTTTTTTGCTAGTACAGCAAGATTTGGATCAAGCTGTTACTTTAGTTTCCATTCAAAGAACAAAGTCGGAACAGCTATTTTCAGACAGCTATTTGGGGGGGAGGGGGAGAAGCCTGGATAGAAAACAAAAACTAGTCTTTTTCTGTTGATCTGCTAAGTTCTATACTTGTCATTACTAATCATAAAAACATTTTTTTCATTTAAACCGGCATTTTGCCAGACATGAAATGATCATGCTGTTTGAAGATTCTAAATTTAGGCACATCTTGCTGTGCCTTGTTTAGAAAGAAATTATATATAAAACGGGAACTGCACTTTATTTTCATAACTCATTTCCTACATCAGCTTATAACTACACCAACTGAGAATTTGAATTTAAATTATATTTTAATGGAATTGACTGCTTTTCTTTTTCTTTTTAAAATAAATTGCAGCTGTAGAAGGGTTAGTACAAACAGGGAAAACTCCTGATGATCTTTTTCTGTTGGCGCAGACTCTTTATTCCTGCATCTGTACATCTGAGGAGGTATAGTAAAGCTCAGGTCATTTGTATGAAGTACATGAAGTTGTTTTGCTAAATAAATGCATATCAAAATAAGAGGATATACCTGATTACAAAATGTAGTAAATAATAGATATTAGTTTTAGAGAACTACATTTGATATCTGGGCAGCCCCATCCTATGTGGATGCCTGCAAACCTCCAAACCTGGAGGATTACAGGGATCCTATTGAGTGCAGGAGGGGCACGGCGGTTAGGATTGCTGCCGCGCTTCCCTCGCCCTCAGAAACATCTAGATGGCTTATTCTGGCTGCCTAGATGTTTCAGACCTCCTTATGAGGAAGCGAGACTGAGGCACCACCTGGATTCTGCGGAAGCTGGTGGTGCCTTGATCCTCCCCTTCCCGCCCCTGGGAATGCCCCCCTCCCCACGGGGGAACCAAAGACAGTCTTCCATGTTCGGTTCCCAGCCAGCATGGAAAGAACCATGCCGGCTATGAGGTGGGACGGGCGTTCTGCAGCACTGCAACCTCGGAAAGGTGACTATGCCCCATCCTATGCCCCCCCCCCCAGACAAGGTTGGAGGGCCGTAGGATTGCGCCTGTAGTTTCTTAACAATTAAGAAAACACACGACACTTAAAAGGAAACAAAGCTTCTTCTTTTTTTAAAAAAAAACTATGTTGCAAGAGAGAATAGTTCTAGAGAACAGATACTAGTTCTGAAGTACTGGGATGGGATGGGAGCTTGTAGAAAACAGCGGCAGTGAAGGCTGCTTACATACAGAATCTAAAAAGAGAGCTCAAAGCTTGTTCACAATACTATTGAGATGGGAGTAAGTTGTACCTCTTTCTTTCCCAGCAGGAGGTGGTAGTAGCAGCAGTAATGTAGGGAAAGGCGAGTGGGCAGGGAAGGAAAGTGCCCCACCTCTCCCATTTCAAGAAGTTAGTTGTGGGGAGGTTTATTCTCAAACAGGAGCAGGAGTATGAGGAGATGGGAGTGACTGGACTAGCTAGCCAGTGAGAAAGAGCAAGATGATACACCAGTGTTTGAATCTGTGAATGCAGTTTGGGCTTTTTCAGTATGCACCCCCTGAGGTCAGCTAACTGCATAGTACATAGCAGCCAGGAGTGCTGTGAATTCTGGCTTATTGTTTATGAGCAGCGTGCTAGTACACACTGCCTAAACGCTCCTACTTGGCTCCTCTTGCAGCAGGAGTGGCTAAACAAACTACTGCTGGTTTGTCTAATGCTACAGTTGAACTGGGATTCCTGGCTTGTCACTCCCAAGCAAGCCAAGAAATGGAAGAATCTGCTTTGTTTAGCCACTTTAGCTGACTGGAGCTGCCTTAAATTAGATTAATTCTGAATAGAGATTTAACAGCAAGCTGAATGACCTGACTCCCAAAACACAGAGGGACTGGTGTGGGATTGAGAGATGCTCTGTCAGAATGACAATACAAAGGTAATGGTTCAGACATTAAAAAATGGGAGAAAATGGGCAATATGCTGCTTGTTACTAATAAGCAATTCTGGCTTATTGTTATGTGTGAACTAGTCTATTAATTTGAGAGTTTAACTGGGGACCTCCTAGTGACTTGATCATATGCTCAGTGTAGTACTGATAATAATGGCTGGATTGGGTTTAAGAGTTTTGATGGCCTGTAACATAAATTTGGAATCTATCCCCTGAAATAGTGTAGCAGGATCACTGGTATGACTTTGCTGATTTTTTTTAGAGTACGGCACTTCAGGGTTTCAAGTCATCCTTAAAGGCCATTTTGAGTTTCCTGGAATGCAAATTGTTGGTGTGGAAAGATTTAATGTTACTTTTTTTTTTTTTTTTAAGGAAATGTTTCAATCTTTTGCAGTTAAAGCAGATTCATAGTCTTGGGTTGTCAGTCAGAAATAGGAGAAGAGTAAAACGGATGTTGAAGGGACATATTTAACCTGTGTACCAAGTTTTTTCCTCTTGTTATAGAACAGTGATGGCGAACCTTTTTGAGCCCGAGTGCCCAAACTGCAACACAAAACCAACTTATTTATTTCAAAGTGCCAACACTGCAATTAAACCTGAATACCGAGGTTTTAGTTTTAGAAAAACAACTCATACAGTTGTCCGAACTAATTAACATCTTTTGTCTTAAAAGAAAAACACAATAACAGAGCTTTCAATGATACAAACAGTTTTTTGTTGAAAAAAAATCAACTCAAAAAATTATTATAGTACTACATTGTACACATAGCCTGAAGGGAATTTATACAAACTTTTAAAATAATTAGGCACATGTATTTTTGGATAAGGGATTCTCAACTTGTAATATGATTATATGCCAGACTGAAATTGTATGGGGCAAGCTTTACTCCGGGTCCTTTCCCTGCTTCTACAGGTGTCGGATTAGTAAAAGTAAAAGTCAACCTTTACAAGGATGAGCAAGATAAACAAGAAAACTAAACGTGCTTAACACATTTTAAACACTTTATGTCTTGGACTGCAAACACTGCATTAGGTAAAAGTTTGCATTGGGCATGCTTTTGCACAATTAATGTGATTTTTGCTATTGCATGCATGCTGATAATTTGTCAAACCTTGGCTCATACTTAGTTTGAGAGCAACACATGCAGCACTCAGGTCAACTGTTAGGGCTTTACATCCAAGCCACGCTCTGTGCATCATTCTTCAAAATCTTTTAAATGTGATAACAATGTAGAAAAGAATTCTGTAACAGGAATTCTAGAATAAAATCATTCTGTTCCACACTGTTCCACAGAAAGAACAAAATCATTAGTGTTTTGCAGAAGGGGACGGTCTTTTCGCGATCTGGTGACCAATGACTCGAGTGCCCACAGAGAGGTCCCTGCGTGCCAGCTGTGGCACCCGTGCCATAGGTTCGCCATCACTGTTATAGAACAAGTGGGAAGAACAGTGTGGACAGATGATATTATTACTTCCCATGTTATTGCTCTTGGCCTACAGGAAGGGGTGTTAAGGTTATTTCTCAAGCTAACAACTGCCTCACTTGTGAACTCTCCCCATTTCAGATGTTAGCGGACCAGTGTCTGATGCAACTATGTAGAAGTGGTAGCTATTAAAGTAGTGCAAGGATCTGGCCTTTTAAGGGAATGAATATGCCAAAATACAAATTGATTTAATTGGTTACAAAACCAATTAACCAGTATCTGGTTATGAAACTATTGAAAAATTCTTTTCCCTCAGGTTCTTGTACCGGACAGAGAAATGGTAATAGATGCAACAATATTTTTGTGGCAAAGATGTAAAGTGGGAATTCAGAGGATCCAAATGAGTGGAAACAACTTCTTAAAGTTTGTTTACAAATACCAAACACCCAAGGTAATCCGTTTATCATAAACCTTTATTAAGTTTAGTAAAACTGGGTGTCTGTCTATCTACAGGTATTCCATGACCACTGGCTGTGATGTTGCTAATGAAGTGTATTTATTCATATTCTGCCTGCTCAGTATAAATAGCTACAATCTTGTCAAACAGGACAACTTCATTAAGGGAAATAAAACATCAGTTTGCCTGTGAGAAATGTTATACAAAGTGGAGGGGGCTGTATGTGTTCTGTGAGCAGACAGGAAAGCTGAGAGGTAAGAAGGCATAGGAAGTATAAGAGCTCCAGTTCAGGGTTCTTGAAGGAAGAGGCACTGAAGGCGCGTGAGTGAAAGCAGAGTCACGTGTGTGCTGGATGGGAGAATTAAAATCTGTCTGTGTGTCAGAAGCCCATTTTTCTACACACAGATCTTCCAGATCTCACCCCCCTCTCTCTGCGCAGCGTTCCAGCGTGTTGGTTTGCAGCTGCCAGCCAGCTTGCCTGTAATCCGACACCAGCTCAGCTTCCCCCGGTTGAAGATTAATCCATGTAGCAAGGAAACACTCTGTAACTCCACAGGTCTATTTCTCTTCCTGTTTATTTACTTTAGCAAGTAATATTCTACAGAGTATACATTCCTAGTTACAGTCCATGTGCAGAGTACAATGCATAGCAAGCATTAGTTCCAGTGGAGTAGGTTGAGCTTTACTCCACCTAAGCAAAGACGTTACATTGTTGCAAAGTCCTGCAAACAATAGCCAGAAGAGGAAAGGAAAAAGAATAGAGAAAGCAGTCCAGCACTTCTCTAAAATGACTTCCAACAGAATAAACAAGTACGTCACCAGGACATACAAACCATGTGACTAGCTCGTAATGCTCCCAGGCCTAGCTTCCCATGAGAAAGAACACGGGAAAAAAGAAAGACAAAACACAACTTGTTTACCAGCCATTCTGTTCCTTCCATGTGTAAACAATGTACCACAGCTGGTGAATGTGATTCATATCACAACATCCCCCCACAAGCTGTGATACATCCTGTTTACATTTACTCAATGAGGCCTAGTGCCGTCATTAGTTTCCTGTGTCTTACTACAGGCAATGGTTTTGTGAAAAGATCTGCCACCATATCCCCTGTTGCACAGTACTTGAGTTGTACCCATCCTTTCTGCACACAATCCTTTACATGAGAGTAACGAACATCAATGTGCTTGGTTCTTGGCTTACATTTTTCATTTTGTGCCATGCTTATGCAAGCTTGGTTGTCCTCAAAAATTGTAACAGCCTTGTCTACTGGTATGTGCATATCAGCAAACAGTTGTTTGAACCATTCAATCTCATTGCATGCTTGAGATAAACTGATGAATTCAGATTCTGCGCTAGATACAGCCACACAAGATTGTTTACGAGTGTACCAGTCAATCAAACTGTTATCATACAAAATTACAGTCCCACTTGTGGACTTCATATCTGTTGCAGACCCCCAATCAGCATCAGTGTACACACAAAAACCTCCCTCTGTGTGTGATGACAATTTCAGTTTGCAATTCATGGAACCTTTTAAATACCTTAACACACGTTTCACAGCTAGCCAATCATACATAGAAGGATTTTGCGTTTTCCTGCTAAGTATGTTTACAGCATTGCTGATGTCTGGCCTACTCACATTTGCCAAATATAGCAGGCTTCCAATAACACTTTGATATTTTCCAATATCCTCAAATTCAGTGTTATCTCTGTGTTTCTGATATTCAAGAGTCATTGGAGTGGTAACTGGGTTACAATTCTCCAATCCATGAATTTCCAGCAATTTCTGAATTTTTCCACTTTGTTCAACCAAGAAAGAACCTTCCTCATCCTGGGATAATTGCATTCCAAGATAATGTTGTACCAAACCTAGATCTTTCAATTCAAAGTGTGCTTGCAATTCTTGTGCAATTTTGTCTTTCTGACTTACTGATTCAGTTACCAGCAATATATCATCAACAAAGACCAACAAATACACCCAGTGTCCTGGTTCTGTGTAATTTGTGTACAGACAGTGATCAGCCTTGCTTTGTTTGAATCCCAAACTAATCAAAACTCTGTCCAGTTTTTGGTTCCAGCACCTAGCTGCTTGCTTTAACCCATATATGGACTTGTGCAGACAACATACAAGACTGGGATTTTCTACAAAACCTTTTGGTTGCATCATGTAGATTTCCTCTTGCAATTCACCATATAGGAAAGCAGTTTTTACATCAAAATGAAATGCCATCATTTTTCTTTGTGCTGCCAATTTCAACAACAATCTGACAGTTGCATACCTCGTTGTTGGTGCAAACACGGAATCATAATCTATCCCATGTTTTTGTGCAAACCCTCTTGCCACGAGTCTCGCTCTGTACCTTTCCACCTGCCCCTGGTGATTTGTTTTCACCTTGTACACCCATTTACAGGTGATTGCCTTGCGCCCTACAGGCAAAGATACCAGACTCCATGTTTTGTTAACATGCATTGCATTGATTTCATCCTGCATGGCCTCAAACCAATCATTTTTTACCTTTGGTTCCATGCTCTGAATTTCCTCAAAACTTTGTGGTTCTAAAGCTATTTTGAGAGCTTTATGTACAACAGTTTTCCCACTTTGGAATTCATCCTGATATCTACAGCTGCTTTACGTTCTCGGGTTGAACGCCTTAGAGATTGTTCACCTCCCTCCTGTTCCCCAGATATCTGCCCAGTGGCTTGTTCTGTTTCAGAAGCTTCCTGCTGTGTTTCAGACATTGCATGCATTGGCAATTCCACCAGCTGTTTCTGTTCATGTGTTTGCTCGTGAAAAATCACATCCCTGCTCAGAATTACCTTGTTGTGGTGTGGTGACCACAACCTGTACCCTTTTGTTTGTGCATCACACCCCAGCAGAAAACATTCAACGCTTCTTGGAGACAGCTTTGTTCTGTTTTGAGCCTTTATATGAACAAAACATTTACACCCAAAAATGCGCACGTGTGCTATCTTTGGTTTCCTCCCATGAAACATTTCATATGGAGTTTTCACAGTTGTGTTGGGTAACCTGTTCAGCAGGTAATTGGCATTTGACAGTGCATCCCCCCAGAAACGGTTTCCCACCTGTGAATCAGCTAATTGAGCCCTCATCATTTCCTGGAGTGTTCTGTTCCTTCTCTCAGCAACGCCATTTTGAAATGGGGAGTATGGGGCCGTGACTTTGTGCCCAATACCCTCACTTTCCAAGAATTTCTTGAATTTTGTACTCATGTACTCTCCCCCACCATCTGTGAGCAATTCACCTATTGGGTATTGTTTGTATCTGTTACCAGCCCATTTAACAAATGATTCAAATCTCTCTTGAACCTGAGATTTGTGCTGCAGAAGATAAACAAAACCAAATCGAGAATAGTCATCAACGAGTGTCATGTAGTACCTATTTCCCCCATAGCTGTTTTCAAATGGTCCAGCAACGTCAGAGTGTACTAGCTCAAATATTCTTGTGCTAACTCTATCACTGTGTTTCTGAATGTTCATTCTGTGTGACTTTGCTGTACTGCATACTTCACATTCCACATAATTAGAACAAGGTTTCATTTTCATACCCTCACACAGACCTGGCATCTTTTCGATACTTCTGTAGTTGGCATGTGCGAACCTCTTATGGAAAATATGCACACAATTGTCATGGGGTTTACAATTTGCATACTTTGCCCTCTCATCATGTGTTACAAATGGATTTATAACATACAGAGAATTCTGCAAATCACCTTTTGCACAGACTATCCCTTCACGTGAAATCACAAAGTTGCTGTCAGAAAAGCATATTTCAAAACCATTATTAGCTAATTGTGAAATACTTATCAAATTTGTATCCAGTTCCTGAACAAACAGTGCCCTCTGCTGACCCAAAGTAGCAAAGTCAATTGTTCCTGCAGCTGATACTTGTATTCTCTTTCCATCAGCTAATTCCACATGTTGATTAATTCCACATTCTTCCAGAGATTGAAATATGTCTCTAGAATTAGCCATGTGATGACTGGCCCCAGAGTCCAAAATCCAAATGTTACTATTAGAAACTCCCATCCTAGCAATCAAACTTTTGCCCGTTTTAAATGCCTCCTCAGGTGCACTGGTAGTTTCCTGTTTGGTTTTTTTCTTTTTCTGTTTGCCCTTTGTACAGTCTTTTTTCAGATGCGATGTAGATCCACAAGAAAAGCATTTTTTCACTTTCAAACATTGCATTAGCCTGGGTAACTCCCAGCCTGTAGCCTGGGTAACTCCCAGCTTATTGTAATTCCCAGCTTGGCTGTGCCCCGCGTCAGCCGAGCTGTCTGCTGATTTACGTCCAGCATTGTTTCTGTTCCCTTGCCGTTTCTCCCATTCAGAGAGAAGTTTGCCTGACACATATTCCATTGTCAGGTTCTGATCTGGTTGCCCCTCCATCAATGTTACAATTGTATCATATGAAGAGTCCAGACTAGATAACAGAATAGAGACCTGATGTAGGGGATCTATTTGCATTCCCTGTGTTCTAAGCCTGTTAAACATGTCCCGAATTTTGCTCAGATGCTCTGGCATAGATCCACCTGGTTGTAAGCTCAACTTGTACAGCTTTCGTGCAAGTAGGATCCTACTCCCTGCCGTCTGCATCTGGTACATGTCTCTTAGGGTGTCCCAGATCTGTTTTGCAGTGTCTAGAAACTGAATAAATGGCACCTGCGAATTTTCAACAGATAAACAAAGAATTGCCTTTGCTTTATCGTCCCGTTCCTTCCATTCATTATAAGCTTGATCTCCCACTGCAACTGCGTCTTGTGTTACAACATTCCAAAGCCCCGCATGGGTTAAATAATGCTGCATTTGGAAGTTCCATAATACATAGTTCGAGCCAGATAGTTTTTCCACTATCTGTGGGTTCAGAGCTGGTGCCGCCGCCATTTCTGTGACCGGGGGATTTTCTACCTCCTCCCCTTCAGAAACTTTGGCGTCACTTGCCTCTGAGTATTCGGCCTTGAACAGAGCCTGCAAGCGTTCCGCAAACACATCCCCCTCTTCCCCCTCCTTACCGGACGAAGGCCCTGGAGATTTTTTCTTCTGTTTCGACGTCCTCCTTCTCTGCCATAAATCATCGCAATCCCGGAGTCGAAGTTGTTGACACAGCTGTTGGAAAACAGGTCCTGCTGCTGCTGCTGGCCCTGAAAGTCAGCCTGGTCCCGAACTGGTTCTGCTGGTTCTGGTCCAACGGTCCTGCTGGATCCGCCTGATTCCGTCTGGGCCCATAACCCTGAAGGCGCGTGAGTGAAAGCAGAGTCACGTGTGTGCTGGATGGGAGAATTAAAATCTGTCTGTGTGTCAGAAGCCCATTTTTCTACACACAGATCTTCCAGATCTCACCCCCCTCTCTCTGCGCAGCGTTCCAGCGTGTTGGTTTGCAGCTGCCAGCCAGCTTGCCTGTAATCCGACACCAGCTCAGCTTCCCCCGGTTGAAGATTAATCCATGTAGCAAGGAAACACTCTGTAACTCCACAGGTCTGTTTCTCTACCTGTTTATTTACTTTAGCAAGTAATATTCTACAGAGTATACATTCCTAGTTACAGTCCATGTGCAGAGTACAATTGTCAAGGTTCCGCTACTGCAGGGACCCCTCGACCTGCCTTTGGAAGATCTCTGCCTCTTCTCAAAGCCTCTCCCGTTCCAGGAGATCAAATCCTTTGCCTGTTTCCAGTAGCATGGGTGTAGGCTTTAGACGTGGTGAATAAGTCACTCCAACAAACCAGGGTACACAACAACACTTTACTTATTATATTAGGGTATTTACTTAATAGAGTGGTTATAATTCAAAAGCAAGTATGATATAATAAAACAAACAACTAATACAAGGTTCTCTAGCTTAACTTCAGACTACCTCTCTGCAGTCAGTCTCTCTCTGCAGTCAGTCTCTCTTTCTCTTTAGCTGACCACACCCCACACATATATAGCCTTCCCAGGATTGGAAGGTTATAACCATGTGTTCTTGATCAGGAGAACTAATTCTTAACTTCTATTGGGTAAACTAAAACTCTCAAACTCCCCCTCCCATCCTGGAGTGTTTGGGCCTTCAGGCTTCAGCTAATCTAGGGAAGTGTTTGGGCCTTCAGGCTTCAACAAACTTAAGCCTGTGTAGGCCTCAATCCTTCACAACAATGCATAGCAAGCATTAGTTCCAGTGGAGTAGGTTGAGCTTTACTCCACCTAAGCAAAGACGTTACATTGTTGCAAAGTCCTGCAAACAATAGCCAGAAGAGGAAAGGAAAAAGAATAGAGAAAGCAGTCCAGCACTTCTCTAAAATGGCTTCCAACAGAATAAACAAGTACGTCACCAGGACATACAAACCATGTGACTAGCTCGTAATGCTCCCAGGCCTAGCTTCCCATGAGAAAGAACACGGGAAAAAAGAAAGACAAAACACAACTTGTTTACCAGCCATTCTGTTCCTTCCATGTGTAAACAATGTACCACAGCTGGTGAATGTGATTCATATCACAACAGGCACAAGGTATCCAGTAGCCTGAGAAGCAGGGACTTGAGGGAATGATCGATGGAAGAAGTAGGAACTAGTGGAAAACCTCACACAGTAACTAGGGATGTGAGTGTGTGCGTGCAATTAGCAGAGAAGAGATGGGCAGAAGCAGGGAGGGTTGAAATGAGTTCAGAGCCAGAATGGCTGAAAAGTACACTGTAGGCAATGGGTTGAGAAGCAGGCATCTAAGGAGAGCGTAAGTGACAGTGTGGGAGTTTTGAAAGAAAGATGGGCAGGCTCAGGAAGTTGAAAGGGACAAGGAAAATGTTGGGCTGTGGAAAAACCTCCAGTAGGTTCTAGGGATGGGAGATTGGGATAAGCTATGTAGCATTGGAAGGTAGAAGGTAAACAACAAAGCTTTTGGAGACTCTGGTGATTGGTAGGGTGTGTGTGTGTTTGTACAGTCAAATATTTTGCTGCAGGTTCCTAGTAAGCCATAACAATGAGTAGCTGTATTGATTTCCTACATGTACATGTAGGCAAAAGATAGTGTACTTGTGGAGAAAAAGCGTCAGAGTTTCCTGCACCACACACACACACACACCTCCACACGTGTAAACGAGTATAATCCCAGCTAGGGGCTGGGAAATGCAAAATGTACATACAGTCATGCCTTGGATTGAGAGCATAATTCATTCCGGAAACGTGCTTGTAATCCAAAACACTTTTATATCAAAACGAAATCCCCACAAAAAAATTTGTACAGAGATTTTAAATTTAACCTGTACTACAGTACTTGTATTGCAAGACGTCGCTTGTATATCAAGTAAATTTTTTTTTTAATAAATATTAAAAATTTGCTTGTCTTGCAAAACGCTCTCAAACCAAGTTACTTGCAATCCAAGGTATTACAGTAGTTTCTCTGATGGCTCCTGACGCCGCAGAGTCTCCCATGTCTTTGATGGCTGGTGCCACAGCTATTTGCATGCATATGCGGCAAAGAGCCACCCCTCCCCTGCCTGGCCCAGATGAAGTTCATCCTGATTGGCTAATGACACCTGGGCTACTGAAAGGAGGGGTGGGGGGAAGAATCTATACTGCTGCTGTGGCTTCTGGTTTGCGTTGTTGTCTGCACGCTTCACGCAGAGGAGGGTTTTTGCTAAGGAAAACCTTGAGAAGACTAACCCCTAGGCAAAGCAGAGTAAGTGCCACCTAGGTATTTATATGGTAAAATAACTAGTTTTTGTTATTTTGTAGCTCTACTGTATGTACCAAAGTGTCTCCCCACCTTTCTCCCTCTTCCCTCATTCCCCACCTTTTATTGTAATCTGTTTACCTTAAATAAACTTTCCTGGTTTTACCCCACACGGTGTGTGTGGTTCCTCTGTGGTTCAGTGCTAAATCCTTGTATAGACCAAGGGGAAGGCCCTGAGAGAATCAAGTCAAGACGGCAGAGCTAAGGCTGGCAGTTTTGCACGTTTGATCTCTGGTCTTGAGAAAAGGACCGGTTGGCAGTCCTTCACAGTACTGTTTTGCAAGCTTCCTGAGTCTCATACATGCTGACAAGCGGGAAGTGAAACACCTGCCAATGCCCAATTATTGTTCCCAGGTCTGTCCTTGTGTAGCAGTGACCAAGTTACCCTACCACTGGAATCTGTCCTATTATCTTACAACCTGTAAGCTGTCTGATTCACAATAAATGTCCATGTTACAGAAGGGTTTTAGGTTTGAGTTAGTTAGCAGCTGAAACAAAGAGGCTCACAAACAGGCTACATTTAAGAGTGAGATAGTCAGGCCCCAGAGCAATACAACAGGTAGACAAGGCTCTGGAAGCCAGAAGACAAACAGTAAAGTAGTTTCATCTGGAATTATCTGATTCTAATCTAAAATATGCCCTATATATTAGTGAGCCAAGGCTCACTCTTTAGTCTGATACTCTCCTCTGAGCTACTGTAACACCTGCCCTTCGATGGTGAGGACTTATTTAGTGCGACAACATGATTCCTTCGACGCCGTACAAAAAGCAAGAGCAAATGCTAGGAAGATGGGCTTGGGCCCACAACCACAGTCTAGACCGTACCGATAACGGAGGTGGGCCCAATACCCATCTTCTTTGGCTCAGTTCCAGCCCTCTTTTTACCAGCGCCCAGTGCATGATCGTCGCCTTCGTGATCAACAGCCACAGGCACCGAGGCGTTCATTCACACAACCTCTTGGAAAGGAGGGGACTTTTCGAAGGGCTGTCTTTGACTTTGCAGATAGCTTGACCACTCTGATTCCACCTGCCTCTACAGTTGTATTCACCAACCGGCTGGCCCGTTTTCAAACATCATGGCGGGCCATCATGACGGATTTGACTTAAAGACATTGGTGGAACTTTTTGGTTTTTGGTTTCTTTTTGTTAGATTCTTCTGTTGGGCAATCTGAAGATATAAAGGAATCCTAAGAGTTGCCCCATCCAACAAGAAATTCATGAAATACTTGTAATCTGGTGTAGAAGGTCAGGGTGATGTTTGAGAGAGCAGGGACACATCAGGCTATGCAGCATCATAATAGGCAAGTCAGGTACAGTTGGTCAGGACCTTGGACAGATCATTGTGGCAGGTGCTGACCAGAATTTACCCAAGGAGAGCTGTTCACTCAGCAACATGCAGAGGCCTTCTGAGTGCTGGCTGGTCTGGATGTGCTGTTAACCCCCCCATCCCCATCTGAAGAGTTGTGTGTGTTCTTTAAGGGACCATTGCCTGATCCTGCAGTTGCTGGTCCCTATGGTATGGTGTCGGTGAGGAGTGTATTGGAAGAGGTGATGTCTGAGTCTGAGGGTTCCAGTAAAGCTATGACCTGAAAGGTCCTGGAGTAGCAGATGATGGCTCTCTGGATGATGCCTCCTCCTCCTTCGGGATTCCTTTGAGCCAGGGGCAGGATTGAGGCCAGAGAACATGACAAACTGAGGCAGGTCGCTATTTTGTCACTGCTACCCACATTTGTCAGACACTATGCATTGGATGTTAGGTGAGTGCCTCCTTTTGATTAATTGTATGGAGTTCCATGCTTGTTTAATGTCACTTGTCTCATCTCTGGGCAAGTCAGCTTGCTATTCTCCCATATGCGGAATGTACAAAAATAATGAAGAAGACAGACAGGTTGTTTACCTGAAAGTGCTGTTCTGTCCAGTTGCAGTTTGTGTTTTTTGACTGCTCTGTTGTTTCCTTATATACCTGCTGTGGCAGTCAGTTAGGAATTGAGGAGGAAGGTGGGAGTCACACCCCTTTGAGCATTTGATACTTCCCACCAAAACTATTTTACCTAGCTCTAGAAAGTTCCAAACTTAGCTCTGCACAGGCACAGAGCTGATATGTGTGACAGCACAGAGGCTTGTTTGAAGAACAATAGTTACAGGTAAGCAGCTTGCCTTTCCTTGGCATACCTAATGTTCATAAGTTGTACATAAATCTATATGTGAATTTTAAGTAAACTTCTAAGAATCTTGTTTTATTTTTTTTCTCTTTAGTGGGTCCATATACTTTATGTAATCAATGAAATAATTCACAGAATTAATCTTGGAGATATTAATGCTGTGGTAATGGCTGAAGTCTCATTACGTCTAGCTTCAGTGATGGAGAATATTGCAGATTTCACAATCAAATCTGGAACCACATCAGGTATACTATTTAAGAAAACCTTGGTTACACACTTGATAATGGTGTATAATTATATACACCATTGAAGTAGTTCAACACTAGTTGAAGTACCCGTTCTTCTTCGTGGTCTCTGTGCATCACACACATAGGCTCTGCGCCTGCGCAGAGACCGTTTCGGAAAGATTCTATAGCTGAGGCAAATTGGGCGGGAACCCCTCCCCCCCACGCATCTCCTCTCGCGAGTTCCCGCCCTCTCCCTCAGTTCCTCTTCGACCGCCATCGTGTCTGGTTGCGTTTCGAGAGGTTCTTCAATTCGACTATTTCTTTCTCAGGAAAATCATCTAAAATTCATCTAAAATTCGTTTGAATTCCCCCCATTCATCGTGGGATCATCAGTCCGCTATGGCTCCTAAAGCGCCTTTCCGTAAATGTGTAAAGTGCGGCACAAAGCTGCCGCTGGCAGACGGGCATTCTCTCTGCCTTGTCTGCCTCGGTGAGGGGCACAACGTGGAGGCCTGCCACCACTGCCAGGCTTTCACCAAACAAGCAAGAAAGCACAGGGCGGATAAACTGGCAGCCATTTTATGGAGCAAGGCTCTTCAACCGCCCGCGGAACAACCCACCCCTTCGGTGCGGCCTAGTACACCTCCCTCCCACACTGTGTCCTCGGCGGCCGCCCAGGACAAATATATGGAGGTGATGCTTTCAAAAAGCAAGGTTAAAAAGGCGCGGAGAGAAGAGGAGGAGGCGAAAAGAAGGAGTAAGGGAAAAAAGGAGAAGGCGAGGAGATTGGCAAAAAAGTTAGCCGCTTCACTCTCGGGCTCGAGAGCGACGCTAGTGCCTGAAACGACGGAAGTCGTCCCCGCAGAAAGCCCGGCTGGGCAGAAATCTCCTCCGCCTGTGTCGGTTCCCTCGGGCTCGAGGAACCCAATGCCTTCTTCTCCTCCCAGGAGTTCTTCGGGCTCGAAGAACCCCGCTCCGGCGCTTTCAGTATCAGGGGGAGATACTTGACTCTCCGTCGGACCCGAGGCCTTCGAAACGTATTCTCCAAACTCCTCCAACTCGCTGCTCACCGGCCCGCAGTGTACGGGCTCGTACATCTCGGACCCGGTCGAGGTCCCTCGAGATCGAGGAGGTCAGGATCCCTCGAGATCGTGCGTCATCTAGATCAAGCAGCTCTCATCAGGCTGTAGATCGTCCACACTACAGAGAACGCTAATTGGATTCAAGGGACTCGAGGTGCTCCTTTCGGGATCGGTACGACTATTATCATAGAAGCTTTCTGGTGTCAGAGCATAGGTACCATTCAAGCAGGTACCGATCTCGAGACAGATCTCCAGTCAGGCGGCACCCACCTCGCAGAGACTCCAGAGAAGCCTCGCCTAGGCGGGAGCTGGCGCGTACAAGCCCCAGACGGTCCCCTCCTGCAGTTCAACAGCTTGCCTCCCCCTCTTCGCTGGGTATTCAAACACTAGAGAAGAGCCAACTAGCTGCGGTCTTGGTAACCGCGGTGTCTCGGTCCCGTAAGTCCTCGACTCCAGAGTCTCCTCTTTCCGACTCAGACTCGTTGCTGTCCTTGTCTCATCATCGACGTCTCCAGACCAGAACGTCTCGTCCCAAGCCGCTGTATCCCCGTCCAAGGACATGGGCACGTTCCAAGACCAGGTCCTCCGAATGACCCAGGCCCTAGGTCTGGAGACTGCAGCGGAAGAAAAGAAAACTGTCGACCCGCTCTTCGATGCAGTCTCTAAATCTTCATCGGGCCCAACGTTAATTCCAATCACCCCAACTATGTTGGAGACAGTACAGGGCTCATGGAATTCACCAGCCACAGCCTCTCCTGTGGCCAAACGCCTAGATGCGCTGTACAAGGTACACCCAGACACGGCCAAATTCCTTTTCTCTCATCCATCGCCCAACTCCATAATCGTTGAGTCGGCCCAGTCGAGATCAGGGAAGCAACATTCTACCCCGTCCGACCCTGAAGGGAAGCGCCTAGACAACTTTGGACGAAGAGTGTACACCTTGAGTGCTCTGGGTATCCGAGTTGCCGGCTATCAAGCCACCATGGCGAGGTACCAGCTTTTCCTTTGGGAAAAAATGGGAGGTCTAATTGATTATCTGCCGGATGAGAAAAGGGACTTGGCTTGCGTCTTCCAGGCGGAAGCCACGAATACCTCCAGGCAGCAGATACATACGGCTAGGCACCAAGGAGATTGCCATGGAAGATCCCTGGTGAGTGCCGTCGCCCTGCGCCGGCATGCCTGGCTTCGATCTTCAACTCTGACGACGGAGACCAATGCCAAAATTGAGAACCTGCCGTTCGACGGGGTCAGACTGTTTAATGAAAAGACGGATGATTCCCTCGACGCGGTGCAGAAGGCCCGAGTGAACGCACGGAAGATGGGTCTCCTTCCACCACCCTCCTCCAAACCGTTCGGGTGCCGCAGGTGGGCCCCGTATCCGGCCGCCATAACTTCTTCTCAGCCGGCCCATCAGCAGCAACAGCAGTGGTAGGACCGTCGGACTCTTCCACGGCAGCCCTGGGCACCGAGTCGACAGTACCAACAACAACGGTACCGAGGCTTCCGTAAAGGAGGCGACTTTCAAAAATGGCGCGTTTGACTCCCGCGAAGGCCCGACCGACATCTGCTCTCCGATTCTCCCGTCTCGACCTCAGTTTGGAACTCGACTATCCCTCTTCCTACCATCCTGGAAGAAAATTACCACCGATCGATGGGTTCTGAGCATTATCCAACATGGATACAGGATCGAGTTTGACGCCCTCCCACCTTTTGTTGGCATCCGCACCACGCAGCCATCCCTCACGCTGCGGGAAGAGGTCGTTTGCTTGCTGCACAAAGGGGCCATCCAGATGGTCCCTCCTCACCTTGCGCAAGACGGCCTTTATTCCAGGTACTTCACGGTGACAAAGAAGGGTGGAGGGCTCCGACCGATCCTGGATCTACGTTCAGTAAACTTCTTCATTCCACCCAAGAAGTTCCGGATGGTCACTCTCCAATCGATTTTGCCTCTTCTACGCAAGACCGACTGGTTTGCATCCATCGATCTCCAAGATGCTTATTTTCACATCGGGATTCATCGAGACAGCCAGAAGTACCTGAGGTTCAGGATCGGATCCGATACTTACCAGTTTCGAGTTCTTCCATTCGGACTTTTGACGGCACCGAAAGTTTTTACCAAATGTATGGCTGTAGTCTGTGCGGCCCTCCGGATTCAAGGAGTAACGCTCTATCCTTACCTGGACGATTGGCTCATAGTCGCGCCGTCTGCTCTCAAACTGCGAAACACCCTCCGCCTGACTACTGACATCCTGAATTCTCTCGGACTCTGTCTCAACGAGAAAAAGTCCACACTTCATCCTTCTCAAAGGATCCAATTCATCGGAGCACTTCTAGACTTGACTGTCGGTCGCGCCTTCCTACCCAAAGACAGAATTACCAAAATACTTACCCTTGTATCAAACCTTCAGAAAGCGACTTCGTGCACGGCTCATTCGATACAGCAACTTCTCGGACTCATGGTATCGTCGATATCAGTCGTCCACTTTGCCCGACTTTGAATGCGCCAGCTTCAAAACTGGTTCGTAAGGTCGTTTGATTCCGAGATGAATGCTCATTGAACCCGATTGTTTATCCCGGCCAGCATCAGGCAGTCCCTGCTCTGGTGGACCGACTTGGGGAACCTTACGAAAGGACTGCCGTTTCGACCTGCCTCGCCGGCACTTACGCTTACGACAGATGCCTCTCTCCTGGGCTGGGGAGCACATTGCGGCCCCCACAAAGTGCAAGGCTCCTGGCCTCCACAGGACCGGGGAAAACACATCAATGTATTAGAACTCCAAGCAGTCTGGAATGCGATGAGGTCTCTCGAGTCCGTACTGCAAGAGAAACAAATACAGGTGGTCACGGACAATACAACGGTGGTAGCCTACCTAAACAAGGAAGGCGGTACCCGTTCGCTTCGCCTAACCAACCTCACCCTTGGTATGTTCAGTTGGATGATCCCTCGCCGGATATCTGTGAGAGCCATCCACATCGCTGGGAAAGACAACACCCTGGCAGATGCCCTCAGCAGAGTATCCATCAACTCTCACGAGTGGCAGCTCGAGGATCGGGTTCGACAGTACCTCTTTCGTCAGTGGGGTACTCCAACAGTGGATCTGTTCACCACTGCAGAGAACACAGTGTGCCAAACTTTCTGCAGCAGAGCGGGCCACGACAAAGCGTCGATCGGAGACGCGTTCTTCATCAACTGGTCAGGGACTCTGTTCTACATGTTCCCACCGACTCCGTTGCTGACCAAGGTCATCGCGAAGATCCAGTCCGAATGCACACGTTGCATCCTGGTGACCCCTTGGTGGCCGAGACAGCCGTGGTTCGCCCCACTCCTTCGCCTATCCAACGGGGAATATCTCCACCTGCCGAACACCGTCACAATACTTTCTCAAGCTCGAGGCTCGCTATTGCATCCGAATCCGGTCGTTCTGAAACTCACGGCATGGTACATATGATACCGGACTCCTTTCCTCCAGAGGTCAGGCTTATTTTGCAAGAAGCTTTGAAAATGTCCACTAGGACCTCCTATGCAAGGAAGTGGAAAATCTTCTGTGAATTCCTTGGTCATACCGAGGTATCCTACCCCAGCACTCCTGTCCCCCAAGTGCTGCAATTTCTTCTTCATCTGCAACACAAAGGGCTGGTAATGAGCTCGTTGAAAGTGTATCTGGCCGCTTTGTCAGCTTACCATGATGGGCAAGATGGATTTACTTTATTTTCACACCCCATAGTCAAACGGTTTATGAGGGGGTTAAAAAACATCGCACCTCCAGTTCGAACAATTACTCCGGTCTGGGACCTGCAATTAGTTGTACAAGCGCTCACGTCCAGGCCATTCGAGCCTATGGCTACGGCAGACCTTCGTTTGGTTTCCTTTAGAACTGCATTTCTTATAGCCATTACTTCCGCTCGCAGAGCCTCAGAACTGACAGCTTTGAGGGTTGATTCACCATACCTTAGCTTTCACAAGGAAAAAGTGGTGTTACGTCCAGACTTGACATTCCTCCCTAAAGTAGTGTCTACCTTTCACCTGAATCAGGACATCGTATTGCCCGCATTCTTTCAAGCCCCAACGTCCCCGTTGGAACGTCAGCTTCACATGCTAGACGTGAGAAGGGCTCTTGTATTTTACAAGGCACGCACCAAACCCATCAAAAAGTCTCCCCGTCACTTTGTTTGTTATGGGGGACCTTCTAAAGGCTCTCCGATCTCGAGCCAACGGTTATCCTCCTGGATAGTGAGCTGCATCAAGTTGGCGTACGAGCTCAAAAGACAGTTACTTCCGAGTTCAATTCGAGCTCACTCTACTAGAGCAGTCTCGACCTCTACAGCCTTTGCAAGAGGTGTCTCTATGACGGACGTTTGTAAGGCGGCTACATGGTCCACGCCTTCGACATTTGTGACTCACTACCAGGTCGATGTCAGGTCGCGAAGGGACAATGCATTTGGTAGAGCTGTCCTTTCTTCGGTCCTGCAATGACTTCAACACCGACCCTCCTCCGGTAAGTCAGCTTGCTACTCTGCCCATGTGTGTGATGCACAGAGACCATGAAGAAGGACAGGTTGCTTACCTGTAACTGTGGTTCTTCGAGTGGTCATCTGTGCAGTCACACAACCCGCCCATCCATCCCCGCATCGGTGTCACCGTCGAGTTCGCTGGTGTACTGAACTGGGGGTTCTTGGGCTTAGGTTGGTCGATACCGTATAACACCATCGAATTCGACTGTCGGTATTGATATCATGAAATTGGGAAAACTCCTTCCAATATGTTCTCCCTTAACTCTGGAATCGCGATGGCGGTCTCAGGGGAACTGAGGGAGAGGGTGGGAACCCGCGAGAGGAGACGCATGGGGGGAGGGGTTCCCGCCCAATTTGCCTCAGCTATAGAATCTTTTCAAAACTGTCTCCGCGCAGGCGCAGAGCCCATGTGTGTGACTGCACAGATGACCACTCGAAGAACCACAGTTACAGGTAAGCAACCTGTCCTCCTTCGAACGGATTAAAAAACTGGTCACTTTCTACCCTGTGGACGGTGTAACATCTAAGGTTTAATGAACTGCATAGCTGTGTGGCTAGTGCTTCTTGGTACACTATGTTCGAAGTTTTACCCTGCAGCGCTAATATCACCAAGTTACCTGGTTTAGAACCTTCATCTTGTGGAAACATGCAACTCCGTGTGCATTGAATCTGGGGTGCCAAAGTCACCCTAGAGAAAAGTGCCTCAGGCAAGGCAAATTGTGCATATGAAAGACTTTTGTCTGATTGAATGTTTTCCCCAGGCTGTTAGGCTCAGAATAAGAATGGATTTCAGGTTTCAGCTACTTAAGGTAAGTTTAGACTTAATCTTTCATTCAGCAGTGTAAATGCAGGAAATCTACATAACAAAGGCAAGGCCTAGTCAGAGCTATTAAGAGTCAATTAGCAGTTGAAAAGCCTGAGGCCTATAAAACTTTAAATCATCATAACAATGCTTTCCCTCAGTGGATTTCTTTTCTTTTTGAAGGAGGTGTTTTCTGCTCTGCCTGGCAATAAAAAGATACTAAAATGACCTGTGGATGACTCCTATTGTTCCCCCACTGCCTGGGAACACTGAAGCACCCCAGATACAGCATTGTTATGCAGATTTTTTGGGTCTTTTTATGTCCCAGGCATGTTGGTTATAGCAAGAAAACTGTGATAGGCAGGTGGCTGAAATTTGGTAATATTGTTTACTACCCTGTTTTAGGCAAAGACTAACCAGGACTGGATTGTAGGTCTACTTATGTGTAAATTTCACCACAGAATGTGAGCCTGGGGAAAGAAAAGCACCCCAAAATGCAGGATGATTTAAGAAAGTTTTCACAACATAATTTTTATTAGGGATCCATAAGTGTTGGACTGGGACTCGGGAGATCCGGTTTCAAATCCCCACTCGGCCATGAAACTCACTGGGTGACTTTGGGCCAGTCACTGACTCTCAGCCTAACCTACCTCACAGTTGTTGTGAGGGTAAAATGGAGAGGAGGAGGAGGAGGAGGATTATGTAAGCCGCCTTGGGTTCCTTTCAGGAAAAAAGGCGGGGTATAAATATAATAAATAAATAAATAAATAAGCAACAACCATGTCAAATTTCAGCTTTCTAGCTTAACGGGAAATAGGAGATAAATTGATGAGTCAGGGCTTTCATATATAAAAGTAGAACAATAATTAAAGAACTCTCAGTATCAGTTTTCTAAGGTTAATGTAGAAAGTAATTTATAAACCCATACAGAAATGTGCCTTATTGTATCTGAAAGCATGATTCTACCTGCTTTAGATAAGGCAGTTCTATGTTGCTGCTTTGCTGGTGGCCTTCTAACATTAGCACTCATGATCCTATGTGTTCCCAGCAGCAAAGTTAAAAGTAAAATGACAGCACTTTAAACAAGAGATAACATAGCAACACTATCATACACACCTCCAGCATCCACGGAAACACAGTTAACATACCCCAGCCACACTGTAGTACCTTGACTGCTCCTCTACATCATCCAAGTGTGGAAAGAGCTGATCCATGTATGGCAACTAGAATACTATGCCTCCATCTCATTAACCTTCTCCAGGATGCACATACATACGACACTGCAGATTCAAGGACACCACAGTACCCTCTACAGCAGGAGTGGGAAACACACAGCCCATGGGCTGCATGCAGCTCCCGCTGTTCCCCAGATTAATTAAAAACATTTTTTTAATGGCGCCATAGTGGCTATGGAGCACTAAAAGGGTTTCCAAAGCTAATTTTGATTCTTTCAGCACTTCGTAGCCACTACAGACACAATTTCTTAAGAAACAAAAATTGGGGTCATTTGCTGAAGGAGGTGGGAGGCCTGCAGGGGGGAGTCTGGGGGCAAAAAAGTCCCCCAGACCTCCCGAAATTGCTCACCCCTGCTCTACAGTTTGAACCACTATGGTGCACCCAGTACAAATCAGTGCACTGACTTTCTCTATGCATCTCTATAAGACCACACACACAGACTGCAAAGAATAACACTTTTGCCAGGGAAAGTTTGAAAGGTGGACAGTCCAGTAGAACAGCCAGCCAGATCTACAGCACATCTAGGAAAAGGCAAGTATGAAGAATACCAGAAGAAAAGGTTCAAGTCCTGCTTAGGAACAATGTCCCAGTGAGAGGAAGAAGCTTTTTGCCAGGAAGAGGGAAATGAATACACAAGGAGAAGCAGCAAGAGAAGCCATAATTGTACCTTCACAGGGAATAGGTTCATAAACACCCTAATACAGTAATACCTGGGATTATGAGTAACCTGGTTTGCGAGCTACTCGTAAGACGAGGAAAATTTTAGCATAAATTTAAATTTGAAAGATGAGCAAGTCTCGCAACATGAGCCGCTGCCGCTTTCAAATTTAAATTTATGATAGAAGCTGGGCTGGCACCTCCCACTGCTTTGCTGAGCCCCATGGAGGTGCAGCGCGGCTGCTTGTTCAGCCGGTGCCTTGCGCTGCTGCGCTGGCCGAGCAAGTGGATGTGCCGTGCCGCGCCTCCACAGGGCTCCCTGCTTGGGCAGAGTGAGCGGCCGTGCTGCGCCTCTGCCGTGCCTCCACGGGGCCCCTTGAGGCGTGGCGAGGTGCAACGCAGCTGCTTGCTCTGCCGGTGCCTCGCACTGCTGTGCCGCCTCCCTGCCTGGGAGGCGGCGCAATAGCGCGAGGTGCTGGCAGAGCGAGCAGCTGCGTTGCACCTCACCGCGCCTCCACGGGGCTCCCTGCTTGCTTGGCCGGCGCCTCGTGCTGCTTTGCCGGTTCCTGGGCAGGGAGCCCCGTGGAGGTAACGTGGAACAAATCATTTGATTTCCCATAATTTCTTATGGGGAAATTTGATTTGATATACGAGTGTTTTGGATTACGAGCATGGTTCTGGAACGAATTATGCTCGTAATCCAACGTTTTACTGTAGTTCACCAAGAAATGGGAGTGGGGTTCAAGTCCTGTCTTGGGGAAATAGGAAATTAAGAAAAAAACCAAACTTTTGTATGGCCAGCATACAATGATATTGGGGCCATGACCAGAACCCACACTTCACATAGCAGCTCCCTAACCTCACAGCTGTAGAGTTAGGACTAGGCTGAAGGTAGTCATTTGAGGTGAGCTAGGACCCAGAAACCAGAGCCATGGGACACAGTCAGTACTCGGGACTGAAAAGAAGGTTGGGACCAAAGGATAAAACAGAAGGCAATACTGAGAAGCCAGAAGTCAGGACCACAGAACAAATCAGGAGGCAGAAGAGAAAACCAGAAGTCAGGACCAAAGAACAAGTCATGACTGAATGACAAACCAGGAGGCAGTACTGAGAAGCAAGCAGAAGTCTGAACTGAAGGACAACCAAACAATTCAAGAACACAACAGCTCAGAAAGACCTTGCTCCTGAGCAAGACTTAACTGGAACAGGATCCAATGACCAGCCTGCTTGGACGGGGTCAGTCAGTGGCTTGAAGATACTAAGCTACCTAGGCAAGATGATGCAATATGCAGTTTGGTGCCTCACCACATGGGGCAGTCACACACAGATGCAAAGCCTCCCAGTTTGAGCCCCAGCAGCTCCTGACACACAGCAGCAGAAAAGGGAAGCATTCATTACAAGCTATTTCCTCTCCGCTACCTGCCCAACCCACAGATATTACCATACACACCAGGACTGAGGTGTTCTAGAACAGCACAGGTTTAGCGCGACTGAAGTCCCAGCTTCAAGCCCTGGATGCAGTCAAAAAGGCTAAGAGGACCTCACTGGCACTCCTGGGAGTGCAGCATCACAGAGGGTGGAGCATAGACCACTCATCCTATTTACTTAATTATCTGCCTCTAAATTGAACCTGGAAGCGCATTGTTAACCAGTGTAATTGGTGTGAAATACTCTCACTCCTTGCTTTTGCTACCTTTCTAGTGGCTGTATTTTGTACCAATTGAAATTTCCATACTGTCCTTAAAGGCATTCCCACACAGAGGGCATTTCAGTAGTTCAATCTCGATGTAACTAGTGCATTAGTGACTGAGGCCAGATTTGCCTTCTCCAGCTTGGACTACACTTGTTCCTTTGCTTACCTGTGTGTGGTGTTTCATCCTTGAATTGCCAGGTGAAGGTTCCTCTTTGGTGTTTGTGAGTGGAGTGGATTCCTGAAGCAGGGTACTTGTAAAGGTTCTGAAAAGACAAGTGTTTTGCTCTTCCTGTATTTCCTATATGCTCTTCCTATATTTGTTATGATGACAGCCTGTTTTTGCAAAGCACCCTTTAATCATGGTTCCCATCACCAAAGTTCCCACATGTTCTCTAAATTCATACAACACAAGGCCAGAGTGATATAACCCCATGCTATATGCCCTGTCATCTGAGTTATGGGTTCCCTGACAGGTTTTTATACTGTTGGCAGTGTATAGAAAATTCTCCTCAGAAAAGCTTGCTTGGTGGCAGCATTGTAGTATTTTTGAAGGTGAAGCCCTTACTTTCCCAGGCCTATTAAATTAAATTAAATTAAAATTGCTTTTTAGATCTTGGCACTAATTATCTTTATCCTTGCTGTTTTTAAGGCTATTATATTGATTTTATGCTGCCTTTGTGCTGATCTTATGTCAGTTGTGTGTACTGATATAGTTTTAAATTGATTTTTATGTTATTGAATTGTATTTTGTACTGTACTAATTTACAGTTTTGTTAACTGCCCAGAGGACTTAGTTGATGTGTGGTGTAAAATAATAATAAATTCATCATCATCAATCATCATCATCATCATCATCATCATCATCTTTTATATTTTATATTTTACATTAGAAATCTATGGCTTTTCAAAAGGTAGTATTTTCTGATTTGCCAGGTACATGCCAAATAAAAAAGCAACAATAATTTAAGAAGTGGTTTACTGGGTCTGTAATCTGTTTATTATTAGCCTGTGCAAAAAGTGGTGTACAGTTAAACTGCCATTAGAATTAAAGGCAATTATTTACATATAACTACTGTTTTGAACAGCATATATTAAACTACATTTTTAGAACATGGTAAGTGTTTGCAATTGTAGAATTAAGGTAAAGAACTAGAGGCCTTCATCACTGCTGGAGTCTTCAGGGAGTATAATATAGTACAGTGCTACCTTTCTGATTTGTTTTTTCTCTCCTCAGAACTAGCAGAAACAACTGACTCTGTATACATTTCAGAATACTGTATTGGTGGTATGCCTTCATTAATACAGGTATAATCTCTTTTTCCACTAGTCTAACATTTGCTACTGATTAGTGTATGCATAATTTTGAATATAGGCACCATCCATGGTAAACAAATACGAAAGTGAAACCATCACTGTATTTGTTACTGCATAATAGAAAGCAAAAGGCATTCCCAAGGAAGACAAAATACTAGGAATACTGGCGAAGCTTTCTAGGCTTGAGCCCAGAAACGAGCTTTGGGTTGGGTGCTCATCATAACACTAATCTCAAAGAAGAGTCGTACATCACAAGATCCCTGATGCTTCTTTAGCTTGGATAAAAATCCAAGCTGGAGAAGAATGCCTTTGTAGTTCTTCAGTCTTAAAACTGGAAATTAATTGCTTTTAGTTTTTTCTTTGCTGAACTAATATATGGATTCTTTTCAGAAATCCCCTCCAGAGCAGTTACATTTGGCTTATGAGTGTCTGGACAGAGCAATTAGTGCAATGAATCGAGCTCGCCTAGTCACTGTTTTACCTGATGGAACCTCAGTGCTTGATAACTGTTGCAAAAAGGTAAGGGCTTCAAGACGATACTTGCCAAATAAGAAAGTGGACAATTACAATCTAATTTTCTCTATCCATTAAAAACCTGCCCTTGTCCCTCTCATCCTATTCTCTTTCTTCCCATCACCTCTAAACGGCTTAAACTTGCAGTCTGTATACCTCACCTGTTATTGTTATCCACCAATTCTCTTTTTCACACTTTTCAAGCTAGTTTTATAACTTATTCCACTGAAATTGGTCACCTCTTATTTTTCTGGACTTGTCAGCTGTACTTCCAACCATTCTGTGTATCTCGAATCAATCTCAATGTGCCATTCTGGGGGAAAGGAAATGGGAGCTAGGCTGCTGAGTGGGAAGCTCTGGCTGCCCCTGTGGTATTTGATTGGTCACTGTGGGAACAGAATGCTGGACTGGATAGAACTTGGTCTGTTCCATTAGGAGTCTTTTAATGCTCTTAAAATAAACTGAAAAAATAGATTAAAAAGCTATGCCATTGCTAAGGTGCTCTTCCCCCACCCCACCACAGTGGTGGTGAATTTCACTCCCCACTCCCACAGTAAGCAAAATCAACTCCTGTTGGTTGAGGCAAATTTGTCTTCCTCCCACCACCTAGGGAAAATTTTAGTTGATTTTTGTCTCAGAACTAGTTTCAATCAATTATTCTTAAGTGGAATAATCAACAACATAAACATGGTAACTGAATTTATGAGAAAAAATAGAAAAAATTGCATATGACTGAAAATTTTAAAAAACATTTTTTTAAAAGATGAAACATACATATTTTATTTATTTATATTTATTTATTTATTCATTCATTTTCTATACTGCCCAATAGCTGAAGCTCTATGGGCGGTGTACAACAATTAAAAACAAACAATAAAATACAGTTAAAAATATAAATAATAAAACTATGAATTTTTTAAAAAACCAATTTATTTTGCAGCAGGCATGATCTTGGAGAGGTATTTCTTCCCACGTGAGAGTGAGGGAGAAATGCCTATTCTAAGATGTGGCCTGCCACCTGAATTTTTACTATTTAGTTATATTAAAAATAATAGATCAACAAATTCTTCCACTGTTAGGAAAGGAATTAAGAACAGTGACTTATAGGTTTGGATTCAAGTGATAGTGTATTGAAATGTTAAAACATGTTATTGATGCATGGATTTTATTGTACTAGGACAAGGATAAAAGAAAATAAATGGCTAACTTACTACAAACATGTCCTGTTCTGGGCAAACCAACTTACAGACCTACATTCTAACATTCTAAGCATTATCTGAGGGGACATATTAACAACTATTCTTACCCCTTCTCCAGGAACTACCCTTACCTGGCGGGAGGAGGCAGTGGGAAGACGGAGAACTTAATTGATACTTAACTATAATCAATTAGATGTGACCTGTGGAGCTAAAAGTGTCTGATTTTTGCATGCGCACAATTTAAACCATGGCTGGTCATAGTTAGAAAACATTTTGCAGGCTCTGTGTTCAAACTTCAAAATATTTCCCCAAACTGGCTGATATGTTTGCACCCATCTTTTCTCCACACTTACTGTTTCTTTTCTGTTATTCTATCTTCATTTTGTTAATTTGGCATAAATGATGTGTTTCTGTTCAGGAGTTATGTCAATTGTGTGTTCTGTGCAGAACCTAGCTCACTAGTGCTAAATAAATCTTACATGGTTAACTGAAGGGACATATTAACAACTATTCTTACCCCTTCTCCAGGAACTACCCTTACCTTGGGGGAGGAGGCAGTGGGAAGACGGAGAACTTAATTGATACTTAACTATAATCAATTAGATGTGACCTGTGGAGCTAAAAGTGTCTGATATTCCTGAGCATTAACTAAATGCTCAGGAATAAGACATCAGTCTCCTTGTGCAAATGCAAGTTTCTCTTATTAGGGGGAAAATTAGAATGTTTTCATATTTGTTATGTGTATATGCCTATTTAAATGGAATTGTGCTTTTGGCAAATACTTCATTCATCTGAATGCTTACTGTAAATCCGCCCCCCCCCCCCAAATCTTCAAGGGACTGAGATGGATGTATTTAATAGAAATGTTGGAGGAGTAATAAGGGAATGGTGATGATTTTCATAGTGGTTGAATTTGTCAACATTTATTTTTGGAAATAAATATGAGTTATAATGGAGGTAATGGGGTAAGGTCTTCTGCATTTTCCTTTGATTTTTTAATTGGGCTATATTAAAATTTTGTAAGATGGGAAAAAAGAGAATTGATTAAATTGCAGTAAGAACTGAAATGTCTTATGGGTCGAAACAAAATTAAAGTGACTAAGGCAAACATAGAACATGTTTGTGATTATGAGACTTGCTGGAATAGAATAAATGGACTGAAGGAATATTTTTCTCTGCTATATTTCTTTTGAAGAATCATGTATGTGTGTGAGTGTGTGTATAATTATTCTCATTTGTTTTTTGTTTTCATGCTCTGTGGCATCTGTGTTTCCTTTATTTGTAATGTAGTAATTCTTTTCTATGGAGTTATGTTTGTGGAACAATAAAACTAATATTTAAAAATAATCTTGAATAGTCATATTGAAAAATACTTCTTAAAATGTTCAAAATTGAGTTTTGTTTAATTCCTTTTTATCAGATGACCGTAAATGACAAGAATTTGTATAGATCTTTCCCATCTGATACCACTGAGAAATCAACAATAGGAAACAATTTTATTATGGATTTACATGTTGATCTTATTCAGGCTCAGCACCGAATAGCTGTTAAAACGCTTAACTTGGCACAAGGTAGGATTAAATAAAACTGATGCCATATAACGTTATTTTCAGTAACAAAATTTCACCCAGGAGGACCTTTCCAGCTTTATAATTATTTGTCACAAAATATTGTACATGATAATTAACAAAATGCTCAGTGATTATGAATTGATTGTGGTGAATCCAGATTACTTCTGTCAAGTACTTTCATTACATATATATTACATATTTGTTTTAGTTTTATTAATAAAAAAAATAAATTCTTCCACCCAGCTAGAGCATTCAGGGCTTTTTATTCCTTGTGTAATATGGCTGAACGAGTGTCATAAGCACATATGCTATAGTTCAAATCAGTAATGATGAGCCACCACATCATTTGTGAACTTTTATTTTGACATTAATTTTTTTTTTTAATTGTCATCAGTGCTGTGTACTCTCCAGTATGCTATTACAACACTGGAGCATTCATTTAGTGTGTAGCTGGGCGATCAGGGACTCAACTGCCTGTTTCCTGACCACCATGCATCCTGCTCAGCTGCAGTCTTGTAGTGCTCAAAAACTGTGTCACTAGCAAATACAGTTGGGCCATGGGCAGACCAGCTGTCAGTGAGAAAAGAGGCTGCATGTCCCTGGCACAGAGATTGGTGGGGAGGAGTTGGTGCCACCTGGCAGGACAGGATTGGCCTTGAAAGGAAAAAAAGGCTTCCAAGCAGTGGGGAGAAGGAACAAGCTAGCAAGATGCTGGAGGAAGACATACCCCGACCAGCCAGCAGATCCATGCCTTTGGTTGGAAATGTCTTCCAGAAAGACTGGAAGAGTCTGCCACCAATAGGGTCCCTTGCATGGTGGAATGTGGAAGGGGTGTTAGAAAGCCCACTTCATGACTGCCTATAAGAAAGCTAGGGAGGACACTAGAGAGAAGACCTAAGGAAAGAAATTGTAACATTTGGCATGTTTTTCAGTCAAGAAGCTTATTTCTGCACTCTACCTTTCTGCACCCTACCCCAAGCATGGACCCAGATTTATTGGTTAATATCACTTGTATGCCTCCATAGAACATAAAGCTCTCTTGGTGACTTACGATAAATAAATATAAGAACAATTTAAATACAAAATAAGACCTAAAACCATAAAATCATACAGTTCTAATTTGAAAAAACAAAAACTGCCCCACCATTTCAGGAGCCTTTGCTTTGTCATATGGGACTATGGAAGAGATAGCTTTGAGGATTTCAATAAGTTTATCAATGCTATCCAAACAACGATTAAGTTTACCAGCAACACCACAATTGAAAACCCAAAATTACCCTTCTTGGATGTTCTTTTTACTGTTGAAAACCATCAAATTGTCACAGATTCACATTGTAAACCTACAAATGAGATGCCCATATGTACTTTAACTGTAAGACATGACCGAACCATCTAAAGAAGAACATTATATATAGTTTAGCTGTTAGGATAAAACGCATATAGAACAACGAAGAAAACTTGTCAAAAACATGTAATGCACTTAAAGAACATTTGTTGTGGACTACCTGCTGCCCCAAACTACCAGCAGATTATGAAAGTCAGTTACCCCATTATATCCCATTGTGCTCGTTTAATGGAAGTCATTAATTCTCCTCCATAAAACCACCCAGTTCATGCAAATACTAGTTAAAACAGCACTCAAACAAAGTATTTGCAACTTAGGATCACACCTATTAAGTCAGCCCATTGCATTACCTGTAGTTACCTTCAAGACACCACCTCTCTTAAGAGCATAGTTACCAACAAAACTTATTTCATTAGACAATCACTACATGCTCTTCCACTATTGTAATTTATGTAATTGAATATTAAAAAAAATGACTATCACATCATGCAATATGTAGGAAAAACTACAACTGATCTAAGAACATTTCACAACCACAAATCTGCAATTCTTTCCAAAAAACCAGAACAGCCAGTTGCAAGACACTTTAACTCACCTGTACATAGTCTCTCAGACTTGTTATTTCCACCTGAACAAATCAAGAACACTGACGTGCTTGACAGAAAGATAAACTTTTGGATCTGTAGATTCAGGACTTGTTCAATATGGCCTTAACCTGGAGGACAATTCATAAGCTTTCTACCACTCACACCTGTTTTTTCTTCTTAGGAATTTTCATCTCCATGCTTTCCAAACTGCTACTCTTGATAACTATTTTATACCAAAGCTACTGATGAGGGCGGAAGCTGAAACATTTAGCTCTAAGGGTGCAATTTTATGCATGCTTAGACAGGAAAAAGTCTTACAGTAGTGGTGAGAGTGTTGGACTGGGACTCAGGAGATCCAGGTTCTAGTCCCTGCTCGGCCATGAAACTCACTGGGTGACTTTGGGCCAGTCACTGACACTCAGCCTAACCTACCTCACAGGGTTGTTGTGAGGATAAAATGGAGAGGAGGGGGAGGATTATGTAAGCCGCCTTGGGTTCCTTGCAGGAAAAAAGGTGGGATATAATAATAATAATAATAATAATAATAATAATAATAATAATAATAATAGAGTAGGAGTAGGAGTAGGAGTAACTGTGTGTGCTATAAACTAATACTCTCTTTCTTGCAGACATTCAAACTGATGGCAAAAATATTAAATTCAAGACCCCTGCAAAAGTTGTAAAACATTTCAAGTGTTTAACAGGTAATGTACCCAAATACATAACTTGTAAAAATTGCTAATGGAAGCACTATATCTTGTATGAAGAAGATTTATTACTTTGCTTTAAAAATTTGCTTTACAGAACCAGATGTAATGAATAAAATAAAAAAGAATAAATTGTCCAAAGCTCTCTACTTGATGCAGAAGGCTATACTGATACTTCCAGCAGGATTACCCAGTTCTTCCCCAAACAAACTCCTTGAGGTATATACATTATATTGTAAATGAATGGAAGTCCCCATATTATTCATTGTTTTCTTTACATTTGTTACTGGCATAATTGTTTATTGAAGTGGTATTCCATAAAATGAAGACTTCGAGGAAATGTTTGACATGATAAGCGTTAAAAATTAATGGTAGCAGCAGGCATGTATGGTATTTTTCAAAGTATGTGCTTTAAAAAAACGGAAATCTTTGCTCAAAATCATAAATCCAGATAGAGTGATTCCATTTTGTGTTGGAGGATATGGAAAAGGAGTTGAACCTATACTGGTTAGGATGAAGCAGTTTTCCCCCTTATGAGCAGCCTGGTTATTGAACCACAGTCACTTACAGACCCATCGCTAGAGTCTACACAATTTTATACAATTTCCTCTTTATATAATTTTCTTTTTGTAATTTTATCTTGGAAGACAATCTTACTTGGTCACAAGTGATCACCTACTACCATTGAAACTGGTTATCACCATGTGGGTTGCTAAACCCTGCTAAAGGCTCTTAAAAGGAACAGATTGTCCAAACAAGGTTTAAAATGAATAAAGACATTTATTAGTTTTACTTACACTCTGTTTATTCATATATGCAGGATGCACATAGGCAGATTAGAGTCTTTGGTGTTAAGAGTCCGCTTCATTGGAGATCACTGGCTGGAAGCCAGCTCAGACCGAGTCCATCAGGTTGGAGAGGCAGAGAGAGAGAGAGAGGCCGGAAGTAGGGAGGAGGGGTTACAAAACAGGCACCCTGGGGATTGTTCAATTAACCCTTTCCTCCCACTCTAACTAGTGGTTACATTACCTCATTGATTTAAGCAGGCAATGTTACAATTTCCATCATTTCTATCACACAATAACTGATTCAAATAGTGGGAATTGAAAGGCTTTGGCTGCAAACTATACCCACTTACCTGGGTATACCTGAGTAGTTTTTGCCAACAGAATTCAGTGGGACTTACTTCTGAGTAGGCATGTATAGTATAGTTGGGGAACCTTTTTATTTTATAAAAGGTAGTTGACCTATGGGAAAAATAAATCAGGATCTGCAGCCAAACATGGTTTGAATGTTGGGGGTCATCCCATCACCCAAGACACACTCTTGATCTATGGCTGCCTCTCTTCCTTTTACTCAGCCCAGGCACTCCATATTCTCACTATACTGTTCCATCTCACATCCACCTCCAGCCTCAACTATACCAGAACCTGCCTCCCCAAATGTATCCCCCACTGCTGCCTGCCCCCATTTCATGGCCAGAATTAGCAAACAATTCCTAGACTTTCCACTTCTCATGAGAGGCAAAGTGGCAGTGATGCACCTCACCTAAACTGCTCTCTCTTTTTCTCTCCAGTCAAGCCTGCATAAGAAGTGACCAACCCCCCCACCCCAGTGCTCCAGGTGGCACTGCAAAGGTGGTGCTTAAGACAGAAGGGCTGTAGTAGGTGTTGGCAGACCTTGGGGATATCCTCCAGGGGCCATGGATGGTTATGCCCCAGTGGCACAGAGTGTGCTCAAATGGAGGAGGCCAGATTTAAAGTGGTGGTTCTGGCTGGATTGTTGTTCTGCTTCCCCCCCTCCATCTCTCCATCTGTCCTACCCATGGATCAATGCTTTTTTAAAAATTCCCATATTCTCCCCTTCAGGGTTCATCATGTAGTGACTGCTCTCTCTCTCTCTCCCCCGCTCCCCAGAGAGAGTGGGGGGGGGAAGGGGTAGTACAGAGAAGCAAGAGGGGGCCTGCAGCATCTGGATAGTCAGATGATCCTGCGGGACAGATGAAATTCCACCATGGGCCAAATGTGGGCCAGGGGCTCTCCCCCCCCCCCTGATGTATAGGATTACACTTTATCAGAGGTACCAAATCTTAACATAATTTGTACAAAATCTCTCTTTCTCAGGGGATATTAGAAATGTACTTTACTGTCTACCTCTTTGTGAAATAATTAATATGTTTTCCTTCAGAAAGTCTGACATGGTTAAAACATGTAGGTATTTAATAAGCCTTGATTTAGTAAAACAAGTAGGTATTTAGTAAGCCCTTTCATGCCCATTATTTGAACAACTGTTGTTTCCTCAAAACCACATGTCTGTATGTGAACACTGAACCAGGTGAAAGATTGTACCATCCCTTCATTATAGTTACCATCCAGATCCCATTGAAGCTATTTGAACTTGCTTTGATTCAGAAGCCTATTGCATCATGCAATTTTCAGTCAAGATGATAAGCCATATTTACGTGTAATTATATAGAAAGAAAATACAGTATAAAGGCATTAGTTAAGTTTTTAAGTGTTCTGTACTTAAAACCCATGGCTACTTTAATATTCCTTCCAGACTTACTGTTTTTGTTAATTTATGTGCATCTGTAGTGCTGAAGTGTTTTTACAGTCTTCACTTATTTAGTGCTCAACACAATTGTGATAGGTAGATAATCATTTTTATAGCTTGAGAACTGATGCAGAGGGGGAAACTAGCTCAAAGTCACCCAATGAATTCATAGAAGAACACTTAATTTTCCAAGTCCAAGTATAAGGGTGTGTCCTTACCAGAGTTTTTGTTGCATTGAACTAAATTTTATTTCAGTTTTGTCCCAGCACTGATATTTATGCATTTCTCATAGATATGTGCATTTTCTTCCCAAAATTGCAGGCAGTGGTACAAATTCAGCACCAAAAAATAAAAAGATAAGAGAGGAAGGACAGGGCGAAGTCTGGAAAGAAGGATAGGGAAGGCCTTCTGTTCATGCTAATTGAGGGATATTCTGTACCCGTTAATAACATTTTTAAAACAAACAAAAACTAGAAACAGCAATAGATCACTGGAGGGTGTACAACTCCTTGATTAAAAGCCACTAGTAGTTCATGTGGAAAACTTCCTGTCCAGGCATATCACACCCTACCCACTGGATGTTCTTTCTCTCAACCCTTTGATTCTATGATTTTCTATTTATACATTCTTGTTTGTATCTGAAGTATATATATGTAAGCCAAATAACATTTTTTTCTTCGTCCTTTACTTTATATCACAGGAAGCACTTACTCTAATTCAGAAAGCAGAAGCTGAACAAAATGCATTATGTGCCACTTTCCCACAACCTGCAAGTAGTGCGAAAAGCAAAGCGCCACCTCCTCCTATATTGCTTTTTAGGTCACATTGTTCCATGGCATTTAAGCCAGCACCATTTGCTTCACATGTGAAGGTAATGCTTTTTAGGCTCTGTGCATAAGCAGAGTTGTTTCTGTGCAGTACTCTTTCTTTTTCTTTCTTTTTCTTTTTTTTTTTACAGATGCAAATAATTCACCACTAGGTGGTACAATCTAATCACTTTTATCCTTTTTCTGTGTTCTTTCAAAGTTTTTAAAAATTACATATACATAGTACATCAGAACATTCACCACTCTGGTACCACTTTTTAGAAAGTAAATTCTTGATTACGATCTAATGTCCTAAACTGTATTGAAATATAAGTGCATAAAACATTTAGATAGAAAGTCAGTGCAGTTCAACATGGGAGTTATGTGTCTGTTTTAATTGAAAATGATTTATTTTTTTTATTAAAATGAGTATACATTTTTCTTTACAGCTGGCACACTATGTTGTATGGCCTAGTAATGTTATATATGGCTGTGTTCAGATGTCATGGAAACCCATATATATATATATATATATATATATATATATATATACACATATATATAAATAAATGGGTTACCATAAGCAAGCCAGCATGCTAGTGCTTGCAGCCTGATCATTCCTGCTTGGCTCCTCCTGCCATAAACAAGCCAGGGAATCTCCGTCTCTGGCTTGGTTAGCATGATGGCCCTGCCCTCATAAACCAGACTCATAACCCAAAAACAAACCCTGGGTTATGACTCTGGCATATTAGGGGAGAGACAAGCCAGAATGCCTGATATGGATGTTGCGTTAACCAAGCCAGGGATGGAAAATCCCTGGCTTATTTAGCTGCTCCCACTAGCAAGAGGAGTCAAGCAAGAGTGCTCGAATATGTTGGCTCACTCACAGATTTTTTTAAAAATCTGGGTTACTGTGACATATGAGCCAGGCCTTTGTGTGGGCTCCTATGTGTACACAAAACACTTCAGTATCTGAACAAGCTCAGGAATTATTGGGCTTGTCAAATTGTTATATTCAGTATAGTTACAGACATGACTCAGTGGGCTTGCTCTCCATTGAAGCTGTGATAGCAAATTTAAAAGCTTGGAAAGAAAAAGATATTGTTGCAGAGAGAGATTCCCATATTGGAAAAAAGTAAGCCAACAAACACTTTTTTTCTGTCTAAAACCTGAAGGTGGGATGGTGATAATATTGAAGTCTATTTTGTATCAGCACCTGTATGTTACAGAATTAGGCACCTTGCTGTGGTGTTTGTATACTAGGCAAGCTTTCTGCCTTAAATTGTCACAGTTGTATAAGCTATAGGTTAGTCATATGATCAGAATCTCCCACTCCCCATACCACATTCAGATGGGCTCCTCCCCCTTTTTAGGGAGCACAGGAAAATTAACTTATTTTAGGATCCAAGCCATATTGATTTGGAAAATATTTCTTCCAGTAATTTATAGTTGAACTGTTTGACTAGACTTTACTTCATAATAAGTATGTTTAGGATTACAATTTCAGATATGATAGAAAATTCATTTATTGTAGTTGTCTGTCTTCTTATTTTTTAAGGTTTCATGGTACAGTATTTTTGGATGTGTAGCTGCAGGATGTAATCCAAAAGTCCGGTTAAATAATTACAATCTTAAGAATACAGCAGAAGCGGTAAGGTCTTCTTAATAATGCTCCTCTGCAAATCTATCTGTCTGTCATCTCCTTCTGAACTGTATCACTGGTGTGAGCAGGAGAGGTACCATCTGAAAGCTGACAGGGTGGAGAACATAATAGCCTATGTTTGGGGAGCCTGCAACCTTACACCTGAGAGGGTCCACTTAAATTCCCCTTCTCCTTAGGAACTACATAAGGAAATATCAGTGTTTTCATTTACTTTACGTAAGCATTTAGTATTTGTGACACCAACAGTCTAATCCTCATCTTCATCTCAGACCAGTTTGCATGCCTAGTGACTAACACACATTGACCTGGTTCACATGACACAACAACCCACCATGGGTAGCAAGCAATGGTGGGTTGTTGTGTCATCCAAACCCAGACTGCTTTCCTCAGGGTGGCTTGTTTTTTTCCAACAAACCACCCTGAGAACCCATGGCCTGTAAGAGGGTTTGTTTCACCCATGGTGGGTTGGCATATTGTCTGAACCTGAATGACCGTCCCCACCATGGGTTGTGGGCAACAGTGAGCAAGGCCCCCCCATGGTTTTTCACAGGGACATATGCAGGCATGAATGCATAGGGTCTCTGTGAAAAAAATGTGGGGAGCCCTTTCAAAAAAACCTTTTAAAAGGAACTGGAGTTTTGACAGCTAGCTGTCAAACCTCTCTGCTCCGGTAAAAGTGGATGGACTGCACTTTTCCATCTTCCATCTTCAAGCACCTAGAGTCTCGGAAATAGGTGGAAATGTTTGGAGCACTGCAACCTATCAGGGGAATACAAAAAACCATGTTGAGCCTGATCGTCTGTTGGGAGCACCGTGGATTGTTCTCGCAACAAGCAACACAACATGGCTTATTGCTAGGGTGGCTTGGTGTGCTGTGCGAAGCCACCCATTGTGTTGAACTGAGAACCAAAGTTACAGTGGTTCTGTAACAAATAATTACTAGAAAGGAGTGAAAGTGAAATTCTTCATACTTCATGAGGCATGCCAAGGATCAGTGATTATGTCAGCTTAGTAGTACAAACTGATGACTGCACCTTTATAGATGAGGACAAATTACTAAGGTACCAGCACATCTATGGAATAAAAGAATTGTGACCTTGGAGTTGATAGATCTAGACTAAGATATTTCAATCAAAGCTAACCTGACAGGACTCAACCATTAAAGGGTAATGACAAAAGAGCTACAAATAGTGTTCCTGATTTTTTAGCCGTTTGTATAGTATCAAGGATTAATGGCAGGAAGCTGATATCATATAGAAGTTATGATGTGATGGAGCTAAGACATAGTGGTTTATGAAGATAAAATTGTTTCTGCACAGTGAATCATTAAATGTACCTTTAAGTATGATTTTAAAAAAGTCTCGTGGGGACTGGAGTGTTATGTTTCAGTGCTGCTAATGTGGCTCATTATCCAGATCTAGATGCTAACTGTATAGTAGGTATTGCAAGCCCAAAGGAATGTTCTTGTTCTCTCTCAAATTAAATGATAATGTTTGACCTAATGATGAGGTCAATAAAATGATGAGGATAACTATAGAGGACACCATTTTAAAAATGGGAAGGGGCATGCCTGTTAGAAGGACATTTGCTTACTTCTCTTGTAGGGTTAAAAGACTTGAGAGTGGCAATGAGGAAATTGGCAGTTCTCCTGTAGAGAAGCTAATCAAGTGGAGCTCTCAGTAAGGAATCATCCAGGGCTTAGTGGGTTTTTTTTATTCCTGGTCATGGCAGTGGCAAAGGTCTTTGGATATAATGTGTAATCCACACATATTTTCTTTTAGGGGATTTATGACTGGCTTTCTCCCCCCCATAACCATAGTGCTAAACAGTTGGTGCTACCAATGTTATTTATTTTTATTTTTTGTCCTAACAAAGGTATTCTTTATTATCAGGTACCAGTTGATGAAACATGTGTGTTAGAAGTAAAAGGTTTAGAGCCCAACCAAAGGTACATATTTGCAGTTGCAGCATATGATTCAAATGGAAAGCTTATTGGTGACAGCATTGGAGAAACGACTAAGCCAATTCTTGCATACCCTCCTCTTTCAGCTGCTACTGTCCGAGCATACCTAATTCAGGTACTGTAATTTATTAATGAACTGTTCTGTATTTTTTAAAATAATTTTCCTTTTGTTTTGAATTATTGCTATCATCCCACTTCTCTTGTTGGCGTTTTGGAAACAGAAACACTATTTGTATTAAATAGCATACAAAACAGAATTCCTTCCTTGGAGCCTTTAAAGAATATTGTGTGTCCTGCAGCCACATTTTCCCATTTTCCTGTAATCTGCATAACTCCACACTCACAAAATGAAGACGGCAGTGGATATAGCATAGCTAAATTTCTTATATTTTATCTTGGGGCTGGTTGAGAATTACAAAAGTAATGGGGGACAACATTTATTTATATGTCTCCTGTGATCATGGAAGCTGCTGCCAGCAAATACAGTCATGCCTTGGATTGAGAGCATAATTCGTTCCGGAAACATGCTTGTAATCCAAAACACTTATATCAAAACGAAATTCCCCCAAAAAAATTTGTACAGAAATTTTTAATTTAAGCCGTACAACAGTACTTGTATTGCAAGACGTCGCTTGTATATCAAGTCAATTTTTAAAAAATAAATATTTAAAAATTTGCTTGTCTTGCAAAACGCTCTCAAACCAAGTTACTTACAATCCAAGGTATTACTGTAACTGAGATCACACATTAGAATTAGATATTTAGTACACAAGAGTGTGTGCCTGGGAGTAGTTGAGATGAGTTGGATGTACAAGAAATGTCATATCTAAATTAAGAATGGTAAGCAGTCTTGTGCTCACCCTGAAAATGCATTGCACTCTTTGAGCATTAAAGCTGAATGCACAGAAACCTTTAAGGGGGCTCTCAGAGAGTTTGACAACACTCGAAGGATGCAGTACCAACTCTTCTCCAGCTGCTACCCGTTCCCAATGACAAAAAAGACACTCCTTGGGGGGAAAAGGAGTAGGCAGCAGGTGGAGGCGGATTCCAGCGATGATAGAAGAGGTCCATCTGACCTCTCCCCCAGTCAGAAATCAGGATCTCTGAAGCCTCTACAAGTAGATGAAGAAAAGAAGTATGAGGATGCAGGGGAAGAGATTTTACCCTTCTAGTCTGTAAATCAGACTTGCAAAGTTATTCTTTATGGGCATAAAATGTGTCAGATTCCAAGCATACTAGAGCCTCTGGTGTCTGTGATTTTATGTCCAATTACAGTTTGATGTATTTTGGCTCACAGACTTCTGGGATCTGTGACCTTACTTATCCCACCACTAACCCATTCCTCCCTTTCAGTAGTTTCAGCATTCTCATGTACCCACTTTGAGACCAATAAGACATGTAAAAATGTTGTCCTCTTCTGTTGTTGTCTCTTACCACTAGGGAGATCCAGCATCCATTCTGAAGAACGTTACTTTATATGATGTATTTACTTTGGTTTGTGTATAGCCAGAAAAGTAATGATTATTTTTACTAATAAATGTAACAGCTTTAATACTGATTAATGCAACTTGAAATATACATTGGAGAGGTATTTAAAAAAATTGTTCTTTTCTTTTAGGCTGCTTTTCAGATTGAAAACTATACATTATCCAAGAAGGCATTTCAACCGCTCTGGGACAATTTTGTCAAATTACCTGTCACTCCTGTTGCTGATGTAACAGTTGCTTCTGTAAGAAGTGCTCTGACTGTACCTCAGAACAGGTAATCAGTAGAGCTGATTTTCAAATTATTAATGGATGTATGTGTAGTTCTTTTAAAAAATATATAGAATAAATAGACTGTATAGTATTGATAATTTGTATGACAAATCTTCATGAAAATAATCAAGAAAATTAATTATCAAAATATTCAGGGCCATAAAATTAGCACATTATTAAATATTTCTTTCTTAGTTAATTATATTTTGAATATCTTTCATTATGTTCCTGTGCTGGCCAATAATTATGTAGGCTCAGGTACAAGGACAATTATTCCAGTATAATTTCACAGTTTGAAGCATAGCAGTGGGCCCCATGTTTAGCACCAGTGACCTGGTTCGCATGATCAGAACAAGCCACCATGGCTTCTTATGAGCTGCAGTGTGTGTAGGTGCAGGCCAGGTGCAATTTGCATAATCACCTCCTGGCCACAGCTTATCGTGTCATCCGAACCCAGGCGGCATGGCTTGTTGGAGGTTTAAACAAGCCTTGAGTAACCCATGGACTGTTGTAGGGTTATTTGAGGGTTGTTTAACCATCCAGCAAGCCATACCACCCGGGTTTGGACAATACAGGCAGTCCCCAGGTTACGAACGAGTTCCGTCCTTAAGAATGTCTTTAAGTTGAGTTTGTATGTAAGTCAGAACAGCATAGCGTTCTATACGTTAAAATCAGCATTTACGCAAATTGCGTAAATTACGCAAATTGCATAGTATACTACTACGCTATGTACTCTATGTAAACAACGTAGTGCCAGGGAACCCAGAAGTCTGTTCTTAAGTATGGGTTGTCTGTAAGTCATAGAATCATAGAAAAATAGAGTTAGAAGGGGCCTATAAGACCATCGAGTCCAACCCCCTGCTCAGTGCAGGAATCCAGGTCAAAGCATCCCTGACAGATGGCCATCCAGCTTCACCTTGAATGCCTCCAGAGTGGGAGAGCCCACCACCTCCCTAGGTAATTGGTTCCATTGTCTTATTGCTCTAACAGTCAGGAAATTTTTCCTGATGTTCAGGTGGAATCTGGGTTCCTGTAACTTGAACCCATTATTCTGTGTCCTGCAAACTGGGATGATCGAGAAGAGATCCTGGCCCTCCTCTGTGTGACAACCCTTCAAGAACTGGAAGAGTGCTATCATATCTCCCCTCAGTCTCCTTTTCTGAAGGCTAAACATGCCCAGTTCTTTCAGTCTCTCCTCATAGGGCCTTGTTTCCAGTCCCTTTATCGTCTTTGTTGCCCTCCTCTGAACCCTTTCCAGTTTGTCTACATCCTTCTTAAAGTGTGGTGCCCAGAACTGGACACAGTACTCAAGATGAGGCCTAACCAGTGCTGAGTAAAGAGGAATTATCACTTCCCGCGATTTGGAAGATATACTTCTATTAATGCAGTCCAAAATAGCATTTGCCTTCTTTGCAACCACATTGCATTGCTGGCTCATATTCAGTTTGTGATCTACCACAATTCCAAGATCCTTCTCACTTGTAGTATTGTTGAGCCAAGTGTCCCCCATTCTGTAACTCTGCATTTGGTTTCCTCTCCCTAGGTGCAGCACTTGGCATTTATCCCTATTAAGTCGGATGTTCTTAACTTGGGAACTGCCTGTACAATACGCTGTGCAGGCGGTGATTATGCAAATCACGCCTGCTGGCACGTGCCACAGCTCACAACAAGCCATAGTGGCTTATTTGTGTTGGTCAGTACTACTGCACTATCAGCAGCCATCTTCATCATACATTGTATAGTGGCAATGTTACACAGCACAGAAATGGTGGTTGATGTGTGCATGAGAGCAGGGCTGGGAACACTTGAGTGCCATCCAAAGGGTTTACCAGTCACCATAAAACTAGCAATGTATTTCAATGTATTTCATTACTACTATTTTCTATGTTATTACTCTTCATTAGTGTGTGATATTCATATATTTTATATTCGTTTTTTGCATATTTTGTAGATTGATTCCTGAAGCTGTCTCTCGGGCATCTCCAAACCTCTTATACCTGTTCATCAGGAGCATTTTTATTATCAATGACATCAGTGTGAATGAAGGAGCTCTCTTCTGTGATTCTGTTTGTCTCAATGAACTTAAATATAGTAGACAAGTACGTGTGGTGTAACAATATATTTTGGATTGATGTTACTCTTTCTGCTCTTCACATTTTTATCACAAACACACTTTCCTATATATATTTTTTAAATTGAGCTGAATTGCCTTATTTATAAGATAGATGTTTTGTTGTTGTGAAAAGGTGACTTGATAAGAAAAGCAACGTTTCCAAGGCTGTTTTATGGGGAGCAGTTTCAGTATTGGAGTTATGAAGTCCCTAAATTTTCCTTTAGATAAGAAGCTGCCTTATACTGAGTCCGACCATTGGTCATCAAGCCCAGTATTGCCGACAATGGCTGGTAGTGTCACTCCAGGGTTTCAGACAGGAGTTTTTCCATCCATACCTGGAGATGCTGGAGATCGAACTTGGGACCTTCTGCATGTAAAACAGGTTATCTGCCACTGAGCTACGGTCCCTCCTAGAAGGTTGCCCAGCCTGGTTGGCCCCACCTAGAAGGTGGTAGGTAGGGTCTACATTCAGGACCATGTTTAGGGAACCCAACTGAGCCAGTGGTGAGTCAGCTTCTCTGTATATACTCCTTGTGACTGGATGGGGAGGGGGTAGCTGACAGTCACACAGATTAGGGGATGGGGTTACAGAGGATATAAACCAGGGTTTGGATCTAGATTGAACTCTCACTGTTCGAAGTGGAGAGGTCACTTTTGCTGATTCACTCCTCCTGCAGCTGCTTGCACCTTCTGAAAATCCCACCCCCAATCACCAATTGTTCCATGGTTTCCTGGCTTTTCTTCAGTTTTTCCCCCATTCTGAAAGGTTGAAATGCCTTTCCTAAGGCTTAGTTACTAACAGTAAGAGCTTCCACCTAAATATGCTGGTATTTTTGGTTCTTGGCCCTGCCCCTTTTGCCTTCAGCTCCACCCACCACTGGAATGCAGCCCCAAAGAACCTCTCTAAGATGGAATTTGGCCCTTGAGCTAAAAGAGGTTATGTATCCCTACCGTAGATGTTTAACCTCATGACCTCGAGTTCAGTTAAGCAGTGTGGTGGCCATGTTTTCTGATCATATCAAATTATTTAGGGTGGTTAGAACAGAAAGGAATAGTGAGGAGTTCCAAAAGGAGCTTTCCAAACTGGGGAAATGGTAATTAAAATGGCAAATGTGATTTTAGGAAAGGGATCTTGGGGTTGTGGTGGATAGCTAGATGAAAACGTCTATCCAGTGTGTATCTGCTGTGAAAAAGGGTATTGGTGATTATTAGGAATCAAAAATAAGACTACTGATATCATAATGCCTCTATACAAATCTATGGTGCGACTATACTTGGAATAATGTACACAGTTCTGGTCACTGCACTTCAAAAATGAATTGTAGAGCTAGAAACTGCGCAGAAAAAGGCAACCAAAATGATCACTAGGCTAGGGCAACTCTCTTATGAAGAAAGGTTACAATGTTTGGGACTTTTTAGCTTAAAAAAAGGTGAGTAATTGGGGGACATGGTAGAGGTGTATAAAATTATGCATAGTGTGGAGAAAGTGGACAGAGACGTTATACTTCCTCTCATAACTCTAGAACCTGGAGTCATCCAATGAAGCTGAATGGTGGCAGATTCAGGAAAGATAAAAGGAAGTACTTCTTCACACAGTGCATAGCTAAAATTATGGAATTTGCTATGACAAGATTTAGTGATGGATGTCAACTTGAGCAGTGTTAAAAAGGGGATTTGAGGATAAGGCTATCATTGATATATAGCTTGTGGGCTATATGTTACCTTCAATATCAGAGGCTGTGTAAGCAAGACCCATACGTGTCTCGTTGGCCACTTTGTAAACAGAATGCAGGATTAAATAGGGCTTTTGACTGATCCAGCAGCACTCTTATGTTCTTAAGAGAGGGGGGAAATGATCTGGAGATCGGGGGTATATCCACCACCCCCTTGTCATGGTCAGATCACTATCTGGTGGGGTTGGATTTCTTGGTGCCACAACCCCTCTGCAGGGGTGAGGGACCTATTAGAATGGTCCGCCCCAGGCGTCTTATGGATCCGGATGGATTCCTGAACACGCTTGGGGAATTGGAGCACACAAACGGTAGCTCGGTCGAGACCCTGGTGAATGACTGGAATGCTGCAATCACCAGGGCATTAGACCGAGTTGCCCCGAAGCGCCCTCTTCGCCTAAACAGAGCTCGCGCGGCGCCATGGTTCACTCCGTCGCTGCGAGCTCTGAAACAAGAGGTGAGAAGGCTAGAGCGCCGATGGCGAAATTCCCGCTCCGAAGACGATCGAACACGGGTTAGAGCTGCATCTTCAGCCTACCGGGTGGCGGTGAAGGCAGCAAAAAAGAATTTCTATGCTGCCTCCATTGCGTCTGCAGAGTGCTGCCCCAGGAGGCTGTTCCAAGTGGTCCGGAGTCTGGTCGGTCCAGTCGCTCCGGACCCACTGGAACAGTCAAAAGCCTCCTGTGAGGCTTTAGCGAAGCACTTCGCAGATAAAATCGATCGGATTAGGAGTGGGATATCGTACGTCGTGGACACAGGGAGTGAGCGGGAGGAGGCCAATGGCAGACCGGTTTTGTGGGATCGGTTTCGGCTTCTTCCTTCTGATGAAGTGGACAAGGTGCTTTCATCTGTGAGGCCGACCACCTGCTTGCTTGACCCTTGCCCATCCTGGCTCATCATGAGCTGCAGGGAGAGACTGGGTGAGGGGATCAAGGCGGTGGTGAATGCCTCCCTCGAGGAGGGAGTGATGCCATCAGCCCTCAAGGAGGCAGTAATAAGACCGCTTCTAAAGAAGCCCTCCTTGGATCCCCAGGATTTAAACAACTTTCGCCCAGTCTCCAGTTTACCATTTCTGGGCAAGGTGATCGAGCGGGTGGTGGGTGCTCAGTTGAAGGCACACTTGGATGAAGCCGATTATTTGGATCCGTGCCAGTCGGGCTTCAGGTCTGGACATGGGACGGAGACGGCCTTGGTCGCCTTGGTGGATGATATGAGGAGGGCTTTGGATAGGGGCGAATGCTCCTTTCTAGTCCTCCTCGATCTCTCAGCGGCTTTTGATACCGTTGACCACGGTATCCTCCTGGACCGTCTGGAGGGGTTGGGCTTAGGAGGCACTGTATTGCAGTGGTTCCGGTCCTTCCTCTCTGGAAGGTATCAGAGGGTAGTTCTCGGGGAGGAGGCTTCGGACCCTCGGCTGCTCACTTGTGGAGTGCCGCAGGGTTCCATCCTCTCCCCGATGTTATTCAACATCTACCTCAAGCCGCTGGGAGCTATCATCAGGAGGTTTGGGGTGCAGTGTCATCAGTATGCGGATGACACGCAGCTCTACCTCTGTTTTAAGTCCTCACCGAGGTTGGCCGTTGAAACCCTGTCCAAGTGCCTGGAGGCAGTGGGTGGCTGGATGGGAAGGAACATGCTGAAACTGAACCCCGACAAGACCGAGGTACTTCTGGTGGGGGACAAGGGAAGGTTAGGGGATGTTGACCTGGTGCTGAATGGGGTACATCTACCCCTGAAGGACCAGGTCCGCAGCTTGGGGGTCATTCTAGACTCCCAGCTGTCCATGGAGGCTCAGGTGGCAGCTGTGAGCCGGGCGGCGCTGTATCAACTCCATCTGATACGGCAGCTGCGCCCCTACCTTCCTAATCACCTGCTCCCATCAGTGGTTCATGCCTTGGTCTCCTCTCGCCTAGACTACTGTAATGCGCTCTACGTGGGGTTACCCTTGAAGACGGTCCGGAAGCTTCAGCTGGTACAGAACGCGGCGGCTCGCCTGATTAAGGGCAGCCGCCGGCGTGATCACATCACGCCAGTGCTTAAAGAGTTGCACTGGCTACCAGTTGCTTGCCGAGCCGAATTCAAGGTGTTGGTTTTGACCTTTAAAACCCTACACGGCTCCGGCCCAGCTTATCTCAAGGAGCGCCTCCAGCAACATCAAGTAGGCCGCTCAACTAGGTCTGCCACGGACGGCCTTCTCCTTATCCCATCAGCCAGAGCAGCCAGGCTGGTGGGGACTAGGAAGAGGGCCTTCTCTGTGGCGGCCCCCACATTATGGAACTCCCTCCCTAGTGACCTTCGCCATGCCCCCTCCGTGATGAGCTTCCGCCGTGCATTAAAAACATGGCTGTTCAGGCGGGAATATGGGGTGGGTTAGGTTTTTAATGAGAATTTTTTATATTGTTTTAATTATTATATTTTATTGTGTTTTATTGTATTTTAATTGTACATCGCCCAGGGTGGCCGGGTGACCGGCCAGATGGGCGATTGATAAATGTAATAAATAAATAAATAAATAAATAAATTAGGCACAAACAAAAGCAAAGTACTTGAATGGCTTTAGTTCAGGCTTAACACAAATTAATACACTACATGCCTCAGTTGCTTTTCTCTGTCTGAACTTGACCTGAGCAGAGTGTGTGCGGGTTGGGAGATTTATAATCCTTGTCTGTGTGCTAGCAGACGCCTGTACATTCCACACACAGATCTTCCAGATCTCACCTCCCTCCTCCCGCAGGCAGCGTGCAGCGTGTGTGCCAGTGAACCAACAAAGCTTCTCCGTTGCAGATTAATCCATGGAGTCAGGAAACACTCTGGAACACCACAGGTCTAATTCTACCTGTTTATTCACTTAGCAAGTAAAGTTCTACAGAGTATACATTTCCTAGTTACAGTCCATGTGCAGAGTATAAATGCATAGCAAGCATTACATCCAGTGGAGTAAGTTGAGCTCACTCCACTTCAGCAAAGACGTTACATTGTAGCAGTAACAAGTCCAGCAAGCTGTACCATGAAGAAGAAGAAGAACAAAGAAAGCAGTTCAGCTTCTCTCTAAAATGGCTTCAGACAGAAAACAAGTTAACACGTCATCAGAACATACAAACCATGTGACTAGCTCATATTGCTCTCATACTCTAGTAACCCCTGCGAAAACACGAGATTCTAGAAAGACATAATAAAGCTGTTTACCCCACCATTCTGTCCCTTCCATGTGTAAACAATGTGCCACAGCTGGTAATGTGATACATATCACAACATTCTCTACCTGTCTCTCAAGCTCTGTATGCTAGGTGACATTCCTTGTGTTCTAACTCTGCTTCCCTTTCACGACACCTTAACAAATCATTTCCTAAGCCTGTTCTGGTTAAACTAGTACTTTGATCCTTACTACTTACTCATGTCCATTATCTAAGGCAGAGTAGTAAGGAATGGATGAGTACAAAATGTGAGGCTTCTTGGCAAATTATAAAAGAAATTTCACAACTCAGATGCCTTAAATTTAGGGACTAGCATACTACCAGCATAAGCAATATTGCGTATCCTGTATTTAAGCTATCTCCTATCAATGAATAAGGATTGTAGGTTCAGACACTAAGCTAGCGTCATTTTATTTCCACCCCTTCGGTGGCATATATTGTATTACCTTTTCCCCCAATTGCAGGTTTGGTGTGCCATCAACTTCTCTTTATTAAGTAGGTGTGATAAACATTTGTCTCTTTAAATATTACATTGTAATAAAATGTACGTTTTTGGGATTTACAAATTGTTACATTTATAGCTAGACTAATCAGAAACAGCTGAGAATTCGAGATTCTGTGCCATTCACTGTTTCTAATACTGGAAATAAATTCCTTTTGTTATTCCTGTAATGTGATAGAAATATATAAATTAAAATATATTTTCCTTTTCAGGTTGCTAGAGTAGCTGAATGTGGTCGAATGCTAGTGGCAGTTGAACTTAGTAACTGGTTAAATGATGTGCATTATGCCCTACAGTCAGTTGTCCATTGTTATGGTCTTATAGCTCCCCTGATCTATCACAAGATTCCTTCACAGCCTGTCATTCAGGTAAGAGTACTTCTTAAAATATTAGGCTATATAATGTTCAGTGGAATGTAATGGCAAAAATGCAATTAATAGATAGTAAAATACTTGGAAAGCTGGCAGTGTGTTATTTCAAATTATTAACAATTATTAGAAACTAAAATGGTTGGAAGTCAAGACTTAGATAAACAAAATTCACTCAGAACAGTGATTTCAGTCTTAACATTAAGCAAGAGATGAAAATAGGCAAAAATGTGGGAATTCAGTATAATTTACACCAGGGATGGGCAACCTTTTGGGGGTTGGAAGCCAGTTGTGGTACATGACGACTGCCACTGGGTGGGTTCACACGATCATGGAGGGAAATAAGCCACTGTGGCTTCTTTTCCCTCTGTGATCGTGCAAACCCGTCCACTGTGAATATTCAAGCTGCAGCAGGCAGTTGCTGCAGCTTATTGTGACATGTGAACATGGGCAGGGTGGCTTGTTGCCATGGGTAACAAGCCACCTAGAATCCATTCATACATTCTCTCGTACACCCATTCATACATTTATCTCTCTCTCTCTCTCTCACACACACACACGCACGCACGCACGCACACCCACGATCACTGGCAAGGGTGAAGGAAGTTAAAGCCTCTCTACCCACTCCTACCTGTGATCCTGACCAAGATGTCAATATCAAGATGTTATCTTGAGTTTTATTTAAAAGCACCAACAAAGGGTCTAACCCTACTGTATATCTTACACTTTGACAAATGGAATTTAAGATTTGTTTCCAGTAATATTGTGCAGATTGATATGACCATGACATATGAAGCAGGCCTGCCCTGCTAGGCACGCATTTCCAACATTTCAATCTTATAGTAGTAAACACCTTTCTAAGCCGAGCAGGTGTTATGAACAGAAAAGCAATTTATATTTTCATGGACTGAAATACTTAACAAAGGTAATTTAATAGAACTGTATATCCTTGACCAATTTTCCTCTGATATATCTGTGCCTAGAACTGTTTCCCAACATATCTTAAATTTATGCCTTTTGGTACAGATAGTACATAATATAATTCTTTGCCAAAAGTCTTTTCAATTCCTCCCTTTGACTTAGTATCTCCCAATCTGTTAAATTTCTTAATGAATAAGAGGAACCCAATTTATCCAAAAGAAAATTCCTAATTTGTAAATATTGAAATCAAGGAGGGTCCCAACCAGCAGTTTTTCTCTAATCTGACAACCTGGAGATAATTTGATACATGTTTATGACAATGTAGGTCCCAGAGAATGGGAGATAAAGATTTGATGAGGTGAGAACCAGTGTGGTGTAGAGGTTTAAGTGTTGGACTGATGAGATCCAGGTTCCAGTCCCTGACCACTGAGTGACTTTGGGCCAGTCACTGACTCACACCCTAACCTACCTCACAGGGTTGTTGTGTGGAGAGGAGGAGAACCATGTAAGCCACTTTGGGTTCTTTGAAAGAGGAAAAAAGGTGAAGTATAAATGTAGTAGTTCTACTACTACTACTTCCTTTTATTGGACATGATTGAGTATGCAAGATTTCAAGTTACACAGAACAAATGATCAGGTAGAAGCGAAAGATGGCCAATTGGCATTAGAGTTAGTTAGGGTGCAATCTTATGCCTGTGTAGACAGAAAAAAAGTCCTGCAGCTCTCAGCATGCCCCCTGCTGGGAGTTGTATGACTTTTTTGTCTACACATGCATTGGATTGCACGCTTACTAGTGCTACCTGAGACACTTGAAGAAATTAGCAGCTACCGTATTTTCCGGCGTATAAGGCGACTGGGCGTATAAGACAACCCCCAACTTTTCCAGTTAGCGAGCGAGATCTGAGACCCCCCGCTGCCGCCGCCGGAACCCCACCACCTACCTTCTCCGCGCCGCCCCCACGCCCGCCCCCGCGCCGCCGGCGGCGCTGGAACCCCACCACCTACCGGTACCTTCTCCGCGCCGCCCGCGCTACCGCTGCCGCCGCCAGAACCCCACTACCTACCGGTACCTTCTCCGCGCCCGCCCCCGCACCACCGGAACCCCACCACCTACCTTCTCCGCGCCGCCTACGCCCCCACGCCGCCGGAACCCCACCACCTACCTTCTCCGCGCCGCTTAAACAGCCCTGTTGCCCTGGTTTCCCCCGGCCAAAAACAGAGCGCGGGGGTTCCGTCGCGTCACTTCCTCTTCAGAGGAGGCGGCAGCCAGGGCGGGGGGAAGTTAGGTGGGGGTCCGGCGGCGGCGGCGGCGGCAGCGGCAGGGGGGGAACCCGGCATATAAGACGACCCAGCATATAAGACGACCCCCGACTTTTGAACAGATTTTCGAGGGTTAAAAAGTCGTCTTATATGCCGGAAAATACGGTAATCATGCAGTCATATCTTTTAGGCTTGGAAACATAGCAGGAGATAATGAATTATAATAGTACAGATAGATAATGCTGAAAGTTTATTGCTAATAGCAAACTGATATTTTTTTTAAATTTTACATTCAGATACAAAATTTTACATTCAGATATATTTTTACATACTGTTCATGCAGTATTCTGTAGCTATGATGCTAAATGTCTATCCCTGTATTTTCAGATCATTATTAAGTGTCTCAGTGTTCTTAAAGAAATCCCAAATATTACATTGCAAAGAAGATCAACAGCGTGCTATGAGAGTATTCAGCACATGATAGCCTGTTCTTGTTTTTTCACAGCAAAGGTATTTATTGTTTCTAGGATTTTCTATTAGAAACTCATTTATATATTGACAAAAATCTGATAAAATTTAGAGCATTTTAAATATGAGATGCAGAGAAAAACTTACCTTCATTTAATGGAATTTATTTATAGCTGTATTGAAAATGAGATGAAATATGAAGGCTATGGCAAAATGCTCATTATAAATTTAAGTCATTTTTCCCTCCAAGAATAGTACAAATAGTTTTTTGTTTTGTTTTTAAAATCAGTCTATTTCGCATTCTCGTTGGTTCTATTATCTATGAATAACCAACTGGATATGTAAGCCATTTCAGCTATCAATTTAAAATTCAACACTTGCTCTAAATAAATCAGTCTAAGACAAAATTTCCAGATGCTGTTTAACGATGGCTTGGTGCAGACATACCATTTCCTGGTATCTAAGTAACAGTTGAGATATTTGAAGCACCCCTCTGGTTTGTATGCTTCTTCCCTACTTACTTCTTCTCAGGATCATACCTTTCTTCCCTTCTCCCACAAATATTCCCCCTTCTCTTTTCAGCACTAAGTAGGTCTATTTTTAACCAGAGTTTGAAGCTATAATTAGAAGTGGGTTTCAGGCTTAAAGCAAACTGATTAGCAATTTGAATGCTAACCATAGTCAATACTAAAGCGAGGAAAAATTTGAGTAGGAAAGGGAACAGGAGGAATGTTCAAGCTTGAAGGGGTTGGAAGAAGAAGGAGGGGGAGGAGCACATGAGCCTGAGAAGTGCTTCCAATCTCTTAATCTTGGTTAATAGATCAATATATGTTGTTTGTTTTTTCATATTTATTATTTCTCCAGGTTGGTGTGAGGAAGGCATCCCACAGTGGGCTAACTCCCCCTATCATCCAGGAAAGGCAGGGACCCACATGACTGAGTTTTGAGTACTGCATTGGTCCAAGGCTCCTCCTTGCCAGTTTTTCCCTGCTTTTTACCCAGGATAGAGCTATTCTTTTCTCCTATCTCAAGCCTATACTAACCTTTATTTTTTCTTACCCTTTTCTCTTTTCTGATAGTATCTTCAATCTCCTTTTAAAAAAATAAAATAATAATCTACTGCCTTTTCTCTTTTCTCTGCCATTTGCCTATCACTCTCTTCATGGCTCCCTCCAGGGAAGAAAAGTAACTCTAGACCTGAAAAGAGATCAAAGACTATGGGTGGGTTCAGGCAACACAATAAACCACACTCAAGGGTTGAGTATGGGTTGTTGTTGAAATGTGGGTTAGTGTGTTGTCTGAACCCAGCCGTGATAACAAACCATGGCTTGTTAACCACGAACAACCCACAGTTCACAACCCAACCACAAACCATGGGTTCTCTTCAAACAGTGGTTTGTTAGCGTGGCTGGGTTCAGAGAACACGATCACCTGGGTTATCACTGGGTTCTAGACACCATTCTCGGCAGTCATCACATAGAGTTCTAGAAACAACCTTCTCAGTTCATCCCATCACCAACTTCACGATCCAACACCAAGAAACACATCACATCACATCACATCAACCGGAGTACAGCAGTTTCTTCAAATAGGAGCAATAGAACTGGTACCTCTTCAAGTAAAACACAAAGGCATCTTCCTCATGGTCCCCAAAAAGGACAAAGGCTGGAGAGCCATACTGGACCTCAAACATCACAACAAATTTGTCAGGTACAGACAGTTCCATATGGAGACACTTCAGACCATCAGAGAAGCACTTCACAAAGTGCAGAGCTATCAAAATATATCTAAGTTGCACAGGTTCCTTCAGAAAATCTGACTCACTGTTTGTTTCCTTTCACCCCATATGGGCAAGAAGGTCACTAGTTCCACTTTAGCTAGATGATCAAAAGCATGCATTTTTTCAGCTTATGAGGCTTCATGCCTCCCTAAGCCATTAAGAGTTACAGCACATTCAACTAGAGCAACAGCTACATAGAGTACTATAAACACCAATGCACCCTTGGCAGAAATCTGCAAGGTGGTAACCTGGACAAACCCAAATTCCATTGTAAGGCATTACAAAATAGATACATATGCCTCAGCAGACACCTCCTTCACAAAGGGAGTCCTTCAGTGGGTAGTAGCAGTACAATAGATTCAAGCTGATACAATTTCAACCTAGTTTGGGGTTAGCTTTAGCATGTCCCATTGGGAGATGCCTTCCTCACACCAACCTGGAGAATGGAACATTGGTACTTACCAAGAAGGTTCCTTCTGGGTTGGTGTGCAGAAGACATCCCAACCGCACTCTGTTACACCGCTGGGTTTATTCACATGAGCGTTCTAACCACCTGCCTCTGCATCTGGCTGGCCAGACCTTCTCCTACGGGTACTTAAAAGTTTCCATAGTTCAGATTCTATATATTTACTAACAGTATTTGTTCCTCTATGATCCAAAGAGGTCCTTACACTATCTATTATCCAAAGAGATGTTATTTTCCTCATTTTCTGAACTTTAGCCATAGACGTAAATGGCAAGGGTCCTTGCTTTTCCTGGGCAATAGGGGGAGTTAACCCATTGTGGGATGCCTTCCAGTTCCGCACAGCAACCCAGAAGGAACCTTATCAGTAAGTAACATTGTTCAGTTTTAAAGCATTGTTACTCTTTTCTTTGCTGGATATGTATCAGCCTGCTATATCTGCAGTGAGCCAATATGAAGACTTGCTTTTAAAGAAGGCAATTTTAATTTATCTTCTCTTTTGCTTAAAGAGCTCAACATTCTGTAGATGAGGCCACTTGCTTAATTTTATTCCTTTAATATGAATGTAAAACTCGGTTCCATAAAGAGGTGCTTCTACTAGTAGACCTACAGATTGCTCCTTTGCATCTTTAAAAAAAAGGACAAAAACAACACACAAGAAGAGTATTGCACTTGTGATTGTTATACATAGTGAAGCATTCCAGACTCTTAATTGTCAATATCATTGCCTCTGAGAGTTAATTCAGATGGTTGAGTGGCTATAAGCTTGGAAATGAAAGAGAGCCAGACAAAAAATTAGGGAATGCTTTCCATATACACAGGGGACTCTCCAGATATTCAAAGATTATATAAATTAAAGGAATAATTCTTGAACTCCCCCCACCCCCAATGGTCTGATAAGCACCTGTGAATTCCAGGCTGTATTGAATCTAGAGATGTCAGTTGGTGGGAGAAAAAGAGGAAACTGGTGGTGGAGGAGAAGAGGAAGTTGGCCTTCTCAAGCCTCCAACAACCCTTGTTTAAGCCCTGAAAAGTAGCTGAAAGAAGGGATTAGAGGCTGTGTTGCGGTAGGTGCAGGCAGAGATGTGTGCCATGAGTTTAAAAGCCACGTCCCTGCACTACATATATAGGTATGTTTCAGGAGGAAGAAAAGGAAAAAGGGCCCCTTTTTCTCTCCAGACCTTCAATACTGGGCTGTGAGTAGCAGTCTGGAGCAAGCTGGGAACAGGGTGTGGTGGTCAGAACTGAAGAGCAATCTGAATAGGAGGGCAAACTATATGACAGCATGGGAGAAAAGCCAGGAGTCAAGACCAAAGGGGACAATACTAGAAACAAAGGACACACCAGAGCTCAGGTAGGCCTTATTGGTCGAGCAAGGCTCAGCTGCAACAGGAACCTCTTTATACCTGTCCAGAAGGGTTCAATGGCCAGAATGGGTGGACTAAGTCAGTCCTGGTCTGGAAGGTTCTTTCCTGAGAAGCTGACACCTCCAGTTTGGTGCTTAATGATATGGGTTATTTAGTTCCTGGCATTTCACTGAGAGGCTGCAGTTATGCGCTTCACGATATGGGATAGCGATCAGCAGTCCTGACACAGTCTTGTATAACTATAAAATGCTTATATTTGGGGCAGATTTATGCCAGGTTGAACAGTTTGAACCATCTAGCCTAATATTGTCTACTTTGACTGGCAGCAGCTCTCCAAAGTCTCAGGCAGATGTCTTTCATGTCCCCAGCTACCTTTTAGCAGAGCAGGGGAGGACAGTGGGTTGCGAAAGAAGGAAAGTGTATTTTTCCTTTTCCTGTCCTTTTTTCTCTCCCCTCCCCACTTCCCAGCCTGGTGACATCTGAACAGGACTGGAAAGCTCCCTTTCCAAGCTGGGTGGAACCTTGAACAGGAGCACTCCTCTTTGGTGCTGAGGAGTGGAAGGCTGAGGATATAGTGCAACATGTTGCAGGTCCTGCTTGTGCTGATACCTTCCTTTTCTTCCTCAGTGCTCCCTGTTTTGCTTCAAACCCCATCATCACTAACAACCTGAAATTACAATTAGAGGGAGTGATGGCATAACAGTGTACTTAAAGATGGCATCTAGTATACCGGTAGTTCATTCTTGTACATGGTTTCTCTTCCCTCACTTAGTGAGGACACAGGTAGTGCAGCACCCATTTTCTGACCCAATGTCAGAAAAGCAACATTTTGTTGCTGATTCAAATGGGGAGAGACTGTAGAAGATGTGTAAATCACTAAGCAACTCGCTACCATGCTTGCTCAGGATTCATGTCTCTAAACATATCTGCAGGCTGCTTCTCCATGTTAGGGAATAAGTAGGGGGAAATTAGCTCAAATGTTGTGTTAGAATAACCATTTAGGGACTGGAGACTTTTGGGACTGTTTAGTCAAGATAGTAGAATGCCCACCTTGGTACCCAAAAAAGGAGCAACAGAGATGTGATCAGAACGTTTCAGAAATCAAGTGTATTGAGGCAAATATAACAAAATATAGCAACGTAAATAGTTAACTAGCAAGGGCTTCTGGGAAGAGGAAGACAAGAGGCTGAGGTTCTGTTGTGCAGTTTCACAGTGTAATTTTGGCTTGAGAAAGGGAAGAAAAAAGGGGAATAGTCATAGTAGGACTTGGAACAAGACAGTAAAATAAAGAAAAAGAAAGAGGCAGAGAAGTATTACTAATCTTTCCTATGTTCTGTCTGGATACTGGAGAAGGGGTATTGATAATGATGTCAAGAAGAAGAAGGGAATGAGAGGCGTAGGAATGGAGAACAAGAGTCTTGTGGGGGTAAAGTCCCCCAAGGAAAAAGGGTATGGAGACTCCAAGGGAAAATAACTCAGATAAAATAACTCAGATGGTGTGGAAGGGCAACATGGAGAGGAATGTTTTACTCCTAGTGGGATGGTCCTAGATGGACGAAGTACAGGTAAACACAAAATAAATTATCACTTAGCAAAAAGAGGTGTCAAGATGTACAAAGTTGTGCAAATTACTTCTGGAAGGAGGTGCCTTGAAATCTCATGTTTCTGATGGCCAGTTCATAGGTGATACAGTGAAGTTGTTTAGATTAGAACTGGATGGAGATTTTGGCACATCATGATCTTTGGAAGTCCCACAATAGATGAAAACTGGTGGGGGCTAGTTTGTTCTTTATGATAATAAGGGAGTTTTAGTAGAAAAATTACAGTCATATGCCTATGCAGGCGCAGCTAGATCATTTTGGCTATGTTCAGACAAAATGTAACCTTTCATACTAAGCCACTCATTAGGAGAAAAATAAAAATGGTGGTGGGTTTTTCCTGTCTTTCAACAAACTTTATTAGCCTCTCAGTTTTAATGCCTGACAACCCTTTCGACAGTCTGAAATGCTTCTGCAAGACATGGAGAGCTACTTAAATTTACAGGAATGCGCTGGAGTGGGAAGCACAGTGCCAGCATGAATGTGGCATTTGTAACAGGAGCAGAAGCCTTTGCTACAAGTTGCCAACAAGATCCTTAACAAGGTGGACTGTGCTTCCTGCAAGCAATTTTGTGATTCCTCCCAGTGCCCAGAAATCAAGTTCCCATGGCTACCATGGATGCTTTGTTAATTTGTTGCAGCAATTTATTGTGTCAAAAATTTCTGTAGTTTAGAACACACTCAGATATCATCAGATGCTTATGATGAAATAGGCTGTAACCTAACCCCCCTTACTGCAATATATTTCATGGGCTTGGATCTGGAGAAGCATGTGATTTATTTGTACAAGAAGGCTTTTCCAGTTCCTTCTTCCAGCAGTAGTTGTCCTGACCAGTACCCCTGAAAAGCACCCCAAAAGGATAGGGAACCTCTGGAACAGAACCCCAATTGCACCCCACCTTTGTGTGCATACATAAGTGCTTTATACGTACACAGAAGCTTCTTTGGGTTTAAGGCTTAGTTTATAAGATGGCACAGCATTCTATTTTTATAGAAGAACATGTGAATATTATATGAAAATACATTATGTATATTCAATAGGTATTACGCTCATGGAAGGAATATGAGTTAGCAATAGTTATTATTAACTATGGGAAAAGGTTGCTGGATACCTCACAGACAGCATCTCAAATGGCTGTAGCTGGAGAAACAATGGATGAAGTACTAGAAGAAGAGGTAACTGCTTGTTGTTTTCCTCCTTTTGATGGGGTTTTGTGCTGTATTGTAGTATCAATACTTGCTTTTGTTCAGAAGAGATTAACTAACACAGGCTTGAAAAAGTTGGAACTCAGCAAGCTGAACGCAACCCAATAACCATGTATTGTGGCCTGTCATGTATTTGACCATTCACTGTTCTATAGGTTAAGCGCCCCCCCCACACACACACACTGCCCAGGGCAATGTAGGGAACATATGACCAGGCTTTTGCCCAGACCCTCCATCTGTCTCCTCCAATCTCCAGTTCATTCCTGGCCTTCACCCAGGACAGAGCTTGCAAACAACCTTGTTGTTTCTACTGCTCCTGTTTTTTGTTTTGCTTTCTCTACTAAAATACTCCTTTTTCTTCACCTTTTCTGATACCTCTGTCTTTATGACATTAAAAAAAAAATTAACATCCTCAACTTTCCCCTCTGAATTCTGGACGACTGCCTATGTGAGCACAAGGAGGCTACCAATCAAGAAAGGCAGATAGTCAGACACCTGATTTGTCAGAATTATTGTAATGGTCCAGGGCATAAGCGGCGAAGTTCAGAGCGGAACGCTGGGGCCAGGGGATGATGGAGGCAGGAGCATATCTGGGGTACTTGGATCCAGGAGACAGACCGAGGTTGGGACACGTATCAAGTGGGGCGGGGTTCAAGCATGGAGTCCAAGCAAGGGCCAGAGGCAAAAGGCAAGTCCAAAGAGCAAGCAGAGTCCAGGCAAGGGTCAGAGGCGAGATGTACAATCCAAGAATAACAAGAGTCCAGGCAAGGGCCAGAGGCAAAAGGCAAGTCCAAAGAGCAAGCAGAGGCCTGACAAGGGTCAGAGGCACAATCCAAGAGTAAACCAAGTCCAGGCAAGGGCCAGAGGCAAAAGGCAAGCCCAAAGAGCAAAAAGGGTTCAAGCACATACCAGGCAGAGCAGGGCCAGAGGCAGAAGCATAGGTTGAAAGTGGTCACGGGTCAAATGCCAGGCCAGGGCCAGGGCACACACAGAAGTGTGTGTTGCTGTGGCAAAGACTGCAGTGCAGAGACCATCTTTATATAGGGCTTCCAGCAGTTCCCAGCTGGCCTGCATTAGCAGGCCTAGGAGCAGCTGGAGGTCTGGGGAAAGATTCTGCGAAGCCAGCAGTGGGCTGGGCTGCTGTCTAGGCAGTGGCCACTAGATGGAGCTGTGGTGCTGCTCTGGCGGAGCAGATCCTGACAATTACGGAATAAAGAGTAGCAAGTCCAGACCTCTGGCGATGCAGCTGGGGCACTCTCTGACTACCACCCTCCTAGGCAACAACCAGAAGACGAAGTCCCGGAGGCCCTCACAGGCTAACATGTTCGCTCTGCTGGAGATGTGACAGGCAGCCGAAGCTGAGCTAAAAGCTCTGTGGGGGATATATCTGAACCCCCCTTCTTCCCTAGACCTGTTTTCTTGTGCCTGCCTTTTTGAAAGCCGCCTGGCTGTGTGACCTGAGGAGCTCCACACAGCTCAGGGACTGAGAGCACCAGCAGATCAAGCCACCCGGTTACGTAAGATTCAAGGCGACCTGGTGGTTATGGATAGAGGAAGAAGGTTCTGATGGAGACAGCAACTTCAAGCCTCCTGCCATGTTCTGCCAATTTCTGGCTCACAAGCTGAGTGCCCTGCCTCAGTGCTGCAGCGCCTGTATGTCTTGTAACCATTACCAGTCAGGTTGAGGTTTTCCCGCCATTCTCTAGTCATTCCTCAAACGGCTCCAGACATACCAGATGACCTCGTATCTAAAATACAACAAGCAGTTTCATCTGTGCTTTCTGAGCAGTCAGCTCCCTTACAGTGTGTTCCCACTATCTCTCATGGTCAGCATGGTCAGATAAAGAATAGGGAGAGTGGTCTGACATGGAAGATTTAGAAGAAGTTACCACCACTAGATTCTTTAACCCTGACGATTTCCCCCCTTGCTAGTGAAGGCTATGACTGCCGTAGAAATGAAGGACACTCCACAGGATTCTGACAAACCAAGATCAAAAGGAGCAACCTTTTTCCTAGAACCTAAGACCACCACCAGAGAGGTGCCTTTTCCATGATCCTTTGAAAAGTTGGTCAGGGCAGAATGGGGGTCCCTCTACAGGATAAGGCTACAGCCCCCCCCCCCAATTCTATACCTTGCCACAGCATTTTATGGAAGCCTTAATGATGCCAGCTTTAATGCCAATTCTACCCAGGCAGCAGTCACTTCAGCCACATTCAGCACAAATGCTCCAATGTTGGAAATATGTGAAGCCACCACCTGGTTCAACACTAATGCCTTCATGAAATATTGCAGATTGGCTATTAACAATTTAGTGGAGGCCGTCTTCTGGTGGAGGGTGCTGCAGCAGGTGGAACCTTCATCTTAAGTCTTTGCCGGTTTCCTCCCACATTCTACTGATTGGCTTGTGCACATCCCATTGTGGATGTCTCCTTGACAGAACAGGGAACAGGACATTGGATACTCATGTTCTAAACAAAGGAGGCATCCACACTATACCCAAAATTTACAGAGGCTGAGTCATATGGGATGTTGAATTTCTTAAACCATCCATGCACATCCGGTTTTCGGCCACCACTCGGGCGGGGTGGTGATTAGGGTGGGGTCCTCAAACTGCTTATAGTAATACCTTGGATTGCAAGTAACTTGGTCTGAGAGTGTTTTGCAAGACAAGCAAAAAAAATTTAAAATTTTTGACTTGATAAACGAGCAAGGTCTCGAAATCGGCCCCGCTCACGCCTGTCAGAGACTCGCTTTGATATAAGAGTGTTTTGGATTACAAGCATGGTTCCGGAACGAATTATGCTTGCAATCCAAGGTATTACTGTATATCCTTTCTACATTCTTTCAGCTTCCTAATTTTAACAAACTCTTATGGCTCTTCAGAGTTATTCTGCCTGTTGCTTGGTCATGAAATGAACTGGAGTGAGGAGGAGCCAGACAGAGGGACTAGGCAAAAGCCTGGTTGCATGTTCCCTGCCTTGCCCTGGGCGGCAGCGGGGTGGGGGCTTAACCTATCGTGAATGCCTCCTTTGCTTAGAACAGGAAGGAACCTTCACAGTGAGTATCCAATGTTCCATTCTGTCTCTGCAGTCTGAAGCAAGCAGCAAAGCCAAAAGGTTTTTCAAGCCTTGCTTGGACTATCATACTTGGTTGGTGGAGTCTGTTCGACTTGGTAGGTGACAAGTTGCACAGGTCTGAATGAACAACGCTTAAATTATTTCAGAATAGTTAAAATTTAAAGAATCCGAGATATTATAGACTGTCATCCACAGATTTGTGTCTCATTTCACTAAGGTAACAATAATGTTTGCAATGAATTTTTATTACTTGTATTGTGTCATGCTCAAGAAAACAATGAAAATAATAATCAATAAAATATATTGCAAGTACCATACACTGAAGGATCACTTCACTGGGAGAACATTTCAACCTCCAAGAGTCTGTTGCTGTCCTGAAAGTGGCTACACTTGAACAAAAGGAACTTTGAAGGGAGACTTCAGTTTGAAGCCCCTGAATTATAACTTATCAAGTTGTTCCATTCTATCGCCTCTGGCTTGAATAACAATAAGTTTTCTATCCACTACAGGTGTTAATTAACTTAGCAATGCTAGGATGTGTGTGTTATTGTGAAGAAAAGCATACTGGGTGTCCAGTGTCCTTTCTCCCCCAAACACATGTAAATAACATAATCCCGGCCAGAGGCCGAGCATCTCCTGTAATTTCTCCTGTGAATGTACAGGCAGTCCCCGAGTTAAGAACGTCCGACTTACAGACAACCCATACTTGAGAACGGACTTCTGGGTTCCCCAGTGCTATGTCGTTTACGTAGAGTACATAGTGTAGTGTATTATGCAAATTGTGTAATTTATGCAATTTGTGTAAATGCCGATTTTAACATATAGAATGCTATGCTGTTCCGACTTACATACAAATTCGACTTAAAGACATTCTTAAGAACGGAACTCGTTCGTAACCTGGGGACTACCTATACATAGTTATCCTGGGAGCCCTGTGTCGCCTCCGAGTCTGAGATGCATTTTCATGCAAATACCAAGTATCTAGGTGGGTCAGAGAGTCACCCTTCTGGAACCTAGGAGCCACTCTTCCCCTCTGACCTAGCCCAGACAAACCCGGGGCAGGGTTCAGAGTGAGGGGGTTCGGAGATGACAGAGTCAAGGCAGGCAATTTGTGGCCTTGATCTCATCTGTAAACAAAGGACTGGGTGCACTCCTTCACAGTTATCATTTACACTTTAAACATAATTGTTACTTTTTTTTGTATTTTATATCCCTCTGACTTCAGTGTTTACATTTTCCCCCCTCTATACCTGCCCACAGAGGATAATACATTTGTTGTCTTGAAGGTTGTTAAAGACAATTTGGTTATTTTTTTCAGTTAATCTGTAACCAAAGAAATCATTATGTGACAGGGCTGAAATTTATCTTTTGCAATACTTCATTGATTTCAATAGCATGTTGTCTAGAAACAGACTAGTATTTTGAAATTAGATGCAAATGAAATATTTCATTTTTTACTACAGAAATATTAGCCTTTTACTTATTTTACAATGAATCTGGTATCTGTAGTTGTCTTGGTGATTCACTTTAGTCAAGTGCTGTATGTCAAGTGCCAGCTCAGAAGGCGACAACAAGGGGAGGGCCTTTTCTGTGGTAGCCCCACAACTGTGGAACAGCCTCCCCACTGATGCCCACCTGGTGCCAATGTTACTATCCTTTCGGCACCAGGTTAAAACTGCCCTCTATGCTGAGGCATTTAACAGCTGCAAATAGCACACGGGGTGGTGGTTCTGTCATCTTTTTATCCAGTCTATTTTTTTACATCTGTCTTAGCTATTTAAGTAATTTTAAAAGTGTTTTTAAAACGTTCGTGTACATTTTTTGATGTTTTTATTACTTGTATTTTTTAATACTGTATTTTATTGTAACATTGTATTTTTTATTGTATAATTGTATTTTATTGTGTAATTTTATAATTGTTGTAAACTGTCCAGAGAGCTTTGGCTATTGAGTGGTATAGAGATGATGATGATGATGATGATGATGATGATGATGATATGCAATAATGATTATGGTGATAATTTATTAACTGATTGTTATAGATTCCTTCCAAAAGGCTGAAGGCACAAATGGCTGCAGCTGAAAAAGTAAACGAGAACTTAGAAGCTCTGGAAACGAACCTGCTCAGACTAACGAAGTCAGGTAGATTTTAATGTATATTTTTTATTCTTACATCATTTCTACTAAATTGATTACATGTCCTAAACACATTAAATATTGACACTAGAATTTTTGTTTCCTTTTTTGAATATAAAAGAGAGAGAATGTAAGATTAATGTTAATCTTATTTTGGTATTAATCCACTGTTGGTATGACCTTTAAATATAAAATCTGTCAGTGTGTAAACCTGATTCTTTTAATTAATCCTTTATTTTGTTTTTACCACAATATTACATGTTCAGTAGCAATCATAACTGCTTTCTTCGAAGAAACAGACATTTTGAATAGCCTAATAGGATCCATTGGGACTTGCTGCCTCTTACCACGCTCCTACACGGTGCTCTGATGCTATGTCTGGGCTTACTACTCCCTTACAAGCCCCAGCACTGCTGAAATGGCTAGGTTGGGGCAGCCACGGTTGATGATGGCCTGAACTAATAACATGGATGGCCATCACTCTCCCATAGTCTGTGCTGGCTCCGAGAAGGCACTGCAGCTGGGTGTATGGGTGTGTGTGTGGGGAGTGGATGGAAAAGATGGGGAGTGGCCATCAGATGTAGAAACAAAGGATAAATGCAAGAAAGGCCAAGAGGAAATTTGACTCCAGTTGAAGGGTATGAAGCCTCTTGGAAAAGAAACACAAGAAACACAAACCCCACACAGTATGGCACTTGCAATTTGTTGGAATATGTACTTTCCTGGAATGTGCAGTTTCCCTGCACTCGAAGTGCTAACTTGGCAAAAGATGTTTGGAATCCTCTCCCTTCTAGCTGGCCCACAGGATATGATAATTTGAAGAATGGCAACTGGATCATGCATAATATACAGGCCTGTGGCTCACGCTGGCTCAGCTTGTCTGAGCGTGGAAAGCTAAGCAGGGTCAGGCCTGGTTATTACTTGGATGGGAGACCCCTCCTCTAGTTTCCTGCATTGAGCAGGGGGTTGGACTCGATGGCCTTGTAGGCCCCTTCCAACTCTATGATCTATGAAATCTATAACCATTGTTACATCATATATATGTAAGGACCTTTTGTCTTGAAAGCCCCTAACAGCTGGAAACTAGCCATGTTTACTCCAAAATAAATCCCACAGATTCTGTTGGAAGCACTCCCAGTTAACTGAACATAAGATTGTAGCCTTAGTGATCTGTATCGTCAGATGTCTTGTCCCAGCACCTTCCAGGCAGGAGCAGCCCAGAACAGGATGAGACCTTGGAGGAAGACCATATAAGTGGCCCTAGTACATCTAGGGTTCAAGGGGAGTCAGTGGATACAGACAACCTTCCCCACACCAGCACCATGGAAGATACCCTGCTTAAGGAGGAATCACTGCACTGTGCCTGGTCTCACTCCCCTGCTCCACACCTGTCAGAATCAGCCCCAGGATCCCAGGAGCAGAGGCAACAGTGTGTCCAAACCAAAGCCTAGAATGAGAGGTGCAGTGCCCAAGTGACAGCATGAGACACCCCATCCCTGAGCCTTATTTATGAGATGGAAGACAAACTCTTTGTGTGCTCCAGATCAGGGCCCTAATGACAGTCCAGGAAGAGGTGGATGAGCAAAGCCCAGGTATGTAACTGCTGTCAGTTGGGCCCTAGCTAGTGCTGAAGCAATTCTTCATTGTGCTGTGTGCTCCCTGTGACATCTTGCTGGACGGTTCCTCTGCTATTTTAGAGCATCTTTATCCCAGATGCATTGGACAACTCCTTGGCCTCTCTGGCAAGGCAGAATTTGAACTGCATGGCAAGGTGTGGTAGGGATAAGACACCAGGAGTCAATCCAAAAATTGTAGGTGCCAGGTTCCTGCCCCTCCACTTCAGGTTTGGCTGCTGTATGGCTAAGGTGCTTTTGGTGTGGTCAAGAAATCCTTCCACTTTCTCCTGCAGGAGAAGTGAAACATGCTGGCTTGGCCATTGCTGGGCCAAGAAACTAGGAATGCTTGGATCGATTCTGTAAAGCAACCAACAAGGAAGCCTTCTGCTCCCCTTTCCTGCAGGAAATGGAATTGTCCATGGTATGCTTCTGGGCCACTGGATAAAGGCAAATAAATTAAAGGTTAATCCAGATAAGACATAAGTGCTCCTGGTCAGTTGAAAGGCAGACCAGAGAATAGGGATTCAACCTGTCTTGGATAGGGTTATACTCCCCTTGAAGATGAAGGTACACAGTTTGGGTGCACTCCTCCTGGACTCAGCCCTGAAGCTGAATGCCCAAGTTTCAGTGGTGGCTAGGGGGTATGTTTGTACAGCTAAGGCTAGTATAGCCAACTGCACCCATTCCTGGAGAGATCAGAACTGGCCATGGTGATGCACGCCTTGGTTACAACCTGTTGGACTACTACAGTACATTCTATGTGGGGCTGCCTTTGAAAAGTGTTTGGAAACTTCAGCTGATCCAGAATAGTGCAGCCAGACAATTTCCCAGGGCCAGTTACAGGGAGAATAGGACTCCCTTGTTACAACAGCATCACTGACTACCTGTCTGTTTCTGGTACAATTCAAAGTGCTGGTTATGAAGTTCTGTGCAACTTGGGAGCAGGCTATTTGAACGACCACATTCTTCCATATGAGCCTGTCTGGGTTTTAGGATCCTCAGGAGAAGTCCCACCACCATCTGCAGCACATTTGGTGGGAATGTGAGAGAGTTCTTGGTGTGTGCTCCCAGGCTCTGGAACTCTCTGCCAAGGCAGGCCAGGCTAGCGCTATCTGACAGGCAAAGATATTTTTATTCAGACAAAGTTTTGGCTTTTAAGCTGTTTGCTAATCTGATGGATGCTAAAAACAAACAAACCTCTTTTATTGATGTATGTGTAACTGGCTTAACTGATCTTAAATTTTAGTGTTTTTAGCCACCTGTCAGGATCATGGGCGGTGAGGGTTTAGGGCTAGAACTCTGGGACCGGGAAAAATGGAGGCAGATACAGACAACAGGGCCAAGGTCCAACACAGGTTCAGGGCAACAAGAGTCCAAACAGGCCAGAGGCAGAGGACAAGTCCAGGCAACAGGCACAAGGTCCAGCACAGGTTAGAGCAACAGAGTCCAAACAGGGGCCTGAGGCAGAGGGCAAGTCCAGGCAACAGGCACAAGGTCAAGCAGAGTCCAAGCATGGGTCAAGGCAAACAACAGGGTCCAGAAAGAGGCAGGGGTCAGGAATAGTCAGGGTTCCAGGGAAGAGGCAGGAACAAGCACCAAGACATACCAGGCTGAGCAGGGCCAGAGGCAGGAGCATTGGTCAGGGACAAGCAGGAAGTCAAGCATGGCAAGGCAAGATTTGACATAGCAGGAGATCAGGAACAGGCTGCAGCTAGCATGAGAGGCTGTGTTGCTGTGGCAAAGGCTGAAGGTGAAATACAGCTCTTATATAGTCCTTTCCTGGCAGTTCCCAGCTGGTCCACATTAGCCCACAAGGGAGTGCCTGCTGGTCTGGGCAAGGGTTTACCAGTCAAGGGGTCACACCCTGCGAAGCCCTGCAGCTGGTTATATGCAAAGCTGCCTGCCAGATGGCGCTGCAGGACAGGCCCTGACACCACCTTGAGCAGTATTTGTACTGGAAAGGTGGGATATACACTTAATTATTAATTTTAAAAAATAACTCTCTACCATTAAAACCAGTGGTATTTAAAAGTGCTTAATTTTTTCTAGATTGTGCCCAATATGTAACTCTTCTTCTTTGCTCTTTTGTCATGTTGGATTTTGTTTCATCTGTTCTATCTAGGACAGGAACTTACAGGAGAAGAAGATGTTTTGCTCTTGTATCCTGTAGTTTCAAATTGGCAAACAAAATCTGCTTATAGGGAAGGTAACAATTTTGAAAACATACTGTTAGTCACATTGATTTTATTTTTCATTCAATATTTGCGTTGAGATCTTGAAAATGTAGTAAAATACAATTCTAATTAGAACATGGTGTCAGTTTCACATGGCTTTCTAAAACAATCCAAAAAAGCAAATAAATCTTCTGGAATTATCTTACTCTGAAACAAAACCTCAGAGTGAAATGAGAACTATGACTGTGATGTAGGGAAATATACATGCAACTAGATCCCATTATCAGGTATTGAGGTCAAAGAATTATAAACCATCATGGTACATACCTGACAGTAGGAAAATTCTGTTTGTGCCTATTGCTCTCACTCATTGGACCATGTCTTGTAACTGTAATATTGTGTCTAATAATTCATGCATATATTTGATTGAACTGAATAGGACTTCAGTGTTTATAACTGATGGCACGTTTGTATCTTGTAAGTCTGACATTAATTTAGTAGAGTACTTACATTTCTGATAAAATTAGGACAACCAGTTTTAAATTAACAATTTCAAGCATTTGTGTATGGAAACTATGTAGCTTTGTGCTTTCCCAAAACTTGCTTCATTCAACCATAGTAAATATTTTGAATGATATCCACCAAGCCTTTATTGTGCACTGAAAGCCAATCCAGTGAACAGGTTGCCCTTCAGTTCCTTACTAGCTCTTAGATTTTTTTTATCATATTCTTGGTTTTTCCCCAACTTAATATAATGGAGTTTGCTTTATGGATTCCTCTAATAAAAAGTAGTAATAAAATGCTGAATAAATGCTAAATATAAGATGACATGGAATAACTACAATTATTTTATGTTTGCACAGTGCTGAAATTCAAGAAGAGCCCCCGTTTCCTTGAATATTTTGTCAAACTTCTATACAAAGCAATAAATGAAGAGAGATTCTCACGAATAGTAGAGTGGGCCGATGAAATACAGGACTATCTTAAAAAGTAGGTGGGGTAAAATGTAAGAGCAAATAACTAGTTATTTCTTTGGACATTTCACGGAAAATATTCCATAGGTCTTGTAGGACATGGTACTAGAGAAGCTATAGATGTAGTGAAATGGCACTTCCACTACTAGTAGCCAAAACATATTTATATATTAGTGTGGTTGCTCAGGTATCTTTTGTCCATAATTTGTAATTAGTAGATATTGATTTTGTAAGTAGCACCATTTCACCAAGGGTTCCAAATACGGAAAAGTCAGACCTCACTGACTTTTCCTCTGACCCTGGTAGGCTTGTTTCTCTTATGTCTCAGCCAGTGACATCTTCGTCCCATCTTTTCAACCATGAAACCAGATTAAAATAAGTATGTGCTAGGAACCAGGGTCTAATGCTTTGAAATACAGAACATTCACAGTTGGATGCCATTTAATGGTGCCCATGTGTTTCGGGAAATAGGCTCAAACTATGAGGATGCTTTGGAAGTTAATAGTAAATGGTTGTCCTCACAGAATGTAAAAAATTGCTGTTACAGAATGTAAAAAACTGCCATTACTTTCTGAAACACACGTACATATAATTTTCACTGTTCTTATTTACCAGACGGAATAGATTTCTTCTTGGTATCAAGCGAACTGCACAAAAAAGAAGGAAAGCTCGTGCATCTGCCGATGGAAAGACAACTGCAACACCGGATTTTCAAAAGGTAAGTTGTATATTATTTTTTCACTTCAATTTGGAAATCTGTCAGCTGCTGTGATTAAAAATTAAATAATTATAGATTAAAATGTTGGACATGGGCCAGTGTACCATCAAGCCTTATATCTACTGACCTGAAGATTTTTAATTTTTTAAAATGAAATTCAGTTTCAATGGTATCTTACTCCACATAGGATATGTTGCATTTACCATCTACATCAGGATTCCTGCTGGATATGTCAAGAGGGACATGCTGGTGTTATTTACATATACAGTCATGCCTTGGATTGAGAGCATAATTCGTTCTGGAAACGTGCTTGTAATCCAAAACACTCGTATATCAAAACAAAATCCCCCCAAAAAATGTGTACAGAGATTTTTAATTTAAGCCGTACTACAGTACTTGTATTGCAAGACGTCGCTTGTATATCAAGTAAAAAATAAATAAATAAATATTTAAAAATTTACTGAACGAAGGCGTAGATGCTCACAGGTCTGGCTTGAGAGGTCTCTCTCACCAGGAATCCCACTGCCACAGCAGTTCAGAGGCTTCTGGGCTTAATGGCAGACACTATGTCTGTAGTCCATCTGGCACATTTCCCGATGTGAACCCTCCAGAACTGGTTTATACATTTTTTAATCTGCTCTGGAATGCTCAGCAAACATACCTGTCTGCCCCAGGGCTCATCTCCTCCTTGGCTTCATGGATAGATGTTGCAAACCTACAGGAGGGCATGTCATTTTGCCCCTATCCCCATCCAGAGTAGTAACCATGGATGCTTCTTCTGCAGGGTAGGTGTGAATTGTGAGACCCTTCGGGTGCTTGCAAAATGGTCTGTGGACAAATCCCGTAAACAAATCAACCTATTGGAACTTTTGCTCTTCTGAAGACCCTGAAGGCATTCAACACAAAGTTATACAGCCACTTGATTCAGATTGTACTGGACATCACTACTGTATATTATCTGAACAAACATGAAGGGACTTGGTCCCTGTTTCTTTTAGATCTAATGATGCAGATCTACCAGTGGTGCATCCCCTGTCATATTCATATGGTGGCATTTCACATAGCAGGAAAAGACAATATCCTTGCAGGCAGCCAAAGTCGGAATCTATCGCTGTCCCACAAATGGATGGTTGTCTCCTTGGTAGTGTGGGATCTTTTTTGATGATGGGAAAGATCTCAGGTGGATCTTTTAATCAAGTCCGTAAACAGTCAGTGCCGGTTCTTCTGAAGCCAGGTAGTCATAGACCCAAGATTATTGGGAGATACATTCTGTTATCAGTGGATGGAACCATTCCTCTATGATTTTCTGCCTTTTCCTCTTCTAATCAAGGTCTTGGTGAAGATCAGGACAGACAGGATGAATTGCTTGCTCCTCACCTTTGGTGGCTGAGGCACTTCTCATGCTACTCTCCTCCAAGGAGTACATCCAGCTCCCATTGATCCCAAACTTGTTAACCCAAGACAAGGGCTGAATCCGTCATCCAGATCTAGAGACACTCCCCATGATGGCTTAGCAGATTTGATTACTGTTCCACTTGTTTCTATTCCCAAAGATGTAGAGCAGGTTCTCAATGTGGCTAGGAAGCTATCTACCCACAATTCATATGCTGCAAAGTGAAGGTCTTTTTGTGTTTTTGTGGAGATGCATGGCTTTAATATGGTTCAGTGCCCCTTGCACCATGTTCTAATGTTTCTCCTCTCCCTTTAGGGGAAGGTTTTATTTGTTTCTTCCCTAATGGTTTATTTGGTCACAATTTCAGCCTGCCATGTTCCAGTGTGTGGGATTCCTGTGTTTTCAGCCCCCGCCCCCCAGTTAAACAGTTTTTATGGAGTGTGCAGAACCTCATGTCTCCAGTTCGACGACCAGCTCTGGTGTGGAGTCTCTCTCTGGTTTTGCAGGCCTTGACTGCCAGGCTATTCAAACTTTTAGTGACTGTTGATCTTTGCTTGTTATCCTGGAAGACAGCTTTCCCTTTAGCTGTGACTTCAACACATCACTCTAGTGAAATCTGCACATTGCAGGTGCATGGATCTATCTTACATGACTTTTCATTGGAACAAGGTGGTACTCCGACCTGACCTGCTCTTCAAATCTGCTTTTCACTGCTTGCATGTCTGTTGAGCACTGGCATTTTACAAATACTTACAGAGCATTTCCGCCAGGCACCTTGTTTTTTCCTTTGCTACAAGGGTCCCCACAATGCTTGACTGTGTCATTGCAAAGGTTGTCTTCCTGGGTCATGCAAGTCATCAGACCAGCTTATGAGTTAGCAGTCTCCAGCCCTTGGGCCCAGTCTGTGCCCATTCCATTTGAGTAGTGGCTACCTCGGTGGTGTTGGCTAGGGAGATTCCTCTTCCTGAGTTGTGTTGTTCCTGGTCAAAGCCATCAACATTCATGCCCCCCCTATTGTTTGGATGTTAGAGCTCAGTCTGACTGCTCTTTTGGATGTGCTGTCTTTTCAGCTGTTCTGCAATAGGACACCAAAGCCACCTCAGGTAAGTCAGCTTGCTTCCCGCCCATATATGTGATGCACAAAGAGCATGAAGAAGAAAGACAGGTTGGTTTCCTGTAACTATAGTTCTTCAAGTAGTCAGCTGTTCATTCACATAACCCACCCACTGTCCTTGCTTTAGTCATCTGGTACCAAAGTTTTCCTTCAATTCTGAAGCTGCTTTCAGTTTTCTCAAGGGAACTGAGGGAATGGACATGTGTACTGGGATGGTGGGGACTGGTTCCTGCCAAAAATTCCTCAACCATAGAAGGTTCCTGAATGGGGGTTTGTGCAGGCATAGAACCTATATGTGTAAGTGTGCAGATGACTACTCAAAGAATTATAGTTCCAGGTAAGTAACCTTTCTTTATATTGTTTGTAAAAGAACCACCAAGTATAGATGCCACCATATGGACAGAATCCTAGATTCTTGTAAAATTCGATTCATTAATTTTTTGCCACTTCTAAGTATCAAGTTATGTAAGGCCAGAGTAGCAGATTGAGTAGATAGCCCCTCCAGAGGGAGGGGATGAGGCTCTAACACTAAGCTGAGCTCAAGACTCAACACAACTGTGTGGGGGCAGGCCATTCTGATGCTGGGGGATGAATTTGTCAAGCACACTGCATTGTCCTCAGTCTGCAAGGAAGGGAAGCAATTGGGACTGGTACCAGGGCATGCAGTAGTAAGTGAAAACATCCCCTGACTGTGGGGCATGTGGAGAAGTATCAATCCACCTGCTTCTTTTCTTCCTGATTGTGTAGGACCCTTCAACTTAGCCAGTCCCTGTCAGGGAAAAATGGAGGAGTTAAAAAATTAACTTCAAGGAGAAGGTGAGTTCCAACAGAGCTCACTGTAAGACCCTGCTTCACTACCACTAGGCAGTGGCTGTCTGAGAGGGTAGGGACATTCTTCTCCTTGAAGAAGCTACTGCAGGAGATTGGCTCTACATCCTGATCCAAAAGGAGGACTATTCTGACAAATAATGAATTAGGAATGCCCTCTGGGAGTCCTGAGAGAAACCACAATCAACTACAATCTACAGAGTCAGCTTGCTTCTTGCCCATATACAGGCAGGCAGTCCCCAGGTTACGAACGTCCTGACTTCTGGACAACTCATACTTAAGAACAGACTGCCATATATGTAAAAATCTGAGTTAAATACAATGGTTCGTACTTATGAACGCACACACTATACTTTGTGACACTTTGAAAACATTGTGCGGCTTCTGTTCTGACTTATGTACACATTCGACTTAAAGACAGGCTTACAAACAGATCTCACTTGTACTGCCTGTAATCTACAATCTACAGAGGCATCTGAAGGAATTCACATCAAGAGGAACAGTTGACTGAGGGAAATATGGAGCTGGGCTCTAAACAGACCAGATGACTCTGGGGGAGTGTCATGTTGTACACTCTCCCCTCCCCCACCTACTGAGGGTCCAATGATGGTCTTTTCATGGAGATCCTGGAAATCCTGGAGCCAGCCCAGGTTGTTGATGGGACAAGCATTCTATGCTTCCTTCTGCAACTCTAGCCAAGAAGATTGAAGATCCCTGATAGCCTCCAACTACCCTTAAGCTTCATTTGCAAGCTGAAAACAGCAGCATTCCTTACTCAATGGGCCCCTAGCAGCTTCTGGTCCTTGGCATGCTTGTCTGACTATTGACTGTTATAGCTGGGGGCCAAGAGGAACCTTGAAAACAAAACTAAAAAAAAATATTGAAATCCAAACTGCTCCCTCAGCATTCCTATCTTGCGCTCCATCAGATCTAGGTAGGATAGGCAAATTCAGTATTCTCCCACACTGCAGGTGAGTGTGACTCTAGGTTAGGAGTGAGCAACAAGTGACCTAGATGTTTGGGCCTACAACTCCCATCAGCCCTTACAAGTTTCCCCCACTGCTCTAGGTATGTTCCAAGATGCCTACCAATAAAGAACAATCTAATGACCCATGATTAGAGTGTGCAAGCATGAACTGAGGAATCTCGACTAGAGAGAGAGAGAGAGTAAATTATCATAAAAGAAAAAGTATGTAATAATATACTTATCTGAAAAGAAGTGGTTTTGCTGTCACTGAAACTAATTGCAAATCTATAAATTCAATGCCTTGTTAATATTACTGCCTGGCAAAAAATTCTTTTGCCCTCCTATCATATTGTTTTGTTCATAACTGCTTTGTTTCTGTTTTTTTAAAAAGTGCTCTTTTGTTCATACTTGAAACAGGGAAGAAGGAAAATTCTTACTTAGATTACAAATTAGTCAAGAACTCAGGTTATGGTACCACTGGTGATACTGTTTTATTGATTTATTAATTACATGTCTATACCACCCAATAGGCAAAGCTTTGTGGGCGGTTCACAACAGTTAAAACCATAAAATACAGCATGATAAAACATAATATAAAAGTTTAAAACTACAGTTTAAAATAAAAATAAAAGCCAAAATAAACCTAGCAGCAGTGTAAAGATTGGAAATATTGTAACAGATTTAAAACAACAGAAACTGAAAGACTTGGAGACTGGTGTCTCAATTATGTAAAGCTGAGGGAAGCTTGTATATAGATATGGTATGTTAAGAGTGCATATATTCATGCACCTGTGCACACACAGTTGAATCCTCTTGTCCCAAGCCACTTGAGGAATGTCCCACGTAAAGAACTTCAGGGGTTTAAAGCACAAAAGTAGCTTCTTGGGGTGAGCTCATCCTTTCTTGACAACCATGTATCCAGGTAAAATGCAAATATATTCTTTATAATAAATTTGTTTAAAATAGTTCAGAATAATTTGTTTTGTTCTACTCTGCTATCTACTGTGACTTAATTCTGGTATACATTAGATACAAATGTGTAGGTTCATGCCGTTGGGCACTGAAATTATGGTATTTGAGGAATACAGTAATACCTTGGATTGCAAGTAACTTGGTTTGAGAGTGTTTTGCACTCTCAAGCAAATTTTTAAATATTTATTTAATTTTTTTTTACTTGATATATAAGCGACATCTTGCAATATAAGTACTGTAGTACGGCTTAAATTAAAAATCTCTGTACAAATTTTTTTGGGGGGATTTCGTTTTGATATAGGAATGTTTTGGATTGCAAGCATGTTTCCGGAACGAATTATGCTCTCAATCCAAGGCATGACTGTACTATTTTTATCCAGACAGGATCCCCAACACCCAGGAGAATGTCGAAGACTTCTAAGAAAAAAGAGCATTGTAAACGTCCTATTAAATACCAGGGCAAGCACAAAACCTCTGATGCACTAAGGTAACTCGGGTATTTTTTGTGATATAAATAAGATTTAATTGGATTGCAATTATGTCTGTGTGGAGAAAGCCCAACACAAGTCTGCACACACACACACACACACACACACACAGTCTTCCCCTAAGGGAGGGGGCGAGGGAGGAGGGGTGAAGTCACAGGAGAAGCAGCCAGACAGGTCGTCATCCCCAACAAAGAAGAGTCTCGGTGGAGATCCACAAAAACCCAGGAAGGACCATCAAAGACCATCAAGCTATCAAGGCAGTCTCAAAGAGCTGTAAAGTACCAGGGCGTCACCTTCTTCCCAGGAAGGAATAAGCCCACCTGAAACGAAGGGGGCAGGCATAAGCCCCCACCTGACCTGGAGGGCGGGGAGAGCAGGAACTCCGGGGTAGAAAACCCCTCTCCCTTCCGGTAAAGGGTTGTTGGGAACCAGGGTACATCGGGGCCAGCTTCGTCCTTCAAGCGGCAGCCCGAATAAGCCTGTCTCATCCCCGGATCGGCCGACCCGGAGCCAGGCTGAAACTGACTAGGCGTAGAGTCTCTGATCTGAGGTAATTGACCAGATTCAATCCGCTAGTCTAGGAGCCTGTTCATTGAGTAACGCAGGGGGTCAACTAAGGTTGTGTTGACATTGTAGTATTCCTGGAGAGCTGTTAGTTCCGTTCTGTGTTTTTGTATAAACAAATAAAAGCCTTATTTGGTCATTTAAAGGGCTGCGGTTTCCTCTTGTGCGCGAAAGCCTCGCAGGTGGTCGCCAGCGCTCGTACGGGCTGTAACTCAGTGCCGGTTAACCCGTTAAGCGCCGAACTCACGCAAAGGATCCTGCTAGTGATCCTTCACATTGTGGCAGACGACGGGACAATTGGAAACCACAATTAATGGGCGGAACTAACAGGGTCTAGGGCAGGCTAGCGGATTGCTGGAAAGTGCTCAGACCAAAGTCATGAATAGCCTGAGCCAGGAACAGCTGGAGCTAGGGAGCAGCCCAGAGACCCCAACCAGAGTAGGGAGCCAGATCTCCACAATGGAGTGGGTAGTGCGGCCGAGGATTGCAAACCAGGAAGGGGGGGAGCCCCCTCATCCGTGCTGGCAGGGCGGGAACCCAAGCAATGGGGTAGCCCCAGCCTTACGAGTAGCCTCAGGAGAAGCGAGAGGAGGGACCCCGAGTTAGAGGAAGACCTCGACGGAGGGGTTGCTGGTGGGGCCATAGGAGGAGGAGGCTTAGATGCCCTCTTCCCCCAACTTAATTGGCAGCAGACCAGGGAGGTGATGCGACATCAACAAGAGATGGTCCAGCATCAGCAAGCGGCGCTGCAGATGCAGCTGGAGTTGGCCAGGCTGACCGCGGGCGCCGGACAGGGGGGACCCCCTACACCCCAGAGTGGGAGCACCCCGACCCCTAAATGGGACAGGAAGCAATTCCCCACCTACAAGCCCGGGCAGGACGTGTTGATCTTCTTCACCCTGTTCGAAGCTGCCTGCCTGGAGCAGAAGGTGCCGGACAATTTGCGAATGTTATCTATCCGATTTAATCTTACTGGAGTTAGATACCATCTTCATACCACTTTATAAAAATTATTTTATCCTAGTTGACATAACTCTTACAATATGTCTATCCCAAATATTTTTCCAACTTTGTTTCGATATTTCCTCATCAAATTCATTATCCCATAACAATTTAAGAGAATCTTTATGCTCTTCTTCTTTTTGTAACATCGTATATAAAACCTTTGTTGTACCCCTTGTTGAAACATTACCTTCTACTGTTTCTCTAGTCAAAACTGTCTTTTCAAAATTGGTTAGTTCTCTTTCACTATCAAATCTTGTCCTCCACTTCTTTAACCTCAGTTCCAGTTGCATTGAATTTAACCATGAAATTCTCCCTCTTCCTACTATTTCTATTATATGTTCTCTATTCTTCAATTTTTCCACCCAATCCATTAATTTAATCACCTTTTTTCTCCTTAGTATAGCTTCTATATGTCTTACATTTTCTGGAAAGTCATCCATAACCACTACCGGAGTTAACGGGGATACCTCTGGTGTAAAAATTTTCCTCGTGCTATTCCAACTCCCTAACATACTCCTCAAAAAGGGATTTTCTATTCCTTTTATAATATTATTTATGTTTTCCTTAAATAATATATTCACCACCATGTTTCCTAATTCTTGTGATTCTAATTCCAACCACATTTTGTCTTTCCCTGCTATAATATCCAAAATATGTCTTACTTGGTTTGCTAAATAATACCACTTTATGTTAGGAAGACCTAAACCACCTATTTTTTTAGCTTTATACCAACTGAATGTATTAATCCTTGATTTTTTCCTTCCATTACAATATTCATTAATAATTAATTGCCAATCTTTAATTTCTTTTTCTGTAATCTTTACTGGTAACATCCTAAACAAAAAGTTTATCTTAGGCAATATCTTCATTTTTACCAATGCTATTCTACCAAACCACGAAAGTCCATTTTTTTTATACTCCTCTATTTTATTTTTAACCTCCGTCTTTAACTTTCTAAAATTTTGTTCTCCTACTTTATCAATATCTTGTGTAATTTCTATTCCTAAATATTTAATTATATTTGTAATTTTAATGTTATATTTTTTCTTTAACATTTCATTCTCCTCTTTTTTACTATAATTAAACAATAAAATCTTGGATTTACCCCAATTCATCTGAAGCCCCGTTATTTCTCCAAATCCTATCAAGTGGTTCTCCAACCTATCCATTGTTTCAATCCATTGTTTCAATAGGATTTTTAATTGTTAATAAAGTATCATCTGCAAAAAGGTTTATTTTAGTTTGATCTCCAACCCCCATCCCTAATGTGATTCTTTTTATATTCTCAGAACTTTTTTCGTCCTATAGCTACTCCACTGGGATGATTAAAAAACCCCACAACTAATCTATGTTGAATAGCATGCTTTTGTTCTTGTATTCCAAAATACTGTTTCTATGGTTTTATTTAGGAAAGAAGAATCACGAAAAATGACTTTTCAAATGCTGATACAAAAGCTGAATTTACGTTCTAATGTCTACATAAGACGAAGAAGGTTCCGTCAGATATACGTTGAAGAGATGCCATGGCGGTCACAGATGAACATTTACCTGGCAGTTGTTCACTTCTGTTTGTTTAAAAAACGTGTAGAAGAGCTCTATAATATTGAAATTAATTCTTTACATAATCTGGACAGGTAAAATTTGATGAATGTAATGGCTAGTCTCTAATGACACAATCTACCATTGCCTTCGCAGCCTCTTGTACCTCCTTCAGAAATGTCCTGCTTTTTTCTTCATCCTTTATTTTCACAAGATAATGGTTGGTGTATTTCAGTGGAAGACATGATATTCTGTTCAGAAGACTGATCGTGCAACTCTTGTGGTGTCTTAAGAAACCACTACAGTTGGGAAACAACTTTTCATTTGTTTGTTACCATGAGTTGCAGAAGAAATGAAGCTTGTTTACCTATTAGCAGAATGGGTTTTTTTTGGTACTGCATGTTTTCATTTTGTGCAATTATTATAAACTAGAAAAACTCTGGAAGCAACAAAAGAGATGAGTAGGTATCTCAGTCCATCAAGATTCATATTCAAAAAGTCTTACTAGGCAGGGCATTTTTCTTCATGTACCCTATTTCACCCTATTCTGGTACCTGGCACTAGGCAGGGTTAGTCTGAAATAAGTCTACTTATTGTTCAGCAACTTCCTTCTTTTGATGTCCCCCACACTGTTTCACGCAGCTGATAGTGTTCTATTCTTATTTATTAATCATATTTGTATCCTACCTTATCTCCAAGGAGCTCAGGATAACGTACCTGGTGTTAATCTCAGTTTATCCTCAGCTGAGGGTGTAATCCTATGCAAGTTTAGACAGAAAAAAGGCCTACAAATTCCAGCATGCCCCAGCCAGCATGGTGGGCTAGCGCATGCTGGGAGTTATAGGCCTTTTTTTCTGTTTAAAATTGCATAGGATTGCACCTTTAATATCCTATTTTTCATTTTCCAAGGAGTTCCCAGTGTAATTAAAAAAAATTACAGTACAGATTAAAACCATACTAGAATGGAAGCATTTGGATTCTGGATCTCATGATCTGGAGAGTTTGGTTATCTCTAGATAGTTTGATTTCTGAGCTTTTGCTCATTGGTTCCAATGTGCAACTATATATGGTTTAAATTATGTTATTTATTTTATTCAATTTCTATCCTGCCTTTGTCCATATTTGGTGCATTAGAAAATAGAAAATAAAAATAAAATGAATACAAATCCTCAAAACAGTATAAATCAGAACCCTATTTGAAGACGTGGCCAGTATCATCTTTGTTTGTAATTGCACATGGAACAAGGCTTCACTAGAAGATCTAAGTAGGTGGGAAGGTTAATATGGAGAAGGAATTCACTGAAACATGCAGGATGTAAGCTGTTTAGTGTTTTAAATAAGATTGAAGAATTTGCAGAATAACAAAGTTGCAATATTGATATTTTATATATATTTAGCATCTTGTGCTCACTGTCTATTTTTAATAAGTATTTTGTTCTGCAGTTACGATGAACTGGATCCTGAAATGTTCTCATTAAACAATTCAGGCACAATAGTGATGACAGCAGCAACAGAAGAGCAAATGAAGGCTTTTAAATCTCCATTTTTTGAAAGAACACAGTCAGGAAAAATCAGAAGAAAAACTGGTAATAGATATAAATAGACAATAACCAATGTATTCATCATCTTGCTTTATTCAATTTCTTGTTAAAATGAATAACTTCTATCCTATTGTTTCCCAAAAGCTTGTTACAAGTAACAATAACAATCAGCTGTCACCATAGATTAGTTTTGAATTTTGACTTCTTTTTCAATGATTTTAAAATGTCTTTTTCTTTAGGTTGGCTGTTGATGGCCAGGATTGAGCCAATGGGGATCTAATGATTTAGCATTTAATGTTACTGATGGATTGACATGATTCTGGGAGTTAACTGAAAAGTGGGTTGGTGGTATGTGAGCTTAGCTTGGTTGCAGGATGAAATGTGTTCTGCATTGCCATGCACCCAAGTCCAGATTTTTCAATATGGAGAGGCATTTTTACTATCCTACTTCTGAACAGCACAACAAACCAACTGAGTGTACTGAAAATTATTAGGATTTGGGAAGGGTGGAGTCCTAGTATATGTTTATTTTGTCCACCTCAGCCAGTGCCTTATCTGTCCTGTCTTTCTTTAAACCCTGAGCTTAACCCTGCATCCATTCTGTCCTGATGCCTTGTAGTTTGAGCTTCAGTTTGTGTACCACAGCTGTGTCTGTTCCTGGGTCCTTTGTTCCAATATTCCTGGTGTTTCTAATCGTGGTCCTGTCTGTTTTCTTGAATCCACTGCTACTTTTTCTGATGAGTTCTGGTTGTTGATCCACTCCTGATTACCTGTCTTGCAGTTCCTTATTGAAATCCGGTACAGCCCATCTGTTCCAATAATTTATTTTGATTCTGCCTGCCTGTCCGATTTTTAACCTGGGTTTACCCTAGCTTATGGCTCTGAATCCCAGGCATAGTCTAGAGATTCTGATGGGTCCCAGGATAGGTAACAGTCTTTTTGCTACAACATGTAAGCCATAGGTTTTGTATGCAAGCCTTTAATCAGAGTGGGAATGGACCGATTGGATGATGTGTGCTCTATGGCAGGACTCCTGATCTTTATAAATATTTGAAAATGGTCTGCATATTTTCCCCTTCTCCCACTTGAATATTCTTTTTCTGTAGCCTGTATCCATTTCCTTTTGTCATTTCCTCTGTCTGGGCAAAATCCTTCCTGGATGCCCAAGCTTCAATGCAATACCCCCAAATGAAATATTTTTTGTGCTTAATACAGCAAAAGTGCTATGTCACAAGTCTTGGGGGAAATGCTTTACATTGTTGACTCATTCAGTTTGACTTTACATTGTTGACTCATTCAGTTGACTCATATAATTTCTACATCTTTTTCAGAAATTCTTCTGTCTATCCGTTTAATCATATGCATTTGGTTCTTCTTATCTAAATTTGTCATCACTAAGAACAGCTCTTCAATTTATTGTCCAGTGTGGGAGTAGTAAGAAGGCTGAGGCTAATAAAATAAATGGGGCTTCTTGGTATTGCTTTGCTAACCTTTTAATTTGGTGATTGAGGGCACTTTTTTAGAGTAGAATTGGTGGAAATTAATGGAATTAAATGGATGTCTAGTATCATTCTATTTGCTGTTTGAGAAAGCATGGCTTGGCATGAGTCAGCCTTCCTCAATAGCTAACGTGATAAATTAACTTCCCCGCCACGCTTCTGTGTGTGGGGGGGGAGAGTTTGCGCGGGAAGGGGAGTGGAAGACGAGGGAGAGATGAGGTGATTTCACCTCCCTATCAGGGCCGGGGCAAATTGCTTGTCCCCTTATTGGCTCAAAGGGTGGGGCACTGAGGCTATATTTAGGCACAGGTGACCCCACCCAAGCCTCTTTTCTTGCAGCTCCCTCCCTCCACGCCCGTTGAAGCAGTGTGAGCTCCTCTGGTCGCCTTTTACGGGGCCGAGTAGGAATTTTGGTTCATTGTCCTAATTGGCTCTGGGCAGTGTACGCGTTTCGCCTACTCCATACTGCGGATCCGGGTGGTGGTTTTCTTGTTTTGGGTTACCGGTCGAATTTGGTCACATTGGATTTAGGTTAGGCGGTAAGTGCGGTGAATAGGTAGTGGGGGTTAGGGTTTCGGTGTGCATCCCATGGCACCTTTGAAGGTGATTGGCAAGAACCCGGGCCTCGCCAATGTCGATGCCCTGTGGCTCCATTGCTGGGAGTTCGGGGAGCCTTTGGGGTCTGCACCGGTCACACTCCTCGGTTGTCAGGCGGCGCCGGGGGCGGTAGCTCAGGGTAGATCCCCCAGCACTTCGTGTGTGGAATTCGAGAGTGGCGAAGTCACCGCGCCACCCCTGAGTTTGGGATGTTTTCGCCCTGATGAGCTCCACTGGCCTATTGGCCGGCCTTAGTTAATCCCGCACTTCACCCTTCGCAGAACTTCGATTCAATAAATGTGGCCCTGTTTTCAAACCATTACTGTTGTCTCATCTCTTCATTTCCCCCTATACCCGCGCAAATGAATTCCTAAGAGTACTCATAAATTCCAGAGCAAAGAATGTTGCATTTCATTCCAGAAAATACAGCTTATATTGATATTTACTGTTTGTTTGTTTGCTTGCTTGCTTGCTTGCTTGTTTGAGTTTTGTGTGTACACACTTAGTATATAGCCAGTCTTGAAGATATGTTCTGAAATAATTCAGCAACTTAAACACATTTCTCTGAAAGTTATGCTACTTAAATCAGATCATGATGATTCATCCTGACAACTGTCTACCTAAAACAGGTGTACTTATATATTATTTTGTTTAAGTGAACTTTCCCAGTCTTACTTCTACTGTGCTACAGTGCTGTGCCCTTACTTCCCCTTTTGAGACTTTTGAGGATTGCCTGATATCATGGCAAGAGGAAAGTCTGACTCCACTGGCTCTCTGTTACATCTCTTAGGATAGAGTAGCCCTTCCATATCTTTTGAGGTTCACCACAGCAGGTGCAGCCTTTTATCCCTCTTGCACCACTCATCTTGTCAAGTCCCAGCAGCTAGGAAATAAGAAACCCAGTCCTTTAGGGCAAGAGTAGCAGCCTTGGTCATTCAGCCACCAGAGTTGCCCTGGTAAATGGTAGAACCTTTAGCTATTTCTTTAGGTTGGCTTCTAAGTCTGGTCTTTTGATAAGCTAGGAGCACTTATAAAATTCTGGAGTCTAGGAAATTCTTGCCCTGAATATTCTGCTGCTAACAGCTTACAAACAAGTCAAGACTTCTTGCTCTTCTTTGCTCAGACACACTTGACCTTACTTCCCCTGCCTTCGACTCTGGTCCTTCTTTGCCTGCTTCTGACCCTACATCACAGAATGCTTCTTCAGACACTGTTTCCAGCTCCAGCCTACTTGACTACAGTAATTGTCTCACCCCTGAAACTGATGCCATGATGGATCCCACTAATCTGACCCAGCTGTCATCTTCTGTGCCTCATTCAGGTGGGTTGCTGCATATTGGTCAAGTGACTGACAATCCCTGAGCAGATCTGTGATCTAAGGTGGCAGGATTTCCCCACAAATACTTTATCCACTCTCTTATTCCCCAGAAGGACCATCTATGAGCTCATAGTTAAACCTTCACTGCATATTGACCGGAGCTTCATCTTTGGCCTTGATACTACCAGGTTCTAAGAATGGTAGAAGTCTCATGTGGATGGGGACAAGTGGTTGCAAAGTCTCTGGGCAGATGAAATGTCAAAACCAGAGTAGTTGTCAATAAGCAAAGGATCATGTCAGGGTTTATATAAGGTAAAACAGAACAAGCTGAAAACCAGCAAGATGGGGAATAGGATTTGGCTTTCCTTGGTGATGTAGTGTTCAGATAAAGAGAACAGTGACAGACCTGAAAGTTATGTAGAAGAAAGGGGAAGGTGGTTGTTTCTCCATAGTAATCTGGAGGGCTCTGCATTAAGGTTTCTGCAAGCTGTCCTGCCATGTCCACAGATATCCTGATCAGATTAAATAGTGTTTGATCCTCAGTGCTTTCAGTTTGAGCCCCAAAGCATCTAACATGCCTTTCCTGTGGAAAGTATGAAGGCTATTTCCCCCAAAAAAAGATATTGTCAGGTGACCAAATCAGATTGGATAACCAAAATTCATCCTTTAGTTAACTGATTCAGAAATTGAAATAATAATTGAATTAGGGATTTGCTGATTATTCAGTTAAAACCAAATCCTCTCTGATATCTATATGTTCTGTGGCATGTTTCTTGAATTTTAGGCAAAATTGTATCTGTACTTTGAATGATAACAGAGCAGTATAACTATGGACTAGAAAGATTACTTCTCACTATCTGTAAATAGTTTTGTTCTGTTAGTTACAGATCTGGAAACTATTATTACTAACTCCAGTGGCTTTGAGAACTTGTTCTCAATTTAACGCAGTGATAATTTCCTTTGTTTTTAGATCTAGATGCCCCTTCTGAGCCTAGCACTAAGGTGAATGAAAGAGACACCCCTCGACTTCCTCAAGGGTATATTCCCATCAAGGAACGTGAAAGAGCTCTATGCCATGCTGCTCTGCTGGAACATTTTACTAAAACCTTTCTGCATTTTAGAAGAGCTGTGGTAATGTCTTCTTGGATTAATATATTTACACTATCAGGGCCGGTGCTACCATTAGGCCAACTAGGCAGCCGCCTAGGGCGCAGGGCTAAAGGGGGCACCAGAAATGCCTTGGGGAAAAAAATACAGTGCTCTCAAGTGGGAAGGGGGGGCGCTAAATATCTGATCTTGCCTAGGGCACCAAACTGCCTTGCACCGGTCCTGTACACTATTATAGTAAAAAGACCACCAATTTCAGTGGGTAACATCAATATTGATTTCATATACTTCTAGTACCTTCCTTTTTGTTCTTCCACGTGTCAGTAAGGCAGTGTAGAAGGCAGGGTTCTAATCTTCTAACTCTATCATGAGGAGGTGCTCCTGGCTTTCCAGAGTGGTCTGCCTTTTTGACCTCAAAGCAGGGCCTTTGGAAAGCTCAGTTGGAGCTCATCTAGTCTCCCATTGACTTTTTGTCACCTTCCTTCTTTACACCTCCATTTTTAAATGCTCAGCTACAGGATTAGGTAGGATCAGAACCATTCAAGGAGATGGGACAGAAGGATTTTAAAAAAAACTTTCTTTCCCAATGAGTCATGAAGGACAATGGTAGTGGCACCTAATGGCCCTTCAAACACTTGCTTCCTCTTATTTCATGAACAATGTAGGAACAAGTGGGAGTCTTATTCCAGCTTCAGAAGCCATTTAATCCTTCCTCATGATTAGAGGGATAGTGAAGTGAAAGCAGCTGTGGCTACCTTATTTTTCTTTTTCCACTCCAGCAAGACAAAACATAGTTGTAACCTAGCAAGAGAGAAAGCCTCACATGAAAGAAGGCTTCTCACTAATTTCCACTGTAGCATGGGAACAACAATGGTGGTGGTCAAAGGTGGCAATGCAGCCCAGGTTGTGGCCCCCATTTTTAATTAGGCCAAGGAAGCAGCAGCACTGGAACCAGTCTAGGTATCACTGAAAGAAGTTGATAGAGACAGTGAGGACTCAAAACTTCCACACCTTCACATGCTAGAACAGGCAGAAGGATGAGTTTCTGCATATATTGTTGCCAAAGAAGTGCCACCGACATAGGTGGCAAAACTGTATTCATGCATCCTGAGGGGTGGGTTCTTAAGTCATAAAGCATCTGTCCGGCTTGAGGGTCATGACAATCTAATAAGTCTAGACTGGCTCACAATTCACTCCAGGGAGTACTGGGTAGCATAATTCAAGTCTCTGATAGCCCATCTGGCAGCAGCCAACTCTCCACTCTAGGCACTCTGGAAGACTACCCAGGTTAGAATAGTAACCTACGCCTCTGGATGCATGATAAGAGAAGGGAGAAACAACTACACAGCTCCAGATCCCTGTCTCCAGTTATTAGTCAACTGGTACAGTAATACCTTGGATTGCAAGTAACTTGGTCTGAGAGCGTTTTGCAAGACAAGCACATTTTTAAAATAAATTTTGACTTGATAAACGAGCAAGGTCTTGAAATACAAGTCATAGGGATGTAACCGCTTACCTCATTCGCCCCATTCACGCCCGCCAGAGACTCACTTTGATATACAAGTGCTTTGGATTACAAGCACGTTTCCGGAATGAATTATGCTCTCAATCCAAGGTATTACTGTATAGTCAGAAGACTTGGACCAGGAAGAGGTTCTTCCCAACGAGGAAGACAGCTCTGTTGATATCTTATAAAGTAGGAATTTACAATAAGAAAATTCCTTTTCATTAATATTTCCTGATTTCTCTTATTAGGCAATATGCAGTGCTGCCAATCCACCAGCTCTTAACGCGTTGCACTGGTGGGAATGTCTGCCAGTGCAACAGGAAACTAGTGCTTGCTAGCACAACCCAGGAAAGTAGCTGAAACTACTACTTCTGGAACAGGACAAGTCAGTGGAGGTCACTTCCAGTACTTGAAGGGATGTCACACAGAGGAGGGCCAGGATCTCTTCTCGATCATCCCAGTTTTCAGGACATGGAATAATGGGCTCAAGTTACAGGAACCTAGATTCCACCTAAACATCAGGAAAAATTTCCTGACTGTCAGAGCAATAAGACAATGGAATCAACCACCTAGGGAGGTGGTGGGCTCTCCCACTCTGGAGGCATTCAAGGTGCAGCTGGACAGTGATCTGTCAGGGATGCTTTGACCTGGATTCCTGCATTGGGCAGGGGGTTGGACTCGATGGCCTTGTAGGCCCCTTCCAACTCTACTTTTCTATGATTCTATGACTTCCATGAGCTCTGCAGCGTTGTCCCATTCCAGAAGTGGTCATTTCAGCTAATTTCCGGTTGTACTAGCCAACACTAGTTTGCTGTTGTGCTAGTGCAGCAGCAGCATTGGATACTGCCTACTGTATTAAATAAATCCTTTACAAAGACCATTCCATTCCTTTGCTTTACTCTTAGTAAAAAAAATTTTTTAAGTAGTAAACACTATCCTATCCTGCATTGTGTTTTATTGCTGGATCCTCCCATTCAGTGAGCACAGTGCTACAAAGCCCAAACTTCTACTTGGCTAAGCATTTGTCCAGCCTCTTAAACACATTCTGTTCCACTGAGCATAGTTTAATCCCACATAGGATCAAATCCTAATTTCTACAATGACTGTATTGCACAAAGCGAAGATGAATGCTACACTACATCGGTAGCATGAAGGGACTAAAGCTCAGTGTAGAGTACCTGCTTTCCATGCAAAATTCATGCATGTGGTTCAGTCTCCAGGTAGGGCTAGGAAGGAATCCTGCCTTAAACCCTGGAAAGCTGCTGCTAGCCACTGTCAATAGTACTGTGCTAAATGGACCAATTGTCTGACTCAATATAAGACAGCTTCCTATTTAACTGTGAACATATTTAGAACTTTCAGGTTGGGAATGTATAATGTTTGGAGAACATATCTTGAAGCTTTTGATGAAAATTAAGACATTCAGAGATCCATACTGTAGTTGGAATTACTATCTGACTTCTTGGTTGTAGAAGGGTATTAACCTGCTTGCCCACCCATCTACTGCTCTTTCTTTAAAAACATGGGTTTTTTTGGTAGTTCCTTTTCTGCTGTAACCCCATTTCCTCCTCTCAGTTACCCTCTCCTGATTTTAAATGGGTATTATTATGTGATAACCTACCTTGTTGCAAAAACATGCTAGATCCTAGTGTACCCAGTTCAAATCATGCACATTAGGAAGGAGAGAAAGACTGGCAGTGGTCCAACAGATTTATTCTCGAGAATTGGAGATACAGGAGTATATAACACTTCAAAGCTGCATCTCAATATGGATGCTGAAATCTTATCAATTTATACAGTATCTTCTGATGCAATCCCACGCATGCACCGTACTAACAGGAATTTCTAGCTGAGAAAGGAAAAATACAGTAGAGATAAACAGAAATCTTTAGACGTGCTCACTAAGCAACTGGAACAGAGGTAAGTCAGGTCATACTAACTCCTTCAGTCCCCTTTCACCCACTGTCTTCAGCTAGCTCAAGGAAAAGAAGATAAGCAGGAAGGCAACATTCCTCAGTCTCACCTCTCTGTCTCCGTTTCTGGAACAGAGGTCAGTCTGAACAGCAGAAAGTTACAGAGAGAAGCATTTTATTACTTTAAACATGCATTACTGAATTTTTACAACAACCTGACACTTCCTTGCTATAGAAGGAAGTTTGTATTTCTTCTTTGTGCTTAAAAATATGAATAAATAGTTATATGAATTTAAGCTTCCATTGGCAGCCACCATTTTGCATGTGGTCATGTGGGTCATTCCATGTAAAATCAACAAAAAAAATATGAAAAATTTACCTCACCATCCGCGATTTTTAAAAAAACTGGCATACTGGTAGACCAGCATGAGAAATGAACATATACCAAATTATAGGTCATCATACCTCACGGTGCAAAAGTACAGTGTGCTCAAAAAATGCCCAAAACACGATTTTTCAGCATTTGTGACTACACAAAAAGTATCATAGCTTCCTTCAGAATTGGCCTAGAAAATAAATCATGGTGTCATATGAAAGCTCTCGAACTACCCTTTTATTTGATATGTAACACGAAGTGTGCATGTGAAATAAAATATTCAAGGTAATAGTTTCTTTAATTTGACCTTGAATTCCAAAAAAACCAAATGGTTTTTTTTGCTGATTTTTTTCCTCAGATAACCCTTGTTTACCTTGAGTATATGTACCGATTTCCAGAATGGGGTTCCGAACAGTTCAGAAGATGTGAATGTTCTTATACATGCACAGTACCTCCCTACAATAACTAAGCCCCCTTATACACACTTAAAACAGATTTTTTTGGAGGGAAATTAAACCGCCCTCTCCCTTCCGGAGCTTCCGGGGGCCTTCAGGCTGAAACCAAACCAGGCATGGGTAGGCCTCAAACCTTCACAGAGATATATCTCTTTGGATGTCTACATTAAATCAAGCTTTATTCACAGATTCTGATAAGAAAGAAAAAGGCAGGCCTGAAGCCATGACAAGTGCCGACCCCACTTCTGCTGCAATGTGTTCATGACTTTTCAAATTGTTGAATTCCTGCACACCATTTCTACAGGTAGCATAACTACGATCTATTACTTCCCTGATGGTGCATCAGCACAGTATAAAAACAGTAAAAACTTCAACAACTTAAGTAAGCATAAGTCAGATTTCGGTATCGATGCAGAATGGCACTTCTTTGCCACATCGCATGGAAAAGGGCCTTGTGATGGTTTGGGTGGCACTGTGAAAAGGTTAGCTGCTCGAGCAAGTTTGCAGCATCCGTATGAAAAACAAATCATGACCCCTCGTCAGCTCTTTGATTGGGCAAAGGAGAACATCACACAGGTTGCATTTCAATACACCACAAGTAAAGATTATGAACTGGAAGAAAAGCTTCTGAAATGTCACTTTGAGAATTCAAGACGATTCCTGGGACACAGAAAATTCACGCTGTAATTCCATTAACAAAACACACTGTTGCTACTAAAAGATATTAATTTCAATGCGAATCCAGAAAAGAGACAGTGCTAGGGGTGTACAATTGAGCCTCGCTGGGCAGAAACGAGGCCGAAATTGGCTCGCTCACGCCCGGCGAGACCTTACCTTGTTCTTTGAGGCGGCTTGCCCTCTCCGCGGGGAGCCGCCCGCACGGTCCGTTCCGTCCCGTCGCGTCACTTCCGGGACCGGAAATGATGCGACTGGAACCCTGCGCAGGCGCGCTGGACCCCTGTGGTGCATTCTGTGCCTGCACAGGGTCCCGTCGCGTCTCGGAAGCGACGAATGGGCCGGTGCAGCCCGATCGAGCGGCGCACTGCGCCACTTAGAAAATAGTCGGGTCGGCGCCAACCCCGAAAATCGACTCGGAGGCGCCGACCCGGCTTGGATCCACCGCTAACAGTGACTATTAAAGAAGGAGAACTGGAATTGCAAGAAATACGAGGATTTGTTGGTGGTTAGGTTGTGTTTTACAAACAGATGATCAGAGAGCAGAAGTGTTAGTGAGCTTTCTTCATCCAGCTGGACCAGCAGAATCATTTATGTATCCAGATAAACAAGATGTCCTATGGATACCATCTTCAGATGTTTTGACAAAAGCTGATCCTTGTTGCCCAACAGGGCACTTCTATACACTAACAGACAAAGAGTGTCAAGCAGCAACTTCAAGACTAGAAACTACTGTTATGAAAAGCTCCTTAATTTAGGACTTGTTAACAAAATGTTAGCAAGTAATATTTGAACTGCATAAAAACTGATCAGCATATATAAAAGTAAAATGGAAAATCTCATCTATGCACAATAATGGTTTTTCAAGCCCACATCTAAGTACCGTAAATCAAAATAACTATGCTAGTAAGAGTCCCATTTTGAAATCAAGTACATGTTTCCAGGGATATTAAACGTTATTTAAAACAAAAGGAGTTTTTTGTCATTATTCAAGGTCAAACTTCTGTATATTTATTTGAAAAAAATAAAATGAACATGTTTTCCCCAAGCATACCGGTGAGTACCTTTTTTAAAGTACATATTTTAAACCTCATTCTTCTGAAAACAATAGGCCCTGCAACTTATTTTTTAATAAGCAGGACAAGTTCACCAAATCTTAAGCAATTTGCTTTCAGTTGGAAATGTCTGTGCCTGCACAGGGTCCCGTCGCGTCTCGGAAGCGACGAACGGGCCGGAGCAGCCCAATCGAGCGGTGCACTGCACCGCTCAGAAAATAGTCGGGTCGGTGCCAACCTGATATTCTTTGATTGATTTCATACCAGAATGACCACCCAGAGGAAGTATCATTATTCTACACAAAATGTCAGAAGTATGCTATTGTGAAGAATACCTAATTTAGAACTGCACAATTATGACAGGGTAGCTTGTACTTGAGCACAATGTTTTATTCAAAACCTAAGTGATAATGCATATTTTCTTAAGATACGTACAGTGAGATAGCAATTCATATGAACTATGACGCATACACACAGAGCACCCCAAAATATGTAACTCGTTTTCTGTTAAGAACCCCATTTTGAAAATTGGTACATGTATTAAGCACTGTCAGATGAAATACTAAAACAAAAATCATGGAGGAAAAAAAATTAGTTTTTGCAGAATTCAAGGTCACATTTTACTATTTGATCTTGAATATATATTTATTCCAAAATACCACTTATGTTACATATCAAATGAAAGAGCATTTCAAAGGCTTTCCATCAACGCCATGATTAACTTTCTAGGTTCTGTAGAACTGGAATTACTGTAATTTTAATGATGTCCGACACACAAAAATTAACATTTTTCTTCATATTTTTGATTGCCATATCTCCAAAAGTTTTTGTCCCAGAAGTCTAATTTTTGGAGCAGCTTATTTTCTCAGCAGACCCAACAAGTTCACCAAGTTTTTTCAAAATCGGTGACGGTCAGGTAAATTCATTGGTTGATTTTACATGGAATGACCCGTGTGTATATGACAGAAGTCTTTGTGTTGTCAGACTACACATTGAGATTTGGAAATGAGGATTTGAAGATTTCTGGGAGAAATTGTGATGGGTTCATAGTGGCAAATTGTGACTTGAATGAATTCTTGGAATATTCAGAGCATTGCTATCAGCTTTTCTGTTACCTTTCTTAGTGAGATATTTGGGGAGATATACGATAATATCTACTTTTTATTATGGTGTTTCAATAGAACTCATTGGTTTATAAAGATACTAGTGTTAGTAGTAATAGTAGGTTATATAAATAAACTCATGAGAAATATATACAAATGTATAGACAAATCTTAAACTTAAAATAAGGTTCACTTTATTCACTGGGGCTACTTTCAAGTAAGCATGCTTAGAATTGAAGCTTTTAATAATTGAACATAATGATAAATGTTGAGACATCTCTAACTCACTCTTCTAATCTGCATTTGGGTGCATTATGATGCAGGTTCTTGCTCATCGTGGTGGCCACTGGACATTGCTTCAAAATGCGTGTCGAGACCTTTGGAACTATTCTCAGGAAATACAGTTGATTATTAAACATTCACTGTCTTTTCATGAACCATTTCCTGTTACCAAGGAATTTTTTTTTAACGTTATTTGGCTACCATACTACATGGCATCAGATATGTTGCTTGACATGATAGTTGATCTCCAGGCTAGTAATTCTGTTAAGGTAAATATATTTTTTAATAATGTTGCCTGCATGCTGTCTTAAGTTTATTTTCTGATTTTCTTAGGCAGCTAAGAAAAGGTTAGCAAAATAATATTTGCTTGTTTATTGTTAAAAGCATAAATTCCTTCATTTTTCATGTGCTTGGTCTTTACACCTTTAAATTATTGTCCATTATGCGGTATTTATTACAACATATCTTCTAAAAACAGAAGCTTTAAAAAGTCACTCAAATTGTGCATGATATTTATCACATATTCAACGTATAATGACTTCTAATTACATTTCAGTTAATTTGATCTTTCATTTTAAAAAATATATATAACATGTTTGTGTTTTGTATTAAACATGAATTAGTGATATGCACAATGTTCTTGTTGAAACCTGAAAGGTGTGTGCACTTCCATAAGTTTGAAGGGGAAGGTGTGAATATGCAGCAAGTTTGATGTACTTAAAGGAGAATCTAGCATATCCAGAAAGGTTGCAGGGGAATATATGCAGGGGGATCTTGAGTGGGGTCTGAAAATCTGAAATTGGAACTTGTCAAAAAAGGAAAGAAAAGAAATAGAATCCCTCTTAAAATACTCTGTTTTCAATGTATAGATTATTGAAGCTGAAGGAGATTTCTGTGTTCCAAGTTGCGTAGGAGGCATTACTGATGATGAAGGTGGCTCTAATCTTTCCTTTGAATATCCATTTGATGATGTGAATGTTGTTGATTTGCAAGGAGTACGTAATATGGTCCTGCACACTCTCGAGCATCTATTTCATTTGAAGAAGTGGGAATCACTAGTATACATAGCCATGCAGTTTAACACAATTACACAGTAAGTGACATATGTTGTGTTCTGGAAGGGAAGAGTGGTTCATTTGGAATATTAACAGGTTTTTATTTTTAAATCTGTCTGGCTTTTTCTAGTGAGAGATATACAGAGCAAGTGACTTCTCTGTTGGTATTTGCTCAGAGACAACTGAAGGAAAGAATACAACACCATGACTCTAGTAGCCCACAGCCTCATTTTAAACAACTTGTTACTAATACTGGAGACAAGGTAAAGTGTGTTAGATGTGAGAAATATGGACTTGTCTTAAATATTGAAAGAATGTTGGCACACTGTTCTGTATGTTTGCTGGTTCTGTGTTGCCTGAAGAAGGCTCCCAGTTTGGGATGGGCAAATCCATCTGTTTCCCATCCATGTCACTTTCATGTATGCTCACTCATAAATCTGTTATGTCCTGTTTCTCCATTAATATGCAGTTAAAAACAACAAGAATGCACCAAAATTTACATTTAAATATTTATTTAAATACTTAAGCTTAAATACCTTCTCTCTCAAGATTTGTATTTTTAACACAAGAAATGTGTATATTTTAATGTTTCAATATGTTTTTTGAGTGGAGAACTGTGTCAGAACATTCACGAAGTGGGAAGCTAGCAGATAATTAAGACTGCAATCCTGTGCACAATTACCTGGGAGTAAGACCCATTGAACACAGTGGGACATACTTCTGAGTAGACATGCATAGGATTGCAAGTTCTGATCTCCACATTAGTGTGGGAGGTGCAGATTAGGTCAGTTCATATCAGAATTTGCAAGATCGAATTTCAAAGCAACCTACTCCTGTTTGAAAATGTATATCCTGTTAATATGAACGCTCAGACATTTAGAAGAATATCCATTACAGATAATGAAGATTGACTTTAATTATTTGTTTGCCTATCCATAGTATTTTTCAATCACAGCTGGGGATTCTCAGCATTTTCAGAAGTTACATCTTAATTATCTAAATATTGACAAGAGCCTGAGTTTAGTCACCTTAGTTTGAAAATGTTGTTAATAGATGTGACTGTGTAGGAAAACTTCTCTCTTAGGTGCGCTGCAGAGATTTTGTTGCGAAAAAGCTGCCTGCTATTGCCAAATGTAATGGAACAACTGATGAGCACCGTTTTGATAGTTCAGGTCAGAGCACATACTGATATAAGTCCTATATCCTTTGGATTACTGATATTTTCCTCCTGTGTAGTAATAGGCCATGCCTCAATTACATGCAAGTCATATTAACCACATAATTTGTTGTACATGTTACACAGATAAGTACACAAACTTTGCTCTAACTACAGTACTTCTAATATTGTGACAATAAAGCAGAAAAATCCTTGCTGTTACTGCTGTAACTCATCACATCTTAAAAGAATCCACTGAGTTTGTTGGCTCTTGCTACTTTTCTGTGAGGAAGAGCAGAATATCTTTTATTGAAGCTTACCACCTTCTATTCAGGGTTTTGTTTTTCCTTTCTTTTTTTCATGACACTGGATCTTGGTGTTTTCAATTTGGTAGAGCTGCAGGAACGTCTCACCAAAGAGGCAAATGAGACTAGAATGTGCTACCTATTTTTCTGGACTAGAATGCATGGACTGCAGCACACTCCGCTGTAGCTCGTCTTAATCCAGTTTAGAAGGAGTTCCCTTATTCACATTAGCTTCTTGAAATTCTATCATGGTATTTTTCAGGGGCTTAGGGAAACAGTTGGCATAGAGGCACAAATGACTATTAATATCCAGGAGCTGGGATTTGGCCTTGTAAGGCACTAGGGGACTCAATCTGGGGATTTAGGCAGCAAGGCCCAGGCTCTTTACTCCCTATACCACCAGGACAGCTTACAGGCTCTTCAACCACAGGTTCCATGTGCTGAAGTGCTACCCATATAATGGCAAGAGAAGTCCCATCCCAGTAGGGGCCTGGCTGACTCTATGTAACTGTTGTCCCAGATTTGTTTCCTCAGTCTGTACAAACCATCCCACTGAGTAGCCACACAAGTTCCATTTCTTTGGCTTGGTTTGCTTTGCCCTCCTTGTCTACTGAATTTGGAAGCTGATCTGCCAGCCTTTCTTCAACCATGTCATGAACTTCTGGCCCTCTGGCCCTTGCTCTGCCTGCAGAAAACTGAACCCCCCAGCTGTGGCCTGTCTCAGAGCTTGAACAAAGCCTGGCAGGTGTCAGTGCTGATGCAAGGAAATGGGTTGTGTCCTTTCACTAACATATGAAACATATGATGGTAAATTGTGCTTGCTGCCGATTACATGCCAGTGCTGTCAAGTGCAAAACTAAAACATTGAAACATAAAATATTGGTCTTATGATTAAGAAATTATCTAAACATAGTTTTATAGTTTATTAACGTATTATCTATATTTAGTTTTAAATCTATTTATTGCTTCATTTTAGATGTGAATCAAACAGGATCCCTGGTTTCTGTTCCTCTGGATGTGGCAGATACACTGAAGTGTTTCTGTGAAAGCCTGGAAAAATCAAAATACCACAGCAGATCCCTCAAATATAGCAGGAAATTGCTTTCATTATTCCTTGCTCACACACAAGGTGACGAATTGCTATAGTTTATTTATTTATTTATATGATTTGTACCCTGTTTTCCTACTAGGAAAAATGGCACTCAAGGTGGCTTACAATCATAAATAAAAAATAATAATAAAACAATGCATTAAAACAGAATAAGAACACAGCAATAACAGAATAAAGAAGCATCCAACCCAACAAGACCTACTTGTTTTGACCTACTTACATGCCAAAAGTCTGCTTGAATGAAAAGGTCTTTGCCTGCCAGCAGGACTACAAAGAGGGAGCAAACCTAGCTTCCCTTGGCAGGGAGTTCCACAGCCTGGGAGCAGTCACCAAGAAGGCCCTCTCTCAGGTTATCACCAAATGCACCTCTGATGGTGGTATCAAAAGAAGGGCCGCTCCTGAAAATCTTAAGGGCAGGCTCACACGGGAGAAGGCAGTCTTTCAGGTAGCCTGGTCCAAGCCATATAGGGCTTTATTTTATTATTTATTCATTTTTATTGTAAGTTTTAGCAAAACAAAACCATAAAAAGAAGAAAAAGGAGGAAAAAATAAAACTACATAGATTTGAATATACATAAGCTTAACAATGGCAGACCAAATATCCATGTATGTGTCCATTTGAGAGAGGTGTCTATATGCTATCCAAATGTTGAAAGTGGTGTTAGGTTCTCAATCCATTGCATTATAAGAGGTGAGCATTTATCCTTCCAATGTTGTAATATTAGTCTTTAGCTGTCAGAAGGGTGTGGAAAATCCATTTACGTTGACTATAAGTTAACTTCCAGGAAACAGGTAGATATTTTAAAATAATGTGTGTATCAATAAATATTAAAGAGTGTTCCAATACAAGGTTTATCTGTATTATTATAACCTCCTCCCAAAAAGAGGCAACTACTGGACATTGCCAAAACATATGATTTTCATGTTTAATTTTTTTTGAAAATAAAAGAAAACAAACACAACACACACACACAAATACAACAAAGCTAAACTAAAATGGACTTCTGATTTTCTTCACAGCGAGTATAAGTAACAATAATTTATCTTACTCTACAATTACAAAAAAAACCCTCTTTTTTCCATTGTACCAAAATTTTTCTTCTTGTTCCTCAAGCCCACAAAAAACACAAACCATTTTTAAATTTCTACAAAAAGACTATTAGAGGTTTCCATTCAACCCTAAATATAGATATTAACTATTCTCTAAATATTGATGAAAGCTTATCCAACATCTTTACTAATGGTTCTTCTATTGTAGACAATAATATGCATTTCACTCATATATATTAATTAAATTCCATGACTTCTTTCCAACTAATTATCCATTAATCCCAGAAGGAAAAAATTCTGATTTCAATTTTTATTTTTATTTTTTATCATACATCCTCCAACGTTCACCAGCCCCTCTTCTGATCCATGTTTCCTGGCTTTGTTACACATCCCAGCATAAAATAAAATATTTAAATATCCATCATACATCATCTTAGTAACATTAAAAGTAAAACATAATGTAAATTTCAACCCTTTTAGCCACATAATTTCCCATTATTTCATTAATACGTCATCATATCCCAATTTATTAGATCCCTTCTATCAACATTCCTTCACATATTCTTCCTCAATCTCAAATAATCCACTCGACAATAAATATAACTATATTTTATCCATGACATAAATTTGGCCATCTCTGCCAGTTCCAGCATTCACCAACCAGTCTTCCTTCCTTTTAAAATCCTTCATTTGCTCTTCCTCTGTCAAAAACAATCTTTTTCTGTTTAAGCTTTGAAATAAAAGAGTCACATTCTCTCTTCTTGCCAATAACCTTGCCCTCCAACTCCATTCCAGTAAAAAAAAACCTTGCTGAAAAACTTGGTCTGTGTCAGTGTCATCCAGTTCCGATGCAGTAAAGAAGTATTGCTGACTAACTTGATCCACTATATTCTTTCTGATAAAATAATCTTCCTTTCCACTCAAGTCCAACAAAATCAAAGTGTCTTTCCCCTCATCAGATATTTGTTTTGTGTGGCTATCCAATTTTTTATCATCTTGTAAGACATTCATCCTATTTCCAAGATCATCCATCTTAATCTGCTCCTCCAATGACCTTCTTGGGCCATTTCCACTCTTATTCCAAGCCTCGCATCCAATCTTTTTTCAAGAGCATCCATCCTGTCTCCAATTTTTTTTTCTCCAATTGCTCAAATAAGTTGTAAATCAAGTCAAATACAGCCATTCTGTCTCCTTTAACCCTCTTACCAGGATCAACCAATTCAATACAGTCCAGGAGTCACAGTCTGTGCTTTTCTCCAGTTTATCTTTTATTTATGTTCCTTCCTCCTTGTCAGCCAGTTAATGAACAGAAATCTTCCCACGGTGGTCTAATCTGCCTCCATAGCACTTTCGCCAAGCAAGTGTCAGGGTCTGGGTCATGGGCGGTGAGGGTTCAGGGCCGGAATGCCGGGGCCGGGAAAGAGGGCAGTGGATACAGAGAACAGGCCCAAGGTTCTACATGGGTTCAGGGCAACAGTGTCCAAACAGCCCAGATGCAGAGCGCAAGTCCAGGCAACAGACACAAGGTCAAGCAGAGTCCAAGCATGGGTCAAGGCAAGCGGCAGGGTCCAGGAATAGGCAGGGTTCAAGGGAAGAAGCAGGAACAGGCACCAAGACATACCAGGCTGAGCAGGGCCAGAGGCAGGAGCATTGGTCAGGAACTAGCAGGAGGTTGAGCACGGCAAGGCAAGGTTTGATGTAGCAGATCAGGAACAGGCTGCAGCTAGCACGGGAGACCGCATTGCTACGGCAAAGGCTGAAGGTGAAATGCAGCTCTTATATATCCCTTTCCTGGCAGTTCCCAGCTGGGCCACATTAACCAACCTGGGAGTGCCTGCTGGTCTGGGCCTGAACTCTGCAAGGTTTACCAGTCAAGGGGTCACACCCTGCAAAGCCCTGTGGCCAGTTATATGTAAAGCTGCCTCCAGATGACGCTTCAGGACAGACCCTGACAGCAAGAAGTAATTAAAATTAAATAAAAAATAATTAGAAAAACCTCTTTCCCATTAAAAAAATATATATCTTACACATAAACCATCTCTTTGTGAGGCTGTTTATCCAAATCTCTCCACTTTTAATAATCCCAAGAAAAAAGATCTCACCGTAAGAAATATCAACTCAGCTGTAGAAAGAAAATCTTTGTTTGTAAATAATTAGACAATAAACCTTAGAAGAAATGGGGGTAGGCAGACTTTAATGTTCCTTCAGGTCTCCAACCGCGGAATTTGAGTAAGCCGTTGCCCTGGTTTCTACGCCAAAACCGCAGCAACAGGGATTCAGCCGCGTCGGTGCAGGGCCTGTCGTCTCGTGTCACTTCCGGAAATGATGTGACGGGAGCCCGTGTGGGCGGACCGAGTGGGCATCAAGGTAGGCCCGTGAGTCTCCGTGAATATCGGGGGACTGCGAGCAGGCCGATTTCAGCCCACTCAAGCCCCCCAATATTTGCAGTGACATCCCTAATAAAAAGCTTATCTCTTAGATCTTTCCCTTTGATCCAGGAAGATATACGCCAGTTGGGATCACTCCCAGATGGTTTTTCAGGCCACGCTGTGCCTTCAGCTATTTGTGAAGGTGTCAGTCCACCATTCACCCCACCAGAAGTTGCCAAAACATATGATTAAAGGAAGCATTAGCAGTATTACCCCTCCAGCAGTTAGCTGACTTAGACAAACCCTTATTAAGGAGACATTGTGGCGTCCAATAGACACGAAACATGAGTTTTTGCTGAATAAGATGTAACCTGAGATCCATTGAAGCTTCAGATATAGATGCTAAAGTGACAATCCATTGATTAGACAGGACAGTCCAATTCCCTATTCCATTCCTACTTAAGACCCTGTGTATCATATTTATTCACTGATAATAAGTATTTGTAAACATGGATCCTGGGTCGATATGACTGATCAGCCTCAATAAGTATTTCCAATAGCGGAGGGGACTGTGAAGCTGTAAAATCTGCAGGCCAAACCTAGATTCTAACAAATGTTGCAATTGCAAGTATTCCCATTCAGCCGTAGCAGGCAAATCGTATTTGGCACGCAAATCCAAAAATGACAAAAACTGTTCATTAACCCCCACTAATTGATCCAAAATAAAAATCAATTATCTGTCCAAGTCTGCCACAAAAACATTTTCTTACCAATTTTTATGTCTGGATTTCACCATAAAGTCAATTTAGCATGCAGAAATGGATCAAAATGTAATTGACGTGATATTATCCGCTACACATCCCTAACAGCCGTAACAGTGAGAGGAACCCTATCCATTTAAATATGCAGAGAGCCTAATGCCATCCATTTGGAAAGAGGATCAAGACAAGAAGATTTCAGAACTGATCAAGGTGGAAAATCTAATCTAAGTGGGAAAGACCAAAATTTAGTACAAGTCAACAAATAGGCCCAATGATATAATGCAAGATCCGGAAAGCCAAGCCCAAACCCACCTTTTTGATGGAAAGTTGCATCTTTTCAAGGATATTCGTGGCAGGGAGGAACAGAGTTCCCCCAATTTATGAACAGAGAATTACCAGGTATAGATAGAGGAATTCCTTGTATAACATAGACAATCTGAGGTATAATATTCATGTTAAGCGTGTTAACCTTACCCCATAAGCTCAACTTTAGCAATGCCTATCTGTTTATATCCTGTGAGGTCTCATTAGTCAATTTGTTCAAGTTTAGCTTAATCATTTGAGATATATTTCTGGGGATAAGTATTCCCAAATAAGTATTGAAATCCAGGCACCATCGAAATTGCCAGTTAGCTAATACATTATGTGATATATTGTCTCCAATTGGCAGCAATTCAGACTTTGACTAGTTAATTGAATAGCCAGACAAATCACCAAAAAGTATTAATCAACTGCATCAAAGCTGATGCCTGGAGTTGTGAAATAAACAAGTGATCATCCACATAAAGAATAATGTTAAATTCTAATCAGTTGTGCACGAAGCCATAACTACTATTCTGTCTAATGGTACATAGTAGTAGGCGATCACTCGTGACCGAGTAAGATTGTCTTCCAGGATAAAACATTACAAAAAGAAAATTATAAAAGGAGGAAATTCTAAAAAATTGTGTAGACTAGCGATGGGTCCGTAAGTGACTGCCAGGAGTTCCAAACATAAATCAAATATCAATGGAGCAAGTGGACATCCCAAGCCATATAGGGCTTTATAGGTCATAACCAGCATTTTGAATTATGCCTGGAAACAGACCAATGGCCAGTGAATCTGTTGTAACAAGTGAGTTATGGGCTCCCTGTAACTGGCCTTGGTCAACAGTCTGGCTACAGCATTCTGGATCAGCTGAAATTTCTGAAGAGTTTTCAAAGAAAGCATCATGTAGAGTGTTATAATAGTCAAAACGGGATGTAACTATGGCATGCATGCATGACCATGGCTAGTTGGGACTTCTCTAGGAAAAGGTGTAGCTGGTGCACTACCCTCAGCTACACAAATCTGCACCTGGCCATCGGCGAAACCTGGGTGTGCAAGTTCAAGGCTGGGTCCAGAAGTACACCAAAAGTGCAACCCTGAGTCTTCAGGTGGAGTGTAACCCCATCCAGCACAGGTTGCTCTTTGTTAACAATAGGGTGCGTGAATCTATGAATCTACTTTAAGAAGTCAAACATTGGAAGACTTAGTTTGAAATAGAAGATAATAATTAGTACACATACTTATTTGAAGTAAAAGAGCATTTGAGTTTGGTGATACTTTTATTTATATCAATCCATATATTGATTGATTGATTGATTGATTTATATCAATCCATTCTGCCCAAATAATTCTTGGAAATGTAATAACATGTTATGGAACTATTTCTGTAGTGCCTCTAATATATAAATTCTTACACCTTGGTAGCTAAGCAAACCTTAAGTTACTGGTAATAACCAAGCTGTGTGTGTGTGTGGGAAAAGTATGAAGAGAGTATCCCTATTTCTTCTCGGTTCCAAGTATTGTACTTGCATTATTTGAAATTAAGAATCTTGAGAACGTTTCATTTTAGAACTACTTTACTTTTAAAAGAGTATATCAGAATATATAACATGAGAAGCATGGTATACAATCTCAAAGTGTAATAATTTCCCAAAGAGCAGTTTCCCCAAAAAACAATTTCCCAGAAGATAGACCAAAACACACAGAAAAATAAGGAAGATTAAAAAGTAATAAGTAAAATAAGCTTAGAAAGATTAAAAAGAAATTAGAGGAGCTTGCCTTGATGCTTACCAATGCTATTCTGGAAGTGTCAGGAGGTTCTGGTGAAAAAGCCTACCGTACTTGCTCTCTGAATTCCCTCTATGTTTATATAGTTTTTCCACATGAATTTGCAAGAGATCACTAATCCGATAAGAGTATTTGAATCAGTACTGTTTAATTAATGGACTGTTGAAATTTCCGAAGTTTGAGTCATGACCCAGGAATAATATTTGTTTCCTTGCCTTTGAATTTCTCCACCTTGGCTATAATAGTGAGTGACCTTTTTGAACTTAGAAATATTGTTCTTTTGTTTCTTTAAATTATTCTTTGATAATTAGCATCCTGTATTCTTTTTCTTCTTATCTGGGAAATTTATATTTCTCCTGAGTTCAGGTGGGCGAAGATTACAAAAAATAGCTAACTAAAAAGGACAGGGTGAAAAAAGCAGATGAAAAGCCATATGTTTGAATAAAGCTGAATTTAAAAATCTGCTAGAATGAAGGTGAATCTCACTCTCATATTTTCTCTTAATATTCATGACACTGTTATCATTTCTGGTGGGAATGCCCTTTAGCTCATAAATATTGGGTGTGGGGGAGTAAGCTTCTAATATTTTTAGGATAAAATATTCCATTAGATCCTGTATATTTTTCTTTTGTAGTACATTGAGGAGTCTGTTAACATAAGGAATTAGTATCTTATAGTTACATGTTGGCGGATATAGAAAGGAGTCAGTCCTATACTGTTAGGACAAAGCAGAGTTTTCCCCCTTTTATGCGCAGCCCGGGTATTGAAACTGGTTGTCACCATGTGGGTTGCTAAACCCTTGTCTAAAAAGGCTTTTAAAAGGAACAGATTGTCCATACAAGGTTTAAAACTAATAAAGACATAGTTTTACTTACAATTCATTCATTCACATATGCAGGATGCATATAGGTAGACCCTTTGTTGGAGATCGCTAGCTGGAAGCCAGCTCAGAGCATGTGTCCATCTTGGTGTAGAGAGATAGGGAGAGAGAGCACTGGCCAGAGAGACCAGAAGTAGGGAAGAGGGGTTACAAAGACATGCATCCTGGGAATCTTCAATTAACCCTTTCCTCCCACTCTAATTACAGTAATACCTTGGATTGCAAGTAACTTGGTCTGAGAGTGTTTTGCAAGAGAAGCAATTTTTTAAAAATAAATTTTGACTTGATAAGAGCCAGTGTGGCATAGTGGTGAGAGTGTTGGACTGGGACTCAGGAGATCCGGGTTCTAGTCCCCGCTCGGCCATGAAACTCACTGGGTGACTTTGGGCCAGTCACTGACTCTCAGCCTAACCTACCTCACAGGGTTGTTGTGAGGATAAAATGGAGAGGAGGAGGAGGAGGAGGATTATGTAAGCCGCCTTGGGTTCCTTGCAGGAAAAAAGGCGGGGTATAAATATAATAAATAAATAAAATAAATAAACAAGCGACATCTTGCAATACAAGTAGTGTAGGCATGTAACCGCTCGCCTCGAGCAGGCGTAGCGGGCCGAAATCGGCCCCGCTCATGCCCGCCAGAGACTCGCTTTGATATAAGAGTGTTTTGGATTACAAGCACGGCTCCGGAACGAATTATGCTTGCAAGCCAAGGTATTACTGTAGTTGTTACATTACTTTGTTGACTTAAGCAGGCAACTTTACAATTTCCAACATTACAGCTGCCTGGACCTTAACTAGACTGTAAGGGTAGGAATTAGGCCACAGGAATACACACACCCTTCCTCCAGCCTCCTCATTGCAAATTCCCTACTCACTTTACTGTTTTGACATTACATCTGATGAACATTAAATATGGTTAATGCAAAATTGAAGGCACTGAGGCTTTGGGTTTCAGACCCCCTCCCCCGCAAGGGTTAACATTAGTCAGATATAGTTCATAACAGGCTAAAAGTGGGGGTAGGGGAATTGTGTGAGAGCGGGGAGGTGCTAGGGAAGGGAGTGCATTATTTCATGGTTGTTTTCCAATTCCTTAAACTTAGTTAAGGACTAGGGTTACATTACTTCTGCATCTGCTGTAAGGGTTTCCAGAGGGGTAGCTCAAAAATAACAAAAAGTATTGTGGTGTCTTAAAGACTAACAAGTTTATTCTGACATAAGCTTTTGTGGGCTATAGCCTATTTAATCAGATGCATGAGGTATTACTGAGAGTTTCTGCTATACGTACAATACATATGGGTGGGTGGAGGCAGAGAATTGTAAACAGTGAGGTCAGAAGGAAATTAAATGCAGAAAGTACTGACAGTGACAATCACTGCTGTGCAAGTAACACTATATGTGTTAATTGACTTACCTAGTGTCAGGATGTTTGTGTTATCAGCAACAACTGTTTTCTGAATGGCCACTGTTAATAATATGATTGTTGTCAGTACTTTCTGTGTTTAATTTCCTTCTGGCCTCACTGTTTGCAAATCACCACCCCTCTGCCATATGTACTGTACCTGAAACTCTTGATAACATTTCATGCATCTGATGAAGTTGGCTGTAGTCCACAAAAAGTTTGTGCCAGAATAAATTTGTTAGTCAGTAAGATGTCGCAAGACTCTTTGTTGTTTTTGCCTTAAGTGTGAATATCTTTGGCAAGTTAATGTTAATTCTACATTCAGAATTCTTAGCCACTCTTCAGGCTGGCTACAGAGCCCTTCTGAATTTAGCATATTTTCTATAATTGCAGAGCATTAGTCTGGAAAGTAATCTTTTACAGTTAAACTCCACCTCAGTGTGCAGAATCAGAATCTCTTGGAAAGTATATATTCAATAAATCACTTTTCTAACCCTAGAATATTCTGGAAGATTAAATACAACAGCAAGACAGATGTCTTCACATGGAAAAGTGGGATTTATTATGGGAGCTGAATTGACATATCAACCAGAACCACCTGATCTTTCAGAAGAAAGTTTTAGTTGCCTCAGTATGGTTCAAAGCAACTCCATTCCACGATCAAAACTGTCAGTAGTTATCTCTTCATATGAGCGAACGCTTGGTAAGATTATAATCCATTTTTTCTTACAGTTGATGTATATTATGTAGTATGTTAAGCATTTTACTCCACTTTTCAGCTCCCCAAAACTCCTTTAATGGCTTATAGATCAGTAAAAACAAGACACCCTCTAGGCTTACAATCTAAAAGGCATGATGCAAAAGGAAAAAAAAGGATAAGGAGCAGGGAGGAAAAAAAGCAAAGTTGGGTATCAGTTCTAGTTACTGAGTTCTTATAAGTTCTTTGGGATGGAAGCAGTTCAGGAAAGAAAACAGCCAAAAGGAGCTGATCTCTCAGGAGACCTAATGGAATGGTTCTGCTTCCCTTCTCTTTCTGCTCTGCAGCTAGATAATATTTACATACAAGTATGTGTCCCCAAGGCTCTCTTTGTGGAGTTCTACTTTAGTCTTCCTCTTGGTGGAAGTGAGTGTAGATCCACATGTTCTCTCTACTGTAGAACATGTGGATTTACTGTAGAAAAGGTCTTTGTTCTTCTTCATGGTCTCTGTGCATCACACATATGGGCTGTGTGCTTTGATGGAGCTCTGTTCAGGAAACTTCTATAGCTGAGGAATTTTTTGAATGAAAAGTAAATCTGGGCCTGTATTGTTCCATATGGGTTGTTAGCTGCCCTGGGCTCCTTGTGTGGAAGGGTGAGATATAAATACAAACAAATAACTAAATAATAAACACAGTTTTTTTTAAATGACCACATTCTTTTTGTTTCATATGCCCCCTTCCCCCAGTTAACAAGACTATGAATTTCAGAGTTGTCATACGCACGTAATGATAGCCCCCTTTACTCTCAACTCAATCTTGCAACAAATTATATTGATAGCTTACATCTTGCTTTTATACATCTAATAAAAAATATTAAAATGACATCATCATCGTTGTTATTACATTTATATCCCACCTTTTTTCCTGTTGCAAGGCATCCAAGGCAGCTTATGTGGTCTGCCTCCTCTCCATTTTATCCTCACAACAAACCTGTGAGGTAGGTTAGGCTGAGAGTCGGAAACTGGCTCAAAGTCACCCAGTGAGCTTCATGGCTGTGTGTGGACTAGAGTCTGGATCTCCTGAGTCCCAGTCCAGCACTTTTAACACCACACCGGCTCTCATACAAACCACTTCCTCTAATGGCTTAGTGAGTGCCAACAAGATTGTAGCTAAAATGTGGTCACTGAAAAATAATAGGGGAGTTATCAGCCTTCTTGGGGGAGCACCAAAGTTTGTAGAAATATATATATATATATATATATATATTGGGGGGGGGGGAATGCTGAGAAGGGTGAAAACCCAAACAACCCAATGAGCATGCTCAAGTGGCAATGGGATGCTGAGTGTCTTTTGGGGCTGAAACCTGGAAAATTGGTACTGTGTGTAAAATCCAGTATAAGTCCTATTTAGAGAAGACCCACTGAAATGAATCAGATGTAAGTTAGTAATTTCAGTTGGTCTACTCTAAGTAGGACTTATGTTGGATTTTGCCCTGTATGTGTGTAATGGGTTGTTTTGCCTGGAACCCTGAAAAGGAGTACCGGTATTCTACTCTGCAATATTTTGTTGCAGGTTCTACTTGTTTTACGCTATAAAAATAAAATAAAAAATTGCTAATAAATGTAAGGAGTAATATTATTTAAGATATTGATTTATTACTTTATGAACTCATATGTTTATTTACATAATTGTGTTCAGTACTAAATGTTTTAATGTTTCCCCCTCAAACTCGCAAAAAACAGAAGCTCTTCAAACAAATGACCAGCAAGGCCTCAAGGTGCAGGCATTCCATGAACTTGGAAATCTTCACTTTTATACAGGAAACAAAAGGTATCTATAGTGCAACAGCTATAAAATGATAGCTGTCTTAAATTCTCAATTTTAATGCATAATCAGTGAAATGCATAACTAAAGGGTTGGGAAATCATCTAGTAAGTCCTGCAGTGGGCCTATGAATGTTACAGTTTCAATTAAGGAAAGCTCATATTTTTGAGTCTCAGACACACAGACAGAATAATTACTATGTGAAGCAAAGATGACAATTACTGATAGTGCCAGCATGCTTTGCTTTCACTTGAATGATAAAGTATGTGGGAATTCCGTGGTAACAGTTGTGACTCTTGCTTGCGGCTCTTCCTCAGATTATTTCGAAGTGCTAGGTTGCCTACTTCACTCCCAACCTGCAATTGCACATATTATTGTTTCCCTCAAGTGGGCAGTTCAGAAGATTAGTGGAGTCTCTCAACAAAATGGGTGAATTTGCACAACATGGCAACCCACCCTGTGAAAAAGCTACGCAGTGTGGGTTGTTTGTGGGACAACCTATAGTGTGCCTGACAAACTATCGGGTTCACCATGGCTTGTTCTCCCACTCCTTACCCCTTGGTTCACCACCTTTTAAAAAAAAATGCCCCGTGAAATGTGTGCAAATGTCTCTATTTTTTTTCTGACCAGGCCAGACTACATGTATTGGAAAGAAGGGGTAATGCCTGGTTTGATGGGGATTGTAGGAATTTAAAAAGACAGATGAGGAAAGTAATAAGATCTTATCGTACTAGCAGTTCCCCCACAATTCCCCCACAATTCTATGAAATGCGTAGGGAGTATAAAAGGTTAATCGGGGGGGGGGGGGAAGGATCTATTATGAGGAGCAATGGAAGGAACTAGGTTTGGCACTCCTGCAAAAGAACCCAAGTAAATTTTGGGATATACTTGCAAGATTGGAAAAGAGATCGGCCCCTGTTCTGGAAGGAAATATTGCTAAGACTGAATGGGAAAACCATTTCAGGAGAACATTCAATGAGTCTAACCCTTCTAGCCCTTCTTCTGGGGCTTTAGTCGAATGTAATTGGGAACGTTGTTGGGAGAATATTTCAATAGATAGGGCCAAATCACTAATTTTAAGACAAAAAAACGGCAAAGCCCCTGGAGAAGATGGTCTTCCACCAGACATCTTTACTACATTCCCTGATTGGTGGGCTCCAATATTTGCATCACTATTCTCCTTGATCAACACCACTGGGACTGTGCCCCCCAGTTGGTTATCAGCTATTGTGGTTCCAATCTATAAAAAAGGGCCTAGGAGTGATCCAACAAACTATAAGCCAATCAACCTATTGGATGTTCCAGGGAAGATTTATGCAAGATTTCTCCTAGAAAAATTGGAGGGCTGGGTGGAGGATCATGCTTTGCTCGTCCCAGAACAAGCAGGTTTCGACCAGGTCGGTCAACTTTAGATAACTATTTTATGTTGAAATACATCGTTGATAAGTATTTGGCTGGAATTGTAAAACATGTTTATGTAGCTTTCATTGATTTGAAGGCTGCATTTGATTCTATTTCACGGGAACGCCTTTGGAGTAAACTACAATTAATGGATATTGACCCACAGCTTTTAAAATGTATAATGACCTTATATTCTGGGACATCCCTGCAAGTTAGAATTGATGGAGGATATCTATCTGATTTTGTACCAGTTACAAAAGGAGTGCGACAAGGGTGTTTACTTGCACCACTTCTTTTCAACTTGTTTTTAAATGATGTAGTAGAGTTTTTAAGAGGTGACTGTTATTTCCCAGTTAAAGTGGGAAATCAGAAGTACTCAATACTTCTTTATGCGGATGATGCCATTTTGATTTCATGTACCCAGGTGGGCTTGCGTAGACTGCTGAACCAATTCAGTTTATATTGCAGGAATGAGCTTCTTTCTATCAATTACCAAAAAACAAAAATCATGATATTTGGTAAATCCAAGAAAATTCTTAACTGGTCACTAGATGGGAACAAACTGGAGCAGGTACCCTCTTTTAAGTATCTTGGTGTGGTTTTCCAGTGGACGGGGGCATGGTCCCTACAGGTTCCTGCTAGCTGGAAGAACATTAAATGGATTATTACGATTTTATCACACAAAAGGGGGTAATTTGGTCCAGCCCATTTTAGAAATATACAAGACCAGGGTTTTGCCAACATTGTTATATGGAGCTCCACTATAGGCTATGGCCAATTTAGATCCACTAAAGAGAGCTCAAAATAATTTTTTGCGTAGACTGTTGGCAGTTCCTGTTTCTACAAAACTAGAATTGGTTCGTGCAGAACTGGGTGTAATGACCATAAAGGCTGAAGCCCTCAGATTAGCCTTGCTTTTTTGGTTAAAAATCATTTTTAAGTGGGTGTCAGAATTTATTTTGGTGTTATTAGAAGAGGTGGGCCAAAACTCATGGGAGCAAAAGATGCAATTGGCTGTTATGAGTCTGGGATTCTCTACTTCTTTTCTTTTAACTCAAGGATATGATAGAGCCAAAGTGATACTGATTCAAAGACTTAAGGACACTGAGATGCAATCCCAGATTGCTGGGATTATGGTCTGTCAATCAAACACTTTTTATGCCTCTTTTATTCCATCATATTTATCCCTCCCAAAATATTTGGTAGACTTGCCAAACATTAAAATGAGGGTAACCTTTACTCGGGCAAGATTAAATGTTTTTCCTTTGGCTGATTGGGTGGGCCGTCTTAAAGGGATTCCTAAGAAAGATAGAGTATGTGATTGCAATTCGGTATCAGTTGAAGATATAACTCACGTACTCTTACAGTGTTCAATTTATAATGATCTTAGAATTAAATATATTTCTCCATTGATAAAACCATTGAAGGGAAGGTCATCATTTGCAAAGGTATGTTTCCTGTTGTCTAATGTTGACAAGTATATATCCTATAGAACATCCAAATTCCTTGTAAATGTTTTACAAATGTATACTGTAAAAACTTAATGTTATACGGGAAATTATTTAATTTCTGAAGATCTATTAACTAAGTTCTGATAGTGTATAATGGCAAATTGCTATGATACAATAAAGTTGTTGTTGTTGTTGTATTGGAAAGTTGTAGGAGCGCACTTGCGCAACTATGAAAGACTGACAACCCCAACCCCAATATTTGTGCACATTCTTGAAGCTGGTGAACCAGCAATGGTTGCTTCAAAGCGCCACTTGGGCTTCTGTGGAGGGGCCGTTACTGGCTGTCACTGGCAGCGGCACAGGCGAGATCGCAAAGTACAGCAAGGAGTTTTTGCCCCTCTTGCCAAGTGACTTGCTAGCCAATCCCTGTAACCCACGATGAAATTGCTCTGCTGGGTTCAGACGACAAAACAACCCATTGTGGTTCGAACAACCCACTAGAAGACATTTGCACCAGTGGAACTATGGAACCGCTTTCAGGTACTTGAGGCCGAGACCAGAGGACAGCCTGCAGAGCAAGAATTACAGGGCACCCCATGTGACAGTGAACAAGAGGCTGAAGGTCAGCCAAGCGGAGGCAATGAAAACGAGGCCTACAACAAGAGGAAGAGAAGAGTACTAGTGGAAGACTCCCTCCTTTGTATGATTGAAACCAAAGTATGTCGCGAAGACCCATGGACTCACCAGGTATGCTGTCTCCCCGTGGGATGGATTAAAGATGTGACTGAAAGGTTGCCTAGGCTCATAAAGCCCACTGACACATATCCCTTTCTTGTCATCCACGTGGGAACAAATGATACCGCTGAGCAGAGCCATGAAGAAATCACGTCAGACTTTGAAGATTTGGGAAGGAAACTCAAGAATTTTGGGGCCCAGTTATTTTCTCATCCATCCTTCCAGTACTGGGAAGAGGAATAGAAAGGGAAAGAAAAATACTCTGGGTGAATGGCTGGCTACGAAGGTGGTGCCGATACGAGAGATTTGTATTCGGGGACCATGGGCTACACTTCCTGGAAGATGGACTGCTGGCAAGGGATGGGTTGCACCTCACAAGGACTGGGAAGTGTGTTTGGCCACAGCATGAGGAACTTCATCAGGAGGATTTTAAACTGAGTCCAATGGGGGAGGGAGACATAAAGTCGGGGGTAACAATGGATGAAGGCCTATGCACCGCAACGGAGAGAACAGTTCCAACAGCGCCCAGTAATAGTCTACCACAAAATGTAGGAAGAAAGCCAGACTATAAAGCACATGGTCTTTGATGTCTATATACTGATGTCCAGAGTATGGGCAAGAAACAGAACAAACTTGAGCTCTTAATACAGGAGGGCAAATACGACTTGATAGGTGTAACTGAAACTTGGTGGGATGACTCCCATGACTGGAATACAGTAGTTGAAGGATGTAACTTGTTCAAAAAGAACAGAAGGAACAGAAAGAGAGGTGGTTGCACTGTATGTTAAAAATATATATCTCTGCACAGAAATACAGGAGGATGAGCATGGTAGATCCATTGACAGCATCTGGATTAAAATAAATGGGGCAAAGAATAAAAGGAACATGGTGATCGGAGTCTACTACTGACCACCCAGTCAAGGAGAAGACGAGGATGAAACTTTTGAAAAGCAAATTGCCAACATTTCAAGGAGGCATGATGTAGTAGTAATGGGGGAATAAAATTTCCCCAATATCTGTTGGGCGACAAATTCTGCCAAACATGGCCCCTCCAGGAAATTCCTGACTTGTGTTGCTGATAACTTCCTCCTACAGAAAGTGGAGGAAGGAACTAGAGGATCGGCTATCCTTGCCTTGATTCTAACCAACAGAGATGACTTAGTGGATAAGTCACGGGAACCCTGGGGGAAAGTGACCATGTTATAGTTGAGTTCATGATTCTAAAGGAAGCAAAAGCTGAGTGTAGCCAAACGCATACCCTGGATTTTAGGAAAGCCAATTTTAATAAATTCAGAACAATGATAAGTAAGGTCCCATGGCAAGCAACTCTAATGAGAAAAGGAGTCCAGGATGTGCGGGAGTTTTTTTAAAAAGGAAATGCTAAAGGCACAATTACAAAAATTCCAACAAGGAAAAAAGGTATAGGACAACAGAAGAAGCCAATGTGGCGTCACAAAAAGCTTAGAGATGACCTGAAAACAAAAAAGGACACATATAGGAAGTGGAAGGAAGGCCAGCCTACAAGGGAAGAGTACAGGCAGGTAGCACAGAATTGCGACATGGCTTGTTATCCATGATGGGTTGCCATGTTGTGCGAACCCAGTCAATGTTGTAATGTATCCCTGGTGTGTGTGTGCATTACCTGAGCCTGTGGGAAAACCAAGAGTTCGCATTGAAGACAAGAGTCTCTTCTCTAACTTATATCTTCATGTGTATTTTTAAAAGGGTTTTGAACATTTAAAAGTGCAACCAGTCTGCTTGCAAGTCAATGGAGCATGTAGTTTCTTAATGTAATTAACTGCTGGATTTGGTCTGGGAGGAGGTATGAGGGAGTAATTTAACTAGATTAATCTTTGCTGAAACCTGAGAGGTATGGGAAATTTTGTTAATTGGGAATGCAAATCATCCTTGGTCAACCTCTGCAGTATGAACAGTAGGCTACATTGCCAGGATGCTGTAAACTACTCTTGCTCAGCACAGCCCCTCCCTTTAATCCTGCTGATGCCGTATGTTTTTACCAGTGGAAAAAGCAGGTTGGGGTGGGTAGTTTTTAGCTGACTTTGTGTACCACTTTCAGGGGCTACAATAGGAAGGAGGGGGCAGGGAAGGCCACTTCCACAAGCCTAGTTGCTCACACTTAAATCTGGATCCAAGCCATTGTCTTTTAAACTCCCTTGTAACAAATGGTAGCAATATAATGTATATTTTAATGTATTATAGAGCTGCTTTCGAATACTGGTGTCAAGGCCTCGATGGAGCTGTCAAAATAGTTGATGCACTTAATCATTGGCAAGAGTTAGATGGCTTGTCAGAGAATGCCACTGGCGACTTGGCAAATAGAACTCAAGGTTACTGTGAAAAATTCATTTCTCGGGCTGGAATTTGGGGTTGCTTACTAGGAGCAACCTTAGCAGCAAAAATAGCTCGGTGAGTATTTTATCAATTTACTCATCTATAATTTAACCTCAGCCAGTGATCCAAAGGCTTTTTGCACAAATTCACATTAATAAATTCATGCATATATCATTTGTTAAGAGTGGATTACTTCCTATCGTTACATAGTAGTATTTTTAAAAAATCCAATCAGAACTACAAAAAAATTTAAAAATCATACAGTCATGCCTTAGGTTACATTCATACTGCTTGTTCATCAAAGCAAGCTTATACACTTGTATGACTGTGTGCTGTCACTTGAATGTTATATAAATTCCCAGGGAAGTAATAAATGAAATACAGTCATGCCTTGGATTGCAAGTAACTTGGTTTGAGAGCGTTTTGCAAGACAAGCAAATTTTAAAATATTTATTTATTTATTTTTTACTTGATATACAAGCGACGTCTTGCAATACAAGTACTGTAGTACGGCTTAAATTAAAAATCTCTGTACAAATTTTTTGGGGGGGATTTCGTTTTGATATAAGAGTGTTTTGGATTACAAGCACGTTTCCGGAACGAATTATGCTCTCAATCCAAGGCATGACTGTATTTGTTTATGTGTTAAAATTGTATCCTGCTTTCCTACCAAATGGTGCTTTTATTTAGTATAAAAAAGCAAGTTGAAACAGACTGCAGTCACACATAACTCACCAGCCTGTATGTTATCCTGAGCAACTAGAAGGAAGGGTAGGATAACAATATCATAATACATACGTACTGGAACAAGATTTGTATAATTGAAAAGCAAGATGATACAAGTTACGCATTGATGGTCGGATTTCTGATATTAAATGCTACATTGATGAAAAAGCAATATGACATTTATGTATTTAATTGTTAATTTGAATCAATATAATTAGCAACTACTGTATTATTTTTCGCTCCATAAGTTCACCTGACCATAAGACGCACTTAGGTTTTAGAGGAAGAAAACAAGAAAAAAAATATTCTGAACCAAATAAAAATATTCTGAACCACCGTCGCCGCTGCTCAAAGAAGTTAAGCAGGGCTTCGGGAATGACGACAAAACCCTGCCAGACCTGTTTGGTCAGAGGGGAAAGGAGAGGAGTGGGCGCTGGTGGGCGGCGCGGCAATGACCCAGCTTCCTGTGAGGCTCCTTTCCCCCCTGCCCCAGCGACGCGCCACCCTCTTCCTGGCTCCCCCACGCCTACCCTGCTGCCCGCGCTGGGTGTGGACGAGGATTCCCGACAGCCCTTTGGGTTCGGCGGCGGCGGCAGCATTGTCTGGCCGGCCGGCCCCCCTCCGCCCCTCAGCCGTGGCGCCTCCAATGAGAGTGCAGCAGGCCGGGCGAGGCGCACAGCCATTGGCGCGCCGTGGCTCCATCGCTACGGGGACGGGAGGGGGTGGCTGAGAGGGGCGGTGGCTCTGGCAGCTGCCACCATGCTGGATGGGATCCAGGGGGTCTCCAGCCTGCCAAGGACACCCAGCAGGATCGGGGCCCACGAGCTGCTCCGCCACCTGCCCAGCCGTGTTCCGCGTTGATAAAGTAAATATCAACATCTATGTAAAAGTTTTACATTTTACATTTATGTAAAAGCTTTTTTTACAATATTCGCTCCATAAGACGCACAGACATTTCCCCCTATTTGGGGCGGGGGGGGGAGTGCGTCTTATGGAGCGAAAACTATGGTACATAATCAACACTGGTGCTCCCCCAGTTATGGAATACTCTTCCTGGGAAATTCACCTCTATGCCAACATTGTTTTCCTTTCATTGCCTGGTTAAGAACTTTTTCTTCTCCCAAGTCTTTTAAATCTTTGTTATTTTAATCCCTGCTATATGTTGGTGGTTTTTAACTTCTGTTTTTTCTTGGCTGGTCTCATTTTTACTGTATTTTATCAGGTTAGTTTTAAAATATACCCAACATTGCCTTTCTGCTTTTTATGTACTGCTAGCATAAGCAACTTCTAGCGGTATGCCAATAGCATAAGCTGGTGTGATGATTTCCCTGGAAAATTCGGCATGCCAACATATTCTGTTGGTGTACTGCTAGAGGTCACTTACGTTAGTGGTACATCAATATTGTAAGTGGATCAGCAGTGTTGGATACTGCCCACTGTATTTTTTATCATGTTGGCTTTGTATGTGCTTTTGTATTTTTATTGTGTTAGTTTTATATTGTATTTAAGTTTGTATTTAATTGTATTGTATTTTCTTTTAAAATTGTACAATGACTAGATAATTTGTTTTAGAGGCGTCTTATAATTAAATACTTAAATAAAAATAACTACTATATAAAATTAATTTAGGGTGTAATCCTATGGCCTCCCAACATTGTCTGGGGGTGGGCATAGGATTATTCAGAGCCCCAGCTCCGAGGTCCTGTGAGCTGGAAGCTGGGACTCCGAACGCCATGCCCCCACCCCACCCTCCTTGCAGCTGACACAGAAAGAACCATGCCTGTTGCCTCCCCAAGGTCGCAAATCAGCTTCGGAGAGGAGGAAAAGGGGCATACTGGGGGGAGGGGATGACACTGGCGCGGATGGCTTACACTGTATCCAAGCGCACCCCAGCCTCCTCCCCTCCCCCTCCAAAGAGCTTCATCTAGACAGCTGAAAATGGTCATCTAGATGAAATGCAGGGCGTGAGGTGCAGCAGCAGCGGCTATTGCCACCGCCGCACCTTGTGCCTTGCATTGGATGCACATAAGCCTCCATGTTCAGAGGCTTACGTGTATTGAGGGCAGAGGGCATTGGCTTGTGCCCTTGTAGTAGTAGCTCCTTTTGACCACTTTGGCCTCAGATCCAAATATCTTCATGCACAGTAATGGGCTGCTGTGTGTACTAATCAAATGGATAATACAGTGAGCTTTGCCTTGGTGGATTAACAGAGAGAGGTGGGGGATGTTAATCCCCCATCTCTACCAAGCAGAAGATTGGTGCTCAGAAAGCTAGGGGATATTCACGTAGATCTGATCCAACAAAAATCACTGAACCAGTATCAGCCAGTGAGGTACCGGACTAGGAGGGAAGAGGCAGGAAGAGTCCACTGCTGCTGAGTGGTGACTGAAGGGGAGGAGGAAATAGGAGATAGCTAGAGTTAGCACTGTGTAGATGTGTGGCTACTGATTGACTTGAGGTGCGGGCACTGACATCAGCAGCTAGGCACTCCCAGTCACTTAGACTTCAAAGTGCTGGTTCTTGCTGCCATCTGCCTCCACCACCTCCTGAGTCTTATGTTGATCAGGGCATTGGATATCTATGGTACTATTAGATGGCTTATTTCTTTTCCCCTCACTATCTGTGCCACCTCACTATCTGCTGCTGTGCTTAATGCAAGTATTATTTTCTTACCCTGTGCATCTCTTTTTATATGCATAGACCTGAGTCCAACAAGGGGATTCCCATCTGTTGCATCCTTTCCCCAGATAAGGATTGCCCTTGCTAGATTAGGTGACCCAATAGGAGACTCAATAGGAATTACTGTTACACCACCATATTATACCACCAATAGGAATTACCCGTATATACTCAAGTACAAGTTAACCCTAATTTAAGTCGTGGCCCCTAATTTCACCCCCCAAAACTGGGAAAACTTATTGCCCCCCAGTATAAGTCTAGGGTGGGAAATGTATGAGGGGAGACTCCCGCCGCCACCCCCAGACACCCCCCACCACCGTACCTGCACCCGCTGCCGCCGAAGCCCCGCCACTGCCAAAGCCCCCCCAGGACCCCCGCCGCCACCGCCAGGCACCGCCAGGCACCCCCCTCCACCCCCAGGACCCCTGCTGCCACCCCCAGACACCCCCACGCCACGCTGTTCCTCTCCGCTCGCTCTTTAAAATTATTTTCCTCCCCCCCATACCTTTGTCAGCGGCGGCTAGGCAGGGAAGCGGCGCAGCAGCACGAGGCGCCCGTAGAGCGAGTGGCTGGGCTGCTTCTCCCTGGCAGGGAGACATGTGGAGCCACTCCGCTATTCCTCCGCTCGCTCTTTAACATTATTTTCCTCCCCCCCCATACCTTTGTCAGCGGCGGCTCGCTCTGCTGGCGCCTTGCGCGCTGCCATGCCGGCTCCTAGGAAGTGATGCCCGTCGCGGCCCCGGAAGTGATGCCCGTCGCGGCCCAGAAGCGACGAGGGCGGCGCCGGCAGCGCCGCGAGCCTCCGCTTACAAACAGAAAGGTAGGGGAATGGCGGAGCAGCTCCACGTGGGTCCCTGGCCATGCCGGCTCCCGGGAACGAAGCAGCATGGCAGCGCGCGAGGCGCCAGCAGAGCGAGCCGCCACTGACAAAGGTATGGGGGGGGGGAGGAAAATAATGTTAAAGAGCGAGCGGAGGAATAGCGGAGTGGCTCCACATGTCTCCCTGCCAGGGAGACGCAGCCCAGCCACTCGCTCTATGGGCGCCTCGCGCTGCTGCGCCGCTTCCCTGCCTAGCCGCCGCTGACAAAGGTATGGGGGGGGAGGAAAATAATTTTAAAGAGCGAGCGGAGAGGAACAGCGTGGCATGGGGGTGTCTGGGGGTGGCGGCAGGGGTCCTGGGGGTGGAGGGGGGTGCCTGGCGGTGCCTGGCGGTGCCTGGCGGTGGCAGCGGGGGTCCTGGGGGAGCGCTGACCCACTTATAAGTCGAGGGGGGCATTTTTCAGCACAAAAAATGTGCTGAAAAACTAGACTTGTATTTGAGTATATACGGTACTATTACACTCCCAAATATGTTATTGTTACTTAAAATTCTGTACTCATTATCAGAATTATAAACACAAGCTAATTCTTCTGTGGTCATCATGGCAGCAGCTTCCATTTGTGTTCATTGTAACTGGACTGATAAAGATTAAACTGGAAAGGATGGGGTGGAAGGGGGCAATTGGGGGAATCCAATGTATGGTTCCATGGCAACCACTCACATATATCTCTTAATGCTACTGATAATCAGGAAGTAATAATGGATGTTTACTTGGTTGCCCAGCAACCATACACCTGATTTCCCCTTCCTTTCCCAAGCCTAGCTGGCATGAATGCAGAAGGAAACAAGAAAGGTTGCTGCTGTGTCTTAAAGTGGCAATGAAGGGAGGGAGTATTATGCCTTTTCCCAACCCTTCTACCCACACACAACAGGACCCTGAAGGACAGTTATTGGCCTTCCACGTATCAAATACTAATGAATTACCAGTTGGCATTTTTGAATTTATGTATAAAGCATTCAGAGATCTTAATTACTATAAACAAAGTATATGGAGAAAAATGTACTGACTGATCATTATCTGATAAAATCTGTAAAGAGAAGTATCTTTATTTTCAAGTTCAAAGAAGTATTACATTTTGGTTGTCTTAGGACAGCCACAAACGATAATATTTTTACTTCTTTTCCTTTCTTTTTTTGCACATAGCTACATATTGTTATACGATGTGAAATTAAGAACCAAAGCCTGTATTTTATCTGCTGTTCTCTTCAAGGTAATTAATATGTTTTAATTTAAACCATATCTGGTGAGTGATGAAAGCTACTTTCAAGATTTTAATCCTCAGTAAGTAGATAGCAATATATAAACTATTTTGGTATTAAAAAGCAAATAGAAGAATGAATTAAATTCATTCAAATTAAATGAATTAAAAACAGAATGAATTAAATACAGATCGATATGATTATGCTTAGTAATATTAATTATAAATGTACAGTAATACCTTGGATTGCAAGTAACTTGGTCTGAGAGCGTTTTGCAAGACAAGCAAGGTCTTGCAAGACAAGTAGTGTAGGGATGTAGTGTAGCCACTCGCCTCGAGCGGGTGTAGCAGGCTGAAATCGGCCCCACTCACGCCTGCTAGAGACTCACTTTGATATAAGAGTGTTTTGGATTATAAGCACGGTTCCGGAATGAATTATGCTTGCAATCCAAGGTATTACTGTATATAAATTATTTGTTATGGAGAACAGTGAAGTACATTGCTTTCAAAGAACAGATACTGTCCTAATATTAACTTTGTAAGCTGCTCTGGGAGCTTTTTTGGTTGAAGAGTGGGGTAAAAATGCTGTTAATAACAATAACAAACAGCTTGGTGCTGATTATTACATATCATGCCACAGACATAACAATTCTAATCCAAACATCTCTGACCAGCATGCTATTGTTTGTATAACATATTCAACAGATGTGCCAGTTGACCATGCTAATCACCTATTAGGGCAGCGGTGGGCAATCCGAGGGCCAGTTCCCCTTACACCACACTGTGGGCCACACTCCTACCACCACCACCACGCTGCTGAATATCGGAGGGGGAAATGGGGGAAGTAAAAGAACAAGCGAAAACTGTGACTTCCCCCATTCCCTGTTTGGGTTTTTTTTTAATAGGCATGATGGGAGGGGGGGCTGGCGGGGACTGCATGTTGACCACCCTTGTATTAGAGGAGAAAGGATCCTAGACTCAATCCCCACCCCACAAACAGGTGATCAACAGTATCAAAGTGAGACGGTGGACAATCAGATCAGCACTTTGCTTGCTTTCAGATGCACAGTTTCTTGTCCAGCAGCGGGGTATCTGTACATGGGAAGCCTGCTTCTTTGGGGAGTCTGGTGTCATGTCAGGATATTGTGGAATGGGCAGAGTTCACACACAGCATATGCAGAGGCTGCTACTGCAACTATGCATAGTGACTCAGATGCACATCCCCCATTTCCAGGAAGGTGATGAAGGCCCTAGATGGGTGATTGGGACTGGGCAGGCTGTCAAGACTTGTTCTTTAAAGAGTTGCAGAGAATTCTTATCGCGTTCAATGTTAACATATTTGGCTGGGGAACCTACCTCAGGAGTTGGTAGTACAGAGAACTTTGTCAGTGGATAAGTCCTGTATGAGCATAAATACTCATACTGGCTCTTTTGGCCTTCAAGGACAGAATCCAGAACAAGGCTTAGCCAACAGTCAGTGCTTCAATCCAACTGGATGTTACATCCCTATCTCTTGCAGAAGCAAGAGGCCAGCCAAGTATTGTATTTGTTATTAATTTCACGATAATGCAGGATATGATTGACCCAATATCTTGAGCTATAATAACCCCAAGTGAACTAGTTTCTAATTGTATAGAGTGGCATGCAATAGGATGGCAGAAGTAGAAAGGCAATCCAGATCTGTTTGATTCCAGTTAAGTTATTCTAGCCTGTTAGCCACTTAAGACCTTATGTCTCATTTCATATCTAGCTAGTAAAAATAAACTAACACTTATTGTGAAGGACTGCCAACCGGTCCTTTACTCAAGACCAGAGATCAAAGGTGCAAAACTTCCAGCCTTAGCTCTGCCGTCTTGACTTGGTCTTGCCCTTGGTCTATACACTGGATTTAGCACTGAACCACAGAGGAACCACACACATCGTGTGGGGTAAAACCAGGAAACTTTATTTAAGGTAAACAGATTACAATAAAAGGTGGGGAATGAGGGAAGAGGGAGAAAGGTGGGGAGACACTTTGGTACATACAAGTAGAGCTATAAAACAACAAAACTAGTTCTTTACTATATAAATACCCAGGCACTCCCTTTGTCTGGGGGCTGGTCCTCTTCCCAGGGCTTGCCTCAGCAAAAAAGCCCTACTCCCGCGAAAGCGTGCAGACAACAACACAAACCAAAAGCCACAGCAGCAGTATAGATTCTCCCCCCCCTCTCCTTTCAGTAGCCCAGGTGTCTTTAGCCAATCAGGATGAACTTCATCTGGGCCAGGCAGGGGAGGGGTGGCTCTTTGCCACATTTGCATGCAAATAGCTGTGGCACCGGCCATGGGAGACTCTGTAGTGTCAGGAGCCATCAGAGAAACTATGTACATTTTGCATTTCCCAGCCCCCAGCTGGGATTATACTTGTTTACACTTGTAGAGGTGTGTGTGGTGCAGGAAACTCTGACGCTTTTTCTCCACACTTATAATTAAAAAGCATGTATTGTAATGATTGTCTTGTAGAGTTTGTATTGTAGATATTGTACAGTTGAAGATTGTAATGATTCTATAATTTTTAGTCTCTGTTTAGAGCTTCCCTACCACATCCTAAAGCTGATTGTGACTTTGCACAGTATGAAACAGATATATTAATTCCTGGCATCGATATATTTGTGGATTACTACAGAGCGGATATCGCAACCGTTGTTGCAAGTTTGAGTTTCATTATATATGAATTGCATTGTAGCAAGCAAAATCTAATAGTAAGTACTATTGAAATATGTGTAAATCATCTGTATTTCCCCCCCTCCCCATACACATAGGATTAAATACAATGTTGCATGAGCAGCATACTCGTGCAATAGTACTTTTAGCTCTCCTCTCCCCTGTAGCCTGCTCCCCACCCTCTGAAGCAAATTTGAGAGCATGGGGGTGCTCCATGGGGAAAGGGAAATCCATTCTGCCAGCAGTTCGTGTTTTGCCAGCAGACAGCCAACACTGGATATAACCCACAGTTTCAACATTTGATGAATCTGCATTTTCATCCTTAGACTATATAAGGGTATACTGTCATACTGTCAAAGTGATGAATCTTGTTTAGTTAAGCACCTGATTCTATGGATGTTCTCTTGGAGGTAAGTCCCATTGAGTGCAGTGTGGCTTACTAGCAACTCAGTGTGCATAGGTGTATAGATGATGTATTATTTAGATGTATTGCCCACTACTTTACTTGAAGACAGATTTTTACAGTCACTAACTCTGATGCTCAATGAATATTAAGTTCTTCTCAGGTTAATCCACATCAGTCAGACTTTAATGTGCCACTAGCAGAGAGCAGGTGCAGAGAAGGTACACAATGCTAGCAGTTCCTACAGTCAAGGAATCCTGATGGCTTGGGTGAACAAGCCAAGTCACATGCTTCCGCTTCCTGAAACCGTTAGTACAAAAAAGATAAAATAGTATCATACTGTGGGTCTTTCTACATAATTAGAAGAAACCATTCTTCTGTTTTGGCCAGCTATCAGCTTCTAGAGATGAGGGAAATAGTGAGGAAGAATTAGATGCTAGATGGGGTCTTGGAAGGAAGGTTAGTTTCTTATACCAACTAGATTATAATGTCACTTAAACACTTTTCAGGGTGAGTTGCCAAGCTCAGCAACTTGCACCTGACTGGAAATTCAGCTGCATCTGTGAAAACATACACAGTACAATCCACAAAACTTGGATTGCATCTTCAGTGTATTTATTTTTTATGCCACACTTCTTCAAAATCTTCAGCATATTCCAGTAGTGGGCACACTAGAGAAAAGTGACAAACCAATTTATAAATAAAAAATATTTATAGAAATCTCTTACTTCTTTGCAGATTTTGCCACTTTTCACGTTGTATCAATACTTTGTTTCTGAAATTTGTCGGAATGCGACTAAATGTATTGAAGGAAGGATTCTCAAGGTAGATGTAACAAATATAACAGTTGAGCAAAATGTTACATTTTTCAGTAATCATTTAATGTAAATTGGTTACTAAATTAATATCTACTGCTGAGTCTGTTTCATGGGTCTGTTAACTTGAAGAATGTCTTGTAACTTTCTGGGGGAAATGTTTTCTATATGAGCTGTTTCTGTGGTATACCATGTGGCAAACAAAGTTCTTTTAATGGCAATTTATGGAGCAGTCTGCATGGCAGGATTCTCTCAATGAGCAGTTGACGGAATCAAAATGTCTGACAGTTCAAAAACACAGATGGAACAGATATAACAAAATCCATACATCCCTATGTCGGAATCATCTTCTCTGTCTAGAGACGACTAAAAATCCCATGATTCCAGTAGAAAATAACAGTTCTGAGCATGCTCAGAACCATTAGGACCTACAGGAATCAGGATTTGTAGTCTCTTCCATCTGTGTGTCTCAGACCAGGGCTCCCTCAATAGTAGCTATTTCCCTCACCACCAGCACACATACTTCACAAAGGTAAGGGGGGTGTTCATGAAGCAGGGGTCCCATCTGTTTTTTGTGATCATTTTCTTTTGCATGCTCTCCAAATTTCTTGGGGATTTCCAAATATGCACAAAGAATTATACCAAAACCCAGATGATTTTCAAGGTGAACAGGGAGATGTTCACCACCCATCCCTAGGGATGTATGAGAATTTCATTCCTGTTTGCAAATGTGTGCTTGTGCTATTCCCCCACAAAAGTAAAAAACAAACAAACAACCTTGTGCTAACCCCCTCAAAAGTCCACAAGTTTGCAGAATCTGAGCAACTTTGAAAAAGCTGGTTTGCTGCAGAATCTGCAGGTCGGATTCATAGAAATCCAAAGTCAGTTGAATCTGTTGCAGATTTCTCTGCTGCTTTCATATTACACCCCTGCAAAGGCAGGGAACCCTAAGGTCTCCTCATCACTACAAGGCTACTGAGCTCGGGGAAGAGGCATGTTTGTATTAAGGAAAATTATGTTATGGGGTAGCTCAAAAGATTCAGGCACATGCCTTGGTGTGCCCTCCTCTAACAGTGCTCATAATGTGGAGCTCTCAGTATTGTGGACATTAATATAAACTAATACTTATTAGTAATACTCAACTTTTTTTTTTTTTTTAGATTAAAGTGCTTACAGATTTAGGATTTTTCTCTGATGCTTTCCATGAGCTATGTATTCTTAACCGTGGAGAGAAAATCCCCTGGAAACTACCTTCTGTCTACAAGCTTGTTCCTAAACTTCCGGTAAAAATGCTTACTTTGTTCTGTATTGTAATGTGCCAGGAAAAAGAGTTCCCCTTACACTTAGGGTTCACTCAGTGTTCTGGGTTCTATGCAGAGTTGTCTTAGGTGGGACTTGCCAGATATTTTTCCAGTGGAGGGCTTGCAGGACTTGGTCTCTCCTACTTTTGATCTTTCCTATTATTTTTAATGGTTACATTATATACCCTGGATGATAGAGTTACATTTCCTTTTCCGCTCAGACCATGATCATCCAAGGAGCTGCCATAGAAACATCAGTTGGGGAATTAATGCAAAAGGAGATAATGATGTCATTGCTAAGCAGGGCATAGGTGTAGATACAGAAAGATATATTAAGTCACATTGGACATTTCATTAATTTGGCTCCAAGTTGAAAACAAAGTTCTATCATTGCACCACTATTTCAGTTTTCCTTATTTCTTTTAGAGCTATATACTTTATTGCTATATAATGTTTATTGTTATTTCATACCAAATTTAGGTCTCTGCAAAGTTTGATTCATCACAACCCCTCTTGACGAGTGTGAATCTACAAGTAAGAAAATTGTTGTATATCCAATCAACTAAATTTATGGGCGGTGTTCAATGTGACACTATGACTAACATAAATTTCATTGCGCTATTGTAAGCAACCTCTAGTGTAGTGCTGGTAGTGCTTTCTGGTGAGACAGGAAAACCTGTCACGCCTACAAACACTGTTCGTGTTGCACAAGAGGTAGCTTACGCTAGTGCAACGTACTTTACAGTTTACAACTTTCAGTTGATCATCTGGAAAAGGAAGTATGCGATCAGGCAGTAGAGAAAAAAATATTCAGCCTGTGGATTTGAATTCTTAGCCAAGCTGCTTGGGAGTGCATCCCCCCAACATGACATCACCAGTCACACAAACCTGTACATCTTTGATGCAACCTCCCCGCCCCACACAAAGAACGCTCTCAGCACTAAATGAGACAGCATCCTAGAGTCCTCTGTAATGAGGCAGAATGGCAGAAGTGAGCTGAAACTGAAGTCTGAGAGTGGCACTGCCTTTGGTCTGGCCAACTCTACTTTGAAGCTACTTGCTAGCCACCTCTTCCAGTTAAGAGACGCCCTAGAGACCTCTGTGTTACTACATGGAGTCCTGTCATTTTGTGTAGGTCAGATGTAGCACTTTACATGCTGCTAAGCACTGCAGGCACCCTGTATTAAATGAGAGGGAACCCCTGAATAGTTGTAGAGGATTCTGGGGTTTTTGGTACCTGGCAGGTCACAAGAGGCACCTCAAGGGTTACTAATTGTTATGCTAGTTGCAAATTCTGACTTGGGAGGCATCCCACACAAAATGACATCTAGGAATGTCTTTGTATGTTTGTTGCAGTCTAAGTATGCTCAGTATAATTCAAGAGGAGATACCCCATTTGAAATTTGTCAAGCTCTCTTTGACAGCTGGTTAGATGCCACTTAAATTTTGTGAAAATTCAACTAATCACAAGTGTGTAGTTATGTTCAAGTTGAATTCTGTATTTAACAATTTTGCTATATCTATAGTAAATAATTGTAGCAGTACTCACATTCCTGCCTTCTTTGGGTTTCACCATGTAGTTTGGTTTGAGATTTTGTACAGTAGTACCGTAGTTGAAATTTTGAACTGAGTGGGCAAATGCCATTTAAACAAGATGGAAGCTGTATAGAACACCTGCATTCCATATGGCCTTGTTAGGTTTAAATGTGGCCTTAGAGAAAGGTGTTTGCAACATTTTGTTTTGGAAAAGATAAACTAATTTTCTACTACAGAGTGCCTATATTATGTGGTATTATTTATATCTTCCTTAAAATTTAATTAACTCTACTTTTCTTAGAAGTATGTATATATATTTTATGACATTTCCTTTTAACTTCAAAGGCATTAGAAGATGTTTTTAATAGGCCTCTGCATTCAGCCTGGACTTCATTGTGTGAGCCACGAATCCTGGATAGCTTGTTGTTAGCCAAAATGCATTTCATTATTTGCCTATCTGCAACATTAAACTGTGTTCCTGAAAAAGTGATGAAAGCAACATATTGTGTGGACACCGATACATTAAGAAAGGCAGGCAAAAACACAGATGCATTCTTAAAAGGTACTGATAACATAAAACAAATAATCTTAATAAGGAATGTATATTTCAATGCAGTATGATTTATAAAGTCTGTTATGCTTTTTAGAATGATTCTATTGCCTTGCTTTAGTATGATATTTATACTACTAGTTGCTGAAAAACAGTTTGTTTACAAAGGACATGTCCTGCTAAAGTTAAGGACGTTTAAAGTCCCATGCTAAATTTTTTCCCATTCAAATTATAGGGACTTAGTATGTGCTTAACCTTGATTGGATATGGCCATTGTTTAACATTTAAGTTTTTATACTGTGTATAATTAAAGTTTCAACTTTATTTGAATTATTTTCAAATTATCTCCTGTGCCAACCACAACAGAATGTATGGGCTATGCTCCCAGCTCAGGATAGGAGGAGGCAGACATATAGAAAAAAGGAAATACCACCTCTGTGAGGGCTCCACTCCTTCTTGCAGTGTCCCTGTCTCCTTCTGCCTCATCAGAATGTGACAGTCTGTTTGTACAGAAGTACTTATTTTTGTATTCTAACTTCTTTGTGGAGTTGGCTAGGATCTCCTATGGGCTACTAGCCCACAGAACAGACCAAGAGAACTTAGTTTTTGCCACCGAAAGACTCTGAGACTTAGTTTAGATGATCAAAACAACAACAAAAAACTGTAGGTTGTTTGAGAGAGTGCGGGGGTGAGTGAATGTGCTGGTTGGGTTGCTTCCATGATGTCCGAACCCAGAACTCTGGGTTGTTGAGAGTTCCGGGTTCGCACATCACAGAAACAGCCCAGGAACTGAATTCCTGGGTTGTTTAGCAAAGTGGAAGCAAGCAAACAGATGGGAGCGAGCATGCCCGCGTGCTCCTTTGCGCTCTCAAACAATTCATGGTTAACAAACCATGGTTTGTTTTGATTGTCCAAACAAGTAACAGTTGGTCCTTGTGGCTTCCCTGCAGTCACCATCCTGTCTAAGGCTTCTGCTGCCTCCACAGTACTGTACCACTCAGTCCAGAAATGGTAGGGAAAGAAAGGTCTCAGTTTGAGGGAAGGCTTGGTCTTTTAACTGTTGTTTTTGCCGCCTTCATGAAACCTGAACAGGGAACAACAAGGGAGAGAGAAGTTCAGTGCAACTGAGTGTCTACTTGTGAGTATGTTTATTTGCAGATTGGCTGTTCATCTTTTCTGGGCCTTTTTTCAGCATGAGTGCATACGAATTGGGAAGGGGGCCTCTTCTACCACGCTCCATCTTCTGTCATGGTTAGAGAATGTTAGAGTTTCATTTTAAACAGCTTGTGTAATAGACTTTAGCCTTGTGTGTCCTGTAACCCCACAAGCTGCCCAAGGATCATGCCCTATGGTACCACAACATCCATAGCTGCAGACAAAGTGGATTGTCCCCCTTGGCCTGTCAGCCCATCTGTCTCCATGAATCCAGATGGTCCAGTTCCCAGTGGAATGGAAATCCACTCATCATGGAGGCCTCCACATAAAATTGCGTACCCCTCTCAACTCAGAAGAAAGAAGAAGAGCACAATCTCCCCCTCCAGTCATTGTAACGTCTGCATCAGAATCCCTTAATAAGGTTCAATTCCACTTATTATTTTATTTATTAATTATTTATTATTATTTATTTATTTACGGTCATAGACCAAAACCAATTTATATAAAATCGTACAGATTCATACGTAATCTACAATAGTGCATAACAAGATCTATTAACATGCAAGAAGTAAAAATTTAAAATTTATCATAAATATTAAGAATAAAAACTAAAAGGAAGCAATATTAGATTAAAACTAGATAGAACTAGATACTATAATAACAATTTTACTTCTGCTCATATTTAGTGCAGATTTTAACAACATAGGCACAAAACTTAGCTACCTGTTTTGTAATGTTAGGACTATCATCGGCTAGCAATTTTCTTATACAGGTCTTATCTGGCAAATGTAATGAAGTCTCTAAAAAAGGGGAAATAAGTTTAGTCCTCTTTTCAGTATAGAAAGAACAATGTAAATACATATGACCCATGGATTCAACTTCTCCTGAGCCACATGGGCAAAGTCTCTCTTGGGTACGGTATTTTCATATATTTTCCTCACAATACAGCCGACAGAAAGGCCTCACATCTAGCTAGAGAAAAAGCTCTCCTGTGAGGATGAACCTCCAAATTCATAAGATACAGAGACATCTTCATAATATATCTGCGTGCGATTCGTAGAAGATATATATCCGGGGGATTTCCTCAGATCTTGCTGCCTTTCTATATCTAAAATCCTCTGTTTAATAATATTTTTTGCCCAATCAACATTTTGAGCTAGAAGAACATTGGGTGATAAACCCAGACTTATAAGTTTGCATTTTATCACCCGCATCCATCTAGGTGGAAAATTATCTCGAATTATTAATGGGAATAAGCCCATTGTATTACTATGTAATCTCAGCCACAGACAAGCAGTTGAGAGGCAAATTTTTGCTTCAAATTTCATTACACTGGTTTCAAGGTGAATTAGCACATTGGACACACAAGAGGGCACTTGTAAAATGGCGCATAAAAATTTAGACTGTACTTTTTCCAATAGGGACAGGTTTGAAGTTGTCAGCCCCGTGCAAGTGCCATAAAGCAATTGGGAGATGACTTTAGACTGGTATAATTTTAATGCTGCTGGGACGTAAAATTGTCCCTTGGATCAAAAAAATCTTAGGATGGCATACACAGATCTTTCACCTCGATCAGCCAACATATTACAATGTGCTGCATTAGACCCAGAATCCTGCACCACAACTCCCAGGTATTTATATTTATTAACTTGTTCAATACAGTTCCCATTCATTTTCCAAATCCATCTTCTTGAATTCTTTCCGAATGCCATTACTTTAGTTTTGTCATAATTGATTTCCAGATATTCAATATCACAATAGGAAGAAAAACTGTTTAATGCTCTTTGAAGTCCTATTGGCATCCTTGCTAAAAGAACAGCATCATCTGCATAAAGCAAAATCGCCAGATGGCGTGAGGCAAGTTTAGGAGGATGATTGTTTAGATTACTCATATGACTTACCATGTTGTTAATATAAGAATTAAATAATGTAGGAGCCAGGAGACATCCTTGTCTGACTCCTTTAAAGGTCTTAATGTCGTCGGTAAGAAAACCTTGAAGATTACATCTAACTCTTATAGATGACTGCTCATGCAATGCACGAATAAGGAAGAGCAATCTTTTATCGATGCTAGAATTCTCTAATTTCTGCCAGAGATTTGTCCGTGAAATTTTGTCAAAAGCTGCCTTTAAATCAATAAAGGCTACATATAGGGACGTTGGTCCCTTCGCAGAATATTTCTCTATTAAATGCTGTAAAATTAAGCAGTGTTCAGTTGTAGACCTCCCTTCTCTAAAGCCCGCTTGCTCTGGTGCGATAATCTTCTCTTGTTCTAGCCAATTTTCAAGTTTGTCCAATAAATGCCTTGTGTATAATTTGCTAATAATATTGAATAGACTGATTGGCCTATAATTTGCTGGATCACTTTTAATTCCTTTTTAAAAGATGGGAACAAAAGTGGACAAACCCCAGACTTTGGGAATACGGCCCGTTGAATCAATGTATGTAAATAGTGGTGCGAGAAACTGGGCCCACCAATCAATATTTTCTTTAAGGGCTTCAGGGGGAATTCTGTCTGATCCTGGGGCCTTTCCATTTTTTAAAAGACGGATATGAGATTCTATTTCCTGGGGAGTGACTGGCGGCCATGGTTGGAGGTTTTCTATCTTCTCATTGGGAGGAATCTGAGTGTGGTCATCAAACATCTTCTGAAAATAGGAGGACCAGTTGTCAGAGGAAATATAGGAGGCCAACGGAGAAAAAAAGCTATATCTAAGGCCTGAAGTACATTTCCAAAAGAAGGCAGAATTATTTTGTTTTACTGCTTGAATAAGGTCCTCCCATAATTTCATGGTATATTCTTGTTTTTTCCACTGGATAACCTCCTTGTAGATTTTTTTCTGAGTTAGTACGGCCTGTTGCATTTCAAGTCTTCTCTCAGCATCACTTTTTAAAAGGCATGAGTATAGCTTGGTTAGTTCTTTTTTAGCAGCAATACAGTCTTTATCAAACCAGGGTTTGCCTTTCCTGTGTATCTGAAGTGGTCTATCATTTCTGGACTCAGATAAGATAATATACAATTTCTGTGTAAGTTCCTCATAAGAAAACAAAGGATCTTGTTCCTTTCCGAAATTCATAATGCCAGTGTGGCATAGTGGTGAGAGTGTTGGACTGGGACTCGGAAGATCCGGGTTCTAGTCCCCGCTCGGCCATGAAACCCACTGGGTGACTTTGGGCCAGTCACTGACTCTCAGCCTAGCCTACCTCACAGGGTTGTTGTGAGGATAAAATGGAGAGGAGGATGAGGAGGATTATGTAAGCCGCCTTGGGTTCCTTGCAGGAAAAAAGGCGGGGTATAGATATAAATATAATAATAATAATAATAATAATAATAATAATAATAAGTAAAGAGTATTTCTGTAAATTGTCTAGGTTTAAGAAGTCCTTTATCTTTTGATTGAGTTTGCCTGTCCATTTGACTCTTTTGCCGATGCGTTCCACTTGGGTTGTGTAATAAGAAGGTTGACATCTTTGATTTATTAATAGGGAAAGTTGCAAACATAAAGGAAAATGATCTCCTTCTAAGTATGGAAGTATTTGGAACTTATTAATCGTAGGTAATAAAGAGCTACATACCATCATATAATCATTGGTACTAGCTCTAGATCCTGCCATAAAGGTAAACTCTCCTGGACAATCCCCATAAAATGCGCCATTTAAGATGTGCAACTCTCTCCTTAATAAGGTTCAATTCCACTTAAAATGTCCAACCTAACCTCTCAGCCTTGTAAGGAGGATGATCAATCCTTGTAATTTCTAACTCCTATGTGAAGAAGGATGAACTGTGTGACTCTGATCATCCTCCTGGACCACCTGGAGGGGTTGGGCGTGGGAGGCACTGTATTGCAGTGGTTCCGGTTCTTCCTCTCTGGAAGGTACCAGAGGGTAGTTCTTGGGGAGGAGGCTTCGGTCCCTCGGCCACTCACTTGTGGGGTGTCGCAGGGTACCATCCTCTCCCTGATGTTATTTAACATCTACCTGAAGCCTCTGGGAGCTATCATCAGGAGGTTTGGGGTGCGCTGTCATCAATATGCGGATGACACGCAGCTCTACCTCTCAATCAAGTCCTCACCAAGGTTGGCTGTTGAAACCCTGTCCAAGTGCCTGGAGGCAGTGGGTGGCTGGATGGGAAGGAACATGCTGAAACTGAACCCCGACAAGACCGAGGTACTTCTGGTGGGAGACAAGGGAAGGTTAGGGGATGTTGACCTGGTGCTGAATGGGGTATATCTACCCCTGAAGGACCAGGTCCGCAGCTTGGGAGCCATTCTAGACTCCCAGCTGTCCATGGAGGCTCAGGTGTCAGCTGTGAGCCGGGCGGCGCTGTATCAGCTCCATCTGATACGGCAGTTGCGCCCCTACCTTCCTAATCATCTGCTTCTATCAGTGGTTCATGCCTTGGTCTCCTCTCGCCTAGACTACTGTAATGCGCTCTACGTGGGGTTACCTTGGAAGACGGTTCGGAAGTTGCAGCTGGTACAGAATGCAGCAGCTCGCCTGGTTAAAGGCTGCCGCCGGCGTGATCACATCACTCCAGTGCTCAAAGAGTTGCACTGGCTACCAGTTGTTTGCCGAGCCGAATTCAAGGTGTTGGCGTTGACCTTTAAAACCCTGTACGGCTCCGGTCCATTATATCTCAAGGAGCGCCTCCAGCAACATCAAGTAGGCCGCTCAACAAGATCCGCCACGGATGGTTTTCTCCCTGTCCCATCAGCCAGAGAAACCAGGCTGGTGGGGACTAGGAGGAGGGCCTTTTCTGTGGCAGCCCCCAATTTATGGAACTCTCTCCCCAGTGACCTCCGCCATGCCCCTTCCTTGATTAGCTTCCGCCGTGCATTAAAAAAGTGGCTTTTCAGGCGGGAATATGGGGTGGGTTAGGATTTTTAAGTTTTGTACTGTTTTTAATTGTGTTTTATACTGTGTGTCCCCCCCCCCCCCCGTATTTTATTGCATTGTAAATCACTCAGAGTGGCTGGATGTCTGGCCAGATGGGCGATTCATAAATATAATAAATAAATAAATAATAGATGAGGAACCCCAGATTAGGTAATTTCCTCAGTCTGTACTAGGCAGAATGATGACTAAATTCATCAAGACTATGAGCTTGACTCCAGCTACCTTGGGTCCTAAATCTCCAGGAGCTATATTACTGAGTTCCAGGCAATACCGAGGGAGTACCTTCCACCTTCCAGGAATCAGAGTTACAGCTGATAAAAGAGACCATTCTAAAATGCATATTTTCAAGCCGCAGATAGATACCAATCAGCAGCATGCTGGCATCTATTCTATGCTTTTTTCTGGTCCAAAAATAAATGGGGGAAAAGACTTATTCTAGTCTTGCAACTCCTAAACTAATCCATCAGACTTCCATCCTTTCACATGGACAGCATGTCGATGAAGTCCCTGACATTCAACCAGGCCATTACATGGCATCAGTAAACAGGAATAGCCCATACATTCTGGAGTTGCACAGGACATAATTCAAGAAGAACTACTTATAGACAAGGACCCAATGGGCTCTTTTCAGTGCTACTTTACTTATTTGCCTCAGATTTGACAGTGTACTCTATTTTTACAAAGGTTTTATACTAGCTTCAGCATTTACAAGTGGAAAGCGAGACCCAATTGTCATGATTGTGGAACTTGAAAGAAACAAAGATAACTTGAATATGGCCATGCTAAAGGTAATAGTATTATTTAAAATATGAACGTATATAGTCCATGATTAATTATATCTTTTTTCCATATGTTGTAAGTAGCAATTTATTCCAAATAAATTGAAGAACCTGTTATTTTAGGCTGCTGGTTTCTTGGCTGTAATTTGACTAGCAGAGCAATTGTATACTTACATTACACATGCCGAGACATGCCAGTGCTATACCAACTGAAAGTTAGCCATATTTAAAACATACTCAGGCTGGAAGGAAGGTAAAAACATAGCCTAGAAAATAGAAAACCTGCAGAAACAGGTTTTCTGCAGACATGGCAGACACATCTCCAGTGTCCCTGGAAACTCCACCAATACCCACCAATCAGGAGGTGAACTGATGATAAAGTCCCATGCCATTCACACATGGGGCTGTTTCATAGGTAACTGTTATGAACCAAACAGACCCTATCTTGTTACAAGGCTAATAGGCTGGATGCTTTCACTTGGTGAGGCAGGAAAGTACAGACAAAGAGAATAATTCTATGCAGATCTGTCACAAACGCATGACTAGATTGTGCACTGTGAGTTTCAAAAATGCATATGCCAAAAGGCAAGGATAGGGGGTAAAATTAAACAAGACTTGTGCACTTAGTACTTAGAGTGATATCTTTCCGGAACCTAGCTTCCTTAACATGTGTAGGGTGAGACAGCCATCCACACCAAGCACCCTCTTTTGTTACGCGAGAGGAAGAGACATTGGGGTCTTTATTTCACGAGGAGCATTGCCATTCCCAAATATGTAGGACTTTAGTTGCAAGAGGCCACTGGTTTCCTGAGGATAATCGGTGTCCAACCGTGGTTGTGTGGACGTCCATAGGAGGGAATTCCCACCATAGGACTCTGCCTAGACTCGGAGGAACTCACTCCCAGGAAGAGTTCTAGGGTCAGTCTCCCAGGGAGAATGGCAAACTCAGCATCCTGCTACTACTGGACAAACCCAGCAAACGAGCCCTACTCAGGTAGTGGATGCTGCAGTTCTGCCCCTAGCTCTTTCACAACCCAGCTTTGCCTGCCTTGTTAGTTAGTAGCTTAGTAGGAGAGGTCTGTGCGTTGCCCTTATTCAAACACTCATTTTAAAAGGGAAACAGTTCTTTCCGTTTCACCTGAAACCAGGAATTGCACTGCTCACTAGCTTCAGCCCAGGTAAAGGTGTTGCCCAATTAGCAGCATCCCCTGTCAGGAGACTGATCAGAAAGCCCACCCGTATATGTTCCATGGAGAATTCCACGGCCCCTAGTCTCATGTAAAGCTCAGCCTGAGCAAGGAAAGTTGTAAATCTTTCTCTTTTCCCATCATATTTCTCCGGGAGGCTGTCCTGCCCTCTTTTCCTGATGCCTTACCAATGGGTCCATCTCAGAGACCCCCCTCCCCTGGAGAGTCTGCCTCCTGTTGCACAGTTGCCATGGACAAAGTGTCTGACTGATAAGGGGAAGCTCTGTCCAAGGCCAAGTCTCCCAGCTGAGGAGAGTTAACTGACTCGGCCTTGATCGTCTCTCCCTCCCCCTGTTCACTTGGCAGTGGGAGGCCTGGCATGACCACACTGCCTCATCTCGATGGCCCCGCAGCTGGAGCTGACTCTCCCAGCTCTTCCCCAGAGGCAGAATCTGTGTCTGACCTTGAATCTTACCCTGTGCTAGGTCAAGGCCCGACACTAGCCACTGTGGTTCATGCACTAGTAACCTCACAATTAGACAACTGTAATGCTCTCCATGTGGGGCTGCCTTTGTGCTTGGTTTGGAAGCTGCAGCTAGTGCAGAATACAGCAGCTAGGAATCTCAGTGGGGCACCCAGCTACATATACATACCAGACTTGTGTTAAAAGAACTCAGCTGGCTGCCTATTAGCTAATGAACCATGTTCAATGTTCTGTTGTTGATATACAAAGCTCCAAATAACTCACGATCAGGGTACCTAGCAGACTGCCTTCTCCTATATATTCCCAGTCCACCTTTGAGATCTTCAGAGGAGGCCTTATTGGTCATTCCATGACCAACAAAATATTGCTATGACATAACACAATGAATAACACTATTCATGATTGTGCTCTTTGATTATAACTAAAAAGGCTAGTTTATTTTTAAAGCAACTTTTCATTAGTTCTTTATTAACTGGTCAATGATGTACTTTTTGTTATTTTAGGGGAATTTTATTGGAAGAAGCTGAAGAAAGGATTATTTTAGTTCTTGAAGCCATACAGAATAAATATGGCAGATTGCTTTATGCATGTTCAGCTTCAGAATTAGAAGTTGTCATTGAAGCTAAGCTTCAGCTGGCAGCTATTGCTGAACAGAGACTTCAAACAGCATTCAGGTAAATAAAAAGGCTTATTTTAACTTGCAGTAGCACAATTGTTGCTGTTTTGACTCAAACTCTTATGTGTTTCTCATTGACAGTGATATAATGCTTTATAGCTGATAACTTTTAAAAAGCTGGGTGTATTCAAAATGGGACAGTCATCTGGTGGTGCAAGTTTAGGGCCATCATCCTCTCGTCCTACACAGATAGCCTAGAGCACAGGAGCAGAGTAGTGCACCTGTGCTCTATGTGGTGATCTGTGCTGTTGAAGGGGCACTGTGATGCTCATATTGCTCACTGGTGACTGAGTGGAGGACATGAGGTTCAGTTCAGGAGGTAACAAAATGAAGGAGGTGGGTGGGCCTCTTGTTATCCCATCAGCCACTATGGCCTGTTATGGCCAGGCCTGGAGTGGTCCACTCAGCCCGGCCATACTGACTCCATCTTACCCAGGTCCAAAAGGAAGAAACCTCCATTTTACAGTCAGTGCATGTCTCTGCTAAAGGCTACATCACCTGGATGCTGGCCTTGAGATACAAATGACCTGGCTGAGGTCATCTCATGGCCAAACACCTCTACTTAGCACACACAAAAAGAGAACCATTGACTGTTCAATCCCCCAGTTGCTCAAACAAAGCAGAATCTTCCAGAACCCATCTCTGGGCTGAAGGTGAGCAATATGTAGAGAATCAGCCAGATAAAAACACATGATTCTTTGGGGAATCTCCACCCAGGAGGGGGCGGGGACCCAAAGAGATATACTCTACTGGGAAAGGAAGTTTATTTGGTCCTACTTTTGGAACATAGCCTCTTAACTTTACATCTGGATTTTGTGCTACATATATATTTTCTTCCAATATTGCATTTTGACATATCTGAAGAAAAGGTTTGGTGAATCCATGTTTTCAGGAAGCAATGTGGGAAGTGGCTTTCAAGATGGCATTTGGCATATTAGAGATTGGTGGTGATGCTCAGGATATATGCCATAATCAGGTAATGTTGCTGTCAGCATTTAGTAAATGTTTATAAGTTTGTGCATATTTATTTTATGGCACTTGTACATACTCTGTGAGTTTTACCAAGAGAGCAAATACATTTAGGGTGCAGTCCAATCAGGCTGTCCATAACCCATCGAACTCAGAGAATTAAGGGCATCCTATGTAGTGCAGGAGGAGGCTGAGGTGCCACCAGGATATGTTGTATCTTGGCAGCGCTGGTCTCCTCCCCTCCCTGCCCCCCAGAACACCCCCTAAACCCCTTCTCTGAGGTCACTCTTCTGACCTTGGAGACACAGCTGGTGTGGTTCTTTCTGCACTAGCTGCAATGGGGGGAGGGTGCTCTGAGCACGGATCCCCAGTTCTGAGGCTGGAGTTGTTTTATGACCTCATAGCTGGGACCCTGAACAATCCTATGGCCCTCTAGACACTGTCTAAGGGCCATAGGATTGCTCTGTTAATAGTCTACATTGCAGATGTTATAAAATGTCCTTCAACAAAATAGTTTCAGACACTATGCAAAATGTCATTTTCTGCTCTCTTAACGATTTTGTGTATCACTGTGATGAATTATGCTAAACTTTCTTACCCTAAAAAGTTATCTGCCTAGAATATTTAATCTTGAATGGCTCAAGTTTGGGAAGTCAGTAAGTCAGCAAAACTAACACTTAATCACATTTGATTCCATTAAGATTAGTCTTGAAATGTTAGTTATATCTATTAAAAACACCAGGGCTTATATTCCCTTTTTGCATGAATTAATCAAAACTCAATTAATTACAGCTGATGTGGGTACAAGAATTATTGCATGAAAATATAAAATATGTAAACTTTTTAATGCTTAATTGTATGTTTGTTTATCACAGTGCTGCTTTGGCCTTTTCTGCAATAAAACTTCTCCAGGATGCAAATGTTTTCAAGAAGGCATCTAATTTACCAGAACATACAGAGAAAACAAATGAGGTATATGTTGTAGATTTTTAGTTGACCAGTTTATGATGTAAAGTAACAGTGCTGAAAACAGCACAAGTGCACTGAAGTTAGTCAGCATTCAAAATGGTTTTCTGTAATTCTTATATATTATGACTTTTATTAGGGTTTAGATTAATACAGAAGTAACATGTATGGTGCACTGTAATCCACGTAACCAATTCAACTAGAAACAGAACAAACATTTAAATAAATAACCCTATATATGTAATAGATCTTTAAAAATATGTTAATATTTTTGTATGTTAATACATTATCACAGGAAAATTGAACAATGCATCTGTTAGTTTCTTTTCCACGTGGCTTTTCTTATGCGTTTTAGGCAACTGGTGAATGGATTTATACTGAGGATCCCAAACTGCTTCACAATGTAATAGCACGAGAACATATGAATATACATATATGGCTCAGATGTCGTTTGGCATTAGTGACTGCAATTACAGCACAGGCACGAGGCATTGAAACAATGAAAGGTAATATTTAATCCAAAAGCTATTAGTGCTAATTCACTAGGGGTGCAATCCTATGGCTGGTAGACGCTGTCTGGCTGGCCATAGGAAAAGTCAGAGTCTCAGCTCCAACCTCGGAAAAGCCCTCTGAGGTCGCATCTGGGACTCTGACTTCAGAGGGCCCTCTCTCCTCCCTTGTAGCCGGTGTGGTTCTTTCCGTGCTGGCTGTGGCTCCGAAGACAGAAGACCGCCTTCAGAGCTGGAACTGGGGGTGGGGGGGGGGCGTTCTAGGGGGTGGGGATGGGAGGAGTGAGGCACCACCATCCTATGAAGAATCCAGGTGGAGCCTCAGCCCCTCCTCCTCGCGATCAGGGATAAAACACTTAGATGGCCAAAATCAGCTGTCCAAATGTTTTGGAGGGCATGGGAAGTGCGGGGGCAATCCTTGCTTCTGCTCTCCTCCTGCCTTCCATTGGATGCCAGGGCAGGTGCAAGGCAGTTTGGTGCCCTAGGCAAGATCAGATATTTAGCGCCCCCCCATCCCACTTGAGCCCTCCCTCCCTCCAGCCCTATGCCCATTAAAAGTCAATTGGCAAAACCTAAAAAAAATATTATCATAAACATTGACAAACATATATAAAATACATGTTGATGTAGTACCAATTTGCTACATTTCTTGAAATCTTCTATCAAGATATCCTCAGTTATCCCGTTGGATAAAGCGAAGATCCATTATACAGATTTTCACTTTCATATGAAAGTACCAAAGGGGACTAGAAGGGGGGGGACTTCCCCAAACAGTAGGCATTATCAGGGGCTGTGGGAGTGAATTGTCCATGAAAGGAATCACTTTAATATAAGTATGTGTCTTTTGGCGGGATTTTGAAAATGGAGTGTGGGGGGGGGAGGCTGGCTTGGTACTCCTTTTTCTTTTCTTTCTGCTGCTCGATTTTTTAAAAAAAGAAACTCCCCTCCACCCTCCCCTCTTATTTCTTCGTCTTTGTAACTAACAAACCAACGACAAACCCACTGACCCCCCCCCCACACCGTCGTCTCTTCCTGCTGCTGCTGCTGCCGCTACTCCTCAGTTCAAGTGATCACAAAATAAATCTTTGGGAGAGTCGGTTTGGAAGCGAAGGCAGAGCGAGAGAGAGAGAGGCGCGCAGGGGGGAGAGGAAGAGGAGGAGAGCAGCCAGCGACGCGCAGTTCAAACAACCCAGACTCTTAAAAAATAAATAAATCTTTTCTTCCTTAGATATATGTTAAGTGTTTTTTTCAAGGCTTTCTGGCGCCCCATTTAGCCCGGCGCCCTAGGCAGCCGCCTAGTTGGCCTAATGGTAGCACCAGGCCCTGTTGGATGCCCGTGATCCTCCAGGTTTGGAGGGTTGCGGGCAGCCACATTGGATAGCACTATAGATGTTTTTGTGCATCCTAAGCCACCTTCGCTGTGGTGGTGACTACCTTGTTCAGAAAGGTTATTCCTTCTTAGGTAGCGCTTGACTCTAGCTGTGTCCATTGACAACAAGGGGAGACATTGGCTATGCCAGCTCCAGAGCTGGTGCAGTTGACTAGCCTGGACTGGGCCTGTCTGAGGAAATAGAGTGGCTTTAGATCTAACAGATATAAAACTGGCTTCTCCCCAGCTCATCCAAGGAGCTTCCCTTTTCAGACATTTCTGCCTGCTACCACTAATAGAAGAACTGTGGACAGCACTGGGGGCCTTTGCCATGAAGAACACCCCCTGTGGCACTCCTCTCCACAGGTAGATGCTGTAGGAAAGGCACCAACGTGCCATCCTAACCCGTTCCAGTCAGCAATATGGGGGTGGGGGTGGGGGTGGATTGCACTCTGTTACTATAGTAAATACAATGTAAGGCTCATACGATCTTTATCAATTTTGCCAATGTTTTTTTTTTTAAGTAGAGCAATTTGCATGTTGGAAATGTTATACTAATAATTAAGAAATATAGTTTTATATGCTGGTATTTGGGAATGTATTGTATATATTGATAGAGATGTATTTTTTTTTTCCTTTAAGAAAATGAATTGACTGAGTGTTCATGTCTGATCAGTGAGGTACAACTGGAAGCCAAGGCATTCAATGATGTTGAGACACTTGCTGAAATTACAATGCAAGCTGTTATGCTTGGCCTGCAAGAAAAACAACCAGTGGCTGACATTAAGCATTGTTTACAGGTCTGAACACAAATGTGAATAATTAACTTTTCCTAGTTAAATTGCTGTGAAAACTAGTTAATTCTGACACAATTCACCTCCCTGATCCTACTAGATAATTTCCCCTCTAATTGGGTGAGAGCTGTTGAGGAGAAACTACAGCAACATGGATACAACCCCCCACCCCAGCTTTATTACATCTTGGATTTTTAAGAGCCAAAGAAATAATTAAGCAAAGGATCTGGGACGTAGCCCTACAGGAAGACAGAGCGAGGGCTCAGCATTACCCAGCAACTGGTTATTACAATAAAAAATTTGTTCCTGCAAACTATGCTCTCTAAATTCCTAAATACCACACAGCCCGTTTTAACGCTCTACCATCAGCTCTTTTGGAAGGGAGATACCTACGAATTCCTTACTCTCAATGTGTCTGACCTTGCCAATCAGGCATGGTCAAAACAGTTGAACATATTTTATTATATTGTTCGTACTATAAGGATATTCGTTCCTATTGTTCCAATTTTACTAAAATTCCCAGGCAGATCTGATAAGTTTTATTCTTCTCTACTTCTTTCAGATTCTACTCATGAACTCACTTTTAAGGTGGCAAGATTTTGTGCCCAGGCATGTTCTATTAGGAAGCAGATGGCTAAATCTTATAATTCACTTTGTATTAGCTGATACTAATAGATATTGTCACTGAAATTATTATAGATGGAATCTTTCTTTTTATGTAAATTCTGCACTTGCAGTTTGTATTTGTATCCGTTAGTTTGACTTTATATTTTGTTTTTCTACTGGTTGGTTTGTGACTGTAATTAAAGACAATTCATAGCTTTATTTTACTTAGTTATCTAGATATAAAATGATCTAAGATTAGTGACTCTCAATCTGTAGAATGGGCTGCCTGTGGGGCTCAAGATTCTTGGATGGACATGAAAAGATAGGATCCTGACCGAAGACATGGATGGGCTGAGTGCCACTGAAAGGGGATCCTAACTTAGCCACATTGGATTTGTGCATAAACTGCCGACCCCGCCACCATCCCACCATTCAAATTTGATTTGGGAGAAGAGCAACTGCTTTGTTCTGATGCTGTTTTCCTGTGAATGGTTTTAAGAAGAGAACAGAGATGTCCTGTTCTGTCCCTCTTCAAATGCCAGTTTTGATTTAGTGTCACAGTCCATAGATCACTGAATGCACACCTCTGCCTATAAGGATCTCTGCATTCTCCCCTGTAAAGCATGGATAGTACTAGGCTGAGTGGAGGAGGCAGAAGGCAGGGTAAGTTCAGAAGAAGGGTCTATTATAATAGTGTTTGAGGAATACTGATATAGGCCTGTAAATATAAATATATCATCGTATTCTCTTATGTTCATACAGGATATAATCAGGTTACTTGAAGAAAAGGCGATGATTTCTCCACCAGCTTCTTTAACATTAGTGCAAAGTATGCTTCTGCTAGCTGACATAATGAGAACAGAAGCAGATGGTGATTCAGAACAATCCACGGCTAAAACTGATCAACTGAATTTATTAATTCTAGCGCACTGCACTTGTTGTTAAACAGGTGAGTGTGATCATATCATATTTGTATTCTGCCCTTCCTCCAAGGAGCCCAAAGCAGTGACAACGGGCATTTAAAAAAAAATTCTCCCTACTATGCAAGATAGGTTAGTCTTGGGAGATACTAACTTTTGAAGATCACCCTGTGAGCTTCATGGGATTTGAACTAGGCCTCCCTGATCTAAATGTTCCACTCTGTTTGTTACACCACACTTGATATCTATCTCCAGCACAGGTGGGCAACACATGGCCCATGGACCACATGTGAGCCACCACCTGCTGTTTCACTGCCACCAAATTTGCTGCTGAAATTCAGTGGTATGGTGCAAAAAAAAGAAGAAGAAACAAAAAAGCCAAATTTTCTTCCTTTTTAAGAAAACAAGGTGTGGTTTGCCACAGAAATTCAGTGGTGTGCAACAAAAAAGGGCTGGTTTGACCTTTTTTAGAGAAAAAAACCAGCCGTTGTTGGTGCTGCGCTGCTGTGCCATTGAATTTTGGCAGTAAATTCAGTGTTAGAGGACAGAAGTATGGCCCATGGTGGTGGTGGTGGTGGTGTGTGTGTGTGTGTGTGTGTGTGTGTGTAGGGGGCAGAGAAATTGACCCTGGGAAGCCTGGAAGTCACCAACCCCTGATCTTCAGCAAGCAGCTGAGCTCCAAAAAGATAGCTTTGACTAGCACATATGTAGTGATTCAGCATGGAAATATGCCATTTGAGGAATGAAAAGTAAAAAGAATCCCATTGGGTGAGTATTAGCCAAACCTATTGTTTTAAGATCGCAGCTTCTGTGTTTTTCTCACTGGGGATTGTTTTGGTTCCATGTTTTTGTACCATAGCAGTTTCTTATATAACATTTTCATTCTTCCCTGGGTCTCTGTTCACTAACAACCTCTGCAGCAGGGCTCTCCAACCTTGGGTCCCCAGATGTTGCTGGACTGCAGCTCCCAGAATCCCTTGCCAATTGCCATTAGCCATGCTGGCTCGGTATGCTGGGAGCTGTAGGCCAGCAACATCTGGGGACTCAAGGTTGGAGAGTCCTGCTCTACATGAATTTTTGCCCATTAACCACTGAAACTAGCCTACATGCTTTTCTTCCTTTGCTGCTCTTCTTTGCAATGCCATTTTCTAGCAGCTTCTCCTCAGTGGGAATGTTTGTATACTGGCAAACAAAATTGAAAACAACAACAACATGGAGTTTCTGGTCAAATTATTTGTGACGGATATCAAATTAATTTTAAGTGACACATAGAATAATAGCTATGAGGATTGCAAACATCTTCAGAGGCATAAATATTGGTAAAAGTAGAAAATAAAGGTAAAGTTAGTGGATCAGCCTTCTATAGTGTTAAATTGTTGAATACAGAATTGAGAACTTACATATTCAATATGAGGAAGCTTTTTTCTTAAAGTTGCAATTCGGTAATGCCTTGATGACAATGAGATTTCACCTTTTTGAAAGAGAAAATACTACTAGGGATTATGTCTCTTTTGGGTAATTTAATTTCCCATCTATCTTTATATGCATGCTGTTATCAAATTTTTCATAACCATGCCCCCAAAATCTCTTAGCTGGCAACTATTTTCCTCATACAAGCAGCTTGCCCAGGAAAAATCAAGCTACACTGAAAGATCTTTTACCTATGGATGCATGAACCCTTGCAAAGTTTAGCTAATTATGCATGATGTTTGTGCAAGTGCTTACACATTAACAGGATGGACTGTGTGAATTGATCCATTTGCTTCCAACTAATGATTGCTTTGTTCCGACTTTCAAATATTTCAATCAACATTTGCTGTTTCTATTTTCTCTTCACCTAAATCTTTATTCCTTTACTAGCTTGCAATTAATGAACTATTTGCTCCATCACCAGTACGTTTAATAGCTCTGAAATCTCTGAACGTATCTTTATTAGGCCTGTGCCAAGGCCTAATAAAGACAAGTGTAAGGATTTTTTGTATAAGATAAATGAGAGTAGTAAGTACAAGTGGCGCTCTACAACAAAATGTTGCTGTGTGGAGTGCATCTGTAGAAGATCCCAGCCATTGCATTCCATTCCCACTCTTCCTCCTACCTCCACCAGTCCTTAGCATTCCATGTTACTTGAGAGATCACCCCTCACAGGGCTGGTTTTGAGGGTTTCCCTACATAGGTTTTTTTCCCCTAAAGATTTTTGGGTATCTGCAAATCTTTTGGTTGTCTTAAGTCTGCTAATATCTCTTGTGCATGGGTGGTGCCATTTTAACTACAGCTTCATAAGTACAGGAAGGCTTGAACTGGAAGTAGAGGGAATTATAAATTTTGTAATTTGTATTATTAAATTACATTTGCCAACAGTTATTTATCTTGGGACAATCACTTGAACAACATGCAGAAGACCATACACTGACAACTTTAAGGGAACCTATGACAAACATATACCTACCACATATCAGATTACTGGCAAAAGTCAAAATGAGAATTGGTAAGGAAACTTAAGTTACCTATAAAGCATGTTATTACTTATAAAGATTATGTGATCATCTTAAGCAATACCAGATATGTCTGAATTCCATTTATCTCATCTTTGTTTTTATGCTGTAAGCTGCCTTTGGAAGACTAAGGTCTTGATAGGCACCTGGGAAATTGCTTAAATAAATGTACATATGTATGTTTTTGCTGGCATCTGGATGGAAAGATATTTCAAAATATCATTTGTAAAGCAACAGAGTATAGCTATGACAGATATTAAAAATGTAACTAAGTTATGAAAATGTAAAATATGTTTTGTTGGCTATCTATCACAGTGCAGTAGAACAGAATATTGGGATGTATTAGGAATACTGGGCGGTATCCAATACTGCTGCTCGGCCTCCACTGTTCATGTTAGACCCAGCAGGACCCACCATTAGCACAACAGGAAGCTAGCGCTTCCTAGAGGTGAGACACTTCCAGAACAGGACAGGTCAGTGGAGCTCCTTCTGCTAGCTCCGCTGGCCTGTTCTGTCCTGGAAATGAGCATTTTGGCTCATTTCAGTTGCTTTAGGAAGTGCTAGTGGTGGGTCCTGCTGGCGTGCAGGCAGTATTGCTCTTCAAATGAGAGATTGTAGTAACAATTATTAGCTTTTCTTCAATATTGAATTCATTTTTTCCTTTTTAGTTGCCTTGTATACATGCCCACATACAGACCTATAAATATATCTACAGTTTGTTTAGTGTTAAAACATGTGAGATATCAAGGAGGATAATGCATCATATAGTAAGCAATCATAAAATAACTCCTGTCTCATAATACAGATCCATTGCAATGGCCTTCAATTAAGTTAAAGAAGTAATTTTAATGTTTAGTCTTTTCCCTTAGTCTGGGGGTGCACAGCTTTTTTGGCCCTGAGGTGTTGGCTGGGGGGCCAGGGGCTGCACATCTGTGTGCACACACACATACATGCACGCATACACATACACATGCACACATCACACACACATGATATGGGCTGCTTTGAGGGTTGCTGGGGGATCACTGCCTTCTTGTTGCCATTAGCAGTGGGAAAGCAGCGATCCTGGAAAATTCAGGTTGCTGGAGGAGGGGGAAGCTTAGCCTCCTCCCTGCCACAGTTACCTTGACCAGGATCTATGCTTTTCGTGCCACCGGTAGCAGTGAGAAAACAGCTATCTTGGCTGCTTTAGGCTTATTGGGGGGAAGGGGGAGATTTAGCACCTGTATGCTGCTGCCGGGCCACACAGGGTATGGTGGAAGCCCACATGCAGCCCACAAACCTTGGGTTATGCACCCCCTGATTTAGTCATATAGTCTTTGATACTTGAGCTAAGCTAGGCAAGTAGGGTTAAAGAACACCACTGACACGTCTGGTCCATTATGCTACCTCCAGAAGGTATACATTTCTGCCCTCTGATATTCCTGCTGGAACGATGAACCAGCTAAGTTGGTGAGCCGCAGAAAGCTTTGTAGCGAAATGGATTAAAACCTACCTGGATGGCTGCTCTCTTGATGGATTGGTTGAATTAGCAATTCATTTCTATTTAGTATATGACCAAAAGGCTTTTTAGAATATGACCCAGAAAAGAAAATAAAGAAATCAAATGTACATTTTGCCCTTTTTATAGCAAATATATTGCAGCTAAGATGGAAAATGCTGTTATTAAAAAATATAAAAAATATTTAAGTTTAAAAATTACTAGACCAAAATTTCTGAAATAAGAGACACCAAGGACCTCTTACTGCAAGGCAATATGTCAGGATGTGATGTCCTAAAATAAGTGAAGATCTGTTAAATTTGGAGAAGTTGAATAATTGCAATGATCCTGTGGTTTTCCAAGAACCTCATAATAATTAAATGGCAAAGGAAAGTATGATCCTGTGATCCTGACAGCTGCTAATGCCAGCATTACATCAGCAAAATATAGTTGTAGTCTATGCATTCCTAGCAGTAAAGCAGTAGGAGAAAACAATAGCTGGAGTAAGAAGTGATAATATACAGACACCACAGCATCCATGGCAACACTGCTGCTACCCACCAGTTGCAATGTAGCATACTCGAGATTGGTGGGGCTGTTTCTCTCTCTCGAACAATATTGGAGGGTGGGCGCCCTTGAGGGGGTTTGGGCCGAGGTGCGTCGGGCACAGGTGAAAGTGCAGGTGGATCTTCGTTGGCACTTGGAGTTTTTATAAACAATATAAAGCAAGCAGAAAAATGTATAAAATGTATATCTTAAAATAACCTTCATCTCATAAAACATAAATCCTAATTTTTCAACTATAACTAGATGAGCTTTCATTTATGTTAGATTCAGAAGTACTTTGGGCTACAGCAAACCCCTTCTGAAAAGCAGTTGCATAAACTAAAATTTCACGTGAATCCTAGAGGATGGCTCTAGAATCCTGGAGAACAGTATCACAAACTAATGGCTATAATGCAAAACAATCTATGTACTTTTCCTTTCCTCAATTCTTACTACTATCAGTATACACCTCCACTTGTGTCTTCTGCTGCTCAACCACTTTGCTTTCCCTTTCAACCATGAAGAGATGTCAGCAGAATAAGGAGAAACAAAGAAGTAGAGGAAAAAGGAAAGCATAAATCACAAGAAGAACCCATGACTATGACTTGCTTAAATCCAGCGTTCTATAGCCATGGGAGAAACTCCCACAAAAGCATCAGCCTCAGAGATACACCAATTTCCCATAGTGCAATTGCATCCAGTGCCAATTATGATGTTAGGTCAATGAGAAGATTGTGACCATAGCAGTCTGTTTTCAGTGCACATGTATTTATATACATATAGCTAGTGTATTCATCATCATCAGGCGATCACTCGTGACCGAGTAAGATTGTCTTCCGGGATAAAAGGAGGAAATTCTAAAGAAGATTGTGTAGACTCTAGCGATGGGTCCGTAAGTGACTGTGGAGGCCAATTCTAGATCCACACAGCTTCCCACAGTGAGGACACAGGTTACCAGATAGAAGATGGTCCTGTAAAGGATTCATTTGACGTGCTTTTCGCTTAGCACGTTTCTCCCTTTCACCTTGCACTCGGGCTTCTTCAAAATCCATGGAACCTTTGTGAAAGGCCAACCTCCATTTAGATCGTTCATGGGCCAGAGCTTCCCAGTTTTCGATGTTTATATTGCATTTTTTTAGATTAGCCTTATGAACATCTTTAAACCTCTTATATTGACCACCGATATTCCGCTTTCCATCCTTGAGTTGGGAGTAAAGTAACTGCTTTGGGAGACGGCAGTCAGGCATTCGAACAACATGACCGGTCCACTGAAGTTGGCGTTGAAGGATCATTTTTTCAATGCTAGTAGTCTTTGCTTCTTCTAGTACACTGACATTTGTTCGCCTATCCTCCCAAGTAATTCGCAGGATTTTCCGGAGGCAACGTTGATGAAACCTTTCAAGGAGGTGGAAGTGACGTTTATAGATAGTCCATGTTTCGCAGGCATACAATAAAGTTGGTAATACAATGGCTTCATAAACCAGTGTTTTGGTCTTCTTACAAATATCCCGATCCTCGAACACTCTATGCTTCATTCGATAAAATGCGGCACTTGCGGAGCTCAGACGATGCTGGATTTCACTGTCGATGTTAGCTGTAACAGAAAGATAGCTGCCAAGATAGAGAAAATGATTGACATTTTCCAGTATTATCCCGCCAAGCTGGATAGATGGCATCACCAAAGGATTGGCTTGCACTTGCTGATGAAGCACTTTGGTTTTTTTGATGTTAAGTGAGAGACCAAGTTTTTCGTATGCTTCTGCAAAAGCATTTAGGATAGTTTGGAGATCATCCTCCGAATGTGCGGAGACCACATTATCATCAGCATACTGAAGTTCCACAACGGAGGTTGTAATTACCTTACTTTTTGCTTTCAGCCTGCTGAGATTAAAAAGCTTTCCATCTGTTCGATATATAATTCCCACACCGGTGGGAAGTTTCCCCTTGACAAGATGTAAAACCATGGCGATGAAAATGGCAAATAATGTTGGGGCGATAACACATCCCTGTTTAACACCTGATCCCACTTTAAATGGAGCACCATGAGAGCCGTTGTTGTCCAAAACCGTTGCCGTCATGTTGTCATGGAGAAGTCGCAAGATATTCACAAATTTATTGGGGCATCCAATTTTCATAAGGATAGTCCAGAGAGCTGTACGGTCTACAGTATCAAAGGCCTTAGCCAAATCGATAAATGCCATATAAAGGGGTTGATTTTGCTCCCGGCATTTTTCTTGGAGCTGACGTGCAGTAAAAATCATGTCTACTGTCCCTCTAGAGGGGCGGAAACCATATTGAGTTTCAGGGAGGATCTCTTCTGAAATAGATAGAAGACGGTTTGCGAGAATCCTAGCAAATATTTTACCTGCGGTTGCTAAGAGAGAAATGCCCTGATAGTTTCCACAGTCTGTTCTATCACTTGGTGTTAGGTCAGCTTCACATGACCTGGAACCTGTTGAAGGGCAGGGAATGGATAAATGAATGCTCAGGATGGTTTGCCTAGCCTTCAGTCTTCTGTATGTGCTCTCAGCTACTTTGTATGGGACAGAACTTATTTGTGCCTAAATTCCATTTGGATTTTTTGTCTAAAATGTTTAAAAAAATGTAATGAAATCTATTTTATTTTTATAATACTTTATTTTCATTTTGAATTATGAAACAATTCATGAAATATTTTCTTGCGAATTGATTTCTAGCACATACGTTAACTCTAGAATTGTCTTGCACATCTGAATCACAAAGTGAGTTGCAATGGCTACAAGCCCTCAAGCACACAGAAACAGCACTGGATCTTTGTATGGCATCAGTAAGAAGAGACTTAGAGCTAGAAGCAGAACTTCTTTTTCGGAAAGGTAATATGCAACTCATTTTCTCACAGTATTCTTATACCTGTGTCGTGCACACTGTGTCTGGGAGACTTAGAAGGCATTTCCCCCAAAGTAATATTGCACTTAATAGGGGTGCCAGAGCATCTCCTGAACCCACAACTTTGATCCAAGTGGGAAGGACTTGCCTCATTCATGACCACATTGTACTACTACCTCCATCAAGTGCTGTGTCTCTATCCATCCTTCTTTATTGACTCCTTAGGATGGAGATAGACTTGTATCCGCAGGGGTAGGGGAATAGCTCCCCTTGTAATCAATCTTCCCTGATAATTGCCCTGTGGTTCTTCAGAAAGTTGCTGTGTCAGTACAGCAAACCCCGGCAGTGACTCTTTGGACTTTGAGTTGCCTCTTCTGCCACCTCACTGGTGCTCTAAAAGTTTAGGCTTTTGTCCCCTTATGGGGGATTTCCTTCCCTAGCGTTGCTACCACCTATGGGGAAATTGTTCCTTCATTGGGCAATTCCACCTATGGGGTTTCTTATTTTTAGCAAATGCTTATATTTCTGGGCCTAAGGAAACTCTCTGCCACTATAATTCAAAGTTCCACAAACTGCTCCTTTTCCACTGCCACCAATTCCATTAGAATAATTTAAAACCACTTAGTAGCTGAGTAGAAGAGGCTTAGGCATGAGATGGGCACCAACACTAGAGACAAGATGAACTATTAAACAAGTTAATTTATTGAAGGGATATTTTGAACATAAGGGAATACTAATATTTACTTTGGGGTTTTAAAAAAAAATACTTGCTGATACTTCTTAAAGACTCAAGACACACTGTTGCTAATACAAGTCTCTTAATGACTTCTTTTACCTCAGGCCAAATTCCCTAAACCTCCACCCCAGCCAAATACACTCACAACCAGGTCCATCTCTTCGGTACAGTGTCCCAAAGCTCCTCCTGTTGTAATTCTGGCTGTTTGGACAGTTTATCTGGGGTTTTGCTGCCTGCTTGTGTAACCTTCTTCTGGCAAGATCTTAGGGCAGATTCTTGGCACAACATAGCCACCTGCTCCCTACTCGTGATCTTCACCAGCCATGTATGGTTATCCCACAGAGAAGAAATAGCTCAATATTCAGGCCTTAGCTATCCACTTTCTCCTCAGCTTTCTCCTAGTCCTTCTAAAACACCACCCACCAACCAGTAGTTCTTCTCTCTCACTGACAACCAATGAACTCCTTAACTACCAACTCCTTAACTGCCCTTTCCCAACCAATATTTTCCACCTAGCTAGAATTCCCAGCCAATCAAAATTGAATTTACCTGATTCAGGCCTCATCTATAAATATTCAAAGCGATCTTCTCTCTCCCCCTTCAGAATGTCACCCAGCAACTACTACACAGGTGTCTGACAGCAATGAAGAAATGCCTCAGGCCTACTCAGATACTTTATAGCATCTCAGAGGCCCACAAAGTAAACGTTACAGAACAACAGCAGCTGTATACATGGCATTTCTTCACACTCCTGAACCTGCAAATGTTACCATGCCATTCCTCCAATGGCCATGACTAAAGTAGCTACTGGGCTGCTGTAAGCCTCCACCATCAGTCCCTCATCACATCTGACCCATTCCTGTTTATATTTGGCCAGACCAATCATTCCATTGGCACCCTGGTTCCCAAAAAGCTTCAATATACAGTCATGCCTTGGATTGAGAGCATAATTCATTCCGGAAACGTGCTTGTAATCCAAAACACTTGTATATCAAAACAAAATCCCCCCCAAAAAAATGTGTACAGAGATTTTTAATTTAAGCTGTACTACAGTACTTGTATTGCAAGATATTGCTTGTATATCAAGTCAATTTTTTTAAAATAAATATTTAAACATTTGCTTGTCTTGCAAAATGCTCTCAAACCAAGTTACTTGCAATCCAAGGTATTACTGTACTGTTTTGCTAGCTCTGACAGAAAAAAAAATTGTCAGAAAAAAAGTGTCAGATTAATTATGTGTCTTTCTTTTTTTTTTAGGGAAGATAGAGCGACAGATTGATTCACTAGGTGTTAATAAATCAACATTAGCTGTTGAGAGCTTTCTGGATGCCATACAGTTAAGCTTAAATGGTTACCAAAATTACGGGTGAGCAACTGTTTGAATTCTTTTGTCTGTGTTTCTTGGCTTGATAACTTTATTTTTCTTGTAAATAGCAGGCTAACAAGATTTTCTCTCTCTTGCAAATACTCAGATATGCAGCCCAATCCTATCCATACCTACTCAGAAGCAAGTACCACTTATTTCAGTAGGACTTACTCCCAAGTAAATAAGCCTAGGATTGTTGCCTTGTTGTTTTCACAGTGGAATCTGTGCCATGCGTTCTGATCCAGTAGCTCTGACACATATCTCAAGCCTTGATGCTATCTGCTGAGCTCCATTTACAGAGGGAATATAATGTTCTTTCTTCATCATCATCAGGCGATCACTCGTGACCGAGTAAGATTGTCTTCTGGGATAAAAGGAGGAAATTCTAAAGAAGATTGTGTAGACTCTAGCGATGGGTCCGTAAGTGACTGTGGAGGCCAATTCTAGATCCACACAGCTTCCCACAGTGAGGACACAGGTTACCAGATAGAAGATGGTCCTGTAAAGGATTCATTTGACGTGCTTTTCGCTTAGCACGTTTCTCCCTTTCACCTTGCACTCGGGCTTCTTCAAAGTCCATGGAACCTTTGTGAAAGGCCAACCTCCATTTAGATTGTTCATGGGCCAGAGCTTCCCAGTTTTCGATGTTTATATTGCATTTTTTTAGATTAGCCTTATGAACATCTTTAAACCTCTTATATTGACCACCGATATTCCGCTTTCCATCCTTGAGTTGGGAGTAAAGTAACTGCTTTGGGAGACGGCAGTCAGGCATTCGAACAACATGACCGGTCCACTGAAGTTGGCGTTGAAGGATCATTTTTTCAATGCTAGTAGTCTTTGCTTCTTCCAGTACACTGACATTTGTTCGCCTATCTTCCCAAGTAATTTGCAGGATTTTCCGGAGGCAACGTTGATGAAACCTTTCAAGGAGGTGGAAGTGACGTTTATAGATAGTCCATGTTTCGCAGGCATACAATAAAGTTGGTAATACAATGGCTTCATAAACCAGTGTTTTGGTCTTCTTACAAATATCCCGATCCTCGAACACTCTATGCTTCATTCGAGAAAATGCGGCACTTGCGGAGCTCAGACGATGCTGGATTTCACTGTCGATGTTAGCTGTAACAGAAAGATAGCTGCCAAGATAGAGAAAATGATTGACATTTTCCAGTATTGTCCCGCCAAGCTGGATAGATGGCATCACCAAAGGATTGGCTTGCACTTGCTGATGAAGCACTTTGGTTTTTTTGATGTTAAGTGAGAGACCAAGTTTTTCGTATGCTTCTGCAAAAGCATTTAGGATAGTTTGGAGATCATCCTCTGAATGTGCGGAGACCACATTATCATCAGCATACTGAAGTTCCACAACGGAGGTTGTAATTACCTTACTTTTTGCTTTCAGCCTGCTGAGATTAAAAAGCTTTCCATCTGTTCGATATATAATTCCCACACCGGTGGGAAGTTTCCCCTTGACAAGATGTAAAACCATGGCGATGAAAATGGCAAATAATGTTGGGGCGATAACACATCCCTGTTTAACACCTGATCCCACTTTAAATGGAGCACCATGAGAGCCGTTGTTGTCCAAAACCGTTGCCGTCATGTTGTCATGGAGAAGTCGCAAGATATTCACAAATTTATTGGGGCATCCAATTTTCATAAGGATAGTCCAGAGAGCTGTACGGTCTACAGTATCAAAGGCCTTAGCCAAATCAATAAATGCCATATAAAGGGGTTGATTTTGCTCCCGGCATTTTTCTTGGAGCTGACGTGCAGTAAAAATCATGTCTACTGTCCCTCTAGAGGGGCGGAAACCATATTGAGTTTCAGGGAGGATCTCTTCTGAAATAGATAGAAGACGGTTTGCGAAGAATCCTAGCAAATATTTTACCTGCGGTTGCTAAGAGAGAAATGCCCCGATAGTTTCCACAGTCTGTTCTATCACCCTTCTTAAAGAGGGTGATAATTATGGCATCCCTGAAGTCTTCTGGGATCTCTTCTCTTATCCAGATTTTTTCGATGAGTTTATGAAGATGTTGTACAAGTTCGGGGGCCCCTTCTTTAAAGATTTCAGCAGGAATCCCATCTGGTCCACTAGCTTTGTTGTTCTTCATTTGATTAATGGCTTTTTTTACTTCATCCAAAGTGGGGAGTATTGCAAGTTCCTCTTTAATTTGTTTTTGCGGGATTTGCGAAAAAATCTCATTATCCACCTTAGATTTACGATTTAAAAGGTCATAATTATGCTCTTTCCAACGCAGTGCAATAGACTCTTTGTCTTTTAAGAGTTTGGTGCCATCTTTTGATTGTAAAGGGTTTGTACCATAGGTTTTTGGTCCATAAATGGCCCTTGTGGCCTTAAAAAAGCCCCGTGCATCATGAGATTCTGCAAGTTGTTGAATTTCTTCAGCTTTCTTTTTCCACCAAGCGTTCTTAAGTTCTCTTGTTCTTCTTTGGACCTCAGCCTTTGCGCTAGCGTAGGTTTTTTTCTTGGCAGCGCAGTTAATATCATTTTGCCATATTTGGAAGGCTTTCCTTTTTTGGTCAATTATATATTTAATCTCATTGTCATTTTCATCAAACCAATCCTGATGTTTCTTAGTTTCATATCCAATAGTTTGTTCACAAGCTGCAGTAATGGAGGTTTTCAGCTTAGACCAATGGTCCTCAATGTTGTCAGGAGGTTCCGTAGGTAGATGTTCCTTAAGAAGTGATTGAAGACGAGTTTGCTTAATAGGATCTTGAAGGACTTGGATGTTCATTTTACGCCTTGGTTTCCTTCCTTGAAGCCTACGTTGGGGAGCAATGTTGATAACCATTGTGGACCGGATTAGTCGGTGGTCTGTCCAGCAGTCGTCGGCACTCACCATGGCCCTAGTAAGAAGTACATCGCGGCGATCTCTAACACGGACAATTACATAATCCAGAAGATGCCAGTGCTTTGACCGTGGGTGCTGCCATGATGTTTTAAACTTATTCTTTTGTCGAAAGAGCGTGTTTGTGATAGTGAGATTATGCTCTGCACATATAGACAAAAGTAAGAGCCCGTTCGGGTTGCTATTACCAACTCCGTCTTTTCCAATAGTTTCTGGCCATAAATCAAAGTCACGCCCGACTCTTGCGTTAAAATCGCCCAGGAGGATAATTTTATCCTCCTTAGGTATCTCTGACAGGAGAGTGTCCAACTGGCTGTAAAAACTTTCCTTGATGTCATCATCAGCATCTAATGTTGGTGCATAAGCGCTCAAAATAGTTACCTGTTGGTTATTGGCGAGCTTTAATCGAAGAGTTATCAGGCATTCGTTAATGCCAGTAGGAACTTCTGACAAAGAGTTCACTAGTTCATTTTTTATGGCAAAGCCTACACCATGTATTCGTCGGTCCTGCTCAGGTAGTCCTTTCCAGAAGAAGGTATAACCTCCTTTTTCTTCTTTCAACTGTCCCTCTCCTGCCCTTCGAGTTTCTTGAAGTGCTGCTATGTCAATTTTAAACCGTCTCAGCTCCCTTGCAATAATAGCAGTCCTACGCTCAGGGCGTTCACTATCTATGTTATCCAGCAATGTCCGTATATTCCATGCTCCAAAATTCAAATGTCTTTTTCGACCGCTAAAATTGTGACCCCACTGGACGCGGTAATCCAGTCAGGGGAGAAAGAGGTAGACTATGTTTAGGGCACCTTTTCTAGCCCCCTCCCCATACGGGGTGAGCAGAGTAGATCCTAAATAGGGCTGCTCAGTCATGGATACAGCTGCCGAGCTGCTCGACTACCTCGTTCCTTGAACAGGGCGACTGAGTCTGCATCCACCGCCCATGTGCTGGTCCATGACTAGGGGCTTCCAGATTCACAGTCCTGCCCCCGTTGCCATTCGCCAGTCGCCATGGGACTTTTTTTTGTTTGTTTGTTTGGTTGGGTTGGGTTGGGTTGGGTTGGAAGACGCCTGTGCGTGAAACTGTTTTATGTGGGGAGATCGGTGCACAACGAATCACCACACAAACTTGACAGAGTACGGCAGAGATCCAATGGCACGGTTACCCTGACGATTGGAAAACCATTCTCTGCTGCAGCCTTCATCCGCCTTCACAGCCGTTGTAATTTAGGTTTAATTATCTTCCGCCTGTTCTGCCGTTGAGGACTTTCTTAGTACATAGTTGATTAAAGTTCTGAATTTCCTATTCCTACTGAACTCACAGAACATTCCCCAGTATAACAAAAGTTTGCCTTGTCTGCACAGAGTGTCATGTGTATATCTGATATTGCTATCCTTTCAGTTCAGTAGGACTTACTCTGAGGTAAGTGTGTAAAAGATTGCAGCCTGAGAACAACAGTTTTGGATTCCACCCATTAACTACAGACATTGACATCAGTTTAGAAAGTGTGTATGTGTATGAGAGAGTGGGGACCACTAAATAGGCACCAAACTAGGAGGAAAGCTCCTAAATGAATAATATGTACGGTACTTACTGCAGAACTTTTTGCAATCTCAGTGGCCTTAAATATTTCTCGACTTGAAAAAAAATGAGATCTATACTAAATCATAGGTTTATTGCTAGCTGTGCCATGCAATCCCATGCTTGCTTACTCAAAAGTAACTCTCACTGTGTTCAGTAGGGATTACTCCCAGATTGTAAGGTGCCCGTTGTAAATAAATGTGCATACTGTTTGTTCCTTTAGACTTACTTAGTTTTAGTTTGCATTTTCTTTTATTTTCCCCCAATTTGAACTTCATTTATTTATATTATTTATTCATTTACTATATTTATATGTGAGCAGCTTACAAAACAAATATGACATTAAAATACAATATAAAACAAAAACAATCAAAATCAAAACATAAAGAGTCTTCAGACTGCCATGTTATGTTTTTTCATTGGGCTCCATTCTGTCTTCTTCTTCTTTTTTTTAATTGAAGGCAATGAACTGATAAACCAAGCTACCAGGATGGCAATCCAATTTGCTATTAGGCAAAAATAAATCCTCTATTTAGCTCTTCCCGCCCCCCGCCCCCCACCACAATCTAAACTGATACTGCAGGGAGAAGAGCCATAGGAAAGCCAGAACAATAATAAAGTCTTTGATCTCAAATGAATACTTCAATCATAGTCAAATACATCTCTCAAGAAATGCAAGCATAAAATTGTCCTGGCTTGGCTAAGCATTGGATATGGGGTGCATACTCTTAGTATCTGCTGAAGGCGGAGACCTCATCAGTGTGTGCTTTGTGGTGTTCTCTTCACTGTTGAACAAGTATTGCTTGGGTCTCCACATTTTGAAATGCTTACCAGACTTTTCTGTGAACCCAGCCACATGATCTGCACCATGTGGGCCTAACCATTTCTGGATGAAGACATTAATTTACTTGCTTTATATTTTAAAATGTAATTTGCTGGCTGATCTGTTTTTATTTATTTTATTTTATTTTTATTGAATACAAATATATCATGTTTTGTTACATATAAATATATTTTACACACACAGAGACAAAGAACAAGAAACACTCTACAATAAATATTGTTATTTTAAACTGTGTTTTTAAATTTGGTTTTTAATTTTTTAAACTATTTGTATGTTTTTTATTGTTGTTTTTATGTATAGAGTGTTGTGAACCGCCCAGAGAGCTTTGGCTGTGGGGCGGTATATAAATGAAATGAAATGATAAGAAAATATATGGTTGAATATTGTCCTGATATTTGCTATTCCAGAACATTGCAAATAAAGTCAATTTTTCAATAAATGTATTTATTTGTTGTCCATCCTTTGATCTTCTATAATAAGTTAAGTCTGATAAAATTGCAGTATTCTACAATACCATCCAGATATTGTTGGAGCAACAGGTTTCTTCCAGTTTGCTGCTATACACATTTTAGCTGCCATGATCAGGTTTACAACAACTTCAAGGTCAGCATCATTAACCAAATCATTGTACTACTTTACAATTCTGTAGTATTGAGCAACCAGTGATTTCATTAACCAAATTCAGAATATTTGTTCAAAAAGGTTGTATAACTGGCCAATCCAAAATATATGCAAAAAATCCACAACACCCACCCACCCACCCACATAGTCAACAAAAATTGGTGTCTATTATATTGTCATGTAAATTTATGTAATTTCTGGTTTTAAAATTTTGTGCTGCAATTGTCTATGCAATAAACGTCTATATATATATAGTCAACAAAAATCAAGAGCTATACTATAAATCTGACTTAACTTATGTTAACACCATTGATACTGAATTTCTAAAAAGTTTTCTTTCTTTCTTTGATCTCAAATGAATACTTCAATCATAGTCAAATACATCTCTCAAGAAATACAAGCATAAAATTGTCCGTTCAGCTGATATAAATGTATTTTATATATTCCTCCATATCCATATCCAATCCCACACCATTATTGGGATCTCTTGTCCCAAATCATTTGTCCATTTTTAAAGAAAAGTACCAGGCTGACCTATTTTTCATTAAGACCTTGGGAACTAATGGCAGCTGGTTGCTGACATAGTAAAGGTTTATACATGAACTGAATGGAAACATACAGCACAATCCTATACAAGTTTCTTGGAAGCAAGGCTCACTGTGTACAATGGTGCTTACTCCTAACTAAGTGTGCACAGGATTGCTGACTTCTTGAAACATTATCCAGTGTATGTGTCAGTTTGGTCTGCTGTTACACCAGAAAATCTCTACTCTACTTACATACCCAACTAGCAAAACCAAAAACACACTTAGGAATCTTATAGTGCAGGAACATCCAGTTCCTCTCTAATACTGGGTACCTTTCTATCTCTAATACTGGGTATCTTTGTAATTATTTTTTAGATAAAACTAAGGCATTTATTCTGTTACATTTCATAAATATACCAAACTGTCCAGTTGTATGTACTAAGTTATACATAATACATTTCATGTTCTTGCAGCACAATCCTATGCATATTTATTTGGAAGTAAGTCCTGTAGTGTTCAATTGAGCTTACACCCTAGTAAGTACGTATGTTCAGGATTGCAATCTTAAGGTGCAATCCTATGCATGTTTAGACAGAAAAAACATCCTACAACTCCTAATATTGCCTAGCCAGCAGTGGTGGCTAGGGAATCCTGGGGCTTGTAGGACTTTTTTACTGTCTAAACATGCATAGGATTGCGCACTTAAAGTAGCAAAATAAGTTTAGGTAAGTGCTGCATATATTTCATTCCCCCCCCCTCCAAAGATTTCCAAACCCCATGGCTTCAAAATTTCCAGAAATGTTACAACTCTATTATTCAGTGTGGGACAATGGTGCCCTGGGGAGTAACTACATTGCTATGTCTACCCACACATTCTGCTTTCTTCAAACAGCACCAGAGTGGGAAAATGCCATGCTACAGTACCACTGCTGGTAACATCTGAATCAGGCCTTAGATTAAAATATATCTTGGATGTGTTGCTGTTGTTGTTGTTTTGGTTTTTATGATGGTACTTTCTGCTGGTTGTTTATTGCATTTTGTGGATTCGGTTTTACTTTATGTTATTATATTGTTGTAAGCAGCTTTGAGTTTCTTTTTGAAAAAAGAAGTGGGATATAAGTTTTTAAAACAAATCAATAAAATAAGAACCAGACAAACAACACTAAAAGCAAAACAAGGTAGAAGTGATCATTGTATAAGTTACCAGTACAGTGTAACAACCTTAGCTTTTATCACATGATATGAAAAATGTATTTCCAATTAATAATGGTGTGTGTCAAGTGCTATCATAACATTTGTGGGTGGGTTGTGCTGTCTTTTTGCAGATTGATAAGACGATCATACATGGAAATAGCATTGCTATATTTTTATTTAATTACAAATAAGGAGGAATCACCAACTTCGGGCACACTGAAGGGAAGAACATTTAAACCAAAGGTATGTATCAGTTTTTATACTACGGGCATATCCCCACAGTAACTTTAGTGATAAGCTAGAAGTGCAGGAAGTGTTGCCTGAAGATAGAGATTAATTTTTTTGTGACTTAGGGCACAGTCCTATTGGGATGTCAGTAAGCCCCTGATCCCAGAGGCTTATTGGCGTCCAATGTATAGTGGGAGGAGGGGTGGAGGCGATCTTCACCTCCCTGTCATCCTGCTCTGCTTTTTTACCTGTCTAGCTGGGGTGTTTCGGAGGGGGAGGGAAGGAGGCTTGAGCAACTTCAGGATACCTTGTATCCTGGCCGCTCCAGTCTCCTCCTCTCCCTGCTCCCCCGAAACACCCCCTTTAACTCCTCTCCAAGATCACTTTCCCAACCTCAGGGAGAAGCCAGCCTGGTTCTTTCCACATCGGCTGCAAGGTGGTGGAGGGGGCGAAGCTCTGGTTCCCAGCTCCGAGGTTGGAGTGCTGTCTCCGACCTCGGAGCTCAGAATCCAAACTCTTCTATAGCTCCTCAGACAATGTATAGGGGCTATAGGATTGTTCCCTCCATGCAACATTCCCATTTATGAATTGTAACACCCATGCTGACTCCTGCAATCCTCCATGTGGATCAGCTTGGTTGTCTTGTGGAGTATATAAATCAGATCTACCAAATCACTATATCGAAACCCCCATCAAAGCTCTCATGCAGGCTTACTAACTCTTTGAAAGGAGAGTTGAAAGCTCTTTAATGTTATTATAATGACTGTTGCCTATTTATGATTGTGTTAAATTAAGGTTAGTGGTTGAATACCTAAATAATAAAAACAATGAAAGGCTATTGTAATTCCGAAATACAGAAGGACCTCTCCAGTATTGACCCTAGTAGCATGATACCCTGAGTTATTTACTTACTTACTTACTTACAGTATTTGTATACCGCTCCATATCTAAGTAGATTCTGGAGTGGTGAACAGTAAAAAGACAAAAACATAAAAGAAACAAAAACCACACATTGAAAACAAAGTAACAATTACAGTGGTGGTTGGAGAGCAGAGAAGGCTTCCCGAAACTATACAGTTATCGTTGAGTTATACAGCCAAATAGAATAGGTTTGGTTAACCCTCTCTTTCTCCTTTGGTTCCTTGAAGTTGTGCACAGAGCTGCTTTCAGAAAAGGTGATTTACTTATTTTTTAAGGACAGGAAGTTCTGTCATGTAAACTGCTTAGAAATGTTAGTATATTAAGAAAATATACAAGTAAAAATAATAAATAAATCATATGGACAGTATTTCTTGTTTTCTTTTGGTCCTGTTGTGACACTTCTAGTTGTCTTGTTTTTCAGAGAAAACAAATGGATATCTATTCCATACTTATATCAGTCCTATCTCCTCTTATTCTCCTGAGGGTCCTGGAGGGCATTCCTCAACCTCAGGATAGTCCCCTGAGTGTGTAGGCCAGTCTTCAATGCTTCTCCGGTGGGAGGAGCCACCGTGCTGAGCGAGTTGTTTGGTCGAATCAGATTGGAGCTCCTAAAAGCCTAATCCTGCTAAATTAGTTAGAGTTCTCCTTTTCCTCCCCACACCTCTGTCATGCCCTAGAGTAGATTGTGGTGACCCACAAGGGCTTGAAAGAGGTGGGGGGGGATGTTGATGACTTGATCACTGAGGAACCCCCAGGCTTTTGTTAGGCTGCTCAAGCCATAGATTAAAATAACAGCAACTATGAAATGTGGCAGTGTTTATTCCCTGGACTCAGCAGTTGGGTTTACCTGACTCTGGAGAAGGTGTCTTGCCGAGCACACACAAAGCAGAGAGAGCTGCTGCTAAAACTTGTCCCTAGAGTGGGCAAATGTATCGAAGTGCTAATCAGTGCACAGTGCATTATCATTGGCTAACAGACTCTATTTTCTCCCAAGTTAAGTCATGTAGCTGTACCTGTAGTAGATGCTCCATTAATGGCCCTCATATATATAGCAGTTATCCCCACAGATGAAAAAAGTGGATCTAAGGATATGTGTGATAGAGTGTAGAAGCTGTTCTATGTAACAAATTTGAAGTATCTGCTGCAGCCCTCCAGGCCTCAGTCACCAACTCAGTGTTTGCCAGTCTGGGCAGAGGAACTAGTAGGATTGGACTTGATACCTAAACCAGTGAAAAATGGTCTAAATAAATTTGCCCACTCAGTAGCTGGCAGATTCATCCCTAGATGCCATCCACTTCGACTCTAGAACTATGGTGATGAATAACCAGAAGGAACATCTGGCTAAGAAACTGAGAGGTGGACAAGCACTTCAAAACATAGACTGAAATCCATCATGATGTCCATCAAGAAGCAGGATTTTTTGGCTTTCACTGACTTACCTGAAGCATACTTTCAGATTCCAATCAGAGAAAAACATCAAAGGTACCTCTGATTTTGCTATGAAACTACCACTACCAATACAGGGCACTACCTTTTGGACTGACATTGGCACCCAGGATATTCTTAGTAGAGTTGGTGGCACACCTGAGGTCACAAGGAACATGCTTTTATCCTACATGGACAACATCTTCAATCATTCACAATGAAGAGTAAAAAACAAACAAACCCAGATGTTCAGACTACCCTGGCATTCCTCAAGAACCATAGTATCATCATGAACTGGGAAAAGATCTGTATAACAACAGACACCAGCTTACCTGACTGCAGGGCTCATTTGTGAGAGAAGGTACCTCAAGGGACTTGGTCCTAGTCAGAGAAATGGCTAAACTTAACTGGTTGGAGCACAGTGGGTGCTACAACCAATCAATACTGATAATTCCTCAGCATCAGTGGTCTTCCAGGGCAATGTCCTTAGCTTCTGCCTTCACCATACTTATGGAAGAGGTAAATAGGGCCTCCCGGAGTGTATCTATTGCCCTTAGTCCTTCTTACCTTTATTTCCTTTCATGTTGAAGGTCCCAAACAGCAGGATTGAGGTTTCACACTCATTGGCATAGTTTTGTTTTTGTTTTCCAGTTAGAGATAGAGGGGATACTTGCTCTTGCAGTCCAATTTAGTAGGACAGGGTGGCTTCTCCCTCTGGAGAAGTGATGAAAATTGAATCTGCCTACATGCTCAGGCAGAGGTGCCATTCCAAGGTTGAAGAATACCCTCTGGGAGTCTCAGAGGACAGAAATTTATGGTAAGAACATTTCAATTTTTCTCACCATCACCTCAAACTAGGCTATACCTACAGGATCATAAAGTAGTGTAATACTTCTATTCTGCAAGTGCAAATGTTTAGAATGCCAGTTACTCTATTTGCTTGCCTGTTTTTCAATGCCCAAATTTATTGCAACATAGAAATCACTAATTCCGGAACAAACACACAAAATTGCTTTTCCATTTAAGATAACAAAATTGCAGAATTTTAAATCTTTAAAGTTGCAATTCTATACACACCTACTTAGGAGTAAGTCGCATTTCACTCAGTGGGGTTTAGATATGTATAGAATTACACTGTAAAGCACTACAAGGCTTTTCAGAAGTTTATAGTAGGTTGTGTGATTTTAAAAGTGTATATGGGTGCTTTTCCATAATCCATTTATCATTTCCAACTGACCTAAATTAGAACTTCTGTTAAATTTAGCGTACCAGCAGTAAACACCGTGTTACTGAGGAAATTACAGCCCTGGAAATGTACAGAGTGCAGGCCTGGATTGCAATAAGAGCTGCTGCACAGGTTTGTGCTTTTTTTTTTTTTTTTTTTTAAATCTGATTAATCAAGCATTCCACAGTTTACATCAGCCTTCCCCAACCTGGATGGGAAATATGGGAGTTGTAGTGCAACACATCTGGAGGGCACCAGGTTGGAGAAGGTTGGTTTACTTTATTATAGGAAATAAAGGAAGATGGGGTGGTTGTGAGAATACAGACATGCCTTGGATTGAGAGCATAATTTGTTCCGGAAACATGCTTGTAATCCAAAACACTCTTATATCAAAACGAAATCCCCCCAAAAAAATTTGTACAGAGATTTTTAATTTAAGCCGTACTACAGTACTTGTATTGCAAGACGTCACTTGTATATCAAGTTAAAAAAAATTAAAAAAAATATTTAAAAATTTGCTTGTCTTGCAAAACGCTCTCAAACCAAGTTACTTGCAATCCAAGTAACTTGTTATCCTGTTATATATTAGAAAGCCTCTATACTGTCAACGTCAGTTATTACTTTGTATAGTTGAGGCAATGTCTTGGTTAAAACCTATGTAAGAGGAACAGTTAATTTCAATAATACCAACATTAACATTGATTTTAAAATTTTAATTGGAATGTGAAGATTTTTAATATTAAGTAACTCATGGCTCCTCTTCAATTTACAACTTATTTCTGGTAATTATATTTTAATCTAATGCATCATTAGAGAGGAATGAGAAATGCCCCTCTTTGTATCAGTACACAAAATACTTACAGTGGACATTCATCAGCGTTTTTGGTCTCTGCTGAGAAGATATTGCAGTAAAAGTTTTGTATACATAGTTACTTCCTTTAAAATCCCAAATGAATATGCATAGAAATAAAAGTTCTCAATTTAAGCCTGGTCATTGTTTTAATCTGCTAGTGATATAATGCTACCAGCAGAGTATTAGGGCACTCTAGATGCCTCCAAACAGAACCACAGGGAAGAACACTTCTAGGTTTTCCATTGCTAATCTGGGCATGAAACATGTAAATAAGCAGGCTCTTTCAGTAGTGATACGCTTGGACAAAACCTTATTAAAAGCAAAAGTTGTTTGTTCAGAGAAAAAGCAGTCAGAATTAACATAAAATAAGCAAAATGCAGGATTACTTGTAGGGAAGGATGTCTTTCTTTACTACTTGACTAAACTGGGATTACCAAACTGAGCCCCCACCCCAAATTTACACATTCCCAAATTCCTTCATTTCAAACCATTTCAAAGAGTCCAAAATGTCTCCAGTCACATGGCTTCTAGGTATCCCAAGCTTTGGAACAGCTTACCTATCTCTAGTGCATCTTAAAAAAAACCAAAAACCTAACAGCAGCAAAGGTAAAAGATGTCACACGTTAAAACTGGAAGCAATAAAACTAGGTGTTATACATTAAAAGCCTGTTGAATAAGAAGTGTGTTCAATTTATGGCAAGAGACACAGAGGGAACCTGACAAATTTCAATTGGGAGAGCATTCCAGAATTGCAGCGCCACTAATGAAAAGGCCCTCTTGTGCTCAGTTGCTGAATCTCTCAAGATGGCACCAAGAGCAAAGCCTCTGATACTGAATTTAATTCCCATGCAGGCCTATATGGGAGCAAGTCCCAGATCAATTGAATCCATGGTAGACAATTCAATTCTCACCCCAACTCAAGTCTTTCTTGCTATCTTACTACTGCTTTCTTTCTTCCATGCTTCCCCCCCACACACACATTCTCTCTCTCTCAGACACACACGCACACATACCTGTCCAAGGGAAAAGTAATTAGAAGAACGCACTGCTTTTTCATATACGTTCTGTCTACGTGCCTGTTAGATTTTAACAGAAGCAAGTAAGGATGTTGCTGCTCTTCTAGAGAAAAAGGTTGGCTAAAGGAGCAATAGCTCCTCATGAGGTGTCCAAAAAGGGTGCTGACAGAAAGAAGGCACTGAAGCAGACAGAAGTTAAAATATAGGACTGTCCAGTTTAAAAGAGAGCCAGTGTGGCGTAGTGGTGAGAGTGTTGGATTGGGACTCGGGAGATCCGGGTTCTAGTCTCCCCGCTCAGCCATGAAACTCACTGGGTGACTTTGGGCCAGTCACTGACTCTCAGCCTAACCTACCTCACAGGGTTGTTGTAAGGATAAAATGGAGGGGGGGAGGAGGATTATGTAAGCCATCTTGGGTTCCTTGCAGGAAAAAAGGTGGGGTATAAATATAAATAAATAAAAAAGAGGACAACTGATCAGCCTGCTAGGTGGGGAAGAAGAGAGAGAGAGAAGGGGTGGCATCTACTTTTGGCTCTGGCTCTACCCACTACCAGCTCCAGGCATGCATCCTCTGGCAGGTTATGCCCAAAGGAATTGGCCCTTGACAGAAAGAAGGTTCCCCACCCCTGATCTATATGAAAGAAGAAATGTTTACAAATTGTTACAGATGTGGCATTATTATTTCAGGATTTCACTGAAAAGCAAACAGGTTATAGGCAAGTTCAAAAGATCTATTTCTATAGATATGTATCAGTAACAATCCATCGCTGAAATTCAGTTCTGGAGAAAACTACGTTTTTGGATTGATATGCATAGGTTTGTCATATAACAGTGACATATTTCACATAAGATCTCTTGAATAGTATATTCATACCAGTGTTCATTATGAAAGATTGATTGTGTGTCTGCAGTCATATATGTGTTCAACTCAAAAGAGCTACATTGCAAAAACATGATGAGGTTAAGAACAGTCCATCAGTTAAGAAGCTTCCTCTGAAAAGTTGGACTGGCTGTTTCACTCAAAGGCATATCTAAAAATGCAGAAAAAATTTAAACATTATGGATTTCAGAAAACTTACTTCGAGATTGTTTCTTTTTCTAAAAAAAAAGTTTATATGCTGCTTTGTCTTTAAAAGAAATCAAAGCAACTAATAATATAAGTAATTAAGAATGCAATTCTGTGCATGTCTACTCAAAAGTAAGTCCTACTGAGTTCATTGTGTATGATTTCCAAGCTGCAGGCCTATACATACAGGGAGTAGTCCTCATTGAACAGTAGAACTTACTTCTGAATAAAGAAGCATAGGATTGTACTGTTAGACTGCAATCATAAACACGTTTACTAGGAAGACATAATTCAGGGGCCATAATTCCAAGTGAACCAGTGTAAAACTGTCAGAAACCATCAAAACAATAAGCAAAGCATGACACAGCAGCAGATAACGAAACAATCGAAGAGGCAGGACCCCATCAAAGTAGTAAACAAGGCAATGAAAGGAGTCAATAAAAGGCATAACCCTATCAGCAACAGCAAAAGACACAAACAAAATCCATAATCGGCCAGCTCTCAAGTCCCCTGGAAAAGCCAGGTTTTAACCAGGCATTGAAACACAGATAATGATGGAGCCAGGTGGGCTTCTCTGGGGAACACATTCCACAACTTCAGAGGTCTTGCTTTTTATCTCTACTCACTGTACTGGAGTCAGCAGGGGGACATGGAGCAAGACTTCACATGTTGAGCAGTGTACAGAGGGAGATACATATGGCAGGTGGTGGTCCTTAAAGTAATCGGGTCCCAAACTTTTAAAGAGCTTTAAAGGTAAAAAGTAGCATCTTAAATTGAGTTGAGAAACTAATAGGTATCCAGTGTAGATTGAACAACAGATTAGCACAATTCAATTTTAGAACCACTCCATTCAATCTCTAACTTCCAACCTAGATTTGTAAATGAGTCATTAGGAAATGGGAAACTCAGAAGTGGCTGCTTCCAATCGCTATGTTTGTTTTGGGATGTCCATAGCATCATAAAGCTCCAGTAGTAGCAGTTATTGAAATAGTCCTTGTTAGCATGTTAAAACACTCAGGCTTGGACTGAGAGGTTTTACTCCTGCGCAAAGGTTCCTAGGATATTAAAGACAGTAAAAAGAAAGTATAAAACCTTTGTACAGTTGCATTGTTTGCTTCCATTTTGATTCAGTGCACTATAGACAAAGGGTACAATCCTATGCATGTTTAGACAGAAAAAAGCCCTACAATTCCCAGCATGCCCCAGGAATGCTGGGAGTTGTCAGAACTTTTTCTGTCTAAACATGCATAGGATTGCACCCTAAGTGCCTTATACTGTATTTATGCATATTTCTCTGTCATTAGGCTAGACACCTAAGCAGTGTGGGTAAATATGTCTGATTTGAAATAATTTGTGTAATAATTAACTTGTCAGTGTCAATGATTTTCGTATGGTATGTCAGAAGAACATGGAGCATTGATCATTTACATTTAATATATATAGGGGACTTGGTTTTTGCTGCTAGTTTTCTGATTTCCAGTTTTAAAGCTAGTGCACATTACATTGAGCCAAATATGATTAAATACATCTTAATTCTAGGTCAGTGAAGCTATTCTGACTTCCCAGCAATTAAGTGGAAGGAAGGCTGTTAAATTGTATCATGTGAGACATACAGTACAACAACACATGCCAGAATGTGCTCTTCTGGACCTCAGTTCTTCGTACAAGGATTTTTTGTCTGGTATTTGTCTATTAACTGTGTATTATTGCATGGTCTGAATGTTGTTAAACCAGAAAATTAGCATGCCCATGGATATCCCTATAAGGTGACTAAAAAAAGCCAAAGAAAGATGATGAAAAATTGGTATTTATCTTGTTTTTTTACTTGAGTATTAAAATAAAGCTCTGCCTCACCTTTTATTGTATCCAAGGTGCAAAAATTAAATTACAAAAAACATTTCCCAACACATTCTTCACAGACATTAGGTAAGATGTTCTCCTAATGTTTTCCTGAGTGAAATAATCCAAACTAACTCACCGGTTACCTTTTAAGCACTGTTGCCAAATGGCATAAGGAAGGCAGCAATATACTCCTATTCCAAATTTTGCAGGCGTTTGCCCACAGTCCAAGGACCATTTCAGTAATACAGTGATTGACATGGATAGCTGTTAGTGAAGTGAATCAATAACTAACATGCATAGGAAATAAGATTGTGCTGCCAAAGTTACAGCAATAAGGAATTCCTGCATAGATTATGACTGGTGCAATGCAGATAAATAAATATCTAATTTATATTTAAAAACATAAATACCTATTGTAATAAACATACATAATATATTAAATATAGGCTTCAATCCAGTACATCCGCAAACAGCACTTGCACACAGAAAAATCACTATAGGACATTGAGTATAACTTAGAATCATAGAATCATAGAAAAGTAGAGTTGGAAGGGGCCTACAAGGCCATCGAGTCCCACCCCCTGCTCAATGCAGGAATCCAGGTCAAAACATCTCTGACAGATGTCTGTCCAGCTGCACCTTGAATGCCTCCAGAGTGGGAGAGCCCACCACCTCCCTAGGTAGTTGATTCCATTGTCTTATTGCTCTGACAGTCAGGAAATTTTTTCTGATGTTTAGGTGGAATCTAGGTTCCTGTAACTTGAGCCCATTATTCCGTGTCCTGCAAACTGGGATGATCGAGAAGAGATCCTGGCCCTCCTCTGTGTGACATCCCTTCAAATACTGGAAGAGTGCGATCATATCTCCCCTCAGTCTCCTCTTCTGAAGGCTAAACATGCCCAGTTCTTTCAGTCTCTCCTCATAGGGCCTTGTTTCCAGTCCCTTTATCATCCTTGTTGCCCTCCTCTGAACCCTCTCCAGTTTGTCTATGTCCTTCTTAAAGTGAGGTGCCCAGAACTGGACGCAGTACTCAAGATGAGGCCTAACCGGTGCCGAGTAAAGGGGAACTATCACTTCCCGTGATTTGGAAGCTATACTTCTATTAATACAGCCCAAAATTGCATTTGCCTTCTTTGCAGCCACATCGCATTGCTGGCTCATACTCAGTTTGTGATCTACCACAATTCCAAGATCCTTCTCACTTGTAGTATTGTTGAGCCAAGTGTCCCCCATTCTGTAACTCTGCATTTGGTTTCCTCTCCCTAGGTGCAGCACTTGGCATTTATCCCTATTAAATTTCATTCTGTTGTTTTTGGCCCAGCGCTCCAGCCTATCGAGGTCACTTTGAATTTTGTTTCTGTCTTCCAGAGTATTAGCTGTTCCACCCAACTTTGTGTCATCTGCAAATTTGATAAGCATTCACTGTACCTCCTGATACAAGTCATTAATAAAAATGTTGAAGAGCACCGGGCCCAGGACCGAGCCCTGTGGTACCCCGCTCGTTACCTCTCCCCAGTTTGAGAAGGAACCATTGATAAGCACTCTTTGAGTCCGATTCTGTAGCCAATTGTGGATCCACCTGATAGTTGTTCCATCTAGCCCACTCTTAGCTAGCTTACTAATCAGGATATCATGAGGCACTTTGTCGAAAGCTTTGCTGAAGTCCAGATATATAATGTCCACAGCATTCCCACAGTCCACAAGGGAGGTTACCCGATCAAAAAATGAGATCAGATTAGTCTGACAGGATTTGTTCTTGACAAATCCATGCTGGCTTCTAGTAATCACTGCATTGTTTTCAAGGTGCTTGCAGACTGATTTCTTTATAATCTGCTCCAAAATCTTCCCGGGGATTGATGTCAGGCTGACTGGCCTATAGTTCCCAGGTTCCTCCTTCTTGCCCTTTTTGAAGATGGGAACAACATTTGTCCTCCTCCAGTCGAATCATAGAATGGTAGAATATATATGGCAAAATAAATAAAAGAAAGAATGGACCTGTTATCTCTTCCCCCTAGGCGTGCATAGAGACATCATACTAGGCCATTACAATATTGTTGTCCAGCCTGCTCCTCCTAGCCAATCAACAAACGCAATCATGTTCCTTGATAAAGTCTGGATGACAATACGGGAGGTATGTAGAGGCCTCCAATGACCCATAACAGCCACCAGGTGTAATTCCTGTTGACATGCCAAGTGTGGAGAGGGGAACATGGCTCCATTAAGCCTGTGCCTGTGGTGGACTAGATTGAACTCATAATACTTAATAAAGTCATTGTCCATATCTCAGGCTGCATGGTATAAAGTACAATGTAGTGAAGTGTCACCATGCTCCTTTTTCGGAAGTTGGGAAATTATTTATTCCGTCATTAAGAGTGTAATGTGTAAATTATTGCCTAGCTAGGGGTTAGGTACGTAGCCTGCAAGCTGCTGCAGGTGTAAGTATTGGATGCTTCTGTGCCTCTTTTGGCACTGGCTTCTTGTCCTAGTCTGTGATTGACATGATCATAAATTAGCTTCTTTGTAGCCCCATTTTTTTGGGTTCAAATTCCAGGGGGGGAAAGAAGAATAAAAACTATCTCAGAATAGGAACTGAAGTGAGCAGACAGTTCAGAGCACATTGAGTATGTGGGCAAACAAGTCATCTGTACCAAAGTACAGATGCAGGGCAGATTGATTAGCAAGTACTCAGCCAGAGCACAGATTACTTGATCAAGTGAATGAATGGCACATAATTATAAGGGAAAGCAAAAAGCCTCCAGTATCATTAGCCAGCAGAGGAAAATTACTTGCCAACTCAAAGTATGATAATACTGGATGAAGGAAGGTTCTTCTACATGATAAGGCTAGGAAAAGCCCAATTGTTTGCCCATGTATGTATGTATTTGTGGAGGAAGGGGGGCTGGTTGGCCCGCCACCACCCCACCCTTACCTACCCAAAGGACCCAAGACCCCCAGAGATCTCAAGGTACCAGATTGCCAAGCCTCACCTCCTTGCAACCCTACTTGAATCTCTGTTCAGGGACTCGCCTTTAATTCTGTAACCTGGATTTAGATACTGAACCAAGCAGAGCAATCCACAAACACCATGTGGAGTAAAACCAAGACAAGGTTTATTCTGGTAGCATTTAACAACAAAAGTGGGAAATGAGAGAAGCACACAAGAGAGAGAGAGACGCTTTGGCACACAGAAATAGAGCTGCAAAATAATAAAACCTGATTCTATCTCCCAGGCACATAACTCTGTTCCCTGGGGGTCAGTCCTCTTCCTTCCAGGGTTAGATCCAGCACAGCCCTGCCGCCCGGGGGGAACTATTCCATCTACCCGAAGGTCCGAGATGGTAGCCCTCCACAGGGCTTGCCTTTACCAGAGCCCTCAATCAGCTAATTTCACCAGGAGCTACCTGGGGTCGGTTCCTGATGGCCCCCCCGAAGGGTTGGGGCCTCTGCTTGGCCCGCCATTGCTCTACAGCAACCATGCGGGCCCAAAGACAAGACAAAGACACACAGGCTACACGTTGGGAAATAGCTCTTCCCCCCTCCCCCTTTCTGTAGCTTTCCTGTCTTCAGCCAATTAGATTGAACTTCACCTGGCCAGTGAAGAGCCAGTGTGGTGTAGTGGTGAGAGTGTTGGACTGGGACTCGGGAGATCCAGGTTCTAGTCCCCGCTCGGCCATGAAACTCACTGGGTGACTTTGGGCCAGTCACTGACTCTCAGCCTAACCTACCTCACAGGGTTGTTGTGAGGATAAAATGGAGAGGAGGAGGATGATTATGTAAGCCGCCTTGGGTTCCTTGCAGGAAAAAAGGGCGGGGCATAAATATAATAAATAAATAAATAAAGGGAGACCCATGAGTCGTGACTCATGGCTTACTGGGCCTGAACTACATTTGCATATGAAAGCCCTAGATCGGACTCTCAGGCGCCATGCCCCATCCTATGCTTTATGTACCTTTTGCCTCCTCCCAGCCCCCCCAACTGGCCTTACTTGGTTTACACATGAGGAGGCGTGTGTGTGTGTGTGTGTGCGTGCATGTGTGCATGCAGGAACCCCCAAAGGCTCTTTTCTTCACAGTATTATATTTTAATCCACCCAATGGCCAGTGTTCTCTGGGTGGATTAGAAGCAGTTGCTGTTTTTTATTTTATTTTGTTTCTGAAAGTAATAAATTGGCACACATAAATAAATCACTCCTTAAACCCCACCCTTTCTGTGAAGACATTATCACAGCTCCCTAAGCCCCATGTCCTACTTGCAACTAATTCTAACTATGTGTAAGTAAAATAATTGCATATTCCTCCACTTCCCTTTTCTCTTGATGGTGCTATATTAATTACTAAATAATAAACCCAGTATAGTTAGAAATGTCTTGACTGGACTTCACTGTATTGCAATTAGTTGTAATTTTTTAATGCTAAATTGTGCACAATATGGAACTTACTAAACAATTACTATTTGATGACAGTATATTATTTCATATTACTGAGAGCTGGAATGATGTTTGTGATTTCCAGAAGGATATGAAGTTAGCTATAAAGTCCCCATGATGTCTTGTGCACAAGAGGAAAGATCAGAAAGTGATGGAGCTGAAAGTGCTTCTTCTGACGAAGGCCAGGGAAAACTGAAGATACCCTGGGTTCACGTAATTCGCTACAATACTTACTTAACCAGACTCTTGAACATGAGTCCTCTGGTTGGTAGGTAGCATTTCTCTTTTGGAGGACTAATATCTCTTAGATCAATTATGCTATGCACATACTTTTATTTCTCTGGAGCAACCAAACTATCACAACAGTACTAGCTCTCATCCAGCATCAGCTTGATAACAGTAGCTTGAGGAGGGAGGGTAGCCAACTGTATGCTCAATTTTCCTAATTTCACTCATAAGGAAAAATGTGCACCCGTTTTAAATATGTGGAGTTCCACCTATATTGGGCCTGCTTGGAGCTTTTAGTCTTAGATGACTATAGCTTCAGTGGAAAGAAAGGAAGTGCTATGCTCAGTGGTAGAGTGCATGCTTTGCATGCAAAAGAGTTCAGGTTCAGTCCCTAACATCCCTATGTAGGGCTGGGAAAGAGCCCTTTGATACTCTGGACAACCACTGTAGTCAGGGTAGACCAGCAGTGCACAGCTGGTGAGTTTTCTGCAGAAAAGCGCAGACCGCAGAAAGGAAGACCTCAGAAAGACCGAACAAAGGAGGCTTTCAGTGGTAAGCAGGGAAACCTGTTCTTATTGCTGATCAGTGATCAGAGATAAGCGCAATTAAAAGACATTTAATCTTTAATGTCCTGTTGGGCATTTAAAGTTTAAATACATTTACATTTTAGAATTAAGCTGTTCCTTGCATGCCTGAAAGCTGTTGCATTGGGGCTTACTTCTGAGTAGGCAAGCATGGAGTTGAGCTGTGCTTTCCAAGCCTGAAAGCTGTTGGACTGGGGCTTCCTTCTGAGTAGACATGCATGGAGTTGGGTTGTGCTTTGTACACTTGGTGGGAAAATGTCCAAATTGGTAAGAATTACATTTGTGTATGTCTGTGTGAGGATGTGCAGCCCCCGGCCCCCAGCATACCCCATCTGTGCCCTCACAAAAAGGATGTGCACCCTTGGTGTAGACAGTGCGGAGCTAAATGGACTGAAACCATTAAGAGGCTTGTGGCACCTTAGACTAACAAATTATAGACTAAAACATTTATTCGGGCATAAATTTTCACAGACACAAAATAATAATAAATAAATTAGTCTTTAAGGTGCTACAAGATTCTTTGTTGTCTATACTAAGTCAAACCATTTAGTCCATTTAGCTCAGCGCTAGATACACCAAGGGGTCACAACCTTTTTGGCCTGAGGACACAGCAGGGGTATGTTTTTTTTATTGTTGTTGTTGTTGTTTTTGCTACAATAGACTAACATGGCTACCCTTTAGAAACTGACTTAGTATAAGGTAGCTTCCCATGTTTGTAAGAAAAAGCATGGGGCAAGGTTCCACCCCAAACATGAGTATTCTTAAGGTCCTGGTATAGTTCCATCACTAAAGTCTCCAGAAATCCTGGAGCCAAGCGTGCCATTTACTATTTTGTTTAATTTCATAATCAATATTATGGCAGAAATGTTCACTTCAATTAGTTGCTCCTAACTAGTAATGTCTGAAATATCCTGGGTCAAATTCCAAATTTGTTTAGTTTATAATGCTTGTATTATGAATCATTTGTATTTTTAAAGACTTAAGTAGAAATAGTCATGAAATATCTTCTCTTTCCACAGCTGTTCCAAAAGCAGGTGAAGGCTTATTTGTTAAAGAAGATGTGCTATTCACTTCAGTGTTTGACACAACTATTACCCTGCGCTTAGGAGAACTGCATTCTTTCTTAAAAACCTATTTGCCTATATATTCTGGCTGCTGTCTTCAGGAGCCTCCAAAACAGCTATATGGTTTTGAAAAGCCTTGCTTTAGTATGACTGTTCTTGGAAAGGTAATTTGATATTTAACGTTACTTAAATTATTTTTATTTTCTATTTTCAATATTTATACCCTGTTTTTTTGTAAAATATGAAAGATGTCTTATAATCAAAAACAAAATCCATTATAATAAGCAAGTATCAATAAAACAACAACAATAGTATGACTAAAAGACTAAAAATACAGGGTGGAAGCAATCTTTTGGTCCCTAGACAGTGTCTGAGGGGGCCATAGGATATTTTGGATTCCGCAATCTGAGGTGGGAGACAGCACTCTTACCTCGGAGTGGGGAATCAGAGCTCCATCCCCACTCCATTTGCCCTGTCAAAGTCAGCACGGAAAGAACCATGCTGGCTGCCTCTCCAAGGTCAGGAAAGCAACCTTGGGGAGCGGGTAAAGGGGCGTTTCAGTGGGTGGGGAGGAGAGGAGACTGGAGAGGCCAAGATACAAGTTATCCTGAGGCCTCTCCAGCCTCCTTCCCTCCCCCTCCGAAGCATGCCAGCTAGATGGGCAAAAAAGCCCGTCTAGCAAAAAATGCAGGGCAGGAAGACGAGGGGGCGATGCCCTGCATAGGATGACGGTAAGCCTCCGGGTTCGGGAGCTTACGAACATTGAGGGCACAGCCCATAGGACTGCACCCTAAGAGAGCAATCTTATAGCCCCTAGACAATGTCTCAGGGGCCATATGATATTTGGGATTTTTGCCTAAGAGGGTGATCCACAGCCTCGGAGGGGGAAACCCCAGCTCTGATTTTCCCCACCCCACTCCTCCCAGGTACTGCAGAAAGCTCTGCAGAGCCTTCCTCTCATGAGGTCTGTGTCACAACCTCTACGGAGGACAGGCAGGGAGGAAACAGGATGTGCCAGTCAGAGGGGAGAGGAAGTGGATCCACGAGCCTCTCAGTTCCTGTCCCCACCCGCAGGAAGGTGAGCAAGGCAAATGGGCTCAGGGGCCCATCTAGCACTACAAAGGAGGAATGTGAGGTGAAAATGCCTCTATTGTTTCTCCCACCCTGCCTTGCTCTTTCTGGCAGGGTTTAGGAGAGATGGAGGGCTCTAGTGGGTATCCTGTTGGCTTGTACCCTTAGAAGATAAAACAGCTTAAGAATGGTAACCTACAAAGGTTTGCTAAATAAAGCAGTCTTCACTGCAGTGCATATTCCATCTGGGACAGAAATACCAAGGTCTTTCTCCCATTTCTTCTGATATGTCAAGAGTTCTTGGGACTGTAATTCTTTCCTAGTTGCATACATTTTACTAACTAACCCCTGTCAGAGGCCCAGCTTCAGGGTTGCCATGGGCCTATTAGTTTTAGTTAGAATTTGATCAGAAGTGGTCTGGCAGGGTTTAGGCCCAGGAAGCCTGTGGAATGTCAAGGCCTGTGTGAGAAGAACTCTGTCAGTGTTCTCAGGTGAAAGCAAGCATGAGTTGGGTCACGCCCCCTCGTCCAGATGCAGTGTCCACCTTTGCAGACATGAGAAGCTGGCAGCTTCTCTGGAAGCTTAGTAGAAGAGGGGTGGTGGTATCAGAGGTGTCACTCAGGTTAAAGCCTCACCCCTGAAGGGTAGAAGGGAAATACCTGGTTTAGATGGAGGCCTCGTGATGAACTAAATCCCGTGTCTGTTAGTTGTGTAGTAAGAAGGCTGTTGTAACCATACCTTAGCTTTAAAGTGGATGCACAGCCTTAGGAGCGTCACTTAGAACATTTTCATCTTTCTCTGCCTTTATCTTCTCTGTTTAGACTTATCAACACCTAGGCCTACTGAAGCACTCTTCTTATTTGGACTCTTCTCTGGATTTTGTGAAGAACTTGCTGTGAAAAGGCTGTCATGCTTTTCATAGACTGTGCCTTGTTATAGACTATAGATCATGTGCGTTTGGTAGAATAGACCCCAGAGCCTGGCTGGGCTAGGGTCAATCTTGACTCTCAGACTTTCCTATGCCTGGACCTAGGCAACATAAAGATCCCAAGGTGGAAGCTTTAGAAATCTCTATGTGTAAGAATTGTCTTTGACTTGCTCTGGAACTTGTTCAGAACTCTTGGATCTCTTAAGCCTGAACTCACAGAACACAGAGGTTCCAACATGGTTGGCAAAGTTGGTGCTGACCTCTGTGTAGGTGTGCAGATTAGTTCAGCTCTTGAACCCTAGTTTTTGATTGCCTGAGATGGATGGCCTCAGGAATCATTCTGCCCCTGACCTGTGCCCCCTGAGCTGCAGAGATTACAACTGGGAAACTGTTGTCTGGGTCTCTGACTTGGCTGTAGTTATTAGCCTCGAAAAGTTGTGAAAAAGCTATAGCAACTGTCACCAGCTAGATTTGTTTTTGAAGATTGTAACCATTAAGCTTTTGCCATGAGATACCTTGTAATAAAAGAGTCTCACTGATCTAGAGTCTCCTGTGTCAGAATGCCACAGTGTGTGTCTGCAGGGATCATGACAACTCCTTTTTAACTGACCTTTGCAGCCATATTTCAATATCTGATTATTCCCTCATTGAACCATGTTTTCTAGTTGATCAGTGCCTAATTTGGAAGCAGTTTAGGAATGTGTGTTTTCCTTTTGTTTATTATCTCATATAATAACATTATTTTTTAAGAAACAACTTAATGTATACAATTTACATTCCCACTTAGCCATGTCCCTTAATATTGCTTTCTGATTCAATTGTTCATTATAACAAGAAGACATCTATGGGAAAAGACCCAGCACTAATCTGGCTCCATATTCTCTCACTGCTTTATAGGTGTCTCAAAGATCAGGCCATTTAAATTTCAGAGTAAAATTAAGTTGAAAAAACATCACTTATGGCTTGTTTTATTGTTTCCAAACTTTCCATCAATTCCTCATCGATTAATAGAAGTTTAGCTAGCTGTCACATATGTTCCTTCCCTTGACTACTTGTTAAAGGGGCATGATTTGCAGACTGAAAAAAGTATTTCTTTTCATTTGTTTTATAAAAAAGGTTTTTTTAAAAAAACGTATCAGTTCTAGAAGAAGAAGAATGTGTGATAGAATCAGAAGTGTAATCCTTTTCATGCTGATGTAAATATCTCCACACATCTCTCATTTGCCTTTGTTGTAAATAAACAGCATAAACGTAACAAAATGATTTTGGTAGTGTCTGAATTACGTTTGTCTCTTACCATCTTTTCACCTTGGAGGCAGGAGGGCATTTTTAATCCTTTGGGATTGCCTTCCCATTCAAATAAGAGGCAGGGCCAGCAGAACACATCAAAAGGATACTTTTTTAGGTTCCATTTTGAAAGCCTTACTTCCCGATCCCAGAAAAGGCCTGTTAGTTTTTAATGTCTGCATTTTCATTCTAGTTGTGGTCAGTAGGATGGTTCAGCACAGTTCCATGTGAGGAAAACAGTCTGGAGTGCATAGTATATTTAGAGGAGACATTCAGGAACTCCTGCCATAATCCTTCTCCCTGAGCATATTCTCTGTCTTCATTACCATCTAGGATACATTTGTTTTGTTCTAATTAATATTTGTTTGTTTGTTACATTCACATACTTGGAGTGCCTACTCCCTTGGATGCCATCAGAAACTGGCTCTTGTCCCTCATCCAATGGGAAGACATCCCATGTGTTCTGTTGACCATGACAAGAAAGGAGACTCAAAAATGTTAAACACAAAAATTATTTCTGCCATTGATAATGTCTTTTACAATCTTGTTTTTTCCATCACCAGTATTTTTTAAAAGGTAAGTATGAAGACCAGGAGGCTTAGAAATTAAGTTATCAATCTGTTTATAATTACCGTAGGCTTCAGATTATTAATGAAAAAAATATTCATATTTTTCATGTTGCTTAAAAAAATTTTTTTTTCAAGCAACATGGAGATTTCAGTTTTATGTGAATAAGCATATAAAATAAGCTAGCTGCATAGTAATTGTTGTAACAGCCCTGAAATATGATGCAGGTTGACTAAAATATATGTAAGCTTTAAAAATATGTATAAAACAGATTATTTAACAATAATCTTATGCTTGGTTTTATATATATTTAGCCAACCCTAGAATCACTTGCAATATCTCGAAGATCATCATCAATGAGAATATCTTCCACTGTTACTTGTAGTTCTGACATGGACATGCATTCAGACAACAAAGCAACCAGTACTCCCATCAAGGAACTTTGTGTGCAGTGGTACCTTCCATCTTTGGAAAAATCATCAAAAGAAGGAGAGACTAAGGTATGATTAAAATTGGTGCTTTCTTTTACTATAAAGCATGCTTTTAATTAATATTGTGCATATGCAGCAAAATGTGAATGTATGTGGTGTTTGTTCCCACATTCCTTTCTAACCAAATCATACATAAAAAGAGAACCAAACATGCTAAAGTAATTCAGGTAGGATGTGGGATTCCCCAGTTCATCTTTGTCCCCTGGGTTCAGGAATGGTCTTCTAGTGCACCAGATAGAATCTTAGGCCTGTTGCCCTCCCCTGGCTGCAGGTGGGCTGAAGAGAAACAAGGAAAAATAAGGTGTAAATAATTCCAAGTTTAATGGGGTAGAGGCCTCAGGATGGTTGTTGGAGTTAGATACTGCTTTCCACATTCCAATTGTGTCTACTGGATGGATAATTTATTTATTTAGTACTAATTCTAGGTACTAATTCTACAGATACTTTTCCTTTAGTTCTTAGCTTACAAGCATATATAGACACACCAATCTATATGTTGTGGTTATTAATATTATTATTATTACTACTACTATTACTACTACTACTACTACTGAAATAGCAAGTTTTTATATTGTGAATATTTCTTTTCTCATGTAGGTTTTGTTCATTTTTGCTTACAATACAAAAGCAGTCAAAATAACCAACATCAAGTCTTTCAATTCAGCCAGTGTGTATTGTGGTTATTTGTGGATCCCACTGAATAGGTAACTTAATCGAATTTGATAATTTTGCTGCATGTTATATTGCATATGTAAGGACATTTTTTATGTGCATGTTGTGGATACTTTGTGTAAATATATTGGTCAAATGATGGATGCCATGGGCAGAATAACCATTTATCAGTGTTTGAAAGCAGTGGCCAAGATCAAAGAGCCCCATGTGTGAGCAGAATGCACTTAACATGCTCAAGGGGTCACAAATCCTTCCCCAGTTACATCTCCCAGCCACATCACATGCCACTCTCTGATTCTCAGGAATGACTTTTAGAGGGGGCATGATGAGAGGCTGCCATGGAAAGCGGATGCTGAACAGCTGTAGTGAGTGTACAGAACACCAAGGATGGCCCTTTGGATTTCAGCCAATAATTACCAAGGAGATCAGTTATCAGTGCTGGTATAGTGGTGGGAAAATGTAGAAGACAAGTGAAGCAGAACATGCACACTAAAAATTAGGCTGGATATCAGGTGTCAGAAATCATTAAATCTATCAAATGGGAAATGGGAAAGCAGTGGTAGTACTTGTGAACCAGTGGAAAACTAACTGAAGAAATAGTTCCATTCCAGTAGAACCTTAAATATTCATAGACTTTCTAGTTAAGTCTAAGTTGTCAGAAAAACATGATTCAACCCAATAGGCAGTGGTATCTAAGCAACCTACACTAAAGAAACAATTAAAAAGAGTCCAGAAGTCTCTGTGACTCGGAAAAAGCTGGTCCACTCTGAAATCCACAGGTCAGATTCTGATCTCATTTGAATCTGTTGCAGATTTGGAAGTAACATTTACAGGGCATCCAAGAAAACCTAGTTCAGAAAGCAATAAAAAGGGAAATTCCAAAGTCTGAAGTTAATTTTATTACTGAAGGAGGTAAATTTTACTTTATACCTGTACAATATCTATAATACTATTGTATAGTGTTAACATCATTCTGTTCTTTTAGTGTTATTGCAGTACGTGAACAGTTGTCCAATCTGAAGCAGCAAATTGAATTGTTAATGCAATCAGTGATGACTCCTCAGGCAGCAAGTGAAATACAGAGAAGTTTGGCTTCAGCAGGATCCAAAACGAATACGGCAAAGGTGCCACTAGATGAAAAAACGAAGGTACATAAAGACAAATTGTTCAGAAAGCACACATATGACAGTCCATAGGTTTGGCATGTATTTTTGTCTTTTGTGATGTGGTAAAGTTATGGAGAAAGAAATGCTGCACATGACTCTTTAATCTACTTCAAGGCATAATTAGCCCTTCTTATATACCTTAATAATCTTCTATTTGCTTGCTTCTACCTTTTCTATTATTTATTTATTTATTATTTGCATTTATCTATCGCCCATCTGGCCGGCAAACCGGCCACCCTGGGCGATGTACAGAAAATAAAACAGAACAAAATACATTAAAACATTTTTCTCCATTAAAATACATTAAAACAGTATAAAATTTTAAAATCTTAGCCCACCCCATATTCCCGCCTGAATAACCAAGTTTTTAATGAGCGGCAGAAGCTCAGCAGAGAGGGGGCATGGCGGAGGTCACTTGGGAGAGAGTTCCATAGTACGGGGGCTGCCACAGAGAAGGCCCTCTTCCTCGTCCCGACCAGTCTAGCTGCTCTGGCTGAAGGGACAAGGAGAAGGCCGTCTGTGGCAGATCTTGTTGAGCGGCCCACTTGGTGTTGCTGGAGACGCTCCTTGAGATAGACTGGACCGGAGCCGTATAGGGTTTTAAAGGTCAAGGCCAACACCTTGAATTCAGCTCGGCAAGCAACTGGTAGCCAGTGTAGCTCCTTGAGCACTGGTGTGATCCCGCCGGCGGCTGCCTTTAACCAGGCGAGCCCCTGCGTTCTGTACCAGCTGTAGCTTCCGAACCGTCTTCAAGGGTAACCCCACGTAGAGCGCATTACAGTAGTCTAGGCGAGAGGAGACCAAGGCATGAACCACTGAAGGGAGCAGATGATTAGGAAGGTAGGGGCGCAGCTGCCGTATCAGATGGAGTTGATACAGCGCTGCCCGGCTCACAGCTGCCACCTGAGCCTCCATGGACAGCTGGGAGTTTAGAATGACTCCCAAGCTGCGGACCTGGTCCTTCAGGGGTAGATGTACCCCATTCAGCACCAGGTCAACATCCCCTAACCTCCCCTTGTCCCCCACCAGAAGTACCTCGGTCTTGTCGGGGTTCAGCTTCAGCATATTCTATAGGGGATTTGCTCAGTAACTTGGTCTGAGAGCGTTTTACAAGACAAGCAAATTTTTAAAATAAATTTTGACTTGATAAACAAGCGACGTCTTGCAAGACAAGTAGTCTAGGGATATAACCGCTTGCCTCAAGCGGGCGTAGCGGGCCGAAATCGGCCCCGCTCACACCCGCCAGAGACTCGCTTTGATATAAGATATGTTTTGGATTACAAGCACGTTTCCGGAACGAATTATGCTCTCAATCCAAGGTATTGGAATTGTGGTAGATCACAAACTGAATATGAGCCAGCAATGCGATGTGACTGCAAAGAAGGCAAATGCAATTTTGGGCTGTATCAATAGAAGTATAGCTTCCAAATTGCGAGAAGTGATAATTCCCCTTTACTCGGCACTGGTTAGGCCTCATCTTGAGTACTGCGTCCAGTTCTGGGCACCTCACTTTAAGAAGGACATAGACAAACTGGAGAGGGTTCAGAGGAGGGCAACAAGGATGATAAAGGGACTGGAAACAAGGCCCTATGAGGAGAGACTGAAAGAACTGGGCATGTTTAGCCTTCAGAAGAGGAGACTGAGGGGAGATATGATCGCACACTTCCAGTATTTGAAGGGATGTCACACAGAGGAGGGCCAGGATCTCTTCTCGATCATCCCAGTTTGCAGGACACGGAATAATGGGCTCAAGTTACAGGAACCTAGATTCCACCTAAACATCAGGAAAAATTTCCTGACTGTCAGAGCAATAAGACAATGGAATCAACTACCTAGGGAGGTGGTGGGCTCTCCCACTCTGGAGGCATTCAAGGTGCAGCTGGACAGACATCTGTCAGAGATGCTTTGACCTGGATTCCTGCATTGAGCAGGGGGTGGGAACTCGATGGCCTTGTAGGCCCCTTCTAACTCTACTTTTCTATGATTCTATGATTTTATGATTCTATTACTGTACATGCAATTTTATACATTTCCAGAGACCTTCATTCTCAGGACTGATCCTGATTTGATTACTTACTACCTTTCAGGAGACCATTGCCCTGACAAAGGCAGCTATGTTTAATGGTTGTTTGTTTCCATCAACTACATTGCTTTTTAACACAAAAGAAGTCTTTCCTAAGATGCTTGTTTTAGTTGAGGGTCAAAGTACACATTACATTAAAGGCACGTTTGAAGTGCATGCTAGGGATATGGCATGTCTTTTTCTTTATAAAAAGCAGCAGAGTCTTGCTGAAGAACAATCAACATGGCTTCTGCAAAGTTAAGTCCTGCCACATACCATTAAGAATTCTGTAGTTTCAACAAGCATATGGATAGGGGTGCTCCAGTAGACATTGTACATTTGGGCTTTCAAAAATAAAAATATTGGGAAAATCACTCACCAAAGGCCCTAAATGAAATAAGCAGCCATGTGAGAAGAAGATGGATCCTCCTGAAACAGGGATGCAGAACCTCCAGCTTAACCCTAATTTGACCTGCAGGGACTCTGCATCCAGCCCAGGGAGGCTTGCGCCGCCGCCACAACCACCATGAGCTCTATTTCCTCTGCCCTGCAAGCTCCACTCCTACTGGGGGTTGGGAAGGAGATGGGGAGAGGAATCCCTGCTGTTATTTCTGATCACAGATCAGAGACAGTAGCAAGGATTCCCCTGTGTGCCAACTGGGATGGGGAGCAGTGCGCAGGGGATTTCCCCAGGGAGGTGGGGGCAGAGGCATCCCTGCTGTTATCTTCAATCACAGATTGGAGATAACAGCAGGGAGTCCCCAGTGTGGCTTCTTCGTTGCACTGTGGCCCCACTCAGGGAAGCTAGCAAAGCCAAGTCAGCTCTCTTCACTCCTCTGTCAGAGGAGTGATGGGGACTCAGCCAGCTCAGCTTGGCCCACCCCACCTCCTATTCCATGGGGGAAGGGTGAGATGGGCAAAGTCTGGGCTGAGTTGGCCAACTTCCCCTTGCTCCTAACTTTGCATATACACAGCTGGCAGTGACCAGAAATGAGATCTTGGAATTGTAGTGGATAGCTCAATCAAAATGTCAACCCAGTGTTGGTAACTGAAAAAGGCTAATTCTATGTTTAGACATTATTAGGAAAGGGATCAAAACAAAACTATCAGTGTAGTAATGCTGCTCTACAGTTCTACAGTACAGCCACACGTGGAATACTATGTACAGTTCCAAAAGCAGGCAGCGATAGGGCCAGGCATACCTCTCTGGGGAGGCTGTTCCATAATCAGGGTGTCACAACAAAAGAGGTATACACCCATCTCACCTCTTGACAGTGGGGGAATGTGGAGAAAGACATAAGCAGTGAAACTGACTTTTTGGGCAGGTTTGTACAGGCATAGCCTGATGCTGGACCATTTAGGGCTTTTTTAAGGTCAGAACCAGAATCTTGGATTGAGCCAGAAACAAATTGGTAACCAGTGGATATAGGAGTGGCCTAATATTATCTGGTCTCCTGGGCCCAGAAGAAAGAAAACAAAACGCAAGTGGCCCTATTCTAGGCCAATTGAAGTCTCTCCTGAACTGTCTTCAAGGGCAGCCCAATGTACAGTAATGTAAGCTGGAGATGACTGAAGTGTGAATGACTGAATTCGGTTCTGACTTCTTCAGAAAAGGGCACAGTTGACATACCTGATGAAGTTAGTAAAAGGCACTCCTGGCACCCACCCCCACCTGAGCTTCTAGGAGTAGCACTGGATCCAGGAATGCTCCCAAACCTGTTGCTTTGCAGGAGTGCAACCCCATTCAAAACAGGTTACAGACCTCTTTCAGGATCCTCAGATTCACCAACCAACAGAATTGATTAAGCGTCTTGATTAAGCATTAGTTTATTCACCTTAATTAAAAACTGCTTGCCTTCCTCAGTGGTAGATGGGGACTAGTTTAATTTTAAATGGGAGAGGGGAGATTTGGTGTAAAAAAAAGGGATGTAATTTTCTTTATTTTTTTGTCAACCATATTTCTTAGACTTTTTATTAACAAGGCTGGATTAGGTTTTCTTACCCAAAAAATAAAGAGACTGTCCATAAATTTCTTTGTGATCTCTTTCTGATAATATCTATGGAGTGGAGTGGTGTCAGTACAGTTCCTCCTTGATGAATGCCAAAGAAAACTAGACATTTATTTTCAAAGTAGGAGACATTTATCATGTGACATTTTTTTATATCTGTTCTAATAAATGATTAATGATGCATGTGCTGGCATTTCAGCTGATGGATATTGTGACAGCACAGACAACAGCTCCCTGCTTTCATTATTGAAAAGCTGTATTCTTTGGGGCTTGGATGGCAAATATTTCAACCAGTCATATAGTACAGTACTTTTAAATGGCAGATGGCATTACTTTTTAAAGACTATTTTGATTCACTGTGGAGTTTTATACTTATTTTCAAGTGCATTGACACTAAAAATAGTGTGGGCATAGAATTGCAGGGCTCTTATGATTGAATTCCAGGCAACTATGTGGGTGCAAATATTTCAGACTAAGTTGCCAGGTCAGGAACATTTGAATTATATTGAACTGTAGAGGTTCTTTGTGCAGTACAAATATAGAACAGAAACAAATTTGAGGAAATGAATTAAAATTTCCAAATGTGAATGGCATATGAAATACTTTAAAAACAGATTTGTTGATTTTACAGGAACATTTCAGTTTTACTGCGTAGCTTACATTTTGTCACTTTGATCCCTTAAATTGGTTATACAGTAATACCTTGGATTGCAAGCATAATTCGTTCCAGAACCGTGCTTGTAATCCAAAACACTCTTATATCAAAGCGAGTCTCTGGCGGGTGTGAGCGGGGCCTGATTTCGGCCCGCTACGCCCGCTCGAGGTGAGCGGTTACATCCCTACGGCGGTGTTGCAAGACCTTGCTCGTTTATCAAGTCAAAATTTTAAAAATTTTTTTGCTTGTCTTGCAAAATGCTCTCAGACCAAATTACTTGCAATCCAAGGTATTACTGTACATGAAAAACATGAGGCCCAAACACAGAGCTTCATGATCATGTCTTCAAGATTTGAAAATTTCAACATTCCTTGAATGTTGAAATTCAAGAAATTCAATGTTCTTGAATTCAACATTTATTTTTAATGTGGGACATTTGATAATTGTTTTGGCTTTGTTTCAGTATTAATTAAAAGCATAGAGCCCAGGGCCTAGTGTGTCCCTTTCAGTTCTGTGATGACGTCTGATTATTGTTCATTACTTTGCTAGACTGGGGTTTCCAGAAACTGACTACATGAAAATACAATAATTTTGTTTATTTTGTCACATTGCTGCAAAGAAAGTGATTAGGATATTTTGAGGGGCCGTATACTGGAAGAGTTGTATTTCTTACAAGATGGTTGTCTTAGAAATGATAACTGCAGCTCCTGGCCTATTTCATTGGCTAAAATGGAAGTACACCATAGACCTACAAACTAATAGACATTAGTGACTCATGACAGTGGCCGTTAATGAAATAGCTGAGGGTACAGTATTGTCCACTGGGCATAGTGGAGGAGATGCTTCAGGGTACAGAAGCTGGGTAAGTAAGTGTAGGGGCCTTCTCATTCCTACCAGATCACTTAATGATGTGAGTCGAGACTGTGATTTCAGCATCATTTTTAAACTTTGAAATATATCTGAACAAAAAAATTAATGATTGAGATGATCTTCGATGGGGAAGAAAGAAAGAAAGTTCAGAATGTGAACATAAGACCACTCAAAAAGCATCCCCCAAGTTCAGTTTGGGTGCAGACATTGTTGAATTTGGGTCTGGCACAAATGGGCTTTTCCCAGCCACCTTTTCTGATAGTTCCTCTCCTTTCCAAGCAAAATGCCCCTATCTTTTTAAAGGAGGAGGGAGTAATTGGTAGTCTAAGAGGTCACTAAATGCAGGAGAACCAGGGTTTGCTGGAAATGATGCTCCTGAGCATATCAGGGCCATCATTTCCTGCTGGAGATCATGACATTTCTGGTTTTCTCTGCTGCCTGAATTGAGGCAGAGAAAACTATTATCCTATGTTCCTTGGCATGAATGATGACAGGTGGGGCATGGGATTTGTAGTTTGCTTTGCTTCCCAGTTCAATTCAGGAGGCAGAAAAAACATACCCATGGACCCCGGCAGGAAATGGTCCACGTGAACATGATCAGGAGCATCATTTCCAACTAAGAACAGGTCCTGCAAGGCCTCTCTGTGTTTTTGGTTGTTTGCAGAGGTTGTATGCCTCACCCATCTGGGTTTTTTCAGTGTTCCTGTTGAACGCTCAAAAATCCCTTGTAGTTTTTCAAGTAATTAGGAACACTTGGGGGGGGGACGACAAATAATTTTTGACATGAGCGAGGAGTGACAGTGCTGGTTGTTCATACATCACTACTCAACCAAAAAATTCTACCAAATACAGTGTGTTAAAACCATACATATAATAGCATTTATATTCTCTTTCTGATACATTTAGGAAATGGTCAAACAGTGTTTTTCTGAAATAAGAGTATTGCTGTCTGTTGGCCCAGATCAGCCACCACCACTCACAGAGGTATGTTATTTGGATTTAAAAAAATAATGTTATGAAATATGTAACACTTCCATAGTATTTTTTCACTGCTTTTGGTTTTTAAGAAAATGTACAATCACATTCAAAACTGGAAAATGTTTCTATTAGCAGTTATAAATTCCACTTCTTTAGTGCCTGGAATATAAGCCCTTCTTCATGCACAGGGTATGAAATAAAATCAAGTCATTCACACAGTATAAACTGGTCTAAGATTACCCTCTGATATATTATTTTATTAAGTATTAAGTATTATGGAATGATTTAATTGAATATATTATTACAGGGGACCCCAACATTTTTGAGCCCGTATATGCATTTGGCATTATGAAAAAGTGTCTGGGCACCACAAATTGACTGCTTTGGGGGGGGGGCAATCACAAAAATGTTGGGAGCACCCCACTTATCTGTGTTTGTGTGTGTATGTGTGTGTGTGTGTGGTGCATGAATGTGCACCCTGTGTGTGCGCTACTCATTCTGGCTTCTCTCTCTCTCTCTTTCCTTCCCTCTCTAGCTCCTCCCCTTATTTCTTTCCTTCCTTCCGTCTCTCTGGCTCCTCTCTCTCTCTAGCTCCTGTTCTCTCCCTCTCTCTCTGGCTCCTCCTTCCTTCCCTCTCTCTCTCTGGCTCCTCTTACTTTCCTCCCTTCCTTCCCTCCCTCTGGCTCCTCTCCTCTCTCTCTCCCCCCCACTCATTTATGTTAATAGAGCAATTTGTCTATTGGCTTTAATACGGAGGGGGAAAGACCCCATACAGAAAATTGACTGGAGGGGCGGGCAAAGGTCATCCACTGCCAAGGACCTTTTTGCCCCAAGCGTCTTTGGTGGGGATAGGACCCCCCCCCCCGCCCCTACAAGTGAATGAGGAATCACTCCATTCACTTACAGAGGAGAATAGCTTGGCAGGCGCCTCAGTCTGGCCTTGTGGGCACAGTGGTGCCTGCAGGTGCCACGTTGGAGATCCCTGTACTATTGTATTACAAAATACTTTATTTCATCTTATATATATCAACAATTTTTAAAAGGATTGACCTTCCCTGTCCTTTCCAAAGCTCAAATGAATTCCAAGCATTTTTTTTTACTATGGACCTATACATATATGGGGTATCTTAAGGTACTCTTCCATACATGGAAGGCTCTTTGATCCAGTGGAAGTATCCACTGATGGAAGGGTGTGTGATTTTGATTCTCCATTCCTCCTGCGGCCCCCTGTGCCATCTCCCATCTTCTGGATGGTCCCCCAAAACTCCAGAGCAGATTTTGAGGAGCTGTGGGGGTGGATAAGCAAAAATCACCTCTCCCCTTCTGTTAGCAGGTACTGGGAGTCCCCTTTCCAATCCATGGAGTTCTGTGATGCAAACTACTAGCTCCATATTCTGCTATTTCTCCCAGAGATAGGTTGTTCTTCTGGAGAGAAAACATTCCCCTTTTATCAGTTTAGAAGTTGAAAATAAATAATAAATGAAAAGAGTAGATACTGCTGCATGTTGGATAGTTTCCCAGCTCTTCCCAAGTTGTGAGGACACTGTGGTCTCCAGAGCAACTGGGGCAGGCTCCCCAAAGGTAGTCTTACTTCTGAACTTGGCACTTTCCCACAGCTAAATTGTTGCTGTACTTCTCAGGACCTTGCCACTGACATTTTCCTACATTTCCTGAAAGCCAGTGAGGTTTTTCTTCTAAACCCTGTATATGAATTCTGGGCAGGAATTCATCCTTGCTGTTTCAATTGGTTGCTGATAAGTGAGAATATTCCCCTCACAGGACCTGTCTTAGGTTAAACCATCAAATTCAATTTAGATTATTTTTATTAGTTAATGTTTCCTCTCTCTTTGCAGATCCCATTTGACATCACGTTACCATCAATAAAGAATTTAAGGAAATTATTTGATCCAGCTAATGGGTGTGTGATAATTGCAGGAAGTGTTTTCAACTGGATCGTGTCTTTGCTCACTTTGCTTGAGTGATCTTTTGGGAGTAAAATTGACATGCATATAACAGAGTTTGACAGTTTTGGGGCTCCTAATGGCTCCTAACCTGGAATTTATTAAATATTTTAAGCACTAGTACTTTAAATAATAAACATGCATGTTCTGGTGCTCTTTGCAGCTTATATTGTTCTAGATTCAGAATTTAATTTCCTATGTTCACTTTTTTAAAAAACATCTTACTCCATGAATTGTATGATTTCTGTTTCGTTGTTGTGTAAAAAGAACTAATATGCAGGTTCTTGCTTCTGAGATTTTACAGGGTTTATATCCTTTCCATAGTCAGAGTAAATAGAATTAATTCCCTTAAACCTGCCTAATAAATAAAATAAATATCATTTTTTACATTTCTCTTAACTGCTTAGAAGTAATGATCTACAACCAGTACTAGATGTCTAGATTTTAAAGATGTTTGCCATATTTTATAGCCTTCGTTGAATTGAAGCCTTTCATTGGATATATTTCATTTACTTCCATCTCTGGATTTTTAATAAAGAGAACTGAACTTCAAATTGCTGCCTTTCAGATTTTGCAGGTTTCCTAACCTTCCATGATTAATAGCAATTGGGCATTAACCAAGGTTACCTTTACTGCATGCTTTAGGCTTCAGTACCTGACATTAATTTAGAACATTTCCTTCAAAAACGCACACACACACCCCAATCAGGCAAAGAAAGGAAACTTGTGGATCTTGTGACAATCCAGAGACCTGGAGTTTGGGGCATTCTTTGCAGTAGTCAGTTCTGCTTGCATACCATAGAAAGAAACCAACTTCCTGCTATGGCTGATAAAGCAGTTGTTGGCTGGTGGTGAAATATTTTACAATAAAGATGGAATACCATGGCCAGGCACCACTGATATCATGCAGACATTTATTATGCGAATATGTCCCGAGTGCTCTTTGACTGTTAGGGTTAGGCCCAGGTGTATCTATCAATCCCCTTTTACCTGTTATTCCATATTACGTTCACTTATTAGTTCAACAGACTAGCCTGAAATGAATTGCTTGGGGTTAAATACCGCTGGTTCCATATAACAGTTGCTAAGATTAGGACAATAAATAGTTTAAGAATTACACTTTTTAACCTTGCCATGTTTGTTATAGTTAGTTTTGGTAGTGTTTATTTTGCAAGTTAGGAATGTATAAATAATCTCTACACTCCTTTCTCTCAAGGACTGTGGACAGGCCATTACAGATCTTAGCTCTGAATTTCAGAATGCAGGTTTACTATAGTAGATGAGCACCAGGCTGTTAAAAAATCCATATCTAACAACCTGCCTATGCATTTGGCATAGCAGTTGAAGGGTGTGTGTGTGTGAAAAGAAGGTAGGCAGAAATGACATTGGCACTGAAAGGACCCTCTCTGCTATATTTATAAACTGTGGATCAGACTATTAAGTAAAAACAGTAATTTAAGACACTTCTGTCTAAAACAGACTATTTAGATTCTAGACTATTAACACCAAGTTATACAGTTAGATATCTAAAAGACAAAAAGAAGCAAGATATTCAGTACTGCTCTCTCGTCAGTTAACAGTTAAATAAATCCCCTCATCTTTTCTCTGGCACCCTCCAAGAATACCTCCAGCAAAAAGAGGGAAGAGATGCATTTCATATCTGATACTTCTGAGATAAAAGAACAGCAGAATAAATAACTTTCTCCCCTATCCCTTTGGAAATGTTTTTTCAAGAGATGTTTGTGCGTCATAAGAAAAGGACAAAAGCTCCTTTTTAAAAACACCTTGAAGGTCTATTTTAGGAATATAAGGCATCTTAATTAAAGCAAATAATGCAATTTGGAAACCTCAGATTAAGAGGATATATTGGTAACTAAATTATAACCTGTTTTAGAAATACTGTCTTTGCATAGATATCAGCATGATACCTATCATAGCAATATTACTTTTAACAAATATTTAATGAGATACTTGGCATATTTTAAATAGCTTATGCTTTTAAGATTTTTTAAAATGAAATAAACATTTTGTCACACCTCAACACAGCTGCAAAATTGTATTGAAGAGATCTTGATATTGCTGAAACCATAGCAACTGATGATCCTGGCAAAAATCCAAGATTAAGAATTTGTTGCAAGTTCCAGAAAATACTGCATTTTTTCTGTAGATAAACATTCTTTAAGCATGTAGAGAAAACGAAGATCTTATATAACATATATAATAGCATAACATAAATAGTATGAGTTACAAAGTAAATTGATTCTAGTTTTCAAAGTGTTCCCTCAGGTTTTATGTTAATTAAATAAATACTACAGTTCATGATTTGTTAAAATTACCTATCTTAGATAAATTAGTTGAACTTGAGAAATATGGTCTAAATCAGGACTAGAGAAAGTAACAGACCAGCTCAAAAGCTAACAGCCAAATTTTGTCTACTGAATTCTATTCATCAGCTCACCTGACAACTGTTTTGAAAATTGCCACTGCTGATAAGGCAATTATCACAGTCTGTACTTTCTACATTTCAATTCCCTCTGACCTCACTGTTTACAATCAGGACCGGTGCAGGGCTGTTTGGCGCCCTAGGCCAAATTATATTTAGCGCCCACCCCTCTCGTGCTGTGGGGGGGGGGCTCCGGAGCAAAGCAGCCCTGCTCTGCAACCCCCCCCCCCCGCGCCGCCGCCGCCGCTGCCACCACCACCTACCTTCCCCCCCCGCTGCTGGCTGCTGCTGCCGCCGCCACCTCCGACGCGACGGGACCCCTGGCTTTTTTTTTTTGCCGGGGAAACCAGGGCAACAGGGCTGTTTAAGCCCTGTTGCCCTGGTTCCTCCCGCCAAAACAACGCCGGCGGGGCTCCGGAAACGACGCGAAGGTAGGTAGGTGGCTGGCGCGCGGGCGCAGGCAGGTGTGTGGGGGGGAGGTGCAGCGGCGGCAGCGGCGGGCGGGGAGGCGCGGCAGAGGCGGCAGGCGGGGCAGGAGCGCGCCGGCGGCGAGGAAGGAGCGCAGCGTTTCTGCGCCCTCTTCCGCCACGCACCCTAGGCAGCCGCCTGGGTCTGCCTAGCGGTAGCGCCGGCTCTGTTTACAATTCACCACCAGTCCACCACCACCACCAATATACCTGTGTACTACAGGATAATACTTCATGCATCTAATGGAGCAGAGCAGACTATAGTCCATGAAAGCTTATACCATAATAAATGTGCTAGTTTTTAAGGTGCCACAAGACTATGTAGATCTTTTTTGAGCACCGAAGTGAGTCAGGTCATGTCCAGATTCAGTGACTGGCAGAGTCTGGCGCAGATGTTTCATAGATCATAGAGTTGGAAGGAGCCCCTGCTCAATGCAGGAAACTAGAGGAGGGGTCTCCCATCCAAGTAATAACCAGGCTTGACCCTGCTTAGCTTTCCACGCTCAGACAGACTGAGCCAGCGTAAGCCACATGCCTGTATTCTAACAGAGAAATTGCAAAGAGGCCTGTAAGCTTTTCCCCTGCTGCCAAGAATTTTTCACCTAATGAGGATTGTTGTTGTGCCTCCAGTAGGTCAGACGGAGACCAGAGTGTGTTTGGGGTGGGGCCAGGCTAAGTGCAGCCTGACCCAGCTGGGCAGCCTTACCAATCAGTGCCTGCTCAAAAGGCAGCTCCCAAACACACTCAGATGCTGGAAGCAATTGTTAAGACAGCTACAGCCAGACGCTCCTGACATTCCCGACCTCAGACTTCTGTACCTTTGAACCTTGGAACGACCTTGACCAAGACTTTGCCTGATCCCGAACTGGTTTACGTTTGCTCTATTTTGGAATGATATATTTTGGCTTCGACCCTCGGACTGTGATAACGACTACGGCTTATCTTGGAACTGGACGGATTTATGACAATTGCAGAGACAAGATCAACCTAATAGCCCCTCCCCACCCCCCACACACATGCGCGCGCGCACACACACGTATAAAGGTTTCCAGTCTACTAGAGCTGACAACAAAGGATTGCTGGCTGTTGTTCCCAAGGAAAAACATTCTGTTTCTTCCAAGCCCGATCCATACATTGACATGTTCTGGTTACGCTGGACTGAAAGACTTGATGGGATTGGGTTACCGTATTTCAGGGTGGTTTTGGATACCATGCTTTTGTTGTGTAGGGATTCCACAGAGTATACAGTATAACAACACATTGAAGGCTTTTATTGCCTTGTGTGTCAATAAAGATACTCATCAAGAGTTCCAGAGATTTTGAAGGTAGTCTCACTCTTAGTAGCACACTGCACAGGTAGGTATCTGCTTGAAACGGGTTCTGGGCTGAGTAAGCAAGAAGACTTTCAAAGCATCTCCACAGCGGCATTGAAGAACCTGCTACCTGGCCATGGTTTTTCCACAATGGGACTGTGATGGCCTTGCCTTTCTAGTCTCCAATTAAGCTCTTGCTAAAAGAGCGTATACTGAACATTTCTGGAGGAGTAGCTGTGTTGGTCTGTTGCAGCAAAAGCAAAAAAATGTCTTATGGCAGCTTAAAGACTAAAAAAACTTATGAAGTGGATTGTAGTTCATGAAACCTGATGCCATAGTAAATGTGGTAGCCTTTAAGGGGCTATAAGACTCTTGGTTGTTTATACTGAAAATAGCATTCCTAGGCTATCACCTTGGCACACAGGATTTTCTAACTTAGGGAAGTGAGTAAAAACTATGCATCTTTCACATTAAGAAGGTGGTACTTGGTTGTCTAACGCAAATTCCTTGTTCCATAGGTTTCAGGAATTTGTCTTCCCTTTCTGTCCTAGTCCAGTACATCAAAAAAGAGAGGTTCACACAAGTTGGACAACAGGAATGGGGCAGTTTAACTGACCAGAATGCAGGAATTTAGTTGATAGTGCTGTTTGTATCCTGGAGTGCCATTGCTAGCTGGCTTAAGGTGAGAATCAACACAGTCTACAGGGCTATGGGGAAGATGATGAAGTGGGTGGCCATCTTGGTGGCCTTCTTAGGAAGATCATCCTTGGAAAAATTGTGCAGGGCTTAATCAATGGCATCAGTTCACACGTTACAAAACTAAGGTGATCCTCTTATTCAGCAGATGCTGCTTTAGGTTCTAAAGCAAATTATTGTACGTAAAGGTGTGTCCTGTTCCTTGAATATCCCTGTCCTAGTGGATGGAACTGCTTTTCTACATCCCAGAAATGGTAATTGCCCTCAGGACATTTTTTTCCTCATTGTATATGCCTATGCTTTAATGTGCCTGGGCTTATTTGTTTTCATATACATATATAAATTCCCTGTCTTTTGGTCCCAGCGTAACCAAGAGATGAGAGGCAAATCAAAACCTACTGCCAGTTCTGGAAGGCTACCACAAGCTGCTTGTTTGACAGCTATTACTTTGGCTGAGGGAAGTAAAGGAGTGGCTTGTGTAGGACTAGCCTTGAGTCTCCCTGCCGTGGGTCTCTTCTTTCAACATGCAGGGGCAGCACTGCTTGAGCTTACACTTCTGCTGAAGTATAGAGCACAATTTCCTACTCCCATCGCAGTGGCAAAAAAATGAGCAAGCCAAAAGGTTGAGGACTTCTCACCATTGCAGACTCCTATGGGAGAGGCTGTAATTAAGATAAAAGTTTTCTGGGAAGCAAAACTATTATTATAAATATTTATATCCCACCATTTTCACGAGTCATAGAATAGTAGAGTTGGAAGGGGCCTACAAGGCCATCTAGTTCAACCCCCTGCTCACTGCAGGAATCCAAGTCAAAGCATCCCTGACAGATGGCTGTCCAGCTGCACCTTGAATGCCTCCAGTGTGGGAAAGCCCACTACCTCCCTAGGTAGTTGGTTCCGTTGTCATATTACTCTAACAGTCGGGAAGTTTTTCCTGATGTCCAGGCGGAATCTGGCTTCCTGTAACTTGAGCCCATTATTCCGTGTCCTGCAATCTGGGATGATTGAGAAGAGATCCTGGCCCTCCTCTGTGTGACAACCTTTCAAGTACTTGAAGAGTGCTATCATATCTCTCCTCAATCTTGTCTTCTGAAGGCTAAACATGCCCAGTTCTCTCTCCTCCAGGGGTTTGTTTCCAGTCCCCTGATCATCTTTGTTGCCCTCCTCTGAACCCTTTCCAATTTATCTACATCCTTTTAAAAGTGTGGTGCCCAGAACTGGACGCAGTACTCAAGATGAGGCCTAACCAGTGCTAAGTAGAGGGGAACTAGTACTTCCAGCGATTTGGAAGCTATACTTCTATTAATGCAGTCCCAAATAGCATTTGCCTTTTTTGCAGCCACATCACATTGCTGGCTCAAATTCAGCTTGTGATCTACAACAATTCCAAGATCCTTCTCACTTGTAGTACAGTAATACCTTGGATTGCAAGTAACTTGGTTTGAGAGCGTTTTGCAAGACAAGCACATTTTAAAATATTTATTTAATTTTTTTTTACTTGATATACAAGCAACGTCTTGCAATACAAGTACTGTAGTACAGCTTAAATTAAAAATCTCTGTACAAATTTTTTTGGGGGGATTTCGTTTTGATATAAGAGTGTTTTGGATTACAAGCACGTTTCCGGAACGAATTATGCTCTCAATCCAAGGCATGACTGTATTGTTGAGCCAAGTATCCTCCATCCTGTAACTGTGCATCTAGGTGCAGAACTTGGCATTTATCCCTATTAAATTTAATTCTGTTGTTTTCAGCCCAGCACTTCAGCCTATCGAGATCACTTTGAATTTTGTTTTTGTCTTCCAGAGTATTAGCTATTCCACCCAATTCTGTGTCATCTGCAAATTTGATAAGCATTCCCTGCACCTCCTCATCCAAGTCATTAATAAAAATGTTGAAGAGCACTGGGCCCACGACCGAGCCCTGTGGTACCCAGCTTGTTACCTCTCCCCATTTTGAGAAGGAACCATTGATAAGCACTCTGAGTCCGATTCTGTAGCCAGCTGTGAAATCCACCTGATAGTTGTTCCATCTAGCTCACTTTTAACTAGCTTGCTAATCAGGATATCATGAGGCACTTTGTCGAAAGCTTTGCTGAAGTTAAGATATATTATGTCCACAGCATTCCCACAGTCCACAAGGGAGGTTACCCGATCAAAAAATGAGATCAGATTAGTCTGGCAGGATTTGTTCTTGACAAATCCATGCTGGCTTCTAGTAATCAATGCATTGTTTTCAAGGTGCTTGCAGACTGACTTCTTTATAATCTGCTCCAGAATTTTCCCAGGGATTGATGTCAGACTGACTGGTCTGTAGTTCCCTGGTTCCTCCTTCTTTCTCTTTTTGAAGATAGGAATAACAGTAGCCCTCCTCCAATCATCTGGCACTTCACCTGTCCTCCAGGATTTCTTAAAGATTATAGACAGTGGTTCTGAGAGTTCTTCTGCCAGTTCATTTATTACTCTAGGATGCAGTTCATCGGGCCCTAGAAATTTGAACTTGTTCAAAGTAATCAGGTATTCCTTGACCATTTGCCTATCAATCTCAAGCTGCAATCCTGCCCCTTCAGCTTGTACTTCAGGTTTGCCAGGGGGGTCATAGACCCTCTTTCAGGAGAAGACTGAGCCAAAGTAGGAATTGAACACTTCTGACTTTTCTTTGTCATGTTATTATCATTTTGCCATCCTCATTTGCTGAACCACCATTTCTTTCTTCTGTCTTTTACTATGCACGTATCTGAAGAAAGCTTTTTTGTTGCTTTTAGCATCCCTTGCTAGCCTCAGTACATTCTCAGCTTTAGCCTTCCTGACACTATTCCGTCAATTCTGTGCTACCTGCCTGTACTCTTCCCTTGTAGCCTGGCCTTCCTTCCACTTCCTATACATGTCCTTTTTTGCTTTCAGGTCATCTTTGAGTTTATTGTGGCTTCTTCTGTTGCCCTCTGCCTTTTTTTTCCTTGTGGGAATTCTTTGTAATTGTACCTTTAGAATTTCCTTTTTTAAAAACTCCCACCCACTTGGACTCCTTTTCTTATTAGAGTTGCTTGCCATGGGACCTTACTTATCATTGTTCTGAGTTTATTCAAATTGGCTTTCCTAAAAAATCCAGGGTACGTGTTTGGCTACACTCAGCTTTTGCTTCCTTTAGAATCAAGAACTCAACTATAACATGATCACATAACGGGACACCCCGTGGAGACCATATAACACCGGTCTTAAGATCTTTACACTGGCTGCCAATTTGCTTCCGGGCAAAGTATAAAGTGCTGGTTCTTACCTTTAAAGCCCTACATGGTCTAGGCCCAAGGTACCTTACGGAGCGCCTCCTCCCCTATCTTCCACCCCGCCACTTAAGGTCTTCGGAGGGCCATCTGTTGCATCTGCCTAATGTGAGACTGGCAGCTACTCATCGGGAGGTCCTTCTCTTTTGCTGCCCCTCAATTGTGGAATGGCCTGCCACTTGAAATACACCTGCTGACTTCTTTGAATGTCTTTAAGCAGGCACTGAAGACTTTATTTCAGCAGGCATTCCTTTTATAACATTCTATCATATTACTATGGAATGTTATTGTTTTTATGGAATTTTAATGGAATTTTTATACTGTTTTTATGTTTAACAGATGTTTTTATTGTATATTTATCTGTTTAATTGATTGTTATTTTGTATGCCGCCTAGAGTAATAGTATATAAGCGGGATATAAATTGAATTAATAATAATAATAATAATAATAATAATAATAATAATAATAATAATAACAACAACAACAACAACAACAATAATAATAATCACTTTCTTCCAGGGTTCCCGTGACTGCCACTTTATCCACTAACTCATCTCTGTTGGTTAGAATCAAGGCAAGGATAGCCGATCCTCTAGTTCCTTCCTCCACTTTCTGTAGGAGGAAGTTATCAGCAACACAAGTCAGGAATTTCCTGGAGGGGCCATGTTTGGCAGAATTTGTCGCCCAACAGATATTGGGGAAACTGAATTTCCCCATTACTACTACATCATGCCTCCTTGAAATGTTGGCAATTTGCTTTTCAAAAGTTTCATCCTCGTCTTCTCCTTGATTGGGTGGTCAGTAGTAGACTCCGATCACCATGTTCCTTTTATTCTTTGCCCCATTTATTTTAATCCAGATGCTCTCAATGGATCTACCATGCTCATCCTCCTGTATTTCTGTGCAGAGGTATTTTTAACATACAGTGCAACTCCACCTCTCTTTCTGTTCCTTCTGTTCTTTTTGAACAAATTATATCCTTCAACTGCTGTATTCCAGTCATGGGAGTCATCCCACCAAGTTTCAGTTACACCTATCAAGTCGTATTTGCCCTCCTGTATTAAGAGCTCAAGTTTGTTCTGTTTCTTGCCCATACTCTGGACATCAGTATATAGACATCAAAGACCATGTGCTTTATAGTCTGGCTTTCTTCCTACATTTTGTGGTAAACTATTACTGGGCGCTGTTGGAGTTGTTCTCTCTGATGCGGTGCATAGCCCTTCATCCATCGTTACCCCCGATTTTACGTCTCCCTCCCCCATTGGACTCAGTTTAAAATCCTCCTGATGAAGTTCTTCATGCTGTGGCCAAACACTTTCTTACCAGTCCTTTTGAGGTGCAACCCATCCCTTCCAGGAAGTGTAGCCCATGGTCCCCGAATACAAATCTCTCGCATCGGCACCACCTTCGTAGTCAGCCATTCACCCAGAGTATTTTTCTTTCCCTTTCTATTCCTCTTCCTAGTACTGGAAGGATGGATGAGAAAACCATCTGGGCCCCAAAGTTCTTGAGTTTCCTTCCCAAATCTTCAAAGTCTGACGTGATTTCTTCATAGCTCTGCTCGGCGGTATCATTTGTTCCCATGTGGATGAGAAGAAAGGGATATGTGTCAGTGGGCTTTATGAGCCTAGGCAACCTTTCAGTCACATCACCTTGTGAGTCCATGGGTCTTCGTGACATACTGCGGTTTCAATCCCACACAGGAGGGAGTCTTCCACTAGTACTCTTCTCTTCCTCTTGTTGTAGGCCTTGTTTTCATTGCCTCCTCTTAGCTGACCTTCAGCCTCTTGTTCACTGTCACATGGGGTGCCCTGTAATTCTTCCTCTGCAGGCTGTCCTCCGGTCTGGCCTCCAATACCTGAAAGCAGTTCCATAGTTCCACTGCTTCCACTGGTGCAGAATGTATTCTAGTTCTTCTGCTCCTAACTGTCCCCCTTCTCCAGGGAGTTTCCTTTACTTCATTTTTCCTTGCCTCAGCATTCTCCAATTCTGCGTCAGCTTGCTGTTGCTCTTCTGGCTCCTGTACTTCACTTTGCTGTTGTAGTTCCACCGTTCTACTTAGGAACTCTTCATGTTCTCTTATCCCCTTGAGGGTTAATACTCCTTACTTCAGTCCTATCACTTTTTTTTTCCAACAGCGCCACCAGCTTGCACTTGTTGCACATGTAGGCCATGCTGATCTCAGGCAGGAAAACAAACATTGCACACACCTTGTAGGTCACCACCACTGGAGACAGTTTTCCATCCATACTCTCTATTCCCTTTTTGTTTCTACCTTTCTGATTGTATTGGAAATGGCTTGTGCTTTGTCCTGTCTTCCCTGAAGGTTAATAAAGAGTCCCACTGGTATATAAGTGTGTGTTACAAGAAAAGAAAAGATGAAGAAAAAAAAGAAGAAAATTGTTAGGGACCTCCCCTACTGAACTCCTGTTTACTCGCTCTGATCGCTAGCTCTCCAAGAGTCTGCTTGTCTGCTTGCCTATATAGCCCCAAAACAGCCTGGAGCCCTTCCTGTGCTTCTGCTCAGCTGGGAGTCAGGAAACAGAATGAGCTCTCAGGCCACGCCTCCTTCAGCCCCTGCTTTCAGACCACACCCCTTCACTTGAAGCTCTCAGGAGCAGATGGTGAGCACAGGGCGACTTAGAAAGGGTAGACCCTGCCTGGACCCTTTCTCCAGTCCACTCACCTCTTTGCCTTGTCCAAAGTTGACTAACAACAATACAGATGTATACAAACAAACAAATAAGATAATTAAAACAGTAAAATATCAGATTTGCCAGTCCTTGAAATCAAATTCTGGTACTTGGGTAGTGCTTGAGGCAGCCCTGAATTAACCATTAAGCAACAAACTAAAACAAACACAGAGCGTGTTTTACTGATGGCTGATGGCGCGTGGGTGACAGCAGAGCCCCGTGTGTGCGAGATGGGAGATTAAAAATCTTGTTCGTGTGTAGAGGCCCATTTATCCACACACAGAAATCCAGATCTTTCTCCCCCTCTCTCTGCGCAGCGTGCAGCGTTTCGGTTGCAATCAGCCAGCCAGCTTTCCAGCCTGTAATCCGACTCCAGCAGCCAGCTCCCCCGTTTGCAGATAGCAAGGAAAAAACTCTGTAACTCCACAGGTCTATTCTACCTGTTTATTTACTTAGCAAAGTAATATTCTACAGAGTATACATTTCCTAGTTACAGTCCATGTGCAGAGTACAATGCATAGCAAGCATTTATTCCAGTGGAGCAAGTTGAGCTTTACCCCACCTCAGCAAAGACGCTACATTGTTGCATAAGTCCAGCAAGCAATAGTCAGAAGAAAAGAGTGAAGAGAGAGAACAGTCCTGCTCCTCTCTAAAATGGCTTCAGACAGACAACAAGTTAATACGTCACCAGAACATACAAACCATGTGACCAGCTCATATTGTTCTCACACTTTAGTAACCCCTGCGAAAACACGAGATTCTAGAGCGACATAATAAACCTGTTTACCCGCCATTCTGTCCCTTCCATGTGTAAACAATGTGCTCCAGCTTGTGAATGTGATACATATCACAACAGAAACATCCTCCTTCGTGGCCATTTTGGAGCACCATTAAGCAATATAAGCACGTGCTTAGGGCACCAAGGGAAGGAGGGGCATCACAGAGTACTGCATTTTTGCATTTGCATTTTCCCCCGTATAAGAATTTTATTTTAAAAAATGCATTAAAAAGTGATGAAAATTTGTATTTCTTTCTGTTGCCCTAGTTTTAACTAATTGGCTTACCGTATATTGCTTGCTGCTACAGTCATGCCTTGGATTGAGAGCATAATTCGTTCCGGAAACGTGCTTGTAATCCAAAACACTCTTATATCAAAACGAATTCCCCCCCAAAAAATTTGTACAGAGATTTGTAATTTAAGCCGTACTACAGTACTTGTATTGCAAGACGTCGCTTGTATATCAAGTAAAAAAAAATTAAATAAATATTTAAAAATCTGCTTGTCTTGCAAAACGCTCTCAAACCAAGTTACTTGCAATCCAAGGTATTACTGTATTTAGTGTTAAATAAATATAATTTTAAAAAGTTTAATATAGTTGTGTGTTCTGGTGTGCGGGATGGCTTTGAAAAAAACTGAGTTTTTAATCTCTTATTTCACCTTCAGCACTTATTGAGTCTTAATATCTTGCCATCTAAGCAATGGAGGGGCCGAGGGGGCACCATTATTGGGCTGTGCTTAGGGCATCAGCTGGCTTTAATCAGGCCCAGGCTTGAGCGCAAAGCCCTGAGCAAGTGAGGCAGTGGAGCCCAACAGTTTTTGTTAGGTCCAGAGGGTGGTGCCTAGTGCAGAGGTCTTGAGGGTGGTCTGTTCACCTAACATTGAAAAACAAGAACCAACTTGCCCCCTACTTGGGGGCAACTGGCCTCCAAAAAAACCCCCAAACCACATGCAAGCCAACTGAGGCTTTGTTTTCTGGCAAGTTGTCCCTAAGAAAAACCTAAGCTGATCGGCCCAGAAACTATTATAGCAACTTTTATCAACCTTGAATGTGTCCACAATTTTATGGCACAATCCTATAGGCATTTATACAGAAAAAAGTCCTACAATTGGCTGGGGAATGCTGGGAGTTGTAGGCCTTTTTCTGTATAAACATGCATGGGATTGCACCCTTAGACCATTTACTTCCTCCCATAGCAGTGAATGGTCCAGGGAGTGGGGAGTAAGTGCCACCTGCCTGGGTCCTGACACAGAGCACCAGGCCCACACTGAGTTCCACCTCCACCCCGCAATATCGATGAAGCTCCCTCAGTCAGCCATCACAATGATGGCCATTTCAAGTAATATGAAATAATGACAAAATCTTGTGGCACCTTAAAGACCTTAAAATTAACAAAGGTATTATTCTGGCATAAACTGTTGTGGACTAGATGTATAAAGTGAGGATAAAGTATCCTCAGTTGGCAGGTATGGGTACAGACAGAGTGGGGACAAATGGTCATGAACATGTGTATGTGTGCGTGCGCGCACTCCCCCAACTGAGAATAACACTTCATGCATCTGATAAAAGTGGACTCTACTCCACGAAAGCTTATGCCATAACTTGTTAGTCATTAAGTGCCACAGGGTTCTTTATTTTTGCTGCACTATACTAACACACTGGAAAATAAAATAATGTGCTGACTGAGCACATGTAAGCAAAATGACAACATTTTGCTAAAGAAACAAGAAGAGTCTGCAGGGTGGGATGCGTGAGCTCAAGGCTGTCACAGACAACAAAGGCCTCACTAGCCCGTCTCACTGCGCAAGACAGAGTCCCGTGGAGCAAGGGGCGGGCGGGCGTGCCACCCACCGGCCTGTCGCTTTCAAGCAAGTACAGTACTCAGGACGGGCCACTTGCAGGGCGTGACTTGTTCGTGGCATAAGAGAACACATTGCTCAGATCAGCCTTCCCCAACCTGGCGCCCTCTAGATGGCTTTGGACTACTACAGGCCATCACCCCATCCAGCACGCTGGCTGGGGATGATGGGCGTTGCAGTCCTTAAGTGCCACAGGACACCCGAGTCCTTACTACTCCGCATCTAAGTACAAGAGTCCCGTGGAGCGACGGACGGGCGCGCCTCAGCAAAGCCGCTGGCTGGGGATGATGGGCGTTATAGTCCAAACGCATCTGGAGGGCACCAGGTGGGGGAAGGCTGCCTTAGCTTATTCTCCACCCCCTCCTCTTTTTTTTAGAACAGTCAGCGGGGAAGGAGCCACACAACAAAACTGGCCTCTTGTCCAACAATCCATTTTGAACCGGAGCTCCGCCTCCCTCCTTTCTCCCTTTCCTATTAGGGAAGGCGAACGCGCCTCGTTGTCTTTTGCCCTTTCTCGGCTGCCGTAAACTGAGTCCGCTCGAGGTGGAGTGTTTCCCCGCGGTGCCTGTTGGGACGGGCTGCTAAGTTGCAAGAAGCGCGGAAACTCCGCTCGCTGCGGTCTAGCGCGTTTGGGGAGACGAGAAGGCGACGGCGCCCGCTTCGAAAGTTTGCGGAAGGGCGCTTGTGCCTAGCAGCGCTCCCTGCACGGGAAAATGAGTCGGGCCGGCTAGAAGACTTATCCGGGGTGTCCCGGCCAAGAGAGAAGGTGAGAGAGAGGCGGCGCCTATCATAGTTGGGAGCCAGAGCCGTGGGACCCGGCAGCCGGCCCCTCCCCACCGCCCCAGCGGAGTTCTCACTCTGGTCCTTCGTGATGGTCCGGCTTCTCCTAGGGCAGGCGGACCCCGATTGACTGGGGCTGGGCCCTTGTCTGGCCCGGGGAGGTGAGGGGGCACCCTTTGTGTTTTGGACTGGTAGCCCCACCTGAAAGAGCCGTCTCCCCCCCCCCCCCGAGGTGGGAGAGTAAAGTGTGGAGCGTCTCAGGTGCCCTTCACAGTTTCTTTTCTGCGCCAAGAAGTAGGACACCAGTTGCTTCCCTCTTACAGCGCAGTCTTATGCATACCTACTCAGAAGTAGATTTCATAGATCATAGAGTTGGAAGGAGCCTACGAGTCCAAGTCCAACCCCCTGCTCAATGCAGGAAACTAGAGGAGGGGTCTCCCATCCAAGTAATAACCAGGCTTGACCCTGCTTAGCTTTCCATGCTCAGACAAGCTGAGCCAGCGTAAGCCACAGGCCTGTATATGTAAACTCCATTGAGTTCGTAGACTCATAGAAAAGTAGAGTTGGGAGGGGCCTACAAGGCCATCGAGTCCAACCCCCTGCTCAATGCAGGAATCCAGGTCAAAGCATCCCTGACAGATGGCTGTCCAGCTGAATGCCTCCAGATTGGGAGAGTCCACCACCTCCCTAGGTAGTTGGTTCCATTGTCTTATTGCTCTGACAGTCAGGACATTTTTCCTGATGTTTAGGTGGACTTAGTTCAATGGGACTTACTCCCTGGAAAATGCCTACAGCAGCCTTCTCCAACCTGGTGCTCGCCCGGTGTGTTCGACTACAACTCCCAGTATCCCCTAGGCATGCTGAGTATTGCTGTCTAACACATCTGGAGGGCACCAGGTTGGAGAAGGCTGTTCTAGAGGTTTTTAGAATTATGATGCCAATGTTAAGGGATTATGGGAGTTGCTGTCCAACACATAGATTTCATAGATCATAGAGTTGGAAGGAGCCTACAAGGCTATGGAGTCCAACCCCCTGCTCAATGCAGGAAACTAGAGGAGGGGTCTCCCATCCAAGTAATAGCCAGGCCTGACCCGGCTTAGCTTTCCACGCTCAGACAAGCTGAGCCAGCGTGAGCCACAGGCCTGTCTAGAGGGCTGGCCAGCATTGCTTATGAGCCTGGGCTGCTGCTCATCATTTTTTTCACCTGAAGGTTTGGTCCTGAGCAACTTGTTTGGGTGTGAGGCTCTTGGTAGGCATCAAGTGGACAAGTAGGTTGCAGAATGAAATGTCCCCCTCCCCTGCCCCTCTTCGGTATACAGTACATGGTGCTTCATCAAAATCAAGTTTTGTGACATGAAAATCACTTGTGTGAATCAAAGGGTGTTTGCAGTTTATTAGATGTGACAAATGCACATGTGACAAATTCACATGTGTCAGTTTCACTTCATGCATCCAGTGGGGGGAAGTTACAAGTATACCGGAGCTTCAGAAATGCCCCTGCTCCTGTATGTTAGCTCTAGGCTGTCTGGTAGGCTTTGATCTCATATAATATGATGCACATCAGCATTCAAACATTGTCTTTGCTGACATCCCCCCCCCCCCCCCCCCGAGGTTTATGCTGGCTATTTGAAATTTAGGTTCTGGAGCATTCATGATTCAAAATTAATCTCAAACACTTTTCCGAAATGCTTTTGATTTTATCTCTTTTGCCATGGAATTACAAGGAAGTAATAGGTGTTTTATTTTCATAATTGAGATGATCATTACCCAACAATTAGATTTAATCTATAGGTTTGCAATTTTGAATGTCTTGGTGTACAGCAGCTATGGGAAAGAAGCCTATGAACATAAGACTGTCCTATTGAAAATGTCTGGGCAGCAAATGTTGGCCATTGCAGCCTTCCCAATGTGGTGCCTTCCAGATGTATTTGACTACAACCCTCATCACCCCAGCCTATAAGCCACTGGACATGCTGGTTGGGGTGATGGGAGTTGTAGTCCAACACATCTGGAGGGCACCACCTTAGATTCATAGATCATAGAGTTGGAAGGCGCCTTCAAGGCCATCGAGTCCAACCCCCTGCTCAATGCAGGAAACTAGAGGAGGGGTCTCCCATCCAAGTAATAACCAGGCCTGATCCTGCTTAGCTTTCCACGCTCAGACAAGCTGAGCCAGCGTGAGCCACAGGCCTATACCTTGGGGTACTGTATTAACCTTCTTAGTGCTCTACTTTTTCTGATTACAACAAATAACATTCGGCATTTAAAATAACTTGTAATGGATCATAACTGTCTAACTGCCCTATAATCAAGAGTGCATTTTTTCCTTTTTGCTTACAGGTACAGCCATGCAGGAAAGCATCCGTTTTGCTTCATCGGGAGATGATGATGTTAAAATATGGGATTCTTCATCCATAACTGTAGTGGACCAGTTCAGTCCCCACACTTCCTCACATCCAGTTAGCGCTGTATGCTGGGGCAGCAACAGTATCCTTTGCTGGTTCATGGAGTGCAGTGTCTGGAGCTGCATTTCTACATATTAGTTAGTGACAAATTGCAGGTGTCCTTAACCAAAAAGCTGTTTTTACTGCAAGTAGATTTACATTTACATTGGCATGTGGTTGGTTGATCACATGGTCTAATTAAAGGTCTGTGGTAGCTGCATCTGCTTAGATTTTGGGGTGTCCATAATCATAAAGTATTTTCCATAAAAAAATTTCTATTAAATAACCTCCATGTTGTATCACCTGATACTACGGAAATAGTTTGTGTAAGAAAGGAAATTGAGTGAATGTCTCTGGCCTCTAGAAAGATTGGGCAAGCGTATGTGAGCACCAATGTGTCCAGAAATGACAGCTGAAGTTATCAAAGTATGGAACGTATTTCATAGGTGCACATCACATTACCTTATTAAATATATTTCACAGGTGTATACAATATTCACTCCATTGGAGTATAAAGTGTTTATTCCAGACAGAGTATTTTAGCAATTTGGTTTCTTAACAGAGTGGTTTAAACAAATCTTCAGCTATTACATCTTCCTCTTTGTAACATTACCACTTGGAATCAGGTGGTTATCAATATTTGTAGCACTACCAGTTTGCTTAAAATCAATTAAATCAGGGTGTGGGAACCTACCACCCCAGATTCATGTACTTGAGTCTTCCCTCACCTGCATTCCTCCTCTCCTATTCATACAATTAATTTTGGCAAACTGATTTCTTACTCAGTGTTTATTAATTAAACCTAAATGCATTACTTTTTCTAGACATCTATACATCAGACTTCTAAAAGTTTATACCTTATGCTTGTGTGTGTTTGGGGATGGGCTGGGTGGGAAATAGTCACTTTCTTCAGTAATCATTTTGAGCACATTAAGGACTGTGCCACCACCCTTTTGTGGCAGATCCATGACACACTTCATTCTCTTGCGTTTCATGCTTATTTTTCAGCCATGGAAGTTTGATAGTGTGTGTCTTGAATGATGTACAGTAATACCTTGGATTGCAAATAACTTGGTTTGAGAGCGTTTTGCAAGACAAGCAAATTTTTAAATATTTATTTAATTTTTTTTTACTTGATATTCAAGCGACGTCTTGCAATACAAGTACTGTAGTACGGCTTAAATTAAATATCTCTGTACAATTATTTTGGGGGGGGATTTCGTTTTGATATAAGAGTGTTTTGGATTACAAGCATGTTTCCGGAATGAATTATGCTCTCAATCCAAGGCATGACTGTATACTTCCATGCCTAATCGAGCCCTACTCACCATGTCAGTTACAATAATGTCATAGGCTAATGTGGATGGGGGTTATAGACAGGTAAACACAGTGCTGGCTTGCCAGGATCTTGCCCGCCTTTCCTGTTCATTCACAACACTACAACATGTTGCTTCTTGCAAGTAAGAAGGTTGTTTTGGGATGTTTCAGTAAATATTTCTGCTTGCAGGATAATTTTTACCATCTATTTCAAATGAAAATAAGAGTAAAAAGTACCCTAATAACCAGAGTGTTAATGTTCTGACTCTTTAATTTTTGTTTAGTTGATAATTGTCATAAGAGGGAAAGCTTTCCAGAAGACAAAAAATGTTTTCATTGAGGAGAGAGAGTGGCACGTGTACATCTCATCTTTGACTAGTGTTGTGTTCTCTGGTAGGGAGTCCGGTGCTTAGAGCTGTCACTTGATAATTAAAACCTCTCCCCCACCGTGTGTCATTTAGCACAACAGAAGCTGCTTTGAAGTCATCAATTTCTCTAATTGCCAGATACTTTCTACTTACTTTTCTGTTCCTGAGCTGCTAAATAGATCTTGTTAGCTACTGTGGATCAAGAGTACAACAGCTTGTCATCACTGATGGCATGTTGAATTAGGTGTACTTAAGCCCACTGAAAGCGATGGGCTCAAGCATGCCTAAATCTGCATAGGATCAGGGCTGTTAACATTTCAGTGCTAATATCTTTAATAGCTATTATCAGGTATTGCGAGTAACATAGCTGGCAGTAGCTATTATGATTCTGAAAGCTTCAACGGTTGTAATGTATTATGGAACTAAGGAAACAACTGCTTAGACCACTTCTATTTTGCTTGGTAGTGACAGCTAAGTATTATTAGATATGAACATTATACTTTACATTTTGTATTACATTTTGTAATATTACATTTTGTAATATATAGGGAAGCTTAAAAAAGAAACCCCTACAGAAGGGATCTCCAAACACAGCAAATGTGGGTGCCATTACACCCACAAGGCCAGGCTGAGGTGCCTGCCAACCTATTTTCACTCCCTATTTAAGCCTATGGAGCAATTCCTCATAGGCTTTTATAGGGAGTGAAAATGTACCCCCTGGTGAAAAATGGGGGGGGGGGGAGTGCACCCCACCACCACCAAGGAACCTTGGGGCAACAGGTTCCTTGGTGTGGGATGAACTTGGACCCCCCCCCTCCAGCTGATTTTCAGCAGGTTCCGCCCCCCCCCCCCCAGTCCCTATTGAAGCCTATGGAGCAATTCCTCATAGGAAAAAAGGCTATGGAGAGTGAGCAAAGTGCACCCCCCACCAAGGCACCTTGAGGCAACAGGGTCCTTGGAGGGGGGTGGACTTTGCCCCCCCCCACACCAATTTTTGGCAAAGGGCTTTTTTTCTTCCCATGCAAACAAATGGAGAAATTGCTTGATTCAGTCACATGGGGATCAGGAGAGAGAAAGATGGCCCAGAAAGAAAGAAAGCCATAGAAAGGGGGACAAGAGAGAGAGAGAGAGGAAAGAAAGAAGGAAGGAAGGAAAGAAGGAAGAAGCCCAGAGGGTGGGGGGAGAAAGAAGAAGGAACCAGAGAGAGAGAGAGAGAGAGAGAGAGAAGAGGAAGGAAGAGCAGCTGGAGAGCAAGAGGAAAGTAGGGAGCCAGAGAGAAGGAAAGAAGGAAGGAAAGAAATAATAGCCAGAGAGAGAATAAGAACCAAAGAGGGAGTGAGAGAGAGAAAAGAGCCAGAGAGAGAAACCAGAATGGGTAGCACACACACAGGGTGTACATTCATGCACATGTGCACATACACAGATAAGGGGGATCTTTAAGGTTTTTGTGATCGGTCCACCCCCACAGTTTGTGAACACTGTGTTTGATTGGGGAAAATGGTTTGCTGATTATTGGATAGAATAAATGGTTTGACTCATGTTATGATAATTGCTGACTATTGGTGGAAGGGAGAGGTTCTTATGAAAGAAGTAAGAGGGTTTAGTTCCCCAAATGGATTGGTGGGAGGAATCCAAATGGGAGAAACCTAAAGGGATCGCTGATAGTGATCTAAAGAGAACATTCATGGATCTGAACCTAAAGGTGAGAGGAACCCCTTTGAGAGAAAAGAGAACTTCTCCAGTTAGAGGTGGTTTTTCTTTGTACTTTTTATTAATGTGCTGACTTTGATCCTGAAGGGGGCATACTTGGGAAGGATGGGATTAGAAAAAAGAATAGTTGCTGACTAAAAAAAAGGATAAGGTTTAATATTGAATTAGAATCTGAATAGTAATTGGTTATTGGTAAAAATGTATTGAGCCTGGATGAAACTTAGCATTGAGAATGAGTAATGGAAAGGAACCAACTAAATGTGGGCTAAAATTTGGGATGTGATCACATCATTCTGATGCTCTCAAAAGCTGGAATGTCTTCCCATCTGTGTTTATAATTAATCATAACTGTAAAAAGAAATTGCATAATATTTAAAAACCAGCATGACTCTTGAAAGTACATTTATTTCTATTTTGTACTTTATGCTAACCTATAGAGTTAAAGGGGCTTGGATTAATAATCTTTTCTTCTCAGCTACTGTACAACACTTTGTGCCATGGTCCATGACTCTTGTTTCAGATAATTTTCTGGTCACTGCATCTGCTCTTGGTGATAAAATAGTGATTTCAAACTGTAAAGGTAAACCAGTTCCGCTCTTTGAACTAGCTGAAGGGGTAAGTAAAACAGACTGGTTTCTTGGTAGTCCTACAGTGCAGTCCTTTACATGTTTACTCAGAAATAAGTCCCATTTAATTAAATGGGGCTTTTCCCCTGGTAAGCTGTTATAGGATTGCAGTCTCAGGCTGTTATTTTGTCTCTTTTCTGTTGCAAAAATAATTTTAATGTAGCTTTGCGCGCACACACACACACACACACACACACACGCACACACTAAAAAAGTTACTTTAAAAAGTCACATTAGTCCAAGCGATAATGTAGAAAAAATAAGTCATAAATTACAAGATCAGGTAATTTGGAAGCCAAAAGAGGAGAAATTTGGATGGAAAGGATTTCCATCCTAAAAACAAATGGTAGTTTCCTAACAACTTCTCAGTGAGTACCACAGAAGTAAAAAAAAAAAGCAGAAGTCATTGGCTGCAGTTGGACATAGTGCTAAACCATAGTGTGGCAATTACAAGAACCAGCCATATTGAGCCTCAGGCTCACCTGCTTCCCTTTCTGCTCTCCTCCTTTGTGGCTGCGAGGAGACTGGGAGCTTTTGCTTCCATTTTAGATTAACTGCAATTTAGTGTGTCATCCGAACCTGAACAAACTGTGGTTATCTTAACTGTAGTTAGCTGTAACAAGCCAACATTGTAAACTGCGTTTTGAAGTTTTCTTGTTTCAGGAAAACATAGTTAAGGTTAACCACAGTTTGTCTGGGTTCAGATATCACGCCAAGCTGTGGTTAATCTAAAATGGAAGGAAAAGCTTCCAAACTTGTAGTTGTGCTGGAGGGGTGTATGTACGTGCATGTGTATATGAGCCTGAGGCTCACTGTGGCTTGCTATCATAACATCCAAACTCATAATGTCCAAACAAAACAGTAACATGCATGTGTATTTGTATTGATTGGGTTTTCTTACCTGTGTTGAAGCCACTTTAACAAATGCCTGAAATGCATTGATGAACAATGCTGGATAAAATGTCCTCAGCCCTAAGAAACTGAGTGAGATCATTTGGTGTATTGCTGAACGTATATTTTGGTCCTTTGTCCCATTATTAATAGTGGCATTGTCTTGCCTCCTAATTCTGATTTGTGCTGACTTACATTGTTACATTGGATTGATGTAACATTAGCTCTTTTAAAAAATCTAAAAGTCTTGCCAGTGTTCTTCTCAAAAACAATATGCTAGTAATGGTCTTTTGTATTATGGGCACAACAACCTCAGTTCTGCACGAAAAGTACTTGTAAGTGAGCAGAGCAATCCTATGGCCCCCTAGACAGTGTCTAGAGGGCCATAGGATCGTTCGGATTCCCAGCTCCAAGGTCAGAAAAGGGCTCCCAACTGTGGATCTGTGGATCTGCGCTCAGATCACACACACACACACCCACAGCTGGCATGGAAAGAACTGCATTGGCTGCTTCTCCGAGGTCATAATAGCAACCTATTGTTATAGGTTGCTATAGGTTGCTGGAAGAGGGTGTTCCAGGGGGTGGGGTGGGGGTGGGGAGGGGAGGGGAGAAGACTGGGGCTGCCAGGCTATGATGTATCCTGGTGGCGCTCCAGCCTCCTTCCCTCCTCGTCTGAAGTGCTGCAGCTAGATGGCTGAAATCGGCCCGCTAGCTGATTTGCAGGGTGGGAGGAGCATGAAGGCAAAGATCGCCTCCATGCTTTTCCTGCCCTGCATAGGATGCCAGTAATCTTCCAAGTTTGGAGGCTTACGGGCATCCCCATTGGATTGCGCCCTTACTTGATTTTAAAAGGGTCTTGCTTGCAAAGTTTCTGCAGGATTGCTTGATGTCAGTGTGAAGAATTTTGAAGCCAACGTGAAGAAATGTGAAACGAGAAAAAGGGTGATGGGGAGAGAATGGTAACTTAATAATGACTCACATATCATGGTGGCAAAATGTGGTTTTTAATCCACGATTCATGGGGACGTATGCCACTGCTTCCGATTTCTGTAAACAACCTCTGATTGGCACAATTAGAGGTTGTCAGCATGACATCCGAACCCGGACCGATGGGTTGTTTAGGGACTAAAAAACCCATGGTTTGTTGTTGGGTTAACCGCTGGGTTGTTTAGGCACTAAACAAACCAGCGGTCCAGGTTCTGATGTCATGCTGACAACCTCTGAATGAAGCTGATCAGAGATTGTTTACAAAAAATGGAAGTGGCTCATGTGCAATGTGCATCCTGGCAAATCTTGGGTTAATTAACTCATGACTTGCTGCCATGATGAACTGGCCCTAGGTTTAGCATTGGCTAGTTAATATATACATTCTCAGACAAACAACCTATTACTTCTGTGATGGTTCATACCAGACGTCTCCTCCCCCTCTTTTTTAAAGATCAAGTAGTACATAGTCTAACTCAGGGATAGGCAACTTCAGAGGGTCTGGGGCCCAATTTGGTTTATGCTGTCTATAGTTGTTGAATATTCCTCTCCCTACCACCATTCCCCCATTTCACTTTCTCTAACTGGTATTTGCTGAAGGGTATTGTGTACTCCACATTTCATTAAACCTGATTGCAAAACTTCATTGATTTTAATGGATCTGGATTACCACTTCAGGTTGTATTATGTTTTTTATATTTTATACCCTACCTTTCTACATGGTTGATATTTTTTTATTTTTCTATTTTCTAACTAGGCAAAACAAACATGTATAAGTTTGAGTTCAAATTCAATGTATATTGCAAGTGGAGGCACCGATAGCACTGTCAATATCTGGGATTTAAAATATAGAAAACTTCACCGATCTCTTAAGGTAAGGCAAAATATTTTGGCTGTTTGTCCATTAAAGTATGTGGCTCTCAAAACAATAAATTAATTCCCCAACCTTTAACTTTGGACTTGGATCTTTGAAGTCCGAACTTCAACTCTGTCTTCATATCTCAGGTGTTTGCATTACCAACATGGTTTGTGGATTGTGTGGCTAAATGTGGGGTCTTTTCAAATTATCATTGCACAGTAAGTGCACAGTTGTTGCTCAGTTGTGGGCATTTAAAAGCCCCAGGGCCTGGTCTGAAGACACATGAGGCAACTACCTTGCTGAGGCAGGTCTGGGACTTGTCAGTGCTTGGAGGGGAGACCACCTGGGAACTGCATGTAGCTGCATTGAGTTCCACAATGGAAGAAAGGGGGGATATAAATGTAATTAATAAATAAATAAAAGCCCCCCCCCTCCGTTCCAACCCACACATTCTAGAGCTCTGTGTCTGCTCAAATGTGGGGAATGAACTATTTCATCCATTTAAATTGAACGATGCTTCCATCCCATTAGTATTTTTATTATTAATTTTATTTCTATACCACCCAATAGCCAAAGCTGTCTGGGCGGTTTACGTTGAGCTATTCCCCTACCCTTTGAAGTGAATTAGGGAGCCCCTGCAGACGAGAGCTGTTCACTTGGAGACACTGGAGCACAGAAATTTCTGAACAAGGGTGATTGCTTGCTTGCTTCTTTATTTCCTTACTCCATGTATGTAGTATTTTCTGCCTAAGTATTCAAGGCACTGTAATTAAAATATAGAGCCTGTAAGGCTAACATGGGAAAACAAGTAGTAATGAGAAGTGGCAAAGTACAGCCAAGTTCCTGCAATAATTTAACTACAGCCTTCTATTACAATTTTTTTTTTGCAGTTAATCCTTTTAATTTGTTGATAATCCTTATACATCTATGCTAGCATAGTTATGGGGTTTAGTTTCAATACTGATTTTAGGATTTCCATTTTTTAAATTGCCATATGGTAATGAAGCTTCCCTTAAATAACTGTTTTTTTGTCTGAGAACATAATGCTTTGACATTTACGTGTATGTAAATTTAGGATTACAGTAATACCTTGCATTGAGAGCATAATTCGTTCCGGAAACGTGCTTGTAATCCAAAACACTTGAGCGGGACCAATTTCGGCCCGCTACGCCCGCTTGAGGTGAGCGGTTACATCCAGGGCTGTGGAGTCGGTAGATAAATGTTCCGACTCCGACTCCTCAGTTTTTTGTACTTCCGACTCCGACTCCCCGACTCCGACTCCTCTGTATTAATATGCTAATTAATTAATTAATTAATATGCGAGGTAGTTGGGCAGAAGCTGCTGCCTTCTCCTTTTTGTGTGCTGATCTGCTGCTGAAGATAGGGCAGTGGGAGGATCCAGGAGGGGCATTTATTATAAAACAGAAGTCATTAATTATAACTGTTTGTGAATTGGGACATTTAAACTTGCTTTTTTTAAAATTCCAATCTAAATTCAGTAGGAGTCGGAGTCGGTGCATTGTTTGCCGACTCCGACTCCAGGTACCCAAAATTTCCTCCGACTCCTCGACTCCGACTCCGACTCCACAGCCTTGGTTACATCCCTACCGGTTGTCTTGCAAGACCTTGCTCGTTTATCAAGTCAAAATTTTTAAAAAATTTTTTGCTTGTCTTGCAAAATGCTCTCAGACCAAGTTACTTGCAATCCAAGGTATTACTGTATGTGGAAAACTTGACAGTTCTTAGGTAAACATCTCTAACACCACAAAAATCTTATATCATGGGGAAACAATGGAACTACTCTGTATTAGAATTGGCATTTTTATGTATGCAAAATCCTGAGGATCTTTGTATGTATGAACTCTAGTTACATTCATCCTTGTTAATATAAACATTACTCTTCTGTGGATACATTATTGTTATGACTCTTACTACCAGTGGTGTTGTTCCACCAGCAGAAGAGAAAACGCTGGCGGAATAGATTCCCCTTCCCTCCTGCCCCAAGAGGGTTTGGGGGTACATGGGGTGGGGAGGACAAGGAGGTCCTGTTGCATGCAACCCACTGTCAGCACCACCACCACCAGTGGACAGGGCGCTTTAACAGAGCCACATAGGCAACAGACTCTTCCCTGCTCCCAAGGAGCTTACAATCTTAACTAGCTGGTTATGGGTGAGCACTGATGTGTTTTATTTAAGTGCTGGTCTGTATGTTCAGAATAAGCGTGTAGTATAGTCCTTTGGGAGTATGCCACTTCATACATGGGCTTTTTAATATATATATTTTTAATCAGGTTACTTGTATGCTGGTTTTCAGCCTTCAAAGCAGTGATGCTAAAGCCTATTAAAATACAATAAAACCAAGAACAAAATAAAAAAAGACACAGCATAATTAATGTGGTGGTGGGGGGGGGAGAGAAACATTTCAAATCAAACGAAAAGCTAAGCAAAATTGAAAGGGCTTAACAGCTTGTCTACCAGGACAGCTTGAGAGGGAGAGGGCCAGTTGAGCCTCTAGGGAAGAAGGGTGGGCCAGTGGGCCACCGGCTGTGTGCCGCAATAGAAAAGGCCCTGTTTCATGTCCCAACCAGCGGATCCTCGAACAGTGGTGCGATGCACTACGTACATAGCCTCTGGTGTTGAGCATAGTGGGTGGCAGGGTAGTCTGGAAGGAGATGGTCCATCAGATATCCTAGTCCCGAAGGGTTGTGTCCCATAGGTTTCCCCACTCCAAATCTGCCCTAGCGGGTTTGGAGATCCTTCAAAGCAGTGGGAGAGGTGGTGTAGGGAGCTGCTGCGTGAAGGGAGAATTGCTAAAAATTATCTCCGCTTCCTCCTCCAGTGGGAGCCTCCACTTGATCAAAGAGCCATCAGTGCAGGAACACCCAATTGGATACAACTTAATCAGTTTGAATGCTTTAGCATATAGAAAATGTGTATGTGGGGAGGAACACTTGGATAGACATGAAATTATCCAATCTGTGTTGAGAAACAGTACAGTCTCAGGAGATTTGCACTCTCCCCCCCCCCCCCCCCCATGTATAGATCAGGTCTTAGTCCTGCTGGGACTTTTAATTTTGATTACCAGCCTAAGCTTTTAGATATAGGGCCAATTACAAATCTAATTAAGAACTTGTTAAAACTGACTGATATTCTCTGACAGAAAACATTACCAAGCATATGTTAATTATCAGGGTTAATGGAAAACTATCATTATCAACTGCTCTGTGAAGCCCTAGGGTTAGGAAGAGCTAGAGTTAGGAAGAGCTAGGACTGGGAGAAGTAAAACTGGGAGATGCCATGTAGATTGCTATTCTCAATTACTACAAATCTGTCAGAATGAGAGAGGCTAACACCACAATCCTGTATGGGTCTGTATGGGTCTGTAAGTCCCATTGGGTTGAATGGGATTTTATTGTAGGTAAGCGGGTAAAGGATTGCAGCCTAAAATGATTATTACATAAGTTGAGAATCAATAATGTATACTCGTAACACATCATACCAAACTGAGATTTGCCTTCAATTTTCTTCTTTAGGATCACAAAGATGAAATAACTTGTGTGTCATTTAATTGGAATGATTGCTATGTTGCTTCAGGGTCCATGAGTGGTGAAATTATCCTGCATAGTCTTGCTACGAATTTATCCAGCACTCCATTTGGCCATGGCAGCACTCAGGTAATGTATTTTGGCACTGGAATATGTTTCCAGTGGTGTCATTGGATCCTGTTGGATATTTTGGGATTTTTTTTACAGAAGCATCAAATACAAGTGATCATTGGATCTCTCCATGTGGAGATAGATTCTTTACCAGTTTTCTCCCACCGTAATTACTTCCTTTTTTTAGTAAGCCCACCCCAAACTCATGTACCAGAAGCAGACCAGCTTCAAGCCCTATCCTTTCACTTCTGCAGTGTACTAGGTAAGCAGTTGGGGATCTTCATGGAGTTGGGTCTTATTTAGCTCCACATTTAGCTCCATTGTGCACTTGATTGAACTTCTGATTTGTAGTAGAAAAATGGGTTATCGGAGTCCAGTCATGGATGATGTTAGCATTCAAGGGCAGAGATAGAACTGCAAGTCCTTGTAAACAAATTGGACTTTAAGGAGAGAACTGTACTCCTATTCTTTTAATTTTATTTCCTTTATTTATAGCCTACTCTATTTTTCATGGGCTCAGAATGGCCTACAGGTGTGCTAACATGCAAGGTTTTTTTTGTTAATATTGAAATTTTTTTTTTTATAAATGAACATTTGAGCCCCCACTCTCCCTTGCTTATTTACTGTGTTACCCCTTTTAAATATATGTATATAGTGAAGAGAAAAGAACAAGAAGAGAGAAAACAAAAGAGAAGGAAAGAACAACAAAAAGTGTGCGTGTGTGTGTGTGTAGTAAATTGGTTTCATGCAAAGCCCTCTTGAATTATAGATTAAATTCATACAGTTGACTTCACCCTCTGGTATGGTCCAAATGGCATCTAGACTGTGTACCGTTCCCAAAACCCATCCCAGGCACACTCAATTTTTTCTAGGTTATCCTGCCTCATATCTGAGGTTTTTAAACTCGAGCAACTATTTGTGCGAATATGGGTCCCTGCTTGCACCTCTTCTCACCCTCTGGCCTCTGCTTTAATAGTTTTCATACTGGCATGGCTTAGTCATAGCCACGTTTTAGCGCCATTGGCAGAAATGCAGGAAAAACTTTCCAGTGATGAAGATTGATTTTCTATATATGTGTGTGTTATGTATATAAAAATATTTTTTACTAAGATGCTTGGGTTTTCTTTTTAGAATTTCCAGTAGTCTGAACAAGTTTAGTATTTAACATATGCAGTGCTGCAAAAGTTGTGGCAGCGGCATTGTATTCATTAGAAGCAAAAGCCCAGTTTGTGAAAGCTCTGATGTTCTTGATTCATTGTTATCATCCATCAGTTATATTGATGCAAACTTCTTCATAATAGCCAGTTTGCTCTTTTTAAAAAAGCCACCTCGTAGCAGACCTAATAAAGTTGTCATAGCTGTGCTTTATGTGTGGCTTATTTGGGAAACTGTCTCTGACAGTTATTGATGGACAATGTGCTATCATTTAAAGACCAAAGCAATGAAAGCAGGGAGGGTGGATCTGAGCTGCAGTGATAAGGTGTTGAAAGACCTACAGCTGGGTTACATTGACTGGTGTTTTCTTTGTGTACTTTGCACTTCTTCTCCTGGCTGCTGTTCGTTCAGCTGTTCATAACTTTTCATTGCTTTCTGATGAAGAAAGATCGGATTGCTCTTAAACCTTGAGGAATCTTAGTGTAAAATATAGGGATATCGTACTCACTTGACAGATGTAATCTAAAGTGAGGCCAGATACATTTATGGTGAAATAACTAATGAGGTTTAAATATTTGCTATGACATAAAATATATAGCATTACTACAACAATCCAATTATTTCTTTGTATGGTGCAAGGCAGACACGTTGAAGATTTCAGTTTTTCTGCCTGCTGTCTATTTAGACCTTTTCCTTTTTCTTGAGTGAGTTATTTACTTCACTGTAATGTGGGATAGTAGAATGGCAAAGGCAAATGGAAGCAGGGAGTTAGAGGAGCTATGAGAGAAGAGCCCTGGATAATAGGGATGCAAGGAGATTGGAGGAGAAATAAAGTGGGTCGTTCCAGGTTTTTTGCCTTCTGTGTGCTTTTTCCCTCCTCACCCCAATAGCCTTTACTATACAAGAAAAATGAGAATTAGAGCAGGCTATCTAATTTAAAATTATGGTGACTTTTTGAACCCACTGGGTCTTCATCAGGTTCCCTTTTCTTTTATCTATTCTTGAAGTTTAAATGCCTGGCAGTGAGATTCCATAGTTTGGCTTGTACATGCGTTCATATTGACCTTTTTATAGGGTTGGAGAGAGGCTGCAGTATATCCCGAAAGATGCATTATTTTTCTCCCCTAGTTACATAGATCAGGTCAAGAGACTGGGGTAGTGGGGAGAGAAGAAGAGGGAGGTGCATACTATTGCCTGTATGTCCCTTCCTGTTCTTCCAGCCTTTTACACATTATATTTTTAATGTGTGTTCAGAGCATGCTAAATACCTAATATATGGAGGAGCCTGTAAGGATTCTATTGAAAGTATGTTTTCCATGAATTTGAAATTAGGACAATTATTTAGAGTTTCATGGTAACAGAGAATGCATTTAACATAAAGCCCTTTATTTAATCAATTTCAGGTCTAAAGTGTCTTGTTGAATCGCAGCTCCAGCCTTGAAAACTCTTAGCAGGAGAGACTTACAGACACTAAGCTTGGCACTCTGTCAGGATTCTAAAGTTTCCATTGTTATGGCAAAAACGCCTAGCTTGAAAAAGTTGTTAAATTTTAATTGCATGTCACTCCAGTGATGCTTAAATGGCAGACTTGCTGACTAAACATCTGAAATGGCTGTTCTTGTAATAAAGATGTGGTATCAATGCTGACGTTCACTTAAAGGGTTTTCAGGTGTTACTTTTTCTGTTTCTCGCTACTGGATATCGTGTCAAATTCAATCTCTTCTGTGGTTGGGCGCTGTACTGTATGAGCGCTAATAGACTTGAGCCAAACTAGGGGGCTGATTTTTCATGAAATTGTCTGTGCCCTCCTTTTGTATGACTTTCAAGGATGGGAAGAGTTTACAGAGGATGTCCCTGTTACGAAGGCCATTCGCCAGCACTTTCTGTTTTTGTCCTGCTGTGCTAAAACTGCTACAGAGCTGCGAAAAGGGGAGCATTGGCCTGGTGGCCTGGGCAAGAGGACTGAATTCTTTTCTCTCCCCCACCCCCACTTCATATTAAAGATAATGGGCAGGCTTCACTTGCCCTTAGTGATGTTGGCACATAGCTAAACGTGGCTGACTGCATTGCCGGCTCTGTGAAGTGATTATGCTGAGTTTATGTTCCTTAATTGCCTGCAAGAATAACACTGTTTTTTTAAAGAAAGGGAGTGGGGAAGGACAAAAGGAGTGGGTCTGTGAACAGGCATGAGAAAGGTAACTCTTTGTGGCAGGGTGGGAGAGGTCAGCAAATATTTTGGAATGCCCTTTCCACCCCCCTTTTATTACTGTGAAAATTCAGCATAGTAATTCTTTGGAATTGGAGAGGAGGAGGAGGATTATGTAAGCTGCCTTGGGTTCCTTTCAGGAAAAAAGACGGGGTATAAATAGAATAAATAAAATAAATACATATCTGCAAATTGCCTGTAAACTGGTGTCAGACTCTCCTTTGTCTGTACTTTTTTCCACGTACCTTTTTAAAATGAGCATTTTATACTGGATAAACTTTCCTCCAAAACTAGTCACTGTTCTCTTGTGTACTAGCAGAGGAGATACTGGGCAAGTTCTCACATCACACTAAGCCACCCTGAGAATAAGCCACGGTGGGTGGGTGGTTTGTCCATTACTCTCGACAGACTATTGCGTGCTTGGCAGCTTCCCATGGCTCGTTTCTATCTCAGTCCTTCTCAGTCCTCCCAGCTGCTGCCAGCACATATCCCAGGGGCCTTTGTGGCAGAAATCCTCATTCCTAGTCTCCGCACCCTTTCTGCAGCTGGTCTGCTGGGGTTGCTGGCTCACGAAGGAACCCCCCCCACACACACATCAGATCATCAAAGGGATTTAAGTTTCTGAGCTCCTATGAATGCGGGAATGCATTCGCAAACTTTAAAAAAGAAATTATTTTAGGGGTCCTGTGCAAGTGCGCAGGACCACAAGACTGCCTGTCTGCGATTGAGCCCAGCATATCCATGTCCCCCTCTTGTCAATTTCATCCTTTGCTTCAGAGCTTCCCAAGCAACACCCCCCCCCCCAATCCTGCATCAGATTGCAAAAAGGAAATAATTTTTTGAGACCTTTGGAACACAGGAACACATTTGCAATTATTATTTTTTCAGGGTCTTGCGCAAGCGTGCAATTTATTTATTTATTTATTTATTTATTATATTTATTAATCACCCATCTCAAATTTCAAGGCAGAGTAATAAAACTGAAGGGGAAATTATGCAAGATTCCTAGCAGCGGACATTCACTCGTGTGCACTTGCACAGGACCAAAAATTATTTTTTTAAAAAAAATTGCAAATGCATGTGGGGCAGTCTCTGGTGTTCTACAAAAAAAATGTTTTAAAATCCATCCTGAGGTGTAGGGCACTGAGAAGGGATAAGGGAGAATGATGGCAGCACTAGCGAGATCGTAAGAAGTAGCAAGAGTTTGCCATTTGGTGCTCTTGCCAGGCAGCCCTCTAGCCATTCCCAGTAGCCCACGATATAATCGCCCTGCTGGGTTTGGGTGTCACAACAAACCACCCTGAGAACAAGCCACCCCAAACAACCCTACTACAAGTCATGGGCTCTTAGATGGCTTGTTTGTGAAAAACAATCCATGATGGAAAAACCGCTCTGGGGTCAGATGTCATGCTAAGCCACCCTGCAACCACCCATGATAGCAACCCACCGTAGCCTAGTGTGACGTGTGAACCAGATCACTGCCTGTGTCTTTAAATGAATGGGTGAGTTTGCATGACATGGCAACCCACTGTGAATGCACTAAGCAGTGTGGCTTGTTGGTGAAACAACCCGTGGTGCACCTGACAGATGATTGGGCTCACCATGGGTTGTTCCCCCTCCTTCCCACTTGGTCCTCCCACTGGTAGTATCCAAGGGGATTTGGTGGCTGAATCCATCTTGTCTCCTCTCCCTGCTTTGATTGCGACCTCTTTTTGGGTGTTGCCGCTACTTTTCCCCTTTCCCCCCCTTTCAGAACCTTTTTGTGATGTCTCCCAGTGACAGCACCTACAAAGTGCCCAAGCGGTACATTAGAGCAGCAGCCACTGGTTTGCAACTTTAAAAAAAAAAAATTGCCAGAAATGTGTGCAAAAAATTGTTTTTTGGGGCTGGTCTTTCAGAGATGCACAACTCTGACTAGCCAAATTGCCAAGTATTGCCTGGTCAATGTGCTGTTAATTGTTTCCTGTCAAAATTGCAGGAGGCAACATCTGTGGACATTGATAAAGCAAGGCTGCAAATAGGTTAATTTGTTACTTTGCTTTTCACTTGACAGCTGTCAAACAGTGAGCTGTGAAGAGAAAAGCAAAGCTGCGAGGAGATCTTTGCTCACCAAATTGGGCGGTAGGTATGTCTCCCCCTTTTGGGTATGATTCCCTAGAGTTAAGTATTGCTCCGACAGTTCTCAGTGCCTTCCACCTTTTCCACACTTCCTCGAGCCTCTAGGTACTCCGGAAATGTAAGATCTACAACCCCCGCTTTCACGAACACGGACTTTTGGCAGCTGTCAAAAGAAAGGGTTTTTATTTAAACAGGGTTTTTGACAGGGCTACAGGGCTAAACAGTGTTATTTTGACAGATTTCATATGCAGCCTTGAAAAGTTCAATTCTTTTCTTAACGGGAACCACTAGCAGAACCTTAGTATTAAATATATGTTCTGAAGCTGTCCTATTGCACCACGCCTGTTCAAGCCTTCATTAAAAAACAAAAAACAAAACATTCCCTAGTCAGTATGAAGGTTTTTTTAACATGAGCAACTAATTACTTTGGTTTAAAACCTACAGGGCTGTGTCTTGACTAAATTAGTTATGCTTTAGTTCCAACTAACTTAAATCCGATTCATTCCAGTGGGACTAAAGCCTAACTAAATTAGCCTGGACCCAACCCATACACTGGTAGAAGTTATGGCATGCTCTAACATATGCACTGTATTTTGTTGTTACAGCCCATTCGACACTTGAAATATTCTCCCTTTAGGAAAGCATTACTGGGCAGTGTCTCTGACAGTGGAACTGTAACTCTGTGGGATGTCAACACTCAAACCCTATATCATAACTTTGAGAATGCTCATAAAGCTCCAGCCTATGAAATCTGTTTTTCTCCCATCAGTGAGCTGCTACTTGTAACTGTAGGCCTGGATAAAAGAATCATATTGTATGATACCTCAAGTAAAAGGTAAGTATATACTTGCAAAATATTTATTTACAGAATTTATATACTACTTTTCAGCAGCTGTTTACAGAATGCCTTCTTGCATAAAAACAAAAAATTTCTGAAATGTTGAATATTTGCCAGAAATGTGTGCAAAAATTTGTTTTTTGGGGTTGGTCTTTCAGAGGTACGCAACTGCACAACTCTGACTAGCCAAATTGCCAAGTCTTGCCTGGTCAATGTCCTGGTAATTGTCTCCTGTCAAAATTGCAGGAGGCAATATCTATGGACATTGATAAAGCAGGGCTGCAAATAGGTTAATTTGTTACTTTGCTTTTCACTTGACAGCTGTCAAACAGCGATCTGTGAAGAGAAAAGCAAAGCTGCGAGGAGATCTTTGCTCACCAAATTGGGTGGTAGGTATGTCTCCCTCTTTTGGGTGTGATTCCCTAGAGTTAAGTATTGCTCCGACAGTTCAAATACCCCACAGGCCTGTGGCCTATGCTGGCTCAGCTTGTCTGAGCATGGAAAGCTAAGCAGGGTCAGGCCTGGTTATTACTTGGATGGGAGACCCCTCCTCTAGTTTCCTGCCTTGAGCTGGGGGTTGGTCTCGATAGCCTTGTAGGCTCCTTCCAACTCTATGATCCATGAAATCTATGAAATGAAATTAAAAATCTGTTTACTGAAGTTTAACATGGCCCCTTTTTAATTAGACAAGTTAATTGGAGGATTTAGTTACAAAAGTGGTTAATTTTGGAACTTTAACATGCAGCAAGATTTGCTTTTGTGAAAATATTTTTAGAGTATTCTTACTAACAATATAAATTAAGTGTGCTTGCTTGACTTATTCACTAGTTCACTGATGAGAGTGTTAAAACTGCTGGAATACTACTGCACAGCATGGAAGTTTTTTTAATCATTTGGTGTGTACACACACACATTTTCATAGATTTCATTTCATAGATCATAGAGTTGGAAGGAGCCTACAAGGCCATCAAGTCCAACCCCCTGCTCAATGTAGGAAACTAGAGGAGGGGTCTCCCATCCAAGTAATAACCAGGCCTGACCCTGCTTAGCTTTCCACGCTCAGACAAGCTGAGCCAGCGTAAGCCACAGATGTAGATTTCAAGACTGTTTGGGAAATACATTTTAGTGCATAATAGAGGCCAGTACTTGAGCACATGGCAAGCTGATAAAAAGCAAAGGATGCTGTGTGTTCATAAGAAAAATTCCACAGTTGTACAATATCTTTATTGGGACTAACCAAAATATTCCATTATAAGTGAGCAAGCTTTTGAGTTCTCCAGAATTCTTCATCAGGCTAGATGATGAGCAAAGCAGGATGGGGAGGGGGAATGCTGGCTCGAAATTGAAGCCACAAAGCCTGCATTTGATTACAGTTTTAATGTACGAGGAGCAGATTTAATTGGATTAGGCGCTAAGTAAAGAAAAAAAGTTAATAGAACCCGCACATAGGGAACAGAATGTTGACTGTGGGAGTTCCATTTGCCATCCTACACAACTGAATGTTTGTCAAGTTAGAGGAGCTGCAATTTTCTAGTAGCAGCCAGGGATGTACAGCTGTGCTTGAAGAATGCAGGCTTTTATGTATTGTATTAACTTAAATATAACACTGGTAAATAAGTATATAACTGATTCACAGAACTAAAACTATGGTGTGGTATAACATGTAGTGTTGGCCTTGGACCAGGAAGGCCTGAGCTCAAGTCTTGGCTTGGCCATGAACCCCACTGAGCAGTCTTCGGCCAGGCACACACTCTCAGCCTAATCTAATTTAGACGTAGCTCATTGAACGATAGGATAAAAATACATATTATTTTGGAAACTGTTATACAACACTGTGTCCTCTCTTTTTGTTTTTCTTCTTCTGTTTTCAACATTTTTATTTGCCACATGAAGGCAGTTAAGGACTTTAGTAGCAGAATCTCCTCTAACTGCAGTAGAATTCATGCCTGAAGGGACTTCCCTGGTGATTGGATCTTCTCGCGGAAAGATATACCATTATGACCTAAGAAAACTGACGGCACCTGTGAAATCAGTCAGTGCTCACAAAACCTCTGTGAAATGCATAACACTGCAGTACTATAATAGCTTTTCAAGGGTAAGGCATCTTGTACATTTAATGCTCAAATGTAGGTTTAAAAATGAAACCTTGCCTAATTATGGTAAATGTATGCCAACAAACACAAGAGGTGGACAGTCATGCCTTGGATTGAGAGCATAATTCGTTCTGGAAACGTGCTTGTAATCCAAAACACTCTTATATCAAAACGAAATTCCCCCAAAAAAATTTGTACAGAGATTTTTAATTTAAGCCGTACTACAGTACTTGTATTGCAAGACATTGCTTGTATATCAAGTAAATTTTTAAAAAATAAATATTTAAAAATTTGCTTGTCTTGCAAAATGCTCTCAAACCAAGTTACTTGCAATCCAAGGTATTACTGTATATATTTATGTTGAGATATTAAGGGAGTGGGCCGACATCGTCTTGGTGTGTGTGTGCGTGTGTGTGTGTGTGTAGGATACTTCGGATTCCCTGCTTCAAGATCGGACACAGCGCTCTAACCTTGGAACTGGGAATCTGCACTCCAACCCTCATCCCCCGGAACTCGCAGCCAGCTAGGAAAGAACCATGCCAGCTGCCTCTCCGAGGTTGGGAACTCTACTGTAGAGAGCGGGCAAAGGGGGCATTTTGATGGGCAGCGAGGATATGAGACTGCAGAGGCCAGGGTATGACATATCCTGTATCCACTGCAGCCTCCTACACTCCCCCTCCAAATCGTCCCAGGCCAGCTAGATGGCCAACAATGGCCATCTAGCGAAAATGCAGAGTGGGAGGAGCAGGGAGACTTAAGATCACCTCCATTGCTCCTCTGCATTGGATGATCATCAGTCTCCGAGTTCAGAAGCTGACGATCGTCTCGACTGGATTGTGCCCTTAGCTTTAATTTTTTTCCCCAATATTAAAATTGTGTCTAGCATTCTTGATATTGGAATCCTGTCAGCAACATTCATAGGAAGAAAGTTGTAGCTTGATTTTTTATCTTTTTTTCCCCCATTTAGAGTAGAACACTTCTGATTAAACTTATTTCTGCTTCAGTCTAGTCTTAAAACATCCTCAAATAAACAGGCTTGCAAAAGATCTGATATCAAAACAACAAGTAACACTGGAGGAATTCAGAATGCTGGCATGATCAAAAACCTTACTTCTAACATAGCTGCTACATTCCTGCCCCAGTCCCTGCCAACAGCTGAAATTAAAGGAGCTGATGCCATTCAGGATAAATCAGGTAAAAATAATCCAGACCTTGTGAAATCCATGAAGCGGGGAGTATATGAAAATGCAGAATGCTGCAACTTTAAAAGTTGCTTAATTGGTCCTTATAAAATGGCAAAGCTGTGGTACCTGAATTCTAAACCCTTGTGCCAATGGACTGGTTTTTGGTGTTTAATGTTGCTGAAATACCGCTGGAGCATCATCTTCGTTGCACAAACTATTTACCACAGTTAAACAGCCTGATTTTGTTTTATCGTTGGTTGCACAAGCACAAGCCTTGGGCCCCATGAGCTGATGGTAGTACTCTGCTGAAGGCAAGCATAGCAGTAATGTCCACCTCTGCCCAGTTTAACTTTACAGTGCCTTGAAATCTGCTTGTTCTAACTTTCTGCAATGAAAAGATGAGAGCAGCACCAGGGGGCTGGAGTTGCTTTGCCGTTTAAAAGATGGCACAATCCCATCTCCCCTTGCACGTCTTTCCCACCCTTGGCAAACTCCTTGGGAAGGTGTTCCTTGCCTCAGAGGAGGCTGATGCTACTGCTGTCGCACAGTTTGACTCCTTGCCACTTGTGACAGTGGGTTATCCCCTTCCATCGGTGCTGACAGCCTCCTACTGTGCTGCAGATGGGATCAGGCATAGTTTCGTGCAATACAGAGTTGAAAAGCTCAAACCATGTGATCATTTATCATGGCTGGTAGGAGGTTTTGTTTTATTCAGTTCACCAAGGAAGTGATTCTGAAATAAGGATGCAGAACAAGGTTCTATATTTTTAAGGGTGGCTTCCTTTGGAACTGATTGCGCAAATCTAGTAAAACTACGTTCAGCTATGTTTTCTGTTGCAAAAAGTGCTTTGTTTTTAAGAGCAACTTTGTTTTTTAATGTTTGTTGCTGTGTTTTGATTTTTTTAGTACATATAACATTCAGTTAAGCATCAATTTCATGTGATGCTTTCTGACTAAACCCAAGTGGACAGCATAATATATCTCAAAGAATGGAAAGAGTTTTTAACATATCCATTCACTTCCTTGTGGAAAGTGTGTGAGAGTTTTCTGTCAAATACATATAGTGTCAAATTATTGCTAGTTAATACCGGCATTAAGCTTAAGGGAAAATAGTATTCTACCAGTTTTGGCAGCTGGGGTGGAATCATTAATTCTCAACAGCCACACAATGTGATAAGACAATAGGTTCTGTTGTACCTAAGTTTATTTGTTTGACTGGTTGTCAGGTTGTTCTTGATAATGGTGATAGCTTTTGCTTGTAATCCTGACCATGTTTTCTCTGAAGTTAGTCCCATTGGTTTCACTGGGACATGCTTCCAATTATATCTTGGCAGACTTTTTTTTTTTAAGGTCACCTTCTTATAATAAAATATCTTAGCTGAAGTATGTTGAACTTGTTTCATTATTCTCCCTATACGCTTCTTGAATGTACAAACATTCTGTTGCTTTTGGAAATGGCAAGTGCTGGTATCTAATAGATAAGTTTGTGAAGAAAACTTAATTTGTCATTAAAATGACTCTTTTATTCAGGAAAATGGATGTGTTCCTCTTCTAGGATTCCCACGTAGCAGCAGTTTGGATGTAATTCCTTCCAAAGAAATTGATCATGGAAACACTTCCAATCTAACTCATTTTGATGATTTGGGGAGAAATAGTTTAGGTGACTTGTTCTCTCCATTACGAGATGGTAAGTTGACACTGAAACTACTTGACTGTACATTTAATGGCAAGGGACTCTGTTCATTGAGTTAAAACTGTATCTCTTACTGCATCCTGCAGTTAAGACACTTAACACTTGCAGTCATTTTTAAAAAATCATTTTTATTCTGAAATTTCACCCCCCCCCCCAAATGGTACAATGAAAGAAGAGAAAAAAGGGGGGTGGGGGAAGAAAAAAATTATATACATACATGGATTTGTATATATCCATATCAATGAATATATATGAAAAAAAACAACTTTCTAGTAATTATACATACGCTTCAACAAAAGCAGACTGGATATCCAAATAAGTATCCATTTGAATGTGGCCTCCATATGCCACCCATTCAGATATTAAAAGTATTCAAATATTTAAAAACTTGGAGCCATGCCCATAGTGTGGAGCATAAACCTGTTCTTCAGAATTATTATGACCAGATTAATAGGATTTCTCTTAAGAGCAGGCAGTGGCTGTTTGAATTGTAATCCCAGAGCTTTATCTTCTATATTAAAAGGTTAAACCACAGTTCTTGTTATTGAACGAATGAGCAGGTAGAGCTGTGACTCAGCTTCTATCTATATAGTTCCCCCCCCCCTTTTATAGTCAGTATTTATTGCTCTGATGTCTTGTAGATGTTGCAGCTTGTAAAACAAATGAAGATATTCCAGGAAAGGGTGATGGTAAGTAGTTTTTATAATACGCTTTTTATTACAACAGTATTAGTAGCATAGTGCAGGGATTGGGAACCTCTGACCTACAGGCCTAATCTGGCCTGAGGAGTCTTGGGCTCCCTCCATGGACCTTGCCCCCAGGCTTGGGGAGGAATCCCCTTGTTATCTCCAGTCTGTGATTGCAGATAACAAGGGAATTCCCACAGAGTTGCAATGATTTAAATCAGAATGATTTAAATCAATGATTAAATCATTGATTAAATCATCAATAAAAATATTTTTTTCCAATTTTTTGCAAAAAAAATCCTGATTTTTTGCAACCTTGTTGTGTAGGTAGCCTAGTAACCAATAATACTGGTAATGTTAAAAAAAAATGAGGAAAGTGTTTTCTGTATAATTTGGTGTTCTTAACTATTAAGTGTAGGCTATTTGTACATGTGGTTGCCTGAAACTTTGAAATTAATTTTACTAAAAAAAAATTTTTGTGGGGGGAATTGATTAAATAATTAAAAAAAATCATTGATTTAAATTTAAAAAATCATTTTTTCGATTTTTTACAAAAAAAATATCATGCTTTTTTGCAACCCTGGATTCCCCAGCGTGCCACTCCCCCTCCCAATGGGTGTGCAAAGCCATCCAAAAGATGAGCAAAGCTGGCTGCACACCAGGATGGTGCTTTCAGGAGCTCCAGCAAGCACAGGCTGAATGTGCTTCACTTGTCTTTTGCCTTCCCCATATGGGGGAAGGAGAAGTAAGATTAAAGCCAGCTTTGCACTGGCCAGCACTTGCAGGAGCTCCTGCAACACCGGATGAATCCCTTCGCTTTGTGTGCTGCGTACTGCCTCAATTGGGATGGGAAGCAGTTTGTGAAAGAGGCACCCAGTTGGCTCACATTTGCTTGCCCCACATCCTCACCTACTGGAAGAAGGCACAGGGCAGGCAAAGTTGCCCTGGCTGACAAGGTGCCAGGTAGATGATCCACCCGGTGTGTTGGCTGGGATGGTTTTGCTGCTCACAGGCCTTCAGAAGCTGCTTGCAGGCCTACTGGTTCTCCAGTTGGGATGGCACACAAGGAAGGTGCTTGGCTTCACCTGCTCCACAACCTCACCCAATGAGGAAAGCCCCTGCAGACTTGTAAGTAGTGGTAAATCAAATGTTATAAAGAGAAGTGTGTGGATGTTGGAGTGGGTTAACCATTAGCACACTGTGCATGCTAAACCTGTTTTCAGGAAACATTCTTAATGTAAATAGTGTAATTGTGCAAGTGTGTGATTTTGCTTTGCATTCTAGGTTTGGATTTTCAGCCCTACCTTTCAAGTTTGGATTTTCTCTCCCAGTTCAATTCTACATTACCTACAAGAAAAAATACAGCAGGATCTAGCTCACAAATTGTGCATTCTAGTCCACTTAATATATTTGTTGGCTCTCCTATTAAAGAGGAGGATGAGAATTCAGATGTTGATGCTAAAAAAACTAATTATGGAAGACAAGAGTCAAGAGAACACCTGAAACAGGTACAGTGATCCTTGTCGCAGGTAGCTCAAGCTACCTGCCTTTACTTTTGCTTTGCTTCTCTGCTTTTTGTTGCATAGAAGTTGACATATGTTGACTAGTACTGCCTTTTAAGTGCCACATTACATCTGCATCAATATCCAGAGGTTATGAGATCAGAAGCATCCTGATTACATGCACATTTTCCTCCTCCCTTTCATTTTTGGAGCAAACCCTAGTAGTTAGTGTTTCTTTTGCATCAGGGTTTTCACTAACCATGGTTAGCGTCAGTCACGGCTTGCAAGTATGGTTAGAAAGCCTGCAGATTTGTTTGGAGCTATTCATGGTTAATGAAAATGCTGGTGCAGACATAATGGACTGGATCCAGACTTAGTTGTTCTTGGGTCCCACTGGTTTCTTCTGAGTAGGCTTAAAATCTATAATCACATGGGGTGTGTGACGATGTAATCATACTGATGTGGCGGATTATCAACCTAATGCTTCAGTCCCCCAGTACAAATTATAACTTACAATAGTGCAACAACTGGGTAAAACTACCATTTGAGAGATAAGAAGAATAGGTAGTGCTTCCTGGAACCCCAGTGAACTGTGATAGGTGACTTATCACGTACTGTGGAGCTTCAACTTCCAAAAGCACGGGAGAGGACAATGACGAGGGTCAACAATGGGACAAAAGGGCTGCGATATGACAAAGGTAGTAAGGATCCGATGCCTGAGATTGTAGAACAAATGAGAGGCTTGAGATTGGAATGGTCTTCTACTATCCGACCCCTGGAAACAAATAAATGAAGTCTCTCAGCCACTTACTGGGATTGCAAAAATGGACAGTGCAGCAATGGACTTGGGTCTTACACAGGAAAACAACAACAAAACAATAGTGAAGCTGGTACAGTCAAAGAATTGTGAGAAAAAAATGAAGGCACTAGAAGATCATAGCATACAGCCAAATCTGAGATTTTGAGGGATCCGGGAGTTTTTGGAAGGTCAAGATAAGATTGGATTCTTAACAAGCTGTCTAGTAGCTTATTTCCCTAAAATAACAATTGAAAGAAGATATGTAGAATGGGCTCATAGACCTTTACAGGCAAAGTTCGCAACAGGAGCTCACCCAAGAGATATAACTGTGCACTTCACATAAGTGAAGAAGCCATATTGGCCAGATCCAGATAGAGCACACAACTTTAGTATGAAAACGACCCAGTTCAAGTGTTTCATGATATAAGTCCCAACACTCTTCAAAGATGAAAGGCGTTCAGGTACTGTGCTGAAAAGCTTAGATCTCTTGGCATGAATTATAGATGGGGGAAGCCAGTTAAACTCATAATTAAACTGGATAACACCACCACAGTTATTACATCACATCGGGAGGCCGAACAATTCCTTATACACATGAATCTGAGCCCAGGAGAAGAAAGGGAAAGAAACTTGTGTGCAGGAGAGCAGGAGGAACCTAACCGTGAAAAGTTAACCAAAGAAGTAAGGGCCAGGTGCAGTAATGTAGTCAACAATGTAGTCAACTTCTACACATGTTGGCAACCATGGATCACTTTTGTCAACCAGCACAAGGGGGGGGGGGGCTTGAAACCTCCTCAATCACATTTATATATTTATTACATTTCTATACTGTCCAATAGCCAAAGCTCTCTTGGCTATGTAACTATTTTGCACATGTAACTATTTTGAAAGATCAACTTAGTACGTCCTAGCTGAACCTTGATCTGTGGACCCTCAGGAAGGGGATTAGCCCTACAGTCTTAAATATTTGTATTGCTATACACTGGTCATTGTTGAACTGCTATTTCCAGCTTGATGATGGTTATGGTTCCATGTTGAATTGTATGATGATGATGATATCTAATCGCATTTTAGCCTGGCCCACAGATGGAATGCAGCCCCTGAGACCTTTCCCAGATTGGAATTTGGCTGAAAAAGGTTCCCCATCCCTGGACTATGTATCTGAACAAAGTAGCAGATATTCTTCTTTACTTCTTTTTACAATTTTGTGTGGACAGCTAAGAATAGGCGTAGATACTTACAAAAAAGATGTCATGTACAGTGAGGCTATATAAATGGATTCATCAAATAATTGAACTTCTGAAATGACCTCTTCTTACAACCATTTAAATCAAATTAAGTTGCAGTACATAATTACTAAAACAACAGATGTTTCAGGCAACAATTCAGATGTAACTTTGCCATAAAATGATACGACTAAGAGCTAAGCTACATGTTCAGCAAAATCATGTGGCAAGTTTTTCCTGGACTGTTCCTCTTGAAATTGTAGATGGTGAAGGTTGTAATTTGTGTAAATTTCCTTGCACATGGAATGTAAGTGCAACAGGGAGAAGGCCAGGCTAGAATCAATTTTTGTAGTTTGCTGCTACTTTTAAAATGTAGGCATACATTCAGAATTGAAATTTGAAGGATTGGCAGTCTGAAGTAGTACAGTGTATAGTGTGTTGCTTTTGCCATTCACCTCTTTGGAAAAAATGAATCAGATGTCATGGTTAATATAGGAGGAGCACACTGTGGTTGTCTTCTCAGAAAGTGGCACACTTAGGGCATTGCCCTCAGAGGTGGCCCTGCACTTCTGGAATGATTTCCCCCCAAAACTGCTGCAACCCCATCATTGCTAATTTTTAAGAGAACTGTTAAGATGTTTTTATTTCACTGTGGATTTCATTAATTGTTGTGTTCATTTTTAGGGTTATAATGTGGTTTTTAATTGATATTTATATTGTTATGTATGTTGTATAATTCTGTATACTACCTTGTAAGGGCAATGTGTCCTGAAAGGTGATTTATGAATCTCGTACTAAACAAATAAAAGAGAACTCTTGGCCTTGTTGCAAACTCCTCTCTCACTCCATCATGGCACTGAAGGTGTGGGGGGTTTGTGTGGTAGATTCTTCCTAAAGGTGGAAGCTGAGGAAGATGCTGCATGAGGCAAAGTGTCTTCAAAGAGGCTCATGGGAATAGTCTGACTGGTTAACATGCAACTGTTTGAGCCACCGTTGGGAAGGCAAATGGAAATCTTGCTGAAGGTCTAGTCTAGTACAAGGAAACTAGAGTTAACAGAAGAGCAAACTGGCAGAGAATTCAAGGACTGTAGATTTGCCCTCAATAATCTCTTTTTTCCCAAACATATTCATATTAGAGCTGAGCTGAAACAAACTTTTTAGCTTATAGATTCATAGATCATAGAGATGGAAGGAGCCTACAAGGCTATCAAGTCCAACCCCCTGCTCAATGCAGGAAACTAGAGGAGGGGTCTCCCATCCAAGTAACAACCAGGCTTGACCCTGCTTAGCTTTCCACGCTCAGACAAGCTGAGCCAGCGTAAGCCACAGGCTTCATTTTTGCTTTCAGAACTCTCAAAGCACCTTTGTGTTTTGGTGCATTTTTTACTGTATCCTTGAGTGTCATTCCCCCCACTTCCCCGCATCAGTCCAAATTGTGGACACAAGCAAGTGTGCTAACATCCTCAGAAGACTTGAGTTTGTGTTTAAGGCTCCAGGGAGCTGTGTATTCCTGAGCTTTGGAGCCAACAGAGGTGAGGATTCCCAGAGTTCATCTGACAATGCTTGGGGAACGTCCCTGACCTGAATGAGCTAAAGCTTGGGCAAAATTCCTTTTTCTGTACAATGTAGGCTCTTCACCCATGTGACTGGTGATAGCCCGCCTACAGTCGCATGGCCTGCATGGAGGGCTTACCAATGGACTATGTCTAAGCTTTAGTTCAGTCAGTCAAGCTTGGGCAGTGATAGCACAGCTCCTTTGCTCCAAAGACTCTTGTGCCAATAGATCAAGAAGTGCACAGTTCCCTGGATCCTTAAGTCACCATTAGGGGTTCTATATAACTTAATTAGTGTTCAGGCACTAAAATCCACATACATGTTAAAAAATGGGGTCTGCTCAACTTCATATAGACATTGTTTTGTCTCATAGCGTGTTAGAGAGGTTGTAATGTATGCTTAACATTCAGATCCCAGTGGCACTAGAGATTTCTTTTTAATGAGGGGTCTTAATGAACATGTCAAGTGGTACTAAATGCAACAGGGTCGATTGAGATAAGGAACTTTCTTTCTCCTGTCGGAAGGGGTCCAACACATGAAGGGCTGTGCCATTAATCTTTAAGCAGACCTTCCATTTGTTGCTGGGACCATGTTGGCAACCCAGACTATCATTTATTGTACTATCTTAACCCCTCCCCCCTTTTACACTTATGGGGCTTTAATATTTATTTATTTTTATTAGATTTCTATACTGCCTTTCTGGAACCAACCAAGGCAGTTTACAAAAATTCAGAAAACAAAAATCATAAACAAAAACCTAGTAAAACATTAAAAACAACCTTAAAAACAATAACATATTTATTTATTCCCACCGCAAAGTTGAGCACCTCAAGCTCTGATTCCACAAATCTAAGCTCTCCACCATTGGTCAACATAGTCAAGAGTCCTGATTCTCGAGAGAGGCTTATTAAGAACATCCAGGCAACTCTGACATATGAATCACCAATGAATGGTACTACCTCAGCAAGTAAGTATAAATCATACTTTTGCGTTATGAAAGCTGGCTAGTGACTTAGCATCCTAATGGAATTTAAAAGGAGTATAATTATCTAAAGATTTTTTTCTGCACACACGCACGCACGTACGCGCACACACAATCAGATTTATTAGAATGCAGTGCTATTGATGTACTTCTGAATGAGGATGTGACACAATCTAAAGTTTCTAACTCCCTGTGTATGGTGTGTCATGGCAATTAGTTTGTGAACTTTTCTAGGATTTAACTCTAGTTTCTATTCGTGAGCCTGCTTTAAATTTTGAAATCCCAACACTTATGAGCTCTTAGGTAGGCAGGGTGAGGGATATGGTTCCTGACTCTCCTTTGCACTTTGTAAATATAGGTGATGATTAGAAATAATGTGACAGTGATATGGTGTGCCTGTAATGTCTGTCTTATGTGCTAGCCAGAAGAAAACTACCCTTTGGAGCCTCCTTTTCTTGCTTGAGTTAAAATGAAGTGCTCATATTCCTTTGTTTTGCATAGGTCCAAAGATAACGTCTGCTGTTACTGCTGGAGTTGCCAGTTCACTATCTGAAAAAATAGTAGATACTATTGGAAGCAGTAAATTGAATGCACCTTTATCATCAGTTCAAATTCATTTCATTCAGAATATGATACAAGAAACTCTGGATGACTTCAGGTAAATAAAGTTGTATGGACACTTTGATTATATTTTTAATTAGCTTATTTGCATGTGCTTTAACATAATAGCATTCAGTGCTGAATTTATAAACCTTCAGGTTGTACATGGAAGGTTTTTGTTAAAATTTACGTTTTTCTGTTTCATTTGGTTAGTAGGCCTTGTAACAGCATAATATAGCTGTGGCAGAGGCTGGATCTCCAAGCACAGGGAGCAGCAATCAATTTCTTTCAGTTAGGTAGCTTACCGTTAAGGTTTGCTTTATCTCTTACAGACTACAAATTGGAGGGCTGCATGTCACCACACTTTTTCTCTTTTTCCAAGAGATTCTTCCATAGAACTCTCAGATTTCTCCAGTTCAAAAAGTAATGTAGAGTTTTGCACAAGTGATCTTGCAAGGAAAAGGGCTGGCACTGGCTACTCTATCAATGCATTGCTACATTAGGAATACATTTCAAACTGGCACATCCACCAACTAGGGATGGGGACTCGGACTCGAGGACTCGACTCGTGAGTCGGACTGAGTCCCTCCTCTGACTCGACTCGGACTCGAGTCCCAATATTTTTAATGGGACTCGAGACTCGACTCGGGACTCGAGACCAAGGACTCGTCAACCCTGGGCTGTTGACGAGTTCTGGCTGTGCCAGAAGGAGTGCGATCACCGGTGAAGAGCGCATGGAAGCGAGGCGCGCCGCTGCTCGGCCATATGGACAGCTACCAGGAGCGCAGCCCAACGATGGTGAGATTTATTTTGATTGATGTGTTGTTGTGGGGGGTTAGGGTTAGGGTCAGACATTTTGGGTTTGGCTGCCTCTGCCTGCCTGTTTGGGGGTTCCCAGCCTCCTCTGCCTGCCTGGTCTCTTCTTGACCTGTTCAACAGTTGAATTGTCCAAGACAAAGGCCTCTGCCTGCCTGCTTTGGGGTTCCCTGCCTCCTCTGCCTGCCTGGTTATTTTGGGTTTGTCTGCCTGGTCTGTTCTTGCCAAAATCAGTTGCAGAGTTTTGAAATAAAAAGGCACACTTGTGCCTAGAATTTATTTAAGCCACACATCTGAAGTAGCCTTATTTTGTTGGGGGGAAACCCCATTGATTTTAATAGGGACTCGTGGAGTCAGTTTTGGGAGTGACTCAGGACTCGTGACTCGTGAGTCACCATTTTGGACCAAGGACTCGGACTCGGACTCGAGACTCAGGTCCAAAGACTCGTGACTCGACTCGTGACTCGAGACCAAGGACTCTTCAACATCCCTGCCACCAACTAGACCAGTGTTCTCCAACCTTGGGACCCCAGATGTTTTTGGCCTACAGTTCCCAGCATGCCCCAGCCAGCATAGCTGGCTGGGGCATGCTGAGAGTTGTAGGCCAAAAACATCTGGGGACCCAAGGTTGGAGAACACTGAACTAGACACTCGAGCATTCTTTGTTTCCTTCTGTCCCAGGAAAGCTGACTAGTTTGAGTAGTCTGGTTGTTGCTTAAGAAAAGCAGCAGGGATAAGTTTTGCATTTGTGTCTTAAGTGCTTCCTTTGTTATAGTGATATCTTTGTTAGCCTTTCTTCTTGACAAACAACAACAACATGTGTTGGTGTTGTAAAATTATGAGGACATAATAAAACTTCTATCAAAATTAGGATTAATTGAAGAAGTAGGTAAGCTGGTTCAAAAAAACCACTTGAATATGCATTTTGAAATACTTTTAGCCGATGTAATAATAGATTTTAAACAATGGTTTCAGCTGCCTTCAAATCCAGTAAGCTTCATCTGTCACAGTAAAAATCTACAGGTGCATCTGTAGGCACATAATATGAAGCTTTTATTATACATGAGTGATGCTAGCTGGAATCTGTTTAGCTGTGCATCTGGAGCAATTAAATTTTCTTGGTGCATAAAAATAAAAATGCCTGTTAAACAGTTTTTCAGGTTTATGGCAAACTGTGTTGGTGTATTGAGTTTCCTGGAATCTGAAATATTGTAGGTGGATGTCAGGCTTGGTTGCCTAATACTGGGATTTTCACCATGTGTTACCCTTGATTTCTCCCTGTTTAGATTCTTACTACCAGCCTTGTTCAGCTTATACCCGGAGCAATATATTCTCTCTCCACCTTGTAACCTGAAACTGTGGCTACTACCCCTCCTCTGCAGAGTGGCACTGGGAAGGAGCAACTTTCAGGGAAAATGGAGGGAAGAGAAGTGTTCCCCATTGATGCTACTTTGTAGAGGAGAAATGGCAGTCAGGTGTTTCAGGATATGAGGTGACAACAAAATATATAACTCTGCCTAATGGGGAGGTTTCTGTACCACTTCCAGTAAGAGAGTAGACAAACCCTTTGTCTACATTCCAATTACCAGTCTATGACAAACATGATGCACTAGATGACTTACTAGGAACCCACAGCTGGAAATGCGTTGGAAAGGGGGAAGAGAAGGATCTGTGCTCTTCCTAAAAACTTCTTTGTTCTAGTGGTCTCCAGAAAAGATATACATTGTCATTGAATTGACGAAGTAGGGTAGCATGAAGTATAGGCTACCCTGAGATTCTGCCATTTTGAAATTACCTTATATTAACTGAGAACTGGTGAGAAAGACTAGACTTGTGGACATGAATTGAAGATGCATGGCTTTTGTTCCCTCAGGGAAGCCTGCCATCGTGACATTGTGAATTTGCAAGTGGAGATGATCAAACAGTTTCATGTACAGCTGGTATGTATAAAAATATAAAGAGGTGTGCATAGGTGTTAACATGTTGCAAATAAAAGCCCATCTCATGCCCTACATTGTTTGGTCTTCCATAGATCCTGGAAATAACAATTAAATGGAGACTATTAATCTGTTAGCAAAGATTATGCCATTTCTAGCCTAAGAGACAGTGACCTAGTTCGCACAACATGACAACTCACAGTGGGTTGTCACCATGGTTTGTTTCAGGGTGGCTTGTTGTGATGTCCAAACCCGGTGTGGTTTTCTTGGCATGGCACAAGCCACCGTGAGAACCTATGGGTTGTTGTTGGGTTGTTCAGGGTGGCTTTTTGTGACGTCCAAACCTGGCAGAGTGGCTTATGCATGTTTTGTTGGAAAGGGTTACACAGCCACCTGGTAAGAGCAGTGAAAAACCAGGGCGCTCCTTACAGTGCCCACTGCCCCTTCTCCTCTAGCTCTGTGCTTCATTTGACAGCAAACGGGTTTATCCCCTTGTGAACCAAGTTAGCACAGCTGTGTGTATGTGTGATTGACTTACCTTTGGGTAAGTGCACGTGCCTCCAATTTGGGACCAGCCTGATTTGGGAGGGGGTATCTAAGCTTCCCCCTTCCTGTTTTCATGCTGAAATTTCCTCCCCCCATCTCACAGGGGGTGGGGTGGGGATTAAAAAGAGATAAAAGGTCTCATTTCCCCTCTTTTTTAACCATTCCCTGGGGGTGGGTGGGATTTCTGCATGAAAATAGGAAGTGGTAAAGCTTAAATCCTCCCCCTCCCATGGGGGATTGCCATTGTCCTGAGTGGGGGGGGGGCTCTTACCCAGATTTAAGTTAATCAAGCATACAGGCATAGCTGTGCTAGGAAGAGGAATGGGCTGTAAGGAGCAGCCAAGGCGGCTATTTTTTTAAGTGTTAAAGAAAGAAAATAAATAAAAACCTCAGCCATCTCATCCTACAAAGTAAGGTAAGCTCTCCCCACTCCACTCTGAAGATATGGCCTATGGTGTGTCACCCTCTTTGTAGGAAGCATCTCTAGTTTTGAAGTGTGGACCTGACAGTTTGCAGTGTCATTCACCTTTTCCACCCTTTTCATGGCTTTGCTTTACTCTTGACAGTTCGTCATTTGACAGCTGTTACTGCAAAGTAACAAAATACCCTACTTGCAGCCCTGCTTGGTCAGTGTCCATGGCTGGTACCTACAGCACTTTGACAGCAGGCACTCATCATGACATTGAGCAGGCAAGACTTCTCATTTCAGTCAACTGTGCACCCCTGAAAGACCGAATTTAAAAATAAAATAAAATAATATTTGTGCATGTTTCTGGCGCCTAAAAATAAATTTAGAAGGTGGTGAATCAGTGACGGCCACTCCAGTGTGCCACTTGGGCACTTCAGAGGGGCTGTCACTGGCTGAGACTGTGAAAGATCGCAAGAGGAAGAAAAGGAAAAAACTGCAGCGGCGACCAAAGGGGTTGCAAGCAGAGCGGGGAGAGGAGGTAAGGGGGCTTCAGTCACCAAGTCCCCTGGGATGTCTTCTGGATGACCAAGGGGGAAGGAGTGGGGGAACAACCCACAGTGAGTCCAGTCATCTGTCAGGCACACTGTGGGTTGTTCCACGAACAACCCACACTGCATAGCTTATTCGCAGGGTGGGTTGTTGTATTGTTTGAACTCGACCTATCTGTCAGCAGCAGCATGGCTTAGTGAGTGAATAACCAACTCATAATGGCTTGTTTTCAGCGTGGCTTATTGTGACATGTGAACCGGCCCAGTGCTAACTAAAACACACTTGTCTTTTTAGACTAGGTGCAGAATAGTATTGCTTAAGTTAAGAGAAGAATACAACATTCTTCGGTTGAAAGGGAACAAGATTGTTTTACTGGAAAAAGTAATGATTGCGATAGCGTTACTATATTCTTGCTTGTTGCCTCTTAGGGTGCAATCCCAAGCTTGTTTAGACAGCTGGAAGTCCTACAATGTCAGGGCTTTTTTCTGTCTAAACATGCATAGGACATGCCCTTAATTTTTAAAAGCTGTACATGCTGTGATTCTTCCATTGAATGATAGTATCTTCTGACCACCTTTATGTTAACATTAGGATTTCACATGAAAAATGCATAGGAGCAGATCTGGGGATATTAACTTTTCTCTAGTAACGTTTTTTTACTTCATTTCCCCCCCTCTAGAATGAAATGCATGCCTTACTTGAAAGATACTCTGTAAATGACAGCTTAGTAGCTGAAATCGAGAGATTGCGAGAGGAAAATAAACGACTGCAAACCCACTTCTGAGAAGGAAATTCACGCAAGGAAAATGAGTTGAACTCTTATTATTGTGCTAAGGCATCATGATGTCATCTGGCCAATACTGAAATAGTGCTTAAACTCAGTATTTTTTTCTCAGCACTAAAGAACTTTTTTTAATTCTAGAAAAAGCAATAGATAACAGATTAATACAGAAAAATGCACTAATAATGTTTGTATGAAAATGTTTTTATGGTAAACTTGAAATACATTAGTTGTAAACAGAGGCGAACAAGTGTATTGTTAACCAGTTCTAGCTGTATACAAAGTGCCTTTATAAAAAGGGAAACTAAACAGGAAATGTATTTTGTATAAGAATTTATCAACCTCCTTTGTCCTGATGAATTTATTATATGTTTCAATATTTCAGCAACTTTTTTTACAATGAAGTCTTTCTAAGAGAGTGGGTTTTTTCTCTCCTTTGACTAGAAAAGTATTCAAATGTCTGGCTCTCGATTTTTTTTTCTAATTGTATATGCTCTTTTACTGCTGACTTATTTCCGTAAATGTTACGTTGTAAGTGTAGGGTGTAACTGCTTTTTGTTAAACTGAGTTATGTATTAATCTGCATACTTATGTAATTTAATGGTACACTGATTAATTTGCTCAGATTGAATAAACAATTTGTGGAGTTCTGAGTAAACATACTTGGCTAATAATATTACCATATTGCTGGCACTCAGTCTCGACCTCTAGCTGTTCAAGGGCAAGATGTTAACTGACAGTGCAGTCATAAGTCATATTCACATTTGTCAATTTGACTTAACTCATCATCAGGCGATCACTCGTGACCGAGTAAGATTGTCTTCCGGGATAAAAGGAGGAAATTCTAAAGAAGATTGTGTAGACTCTAGCGATGGGTCCGTAAGTGACTGTGGAGGCCAATTCTAGATCCACACAGCTTCCCACAGTGAGGACACAGGTTACCAGATAGAAGATGGTCCTGTAAAGGATTCATTTGACGTGCTTTTCGCTTAGCACGTTTCTCCCTTTCACCTTGCACTCGGGCTTCTTCAAAGTCCATGGAACCTTTGTGAAAGGCCAACCTCCATTTAGATCGTTCATGGGCCAGAGCTTCCCAGTTTTCGATGTTTATATTGCATTTTTTTAGATTAGCCTTATGAACATCTTTAAACCTCTTATATTGACCACCGATATTCCGCTTTCCATCCTTGAGTTGGGAGTAAAGTAACTGCTTTGGGAGACGGCAGTCAGGCATTCGAACAACATGACCGGTCCACTGAAGTTGGCGTTGAAGGATCATTTTTTCAATGCTAGTAGTCTTTGCTTCTTCCAGTACACTGACATTTGTTCGCCTATCTTCCCAAGTAATTTGCAGGATTTTCCGGAGGCAACGTTGATGAAACCTTTCAAGGAGGTGGAAGTGACGTTTATAGATAGTCCATGTTTCGCAGGCATACAATAAAGTTGGTAATACAATGGCTTCATAAACCAGTGTTTTGGTCTTCTTACAAATATCCCGATCCTCGAACACTCTATGTTTCATTCAACTTAACTACATGTTACCCTACTCTGCAGCCGTGGCTCAAATGATGCATTTAGTGCTCTCTACCATCTTATGACTGATTGGAGCAGAACATCAAACTCACATTGACCTGGTTCACACATAACGGCAAGCTACCATGGGTGAATTTCCCTGCGGGGCTTGCTATTTTGCATTTTAAAAATTCAAACCACTGCTGGGAGCTTGTTGATACGTGCAAACCCAGCAAGAGTGGGTTTTTGGGGTGGTTAACAAACCACCCAGAACCCATGACCCATGACCTGTTTTCAGGACAAGAAGCCGCACGGGATATTCATCCACGGTGGCTTCTTGTTACCTGTGAACTGGCCCATTGTTAAGTTTCTGTTTGACTGTCTTGTGAGCAATCAGGGCTATAAACACAATTTATAAACTGGGTTGATCAGGGCTATAAACACAATTGGCCTACTTTTATCAGGCTTCATGTGACCTCTTTTTCCGTAATGAAGTGACATTCATGGTTACTTTATAGTAAATGTCCACATACAGCCTGTTCAGATAGTAAGGAAACCTGTGGATAGTAAGGGAAGAGTTATTGGCATGTGCTCTGACTACATTTTGAACCATTTAGGATGCAATCCTATGCTTGTTTACACTGAAAAACGTCCTACATGGCTGGCTGGGGAATGCTGGGAGTTGTAGGACTTTTTCAGTCTAAACATGCATAGGATTGTGCCCTTAGAAGACTAAGATTCAGATGGATAATTCCAAGTTGACTACAGAAACATACTTGCGTTTTGATAAAATACATTAAGGTACTGACTTAAGTACATAAATGATTTTTTGCTGTCAGGAAGGACTTTAAATGGTTTTGTTTGTTGGTTTTTTTGCTATGAATGACCCTTACACTGACTTAGGGCCGGTTCACATGACCCAGGCTGCGGGCGGGGGAGGCACCACGGGGCGATCTACGGTTCCTGTGCCGTGCGAACAAGCCCTTAGATTAATAGGGGGCTGATGCAATGGCCCACCAGGTTTAGATGCTTTCCCCCACTCTAAACTGCTTAAATTGTGGGTGGAGCTCTGCTCTCTTTCTGTTTAGGGCTTTGCTCTCACTTTGCTTAGGATGTTAAATCATCTGACTGCTACAGGGTTTTTTTGTTTGCTCTGTTTTTGCTTCTCCCCCCACTCTGCTTGTTTAACTTGGGGGTGGAGCTTTGACTGCTGGATCACCTGACTCAGCCTGCTGCTATAAAAGCCTGTGGCTTGTGGGTGGGGCCACAGTCTACTGCTGCAGCTAATCAGACCAGGTCAGCTCTCTGTTTCCTGGGAGTCAGCAAATGGTGAGCAAACGGGAGTTTTGTGTGGGACTGCTTTAAGTGGCAAGGAAGGGATGGACTTGTGCCCTTTGAACTGAGTTTGGGGCTTATTTTAAGGTTTCTTTCCGTTTTGGGCTTTGTGTCCCCCCCCCCTCTTTTTTTGCTTAGGCTGCTGAGTAACCTGACTGCTACTGTGCTTGCTGGGGGTGGAGCTTTGCTGGGTCACCTGACTCAGTCTACTACTATAAAAGCCTGTGGATTGTGGTGGGGCCACAACCCACAACTGGGGCTTATCAGAAGAGGTCAGCTCTGCAGTAAAGCTCTGGTTCCTGGGCGTGAGGGAACAGGGTAAGCAAATGGAAGTTTTGCAGGAAGGTTTACCGTGTCATTTCCATGGGGGGAGTCCATGGAAATGACAGAGTCATTTGGAATGCCTACCACTATGGAAACGGGAGTTGTTCCAGTGACCCGCAGGGTGTGTGCCGTGTTTGTCTTCCTGCCTGAAGACAACACAAACCACGCCTGCAGGGAGTGCAAGCTAGTAGCTCTCCTGGAAGAGAAAGTGATGAGGTTTGAGCCAGCACGCTTCTGCTCACTTCAACTTATTAGCGAGTGAAAGGTTTGTAGATGAGAGACAGGAGATCCTCCCGAAAGAGCAACGGAAGGGGGAGGTCTCCAAGGAAGAGGAAGAAAACAAAGGGCAAGAGGTAGAGGAGTGGACAGGGCCGGATTAAGCTAGGGGCTGTTGGAGCGGAAGCTCCAGGCCCCCTACACAAAGTAGGCCCACAGGGACGCGCCCGTCCCCAGCTTCTCTCCTCCACATTCACCGTTTCCTTTCGTGGCCGCTCGTCCCGCTTGTTGCACGCCTTTTCCTATCCAGGATCCCCCCCCCTTTACCCCTCCTCGAAGCTCCGCTTCCAAACCTCTTGGATGGCGTGTGTCCTAGTCCTCCTCCTCCCAAACCTTCGTTTGGTTTCCTGAGCGATCATCAGCCCCGCACCCCGATCTCCCAGCGCCGCTTGCCTAGCTCCCTTCTCCCCGGCTCACCCGGACGCGGGTCTCCAAGCAGCCGGCTTCTTCGCCAATCCGTCGGCGCACGTCTCCCGCCTGAGCCGCCCCCTTCCTGGAGAGGGTGGGAGGCTGGGAAGAACTGAGAGGGCGTCCAGTGAAAGAAGGAAGTCCTTTCCTGTTTACCCAGGGGAGGGGGGAGAAGGAAAGTTGGGGACGTCGCGGCCGGAGAAACCAGGGCCTAAATAATGTCAGAAACCAGAAGGAACCCTCCCCGCTCGGCTAACTTCCCCGACCCGGTGCCCTTCGGACTACAGTTCCCATCATCCTTACAGCCCAACACGTCAGGGCTACAAGGCACCACCGCCAGATCAGTTTGGTTGGGGGAAGGTCAGACGGTTCCCGCCGCGACGGGTGCCTTTCAGGCAAAAATTCAACAGGTAAAGTTTTACCCTAATGAGTGGGGTTTGACTCTTCGCACCCTGGTCCTCCCTTTTAGGGACAAGGTTGCGATGCTGCATCAAATGCATTGTTTGGGGTCATATATCTTGGGATGCAGTCCTATTCCCCCCAATTTATTTAAGAACATAAGATCAGACCATCTAGTCCGGCATTCTTTTCAAACAGTGGCCAACCAGCTGCCCACGGGAGACCCACAAGCAGGACAGGAGTGCAACAGCACCCTCCTGCCCATGTTCCCCAGCAGCTGGTGTACATATCCATACTGCCTCTGCTACTGGGGGAAGCACATAGCCAACCAGGACTAGTAGCCACTGATGGCCTTCTCCATGAATTTGTCCATGAATTTACTTGTCTGAAGTAGTTTTATGCTGCTCCTCAGACAAAAAGGGTTTCAGAGCAGCTTACATATGATCAATCAAATAAGACCTATTAATTTAATCGGTGTGATTGTGCAACTCTATCCCCCCCCTTTCTTTTTTTTTTAAGAAAAGAAAGCCCACAGTTTAGTGGTAATGGAAATACTCAAGAGACTGAGACTTACTACTTCGTGGGATTGCCAATGTCTGTCTTTTGGAAGGGCTCTTGTGACTTCTAACAGTTTCACAACATGCAGAAATCCATGTTGTGAGAGCCAGTGCAGCGTAATGGATAGAGAGATCTGGGTTCTAGTTCCCACTTGGCCATGAAGCTCACTTGGGTGACTTGGGGCCGGTCACCGACTCTCAGTCTAATTTTCAAAATGTACCAATCTTCCACTGCAAATCAAGACATTCATGGGAGTCAAGAAACACAAATGTACAAGTTTATGATTGCACAATCTCTAGTCGGTGCATTTCCAAATACATTTGTGACCCTCCGCATGTATTTGTGTTTAATGGTCAGCAACTGCAGCATTAAAACGTGAAAAATGAACTAAGGTCTTCCATGGGTCAGGAGCGTTTAAATGCGCTCTCTCTGTTGTGCATTGAAAGTGGTTTGCTGAACGAGCTTAATCTTGATTCTACAATTGAGGAATTTGCAAGTAAAAAAGGAAGAAAAGTTAATGTGTAGTTTTATTTTCATCTACCAGCTTGATTCATTTAGTTTAAATGCAGGTTAGAGTTCAGTGAATAACCTGTTTGTGTGTTTAAAACTAGTGGTTGCTATTTATTTCAAGAGTTACTCTCTGCACCATAATCATAACGCAGGCTGTATTGATTATGATGCTTTAATAATAATAATAATAATAATAATAATAATAATAATACTTTAAGGAACAAATTTTTATGAGCCAAACATCATGTTTATATGATTTATGTTTATTTAAAAATGGTTGTTGTGAATGTTCTATTTATAACGGTTTTATTGAGTTAACAAGCTTATTGTTTACAAAAAAAGAAATATTTTCAATATGTTTCTGTTTTGGCACTTTAATGGTAATTAAAATATTTAATTTGTTTTAATATAAAATTGCGTCTTCATTGTATTTATTTCCATAAAAAGGCCCACCAAAATCCTCAGCACCAGGCCCATAATGCTCTTAATCTGGCCCTGGGAGTGGAAGAATGTGACACACAGGACCAGTAGATCTACTCTTTAGGAAGCTTCTTCTTAACCTGGGACAGTTGCAAAATTATTTATAGGTGGTACAAAGAACTGCTCTTTGGTAAAGAATAGTAAAAAGCTCTGGCTTATATGTGAGAGCTCGTGAGTGTGCCTACCGGTATTTTCTGAACTATTGCCCCAGTAATGTTTAGCTAAGATACTAAGGGCACATTTCTATACATGTCTAGACAGAAAAAAATACTATAGCTCCCAGCATTCCCTAGCCCGCATGGCGGACTGGGGAATGCTGGGAGCTGTAGGATGTTCTTCTGTCTAAACATGCATAGGATTTAAACAGGATTTCTGTGTAAACATGCATTGGGCATGTTTTTCTGTCTAAACATGCATAGGATAGCTTAGTGCAGCTATACAAAGCAATTATAAAGGTCTTCGGTATTTTGTAGATAATGCTGTTCTTAGGTGGATTTGTAGCTGATTGATAAACCGTTCCCAGAGTGCTCATCAATGGCCCCTCATCAACCTGGAGGAAAGTGAAAAGTACCGCAGGGGTCTGTCTTGGACCCAGTGTTGTTCAATACAAAGGAATACAGGGGACGCTAATCAAATTTGCAGATGACGAGAAACTGGGTGGAGTAGTTAATACCTTAGGAGACAGAAACAAGATTAAAGATGATCTTGGCAGGATGGAGATCTAGGCCAGAATTACCAAAAAGGAATTTTGGTACTTAGGTGGGAAGAAGGCATTGCACAAATATAGTCTTTTAGCTCTCAAAAGGGCACAGAAAATACATTTGTCATCTTCAACAAAAACTCCCTGTTTCGTGTTTATTGGATGCCACAGCGTCTCTTTAATAAGGGTAAGTCAGCTAACTGCTGGAGGTGTAATACAGCTAATGCTTCCTTTAATCATATGTTTTGGCAATGTCCAGTAGTTGCCTCTTTCTGGGAGGAGGTTATAATATGGATAAACTTTGTATTGGAACACTCTAATATTCACTGGTGCATATGTTCTTCTAAATTATCTACCTGCTTCCTGGAAGTTAATGCATGATCAATGTAAATTCTTCTATACCTGGCAAACATTTTCAAAAATTTAACTCTTTTGTAACTTTTTTTGGGGGGGTTCCTTCCTACCACAAATATTGAAAAGGATGCAACTTTCCATCAAGGAAGGTGGGTTTAGCTTTCTGGATCTTGCTTGATATCATTGGGCCTATTCGCCAACTTGTACTAAATGTTGGTCTTTCCCACTTAGATTTTCCACCTCGGTCAGTTCTGGAATCTTGTCTGGATCCTCTTTCCAGATGGATAGCATTAGGCCCTCGGCATATTAAAATGGATAGGGTTCCTCTGACAGTTACAGTTGCTAGAGAGGAATTCCACGTAGGAGCTGGCAGGTTATGCTGCGTTATGCATGGAACCTGGCTCTGGACTCGATGGGGATGCTTTACCAGGGGGGGTAAAGCTTTTTCTCTGGGTATGCAAGGCAAACCTTAAAGAGAGGGGCCATAGCTCAGTGTTAGAGCACCTGCTCTGCATGCAGAAGGTCCCAGGTTCAATTCCTGGCTTTTCCAGGTAGGGCTAGGAAAGAATCCTGCCTGAAACCCTGGGGAGCCATTGCTGCCAGTCAGTGTTGACAATAGTGGGCTAGATGGACCAGTGGCCTGACTTGGTATAAGGCAGATTCCTATGTTCAAAGAGATTTCTCAGGGCAAACACAGCAAGGTGATTCAGTAGGAAAATGGGGAACTTGTCCTGGAAATGTGGAATAGGTGCCAAAGTTGAGCAGAAAATCATACTAGGAAAGAGTCATGAAGAATGATAGTAAAGTCAATCAGACCCTGGGATATTCTCAGAGTTGGGATACACTAGCATGAGATATGCCCAAACAGTAAGAGTGAACAACTGCTGCCTGAACTCAGAGGCTGTTAAAGGATTTGAAACGGGAACAAAGAGCTTGATGGCTCAGAGGCTGGACCCAGGATGAGTCAAAACAAAGGGAACAATAATTGTGTTTTGGCAAATGAATAGAAAGCTCAGAGAGGTTCCTTGGCCATTGATTAATTTACGTCTGGATGGATATACAGAGCAGTATAGTCAAGTATTCAAAACAAAAAAGGTGTCATTGAGGGTGCTCAGGTAATACTTGCTGACCTGTCTGCGAGGATCAAGATTGGTCCATTTTCCCTGCCAAGGCTCTGTATTTGTCAGTTCAAACAAAGGTACCCTTGTGCCTCAGTCAGCTTGGTGTGGCGTGGCAATCAGGCAGGCATCTGCAAATTTACTTCCAACATGAGATGTTGTCTGAACCCAGCTGTGCTACCAAGCCATGGTTTGTTAACCACAAACAACCCTTGAAGAGAACTCATGGTTTGTTGTTGGGTTGTGAACTGTGAGTTGTTTGTGGTTATCAAACCATGGTTTGTTAGTATGGCTGGGTTCAGACAACACGATAACCCACATTTAAACAAAAACCCATGGTTCAATGACAACCCACACTCAACCCATACTCAACTCTTGAGTGTGGGTTATCGTGGTGTTTGAACCCAGCCATAGTGACCAGATCACGAGATGTAATGGCTCCGCTATATTCTGCCTTGGTCAGGCCTCACATGGAGTATTGCATCCAGTTCTGGGCACCATAGTTAAGTCCTATGAGGAAAAGTTGAACGAGTTGGGTATGTTTAGCGTGAGAACAGATGTTTAAGAGGTGATAACATAGCCCTTCAAATATCTGAAGTTGGCTATCACTGCAGCTGATGGAGCAAATTTGTTTCATTTCTCCTGAGGGTAGGACCTGAGCCAGTAGATTCAAATTACAAGAAAAAGGATTTAGGAAGAGCTTGGCGGTGCGGCTGTTCAACAATGGAACAAACTGACTCAAAAGGGGTGAACTTTCCTTCGTTAGAGACTTAGACCACAGATGTTTCATAAGGGAGTTACTGGGTGGATGCTCTAAAACTGAAATCGGTGATGACTATCTGCAATCATGCCTATAGGATTTATTGTGAAAGACAAAGCATTTAAATGCATGAATCAGCTTCTTACACAGATAATGCATATTATTTTGGCAGAGGATATAAAACACTTGGGTAGCACATGTCAAAATAGTACTTGTCTTCCTCCCTTCCCCCTCATTTTTGCCCAGTATGTAAAGCATTGCTCGTTTTCAGCCTCTTACTAGGTTTAAGAGAATTTACAAGATATACTACTTTATCTTTGCATGCCCTATAGATCAAAATTAATGGGGCATTCAAGATGTGTTAATATCTAGACATAAAACAGAAATATCATAAAAGGGAGGGAAACGCTGAGTACTTTAAACTAAATGTTCACAGCAACACATTACATGGTTTTGCTTTGGTTTTGTGTTTTAAGCTTTTGACTTTACAAATTAGCAAGGCCATTGCACCTAATTAATGCACACATTTTAGCATGCATTTGCATGCCTAACCTAAAAATCTGGCTTGTCCTTTTTTCCTTCCCAGTAATCTGGCAAGGAAGGTGCTTCCTCACCATGAACTCTTAAAAGTATTGATGGGGAACTGCAGCCTAATTAGTGGATCCCTTTGTGCATCTCTTCTGCAATGCAGAAATGCCACTAGTACTCTACAGTTATCAAAAGTGAGGAATATTAGATGAAATGTATATTGAGAAGCTGTTTAGTTTTGAAACAGAATAAAATGCTTAGTAGTTAATTATTATTATTTTTAGTATGTTAGCTGCGGTGGCTAACCGCAGCTATGGGAGATCTGTGCCTGCATCCCTTTGCAGGAACAGCAGCATTAATAACTGATGGGCAGAGCAATCCTATATCATGTTCCCACTCCCAAGGCCATAGACAGTAGTCACTGTTACAACCTCAGGGAGGGCAAATCCAAGATCAGGCCGTTCCCTTTCCGTCACCCGCTCGCGCCTGCCACAGAAAGCACCATGGCAGCTGCTCATTTGAATTCACAACAGTGACCTTGGAAGAACTCGGAGAGGGCAAAAAGAGGTCAGGCTGGTGGGAAGGGAGAGGAGATGCGTGGATCTGCAGGATCCTACAGCATCTCTGTCCCCGCCCACTGCTGATAAATCAGCTAGACGGGTTCAGGGGCCTGCGTGGCTAAAATTGCTCTCTTTTTTAAAGGAGGAACTGGAGGCAAAATTGCCTCCGTCATTCCTCCCACCTTGCCTGGCTTTTGTCGGCAGGGCTTTGGATAGATGGAGGGCTCCAATCTAAAATAAGTAAATGTGACAATTACTCTAAAATAGGTAATTGTGACCTATTGATGGGTGTGCCAACTTCAGTGTGTTTGTGGGAAAACTGAGTGGAAGCCAGAATGGAGGCATAGTGAGGGTTTAATTCACTGAGGCTGCAATCCTTTATTCACTTACCTAGAAGTAACGTAAGCCCCATTGAATTCAGTGGAGTTACTTCTGAGTAGACACGTACAAGATTGCACTGTGAACTATTTTCCCACTGTGGAATCAACAAGTTTCTGCTTTCAGTGAATTTTGAGATGCCGGCCTTTATTTCTCCATTGTCTTTTCTTTCTTTTTATTGACAAAAGATAGAGTTTGACATATAATAATGAAATGCAACAAAAAAAAATTTAGTCCCATAATTTTCTTCTCATTCAAATATTATCCTTGTATTCCCAAATTTCCGAAAAATTTATATGGGAGCATATAATCCTGCACTTGACCATCCCAAAATAGAATATTTTTCAGATTTTGTAACTTACTCTACCCCCGAATTTCAGGGCGGATAACATTATAAAATACATAGGCATAAGATGTTGTAAAAATATAACAGTTGGCACTAAGCTGGAATTGTTCTGATGTGCCATAGCAACTCAAAGTTCTCATATTAAACTTTCTTCTTTTAGAGAACAGTTCGTCTGGATTGCCATGTTTCCTTTTGATGTGGTAAAGCCATCATGAGGTTTTACCTGGTCAACTCCAGAAGGTAAATATTTGGAAGGGGAGGGCATGGCAGCTCCTATTTCTCATGTCAAGTTTCAGAATGAAAAGGCTGAATGACATGGATATATCGGTTATCACTACGTGAAATGTACTATATCAGAACGAACTGTGATACTTTTGGCCTTTAAAAGTTGTATAAGAGCCAGTAACAGGACTGAATCATTATCAAGAAACTATGAGACTGGCTGGTTTCCTTCATGTCAACTGCCGTTCTTTGGCTATTTTTGTTTTTGGAGTTAGTAGCAGATTCTCAGTCCCTATGCTTGAGTTTAATTGGGAATCAAAGTGCTGGGTTTCCATGTGGACACGGAACCAGTGCTAAACATACTTTTGAACTTACCTTACCACCCCCTCTGCTTGTGCCTCCTTAGCCACACCTTAGTTCTAGGCAGGTGACATCTTTATAGTTCATTAAGATATAAGCCTAAGAGGTGCCTAATGCACCAGGTGTTTCCCCCTTGTGGGAAAGGACACCACCCCTGCCTGTATACCTGCCACACAGATGCTTGACCCTCCTCACAAATGCAGTAAGCATGTGGATTCTCCACTAGCTTACCCAATCTATATTTGGACTCCGTGTTGCTAGCCTTGCCATTTTATTTAACTTCATTTCTTACACAGGGTGAACCCAAGGGATAGCTTTACCAAGTAAATCCATTGTTTCCATAGTAACATGTCTTTCAGAAAGGAAAAAGCCATCTTTTTTTTTAATTAACAAAATAAGCAGCTGAAACAAGGAATGGTGATGGATGTTGTATAAAATAGAAAGAAGCATTTGGCATCCGCTGGGATGCTTTCTGCTGCTCTGGAGCGTTGTGTATCCCTGAACGAGCAATAAAGTCTACCCAGCCTCCGTGCCGTCCTTTTGGGTTTCCTGCTTATTTTAACAGGACCAAAACTAAACAGTCTCTCTTTCTGAAGCACGTTTAGTTGCTATAGAAACAATGATGTAAGTGGCAGGGATATCTCTAACCTCCGCTTTGAAAGGGAAGTATACCGTTGCTTAATATAGAATGGTTTGAAAGCCAGGCACAGGCTGGGCAAGTGAGGGAATTTGATCATCATATCTGCTGTTGTAAGAGCATCAAAGATGTGACCAGTGCTGCTGCTTTGTCCCTTAAGACTTTTATTCTGTACAAAATTGACAGGCGCTTAGGTGGATGTGGTTGAAGGGTCACTTATTTCTAGTGGATTATTTGTCTGTGAAAGCAACAAACTTAAAAACAACAACACAGACCTGTATTTAAGGCTGCAATGCTACACACACTTACCTGGGAATAAGTCCCTTTGATTGAACTTGGTGAGGCTTACTTCTGAGTACACCTGTATACGATTGCACTGTAAGTCACTCGTTTGAAAATGTATTTTGGTTTTAATGCTATTTATTTAAAAGATAAGCTGCCTTTTCAAAACACAATATATTTTCACAAGGCAACATAAAAAAATATAATACAATCTATTAAAAAACATGCACCAGTGTTAAAATAAGAATAGTAAAAACAATAATAAATACCAAGAACAGTAAAACCATATCGTTTCAGCCAGCCATTCTCTTCAGGGCAGATAAAAGGAAGCATTCCTTCACATAGCACATTGTTAACTATGAAATTTGTTACCACAATATGGAGTATTGGCCACCAACTTGGACGACTTTAAAAGGGGATTAGACAAATTCATGGAGGAGAAGGCTACCAATGGCTACTACTCATGATGGCTATGTATTACCACCAGTATTGGGAAGTATTCCTCTGTATGCCAATTGCTGGGAACATGAGCGGGAGGGCGGTTGTTGCGCTCACATTCTGCTTGTGGGCTTCCGGTGGGTATTTGGTCGGTCACTGTGTGAACAAGATGCTGGACTAGATAGGCCTTTGGTCTGATCCAGCAGGGTTCTTCTCACACATGTCTTTATATCAAGAAAGCTGAAGATACAGCATCAAAGGCTGCTTAGTTTCTCTCAGTATCCCACTGATAAAAGGGCTCTCAGAGCCTCACCCAGAATGGAGGCACTTCTGAATAACCGAAATGGGGCATCAGATATTTTCGCCTTTTCTTGCCCCCAGCACTCCTAAGGCCTCAAGGTCCAGCCTGTAACCATCACGTGTTAGAACCTAGTTTGAATGTCTGCGGACCCTTCCTCCCCCTCTCTGTCTTGGGACTCTGATCATACAGACACCATGACACCACCATTAAGCCAACATTTCCCCCCCAATTCCCCCCACCCTCTGCTTTTTGTAACATCTTTCCTGATGAAGAGATCTGGAGAACCTTAAAGCTTGCACGTTTTTAATGACTTTTTGGTTGGCCTAATAAAGACACTACACTGAGATTATCATGTCAGTCACACACTGTAACTGGGGAAGAGCAGGGTGATTTTAATTAACCCAAGTGCTTGCTGCTAATAGTGATGGCTAGAAGTCTTTTGTGGACTGCTATGAACTATGCATATCTTTAAAATTTGGGTAATATTCCTACATCAGTCAAAGTCCAAATATTTAGTATTCAAATGGATACATTTTATGGAAGTGTAAATTTTGCATTGAAATATTACAGCCAGTTAAATAGCATCAAAGTGTGCATTGCTGTTCACTATCACTTCAGTTTAACTATGCTGTAAGAAGAACCTCTGCAGTTAAAGGAACAGTAATGCTATTTATGAAGGGACATTCTTTAACTAGATCACTCTCTATTTGTGCTCTAGGAGGTCAAGGATAAAGTAAACTTCATTCTGTCTAATAGCAAACTCAGGTTGTTGAGTGCATATCAGATGGAAGTGAAAATGGGCACACCCAAGAATAAAGGAGCTTATTAAGTGTTCTGGAGTACAGTAATACCTTGGATTGCAAGTAACTTGGTTTGAGAGCATTTTGCAAGACAAGCAAATTTTTAAATATTTATTTAATTTTTTTTGACTTGATATACAAGCGACGTCTTGCAATACAAGTACTGTAGAACGACTAATATTAAAAATCTCTATACAAATTTTTTTTGGGGGATTTCGTTTTGATATAAGAGTGTTTTGGATTACAAGCACGTTTCCGGAACGAATTATGCTCGCAATCCAAAGCATGACTGTATTTAAAATATTGTTTGAAAACACACAATCACTGCTTGTCAAGAACCTGTGTGCTTAAGAATGCTGAAGGCAGCTGAGCCTGAGAGTGAAAGAGAAAGCGGGGGGGGGAATCTCCCCCCCCGTGCCCTCCAGGTATGTGAACTGTATCTCCTATCATCTCCAGCCAGCATAGCCCTTGACTATGGTTGGAGGATGCTGGAGTAGGCAATACTGAGCTATGTCATGTTCGGAGGAGGAGGCATAATTCAGAGAGCCATTGCTATTCCAGGACCTTCCAGCCAGAAGACATGACTGTCCCGGACTCCTTGGACTCAGGGGGCACTTCCCTGATGCATTCCTTACTGACCCTGCACCAGAGGAGCTGGTGGCTTCAGAATCAGGCAGCGGCCCTTTCAGAGTCATACAGCTCCTCAGAGGATGTGGGTTTAATGGCAGGTCCAGGTCAGCCAGGCTTCATAAAGCCTCAGAAGGCTTCTGCACGTTGCTCAGACAACAGTTTTCCAGACAGCACAAATCCATTCAAGGTTGCCTGCCTTGGGCTGGCCTATTGTGATTCTGCATAGGTGGACATGGCACTGCTCTTCCAGTACGTGTCACTGCATTGGATTGGCCTCTCCTGGGAACCTTGAGCTGAGCTAGGACAGGACAGGGTAGGTGGACAGATAGAGCTGGTATAAGGCTATGGTGGCTTCAAAAACAAATTGCTGGTTCCATATTGCAATGGAAGGCAGTTTCAAAGTGTCCCCTGCCAATATTTCAAAATTTACGGTATATCAAATCCCAGGTCAGGCAGACTGTATGAGTCTATGTTTCGGCGCTGTTGAGACATGAAATACTTGTGTATCAGAAAAAAGAAAGGGGAAAAAAGGGAAAGGAAAATGGAGGGCAGGGGGAGAGGGGCCTGCTTAAGTGCCTGAGAGCTTATAGCAAGTGTCATGGAAGATGGGCTTAGCAGGGATGGGGACTCGGACTCCAGGACTCGACTCGTGAGTCGGACTGAGTCCCCCCTCTGACTCGTGTCAGACTCGAGTCCCAATATTTTTAATGGGATTCGAGACTCGAGACCAAGGACTCATGTTCCAAAATCGTGTTCCTCAAATGCAACATGGATAGGTTTTAGGAAGTACAGCAAGTTTATTTTTTAAAATAATTTTCCTAAAATTCAACCTTTCAGACATTTTGGGTTTGGCTGCCTCTGCCTGCCTGTTTGGGGTTCCCTGCCTCCTCTGCCTGCCTGGTTATTTTGGGTTTGTCTGCCTGTTCTGTTCTTGCCAAAATCAGTTGCAGAGTTTTGAAATAAAAAGGCACACTTGTGCCTAGAATTTATTTAAGCCACACATCTGAAATAGCCTTATTTTGTTGGGAAAACCCCCCATTGGTTTTAATAGGGACTCGTGGAGTCAGCTTTGGAAGTGACCCGTGACTCGTGAGTCACCATTTTGGACCAAGGACTCGGACTTGGACTCGAGACTCGGGTCCAAAAACTTGTGACTCGAATCGTGACTCGAAACCAAGGACTCTTCAACATCCGTGGGGCTTAGGGTCATGGAGATGGGGTACCATGAGGTTAAACCCTCTCCCCATAAATTGTAAAGGGATGTTTCAGGAGAAAGGAAAGAAAAAAGATACCCTTTTCTCTTTCCCACTCTCAGGACTGCCGCTCTGTATGTGGAAGATCTGGGACACAGGTTCATAGGCACATATTTGCATAAAATGTGCATATTCTACTTTATATGTATAGATGGAAATTTAGAAAGAATTATTTGAATTTAAATTTCACCGAAGCTGAGCCAACTGATTTCCCATCCAAATCACCCGTTCCTGGCACCTTCTATAACTTATATAATTATAATAAGACCACCATGAGCATGAAAGCTTTGAAGCAGGGGCAGGCAGACCAAACACTTCTGCAGTGGGGGAAAAAAAGCCATTTGTAGCTCAGTATCCAGCTCCCCCTGCCCTCTAGAAGTCTTTAGTGGCTCCTCAGGGCTTGTAGATAGTAGGTGCTGGTGTTTGCCCGGGTTTCAAGAAAGGTGATCCTTTTTTAAGCATGTAGAAAGCCAAACTGAGGCTTGGCTGAGATGTCTGGCAGCAGTACGGCTGACAGGACTGACCCAGCCATGAAGCAGGTTGAGGTGCCTGCATCAGGCGGCAGAGCTGGAGGGGTGGCAAATTGTGCCACTCCCCACCCCGCCCCAGCCAGGAGGGCCTGCTACCTCCCCCCCCACCTCCAGTGGGTACTCTAGAGAGCCCTGCCAGCCACTCTCCTGCTGTGAGAGGGCAGCTGGTGGGGCTCTCTGGAGCAGCTCTCTGCCCTCCGATTCCCCTTCAAGAGTCCCAAGGCTGGAAGAAGCGGCTGCTGGACTCTCATGAGATAAAAGGGTCAGAGACAGAGAAAGAGCAAGTCTAGGGAGTGGGGAAGAGCGAGAGAAAGAGCAAGGAAAACAGTGAGGTAGAGAGGTCGCAGGAGGGGGGGGAAAGAAAAATAGCAAGGATATAGGCTGCGAGGGAGAAATAGCAAGGCAAAGGGGTACAGGGGAGAGAAAGAGCCAGGCTAGAGCTATGATGGTGGCGGGGAGAAACAGTGAGGTCACGAGGTTGTGTGAGGGGGGAGGGAGAGAAATAGCGAGGCTAGAGGAGGGCAGAGAAACAGTGAGGTACAGGAATGAGAGGGAGAGAAAGAAGACTAGGGATGGGGAAGGGAGAGAGATAGTGAGGTACGTGGATTTGAGGGAGGCTAGAGGCTGCGAGTGGAGAGAGTGAGAGCAAAAGGGAAAGGTCTGTGTGGGCAGAAGAAGGGCCAGAAGCCACTTTCCTTCTGTTCCTACCCACCAAGCAGTGGCAGGCTCAGGAACAGCTGAACAGGAAGGTAAACCCGGCTCCCTAACATTTTTTCAAGGTTTTTTTTTTTTTTTTTTAAACCACATTTTTTTTAAGGGGGCAGGGAGTGGAGAACTGTGTGGGCACTGTGTTGGGGACCCCTGGTGTAAAGGCCTCTGCGCATGAGAGAGGGAAGGCTCACATGGATTTCTTTCCTCATTTTAGATAATCCTTCTCTAAGTGACATGGTTCCGCACCTGAGACTTCTTTAACAGATGGAACAGATGTCTGTCACGACCTGTGGGAGCTATTAGAAAAGAATGAGCAAGACCATCTTGCTGTCACTACATCTGTCACAGGAGGATACAAGGCCTGGGTCGGCAGTAATTTCCGGTTGAATGTTTCCATGGAAGCATGGTCCCCGAGGCTGCCATCCCATACTCCATTTACCTGCGAGTAAATGGGTAGACATGTGTAGGATTGCTTTTGGGATTAGCTATGGTTAAAGTGTGCTTTGGGACAGTGGCTATGAAGTGTCTTGGGCTCAAAAGCACGCAGACTGGCTCGTAGACTTTTACAGCACAGTCTTATGTAGGTTTACTCAGAAATAAGCCCCACTATATTCAACGAATCTTAGTCCTGGGGGATTATTACCAGTCACTTTAGAGCAGTGTTCTCCAATCTTGGGCCCCCAGATGTTTTTGGCCTACAACTCCCAGCATGCCCCAGCCAGCTACGCTTTAGAGCTATAATGCCCCCTTGCCCCACCTGGTGTCCTGCAGATATCTTGGACTACAACTTCCTGACCATCAGTTATGCTGGGTGGGGCAGACAGCAGTTGGAGTCCAAAATATCTTGAGGGAGCCAGGTTGGGGAAGGCTGCTGTCAAGTATTTGAATATTAGCCATGGAAGACACCTTCCTGCTATATATACACCCTAATTTATGGAATGGAAGCATTCTATGCTTTGCCATATATCCTACCTTTGAACAACTTGATCTTCATGCACTACAGGAGAATGGGCTGAGCAATTTTTTTTTAATGAAGGCAACAACTTGAAGAAAACTTAAGAGCAGTGTTCAGTTCTTTCCAAAATTCTTACCTTCTATTTTTGTGGGAGTTTGCTGATCATAATATTCTTCTTCCAGCAGAGGGCAGAGCAAGCCTGTGTTTTAAGTTCATTGAGCTTCTCTTTCTTTACTGCTGTTCAGCTAATAGGAGGAATTACTGTGTGCTTTTTTTGTGGTGGGGAGCGGAGGAACTATTGTCCCCCCCCCCCATGTGCTTGAATGCATTGTCAGGGCTGGCCCAAGATATTTTGCTGCCTCAGGTGAAGGACAAGGCTGCCCCTATCCCAGCTGACTGGACAGGGACTCGGTTCAGACAACATGATACCCCACACTCAAGGGTTGAGTGTGGGTTGTCATTGAATTGTGGGGGGTTGTTGAAATGTGGGTTATTGTGTTGTCTGAACCCAGCCGAGATCTAGGGATGTAACCGCTCACCTCGCATGGGCCGAATTTGGCCCCGCTTGCGCCTGCGCAAGGCTCGCAGACCTACCTGCGGGCGTCCCGGCAGCTCCTCGGCTCGGCTCTGCGCGGAGAGCCGCCCACGCTGGTCCCATCGCGTCACTTCTGGTGTGGTGGAAGTGACGCGACGGGACCCTGCTCCGGTGCGCTGGACGCCCACGCTATGTTTTTGGCGGGGGAAACAACAAAAACATAGCGCGGGGGTCCAGCGCGCCGGAGCAGCCGGAAGTGACGTGACGGGGGACAGAGCCCAGTGACTCGACCGGCGATGGCGGCTCGAGCGGCGCGGAGAACGCTCCGCGCTGCTCAGAAGATCAAGCGCGGGCCGGCGGTGGCACGGAGGGGCGAGTCGCGGAGAACCTCGAGCGAAAATGAGGTCCGTGTAACCCCCATAAGATAAACCATTGGTGAACAACCCACAGTTCACAACCCAACAACAAACCATGGGTTCTCTTCATGGGTTCATGGTTAATAAGCCATGGCTTGGTAGTGCAGCTGGGTTCAGACAACACGATAACCCAAGTTTCAGCAACAACCCATGGTTCAACCCTTGAGTGTGGGTTATTGTGTTGTCTGAACCCAGTCAGTCAGTTGAATCTTACTTCAACAGTGATGATACAGCATCCTTCACCACACCTGAGGGCAGCAAAAAAAGCTTTTTTAGGGCATTGCAGATCAAGCCACGTGGCAAACTTAGCTATGTTCTCCAATCCTCTACACCAACTTTTTGTCCCCTTGAGCAACTGCTGCTTGAAGATGCTGCCCCCCTGTGCCTTATGACAAGGCTGACTGCAAAGGTGAGAAATTAAAAAAAAACAATCTGTTATAATTTCCTTGGTCACTACTTTTGCTTCTGCTTTGTTTGCATGGAACTATCCACGCTGATAAAAGTACTATCAGTTGGTACTCTTTTTGCCATATCTTTTACTGGGTGGAAAAAGAATGTTATAGCCATTCCAGTCAATGTTCCTGTGATTCCTACCCTCCCTTATACACACACACACACACACACACACACTGCACTGCGGCTCTCTTCTGTAATGAAACAGGACTTTGTATTGAGGGCTAAAAAAAAAAGTTTTGCAAAAAAAAAATGGTGAAAAGCCTCGTCAATATAGTATTTCAAAGCAGAAGGGCTTATGAATGCATGGAGGTAAATTACCCTTCCCTGAATAATATGTTCATGCATTCTAAATCCTGCCTGTACTTGAGTTGGGTTTGAAGCAACAAAAAAGCCAGACTGTATGATCCAGTTTTGCCTCTGCCTGCCCTGCCCTTTATTTTACGTTATTTAAAAAAAAAATTAGAACACTTTTCTGAAAAGCTCCAAGTAGTTCGCAGCAGCAGCAGCAACAACAACAACAATATTATTACCCGATAAAATCAAATAAAAACAAGGCCACCAAAACAATTCAACCTTCCATCAAAGGCCTGCTAAAACAACTAAGCATTACAATCCTTTCGGCAGCGGCAGCTCCAGGTTTTTGAGGGGCCGTGGACAAGACACCCTCAGAGGGCCCCTTTCCTCAGTGAGGCTACCTTCTTTCTCACGGCCAGTAGTCACCAGCTGCTCTTGCTCCTCCTCATCCTTCTGATTATTGCTACCACTTGCTTGCTTGGCAGGTGGAGAGCCAGTGAGCCAAGTAGGCAGTGGCATCTATTCCTCCTCCTCACCACCACCATGGTTTGGGCCTGAGCGAGAGGCAGGTGAACAAGCAGGTTGCCGTGGCACATCTAGGGAGCTCTTGTTGGTGGGCCCCTACTGGGGTGTGGGCCCTTGGCAGGTGCCCAACCATGCCTACTCTACTTTCTGGAATGACCGGTACGAGGAAATTTTTTTCTAATCTCTTCCAAGAAGAGGTACCCAAATAGCCTGACCCCAGCTGCTGCTGTCTGGATGTTGTTGTACAGATGGAATCAACAGCAGGGCCAACTGGCTAGATGTCAACTGACAAGTGAGCTCATATAGAGAAAGGTGGTCCTCAAAGTATGAGAGTTCTGAGGCATGAACAGCTTCAAAGGTTAAGACCACCATCTTGAATTGGGTATGGAAGCACATAGGCAATTAGTGTAAGGGGTGCAGAACACATTGAATATGTGTGCACTTCTTGACTCCACCAGGCAGGAGATGGGCAGCTACATTCTGCAGCGGTTGATGCTTCCAGGTTGTCTTCAAGAGCATTGCAATGATCCAGGCTGGAGGTTACAGGACATGGATCAGCATGCTAAGATCACTCAGATTTGCCTAAAAGAGGGAAAAGCCTCCTGATACATTTATAGGGAAGGACCGTAGCTCAGTGGTCGAGCACATGCTTTGCATGCAGAAGGTCCCAGGTTCAATCCCCAACATCTCCAGGCAGGGTTAGGAAAGAATCCTGCCTGAAACCCTGGAGAGTTGCTGCCAGACAGTGTCTTCAATACTTGCCTAGATGGACCAATGGTCTGAACCAGTATAAGGCAGCTTCCTATGTTCCTATCACAGATGATGATGGCAGGTGGGGAGCTGCGGGGTGGTAGTGGTGTTGGTATTGGTTAGGAGGACAAGAGGTCTAAGCTCTTTATACTCTCTGGTTTACAGTTTACTCCACAGTTTCATAAAATGTCTAATTACAGCATGAAGTTTTATGAAAAATTACAGTGAAACTAACATTCTTCAAGTCTATAAGCTCATGTTTGGACACTGGGGCTCTGGGTAGTAATTGTTCATGTGCTGGAGGCCTGGACCAGGCTTTGAGGACATACAGGACTGCAAGCTCAGCAACTTGTGTGATCCTTCTCTGACCCCAGAAGGGATTCACGAAACTGAATTGTGCCAATTGTGTAAATCAGGCATACGATCACCCAGCTCATCATTTGCATGGTGCTGGGAGTGTGCATTTTCAACAATCAATTTCACCCCCACCCCATCCCACACTTTAAAAAATATTAACACAGATTCAAACTTCTGAGCTGAGCCTACCATGGGTGTAGATTTTCCACACCAGAGACTCAATAGCCTACTGATCATAGTGCTAATCAAATTAGTTTTATCATGCACCCATCATAATAGGTATGTGAACACTACCCATGACAGAGAGACATCTTTGTTAAATTCAGGCTACAGATGCAGCTTCCTGGAAATATATTGGCTTGGAACCTCAGTTTTTGTTCTGTGAATGGAAGGAGGAGGAGAGTTGTGTGTTTATAGATGGACCCCTTCTGTGAAACGTAGAATTTGCAAGCACAATTAGATTTTCTTACAGTGCAATTCTATACATGTCCACTCAGAAGTAAGCCTGAGGCTGCAATCCTATACCCACTTGCCTGGGAGTAAGTCCCATCAAACTCAATGGGACTTACTTCTTAGTATGGACTGTGCTGCAAGTCTTTTTTTTTCCTTTTTCTTTTTTTTAAACCCACATTAGTCTTGGCTGCTGCTCTATCTGCCTTAATGGAGGTTAAAGATCCAGAAAACCAAATAATGTTTATGTATGAGCTGTAAGAGACAAGGCTACAGACGATAAATATTGCAGAAGTTTTGATAGACAAAGTTGAAACGAACTCCCGAGTTTAAATATATGGAGCACATTTTAATTAAATGTACTACATTTCATAGATGATGTTTAATATATATATATATATATATATATATATATTAAAGTTTCTTCCTCAGAAAGTGTTTAATGATAAATCAAGATGTAAACTCTGGGGAGAAATTGAAAAGTTGCTTCTTGGGTAGCTCTTTTAATCAAGGAGCATTGGGGCTACATGTATAGTACTGTGGCACACATTAGAGCAGTGCTATCTCATACTGTGGCCTTGCTCTTTGTGGCACACGTACCAAAAAATGGTTGGCCACTGCTGTTTAGCAGAATTCCAAGCGCATGAGTTTGAAAGCCTGGGGGTGACGGAGGAGAGGGTAGATCAAAGGAGGTGAGAAGGATGAGGCATTAAATCTGGAGGCTTTCATTGTGAACAATGTAGTTAATTTTTTGAGCAAATGAGCAAATATACAAGCAGATCAATGCAATAATCACAAATGATTGAGAACTGCTGATCTAAGAAAATGGCCATTGATATACTTAATTAAGGATATACTTAATTAGCGCTGCTGGCTGGGGAATGCAGGGAGTTGTAGGACTTTTTTCTGTCTAAACATGCATAGAATTGCACCATAAGTATAAATAAGATTGCACATGTTTTTTACATTCTCTATCTGGAGTAACTATAGTCGCCTGGTTTTAGTTCAGCCTTCCACAATCTGGTGCCCTCCAGATGTGCTGGTCTAGCACATCTGGAGGGCCGCAGATTGAGGGAGGCTGTTCTAGTTTATTCACTCTGTAAAACACTTTAACATTTAAACCTGTTGCTTGTGGGCTCACTATTCAAGGTAGTTATGGGGTGTTGTGAGTTAAACAATTCACTTCAGTGATCTGCAGTATATGCTTTTAGGAGGAGAGGTCATTGGCTAATGCAACAACTTGTGACCCTGTTCCTTTTTCTCCTTCGCTTTTGAACTTAATGCCTCTGGCCATGGCATGAGAGAAATAGCTGTCTGTCAATCTTCTGCCTCACTTTTATGCTACTTGCATTTTTGGAGACAGAGTTCAAATGCATGCTTTTAAATTGGGAGACCACTCTGAATTTAGTAACTCCTAGTAGTTGCTCAGTTATACCACTGTCAAAACCGTCGTAGGAAATGTTAATGGCCTCTGAAAGTCAGTAGTCCAGAGGTGTTTGGTAGATCCAAAACGAGGGTGCATTTGATGGTTTTGAAGGATGCGAAACCATTTCACAGCCAACCTCTGCTTGTCCATCTTCATCCACTCCTTGGGTTTTAGAAATGCTGGAACTGGAACCAGCACGAGCCATCCGCTTTACCTCCTGGGAGCTGTGCATTGGGTGGGTCTACAAAAGAAGTACCCATTTCTCAAGCTAGTGGCATGGTCCCACATCCTGCATTTCTGGTTTAGCACAGGAATGTGTCTTCTGGATACACCCTAAGGCAGGGGTGTGGAACCCATGGCCCTCCATATGTGGTTGGGCTACATCTCCCATCATGCCAGACCATTGGTCATGTTGACTGGGGCTGATGGGAGCTGAAGGGCCACAGGTTGCCCACCCCTGCCCTAAGGGGTAAAACCCAGAGAGAAGATTTGAACTACTCTGCTTATGTCCTGTGGGAATCAATGTGACTTAAGCAAACATAAGAAGGACCCTGCCGGGTGGGGCCAAAGATTAATCTGCTCCAGCATCTTCTTTCCCACAGTGCCTAGTCTTTCAGGAAGCCCACAGCCAAGGCATGAAGGCAATAACCCTCCCTGTCTGTTGCACCCCAGCAACTGCTATTCAAGGCAAAACTAGATGTGAAGTTAAAACACACCATTTTCTAGGAACATATTTACTGCGTCAGACCCTTGGTCCACCTAGACCAGTATTATCAGCACTGACTGGCAGAGGCTCTCCAGGGTTTCCGGCAGGACTCTTTCCTCGCCCTACTTGGAGATGCCAGAGATTGAACCTGGGACCTTCTGCATGCAAAGCAGGTGCTCTAACACAGAGCAACGACCTTCCCCAAAAGGTCTGTCCTTCTCTTCTCCTCTTTTATGTAGCAGCTGCAGGGCCCCCAATCTGGATCAGGTTCACGATGTGGGAGGAGAGAGACAACGTCCACTTATGTCAGCCCGTGCTGTTTTTCTTACAAAAATTGCCCCTGACCTATTTGTCCTGAAGATGCCATTTATTGCAATGGAACATTCAGGGGCAAACTGCAGTTCTGGGAGGGCTGGGGGGGGGGCAGTGGGAAAATAGCAGGGGCATAGAACAACCCACCTTCCTTTGCACCTTGAGGATGTGGTCCAGACCAGGCACTCCCATGCTACGTGCTCTTTTAAAGGAAGAATACCTCAAGAGAGATAGTGACGTGCTTAATGTCATACCTAGTTTGGCCCTCAGAGGTAGACTGCCTCTTAGACCTCTCCTACATGAGATGTTTATTGTGTGCTTGTCGTTCCATACTCACAGTTGTTTATGGGTTCTTTAAATGATGTCGTGATCCCTCCAGTTTCACGTATGTTTGTAAACAGCACATTCAGCGAATTTTTCTAGAGCAGGGGAAATGGACGATTATTTCTAAAAGTGAAAGAAAACGCTGTTTCCACTTGTGTATTTGTGCTATTCTGCTATAGCACAGTGCCACCTAGAGGTTACATAGTGGAAAAACAGGGAAGGAAATGCTCCTTGTGTAATGCTCGGATCTCAGTTCTGTAAGGAAACTGAAAATAGATGCAGCGGATTAATAGCCTCATGTAGAGAAGCTCATAACCTGCAGGTTCCACAGAGCCACTGACAGACTTTTCTCTCCCATCAATCGGCCTAATCCCCATTTTAAGTTCTCTTGTGACAACAAATTCCAAGAACGAATTATGCATTGTGTGAGGAAGTCCAGTCCAGCTAACTTTCTCTGGATTGGTCCCTTAAGAACTATGAGCAGCTTTCTGAACATGGTTCAGGGCTTTCCTGCCCTTCTCCTTCCTACAGCGGTCTCTTATGTCCCCACCACAAGCCACTCTGGGAGTTAGGGAACTCTCTGGAACAGTGCTGGATGAAGCATGGCTCTGCCCCCGCCCCCCCGCAACTCTCTGTGTGCAATACAGCAAAACCTTGGATTGCAAGCATAATTCGTTCCGGAAATGTGCTTGTAATCCAAAGCACTTGTATATCAAAGCGAGTCTCTGGCGGGTGTGAGCGGGGCCGAAGTCGTTATATCCCTACGACTTGTATTGCAAGACCTTGCTCGTTTATCAAGTCAAAATTTATTTAAAAAATTTGCTTGTCTTGCAAAACGCTCTCAGACCAAGTTACTTGCAATCCAAGGTTTTACTGTAAATGGAAATCCAAAATCACCTTTTGTGAGTGGATGTTCTTCCAGTTGCTCAAGTTCCCATTGGATCCAAGTCCTTATGTTGCTGATGGCTGGCAGAATCCTGAATCACCAATTATCAGTCTCAAGTATTGGATGCTTCAGACTGCAGTCCTATATACATTTACCTGGGAGTAAGGGCCAAAACAGATATCACTTTAAATGTGCATCTAACAGTTGCATCTTTTAAAATCTTTACTCTAGAGTATGTGCAGGGGGCTCTCATCCAGGATCCTAGCAAGGGAGGTAGGGGAGCTTTTAGGATTCAGTCTGGGTTCCCTGTGCCTACTCTAGAGTAAAAATGAAAATAAGATATAGCTGTCACACACTTAAAGTAATGTCTATTTTGTTCCTAAGCCCTATTGAATTCAATGCAACTTACTTCTGTGTAGACATATACTGATTGCACTGGTGCCTTCCAGATGTGTTGGACTACAACTCCTATCATGCTGACTGGTGATGATGGGCATTGTAGTCTAGCACATTTGGAGGATGCCAAGTTGGGGACAGCTGCAGTAAGTACAATTATAGAAATGCCCCAAGTTTTAGCAAGTGTTATTTCAAAGTGCCAAGACTCGTTGCTTGATTTGATTTCTTTTTTTAAAGGTTAGAACTAACCTCTGATTTTATGCTAGTATAATTCAATCACCCCCAGAATAATTTTGTCAAGGAGAACATACAGGGAGATGTCCTTTCTAACTACTTTTCTCAACCATTTTACATTCAGTAAGACCACTGAAATGTTGCCAAGGATAATTTGCTCCCCCAAATAACTTATTTTCCGTCTGCCTAGAACAAACAAACAAAACACCAGGGTTTTTACAATGTAATGCATTGGTTACCCCTGAAGAATATGCCAGTTGGCGGTGAAGAGCAGCTTATGCATTTGTTGTCCATTCTAGCTTGGATCTGTAGGTGGTTGTTCTTAGAATGGCCTTAACAAGTTATGCAGTTTTGTATTTTGTTTTAGCAATGCTGTCTCTATATTGGCTTCCCTTTGTGCACAAAACTGACATTCTGGCGCATACACATTACTAGATATTTTGTAAAACATTGCTATGATGGCAATAACCATGTAGATTCATAGATCATACAGTTGGAAGGGGCCTACAAGGCCATCTAGTCCAACCCCCTGCTCAATGCAGAAAACTAGAGGAGGGGTCTCCCATCCAAGTAATAACCAGGCCAGACCCTGCTTAGCTTTCCACACTCAGACAAGCTGAGCCAGCGTGAGCCACAGGCCTGTTTTATTTATTTATTTATTATTTATACCCCACCTTTTTTCCTGAAAGGAACCCAAGGCGGCTTACATAATCCTCCTCCTCCTCCTCCTCCTCTCCATTTTACCCTCACAACAACCCTGTGAGGTAGGTTAGGCTGAGAGTCAGTGACTGGCCCAAAGTCACCCAGTAAGTTTCATGGCTGAGCAGGGATTTGAACCCGGATCTCCCGAGTCCCAGTCCAACACTCTAACCACTACACCACACTGGCTCTCCAGTGTGTTTTAGCTGTTTTAGCATGAATGTACTGTATACTAATTTCATTGCTAACTTGACTATATAGCCTGGAATGTTGTGCCTTCCGGATGGGATTTTACTTGTTCCTGTATGTCTATTTCAATTCTAACTTCTTTTCTTTCACTTTCCTTTGAACTCAGTCTGGACTCTGGAGCTTACCTGACAAACTATCTGTTGATACTCCCCTTTCACCATTCTCTAATTGCATTTCTAAAATACAGTTTCCGTCCCTTCATCTTACTTTTTAATCCTTCTGTTACTACCTAGTGTTAATGAAGGAGTTAAAAAGAAAGGGAATGTGACATGATTCTGTCTTCGGAAGAAATTATCCATTTGCCAAAGATTAGCTTCTTTCTTGACATAGGTCAGGGTCTTACCTTGCTGATAGTGGGTGGGCTCGCATGTCACAACAACCCATCATGTTGCTTTGCCACGATGGGTTGGTTGTTCTGCGAAGCACCCATGATGAGTCCGACAGATGATCAGGCTCATTGTGGGTGCTTCACTCCCTCCTTCCCCCTCGGTCCTCCAGGCAGTATCCCAGGGGACACCTCCCCCTGCCTGCCACAAAGCTGAGCTGTTTTCATCTCATCGCGGTTGTTTTGTCCCTTAATCCCCCCCCAAGATTGGGAAAGACTGCTTGACAGCCAGCTTCCCTGATTCCCTTTTGGGCAACCGCCAGCTTCTCCCTTCAAAGTGCCACAGTGGCACCTTGGAGGGCCGCCAGGAGCTGCCCAGTATTATTATTTTTTAATTTTTCTGCACCTAGAAATGTGCACACAAAAATTAACTTTTTAAATTTTGTTTTTACTCCCATTAGTGCAAATATGCTCCATTTGCAGAAGTGCTAATGGGACCATTTCAAGCCTTGGCTGGGGCCCCACGCAGGAGGGTTCCTGCTGCTCGGGGACAGCAGGTGCGGTGCGCTCCCTCACAGTGCCCAGCAGAGGCTTGCAAACCTCCCCCACCCCCAGCTTTCTCTTGACAGGTTGGAGAAGCCAATCGGTCAAGAGAAACCCAAGCCACGAGGGATCTTCAGCCGAGAAGGGGGTGTTTTGTGGGGTTTCCCCCCTTCTCATCAAGATCCTCAACTTTTCAAGTTCCCTCCCCCTTAGTGTCCCTGAGGGAGCCACTTTTGCACTCCCCCCGACCCTCTAGGAGCTGGGGAAATGCTAAACGTGTCCCCCTCCCATTTTTTAAAAGGGAAACCAAGTTGACAGTTCAGGTGGCTGACAGGTGGCTGTCAAACTCTGGGTCTCTTTAAAATGGGGTTTTTGAGGGCGATCTTGGGGATTTGTACTTGGACATACTCAGAGGTATGTCCCAGCACGAATCCACCCAATTCCTGCTCAACCCCCCCCCCCCCCCCCAAATCAGATCTGGCTTTTCTTTAACAGCTGCTGGTATGTCCTTGTTTTCCAACTCTGGTCAACCCACAAAGCCTTGGCTGACTCTCAAGCCATATTACACACTGCTTAATACAAGGATCAGAGTAGTAGTAAATTTACAGGACACAATCCTATGGATGAAGTAAGTCTCACTCCTTGGGTTCACAGAACACAACAACCCACACTCATGGTTAAGTATGGGTTGCGTGTGGATTGTTGTTGAACTGTGGGTTGTCGTTGAACCATGGGTTGTGTGAACCCAGCAGCACTAACAAACCATGGTTTGTTAACCATGAAGAGAGCCCTTAGTTTGTTGTTGGGCTGTGAACTGTGGGTAGTTCATGGTTAACAAACCATGGTTTCTTAACCATGAACAACCCACGGCAACCCACACTCAACCCATACTCAACCTTGAGTGTGGATTGTTGTGTTGTGTGAACCTAGTCACTGCGTTGAATGAGGCTTACCCCCAAATAAATGTTATAGGATTGTAGTCTCAAATGCAAAAAAGCACACAATCCTTTGCAGTGCAGTTCTATCCATGAGTTATGCCAGTTGAATAAGGAGCGGAGAGTATCAGTTATTTATTTCTGATATTTATATCCTACTTTCTAGATAAAAATAAACAAGGGGGCTAACAAAACCCAAGATCAATAAATGTATAGTAAAGCCACCATAAAACAACCATCACTGAGGCAGCAATCCTATATCATTGTCCAGAAGGTAGAAGAAGAGACAAGGGGATCACCCATCTTAAACCTGATCCTCACCAACAGGAGAAACTGGCTGATGAGATGAAAGTAGTGGGGACTTTGGGTAAAGTAGTGGGGACTTGGGTATAGGTCACCACATCATCTTGGGATTCATGATACTGAGGAACAGGAAAGCTGAGCATAGTCAGAGATGCACCCTAGACCCACGTCCCCCAACCTGGTGCCCTCCAGATGTTTTAGACTATAACTCCCAGCACTCCTGGCGATTGGCCATACTGGTTGGGGCTGATGGGAGTTGAAGTCCCAGGCACCAGGTTGGGGAAAGCTGCCCTAGACTTTCAGAAATTACTGAATGGGGTTGGTAGAAATACTAAAGGAGAATGGAGTTCAGGATGGATGAGAGTGTCTTGAAAGAGAGAGATTAAAGACACAATCACAAACAATTCCAAAGAGGAGGAAAAATGGGAGGCATCTACGCTTCCTGAGAAACTCAGATAGATTTAAGAAGGACATGTATAGGAAATGGAAGAAGGGGCAGATCAACAAGAACAAAGGTTTGGCCTAACTTTCTAGGGAGAGTACCAGGAGAGCTGAAGCTCAGAGTGACCTTAGTTTGTGAAAGATGTTAAAAAACAAAACAAAAAACTTTTTGGGGCTATGTTTGGTATAAGAGGAAGGACAAGGAAATGGTAGATCTGCTGCATGCAGTAGAAATTTTAGCAGATGACAGAGAGAAAGCAGAACTGCTCAATTTGTACTTTGTCTCACTCTTCTCCCACAAGGGATATTGTGCTTGACCTGGCAAAAATAGATCAAATGTTGAAGGGAGGCAGTAGCAGCACAAGATAAGTTTAGAGGTGGTTCAGGAGCACCTAGTCACTCTAGATCAGTGGTTCCCAACCTTAGGTACCCAGATGTTGCTGGCCTACAGCTCCCAGCATACCCAGCCAGCATGGCTAATGGCAAGGGATGCTGGGAGCTGTAGTCCAGCAACATCTGGGGACCCAAGCTTGGGAACCACTGCTCTAAATGAAGTCAAGTCTTCAGGGCCAGATGAACTGCATCCTAAGGAACTAAAGGAGCTTTCAGATTTAATCTCAAAGTCTTCATCTATAGGTTTTGAAAATTCTTGGGAAAACAGGTGAAGTACCATAAAAATGTAGGTGGGCACATGTTGTCCCCATCTTCAAAAAGGGGGGGAAAGAGGTTCCAGGTAACTACTGACTGGTCAGCTTGATGCCAATACCTGGAAAAGTTCTAGAACAGATTACAGTAATACCTTGGATTGCAAGTAACTTGGTTTGAGAGCGTTTTGCAAGACAACCAAATTTTTAAATATTTATTTAATATTTTTTTTTACTTGATATATAAGCGACGTCTTGCAATACAAGTACTATAGTACGGCTTAAATTAAAAATCTCTGTACAAATTTTTTTTGGGGGATTTCGTTTTGATATAAGAGTGTTTTGGATTACAAGCACGTTTCCAGAACGAATTATGATCTCAATCCAAGGCATGACTGTATTAAGCAGCCGGTCTGTGAGCATTTAGAAGAGAATGCTGTGATTACAGAGAGCCAGCCCTGGTTTCTCAAGTCATGCCAGAGTATCCGTAGCTTCTTTTTTTGGTAGAATTACTAGCCTGGTAGATCAGGGGAATAGTCTAGATGTAGTATATCTTGATTTAGGAAGCCTTTCAGCAGGTTCCTCCACCATATTCTTGTTGGCAAACTGGTAAAATGTGGGCTAGGTAATGCTACTATCAGGTAGATTTGTAGCTGATTTTTGGACTGTACCCAAATTTTCATCAATTGCTTTTAGCCAACCTGGAGAGAAGTGATAAATGGGGTGCCATAGGGTCCTGGGCCCAGTGTTGTTCAACATCTTTATAAATTACTTGGATGAAAGTATAGAAGAGGAACTCATCAAATTTGTAGATTACGTCAAACTGTGATGATGGGTAACTAATACCTTAGAAGACAGAAATAGGATTCAAGAGGATCTTGACAGGATGGAGAACTGGACCAATTTTTTTTAAAAAATGAATTGCATCAGAGATAAATGTAAAGTTCTGCATTTAGGTAGGAAAAATCAGGTGCACAGATACACTCGAATGACACCTGGCTTGACAGCAGTACATGTGAAAAGGATCTTGGGGTTTTAGTTAGACATAAGCTAAACATAAGTCAGCAGTGTGATTTGGCAGCTGAGAAGGCTAATGCAGTTCAGGTTGCATCAAGAAATATATAGTGTTAAAGTCTCTGGTCTAGTCCAATTTCTGGAAAAGTGACTATGAGCAGGAAATGGATCCTTCATAAACAAGGATCCATCAGTCACAGAATTACTGTGCAAAAAACCCAACTAAGCTTGCTGTGGGAGTGATTCTTGTTTGTATGGCCACAAAATGCCCATGTTTTTGGGTTAAGGCACTTGCTCTTCCCTGCCTTTATTTGAATATGAGAGCAAATGAAGTGCAAACCTTGGGGTGTGCTACAATGTTTATCCAACAGAGGAATCTACTACAATAAATATTAATTATAACAGATGGCATAGCAAGCCCAAGAATTACTTTTTTTGTTGTTGTTAAGCTCTATTTCATAAAGCTGCTACAAGAAAATTCCTGTGTTTCAAATGTGTATGGTAAATTAATTAAAGGCCAGAGTACATGACGTGTTGCAGATACAACTGAGCCTCGTTCACCTGTAATATGAAATAGGAATGAGAAAGTTTGGTCGTACCAGGGAATTTCATGAAGGTCACTGAGCTGGAAGTCTATGAAGCTTGCCTTAATTATACTTAATTAAGCAGGCTTTGTTCAATGATTTTTCAGGTTCTGAAGTTGGCTTACAAGTGCTTTCCTATTATTGATTTATTTGCCTCAGGCTTATTTTTAAAAGGCTGAATCGAAGGATTTGCATTGTTTTGTGAAGCAAAATAGGCAGCAACAGTGACTGATGTCAGTTTCTAAAACTTTAACTGCACAATCCCATGCATGTCTACTCAGATGTAAGCCCCACTGAGTTCAGCTCCCAGGTAAGCATCTGTAGGATCACAGCCAGGCAGGGCAGTCATCATGCTGTTGTGTGGTAGGGCTCCATGGCCAGAGAGCTCTGACCTAGCCTAAGCTTTTTTGGGCTCTAGCTGGCAGGGCAGAAGTGTAGGAGGAGCGGTGTTGCATTCTTTCCCCTTTCTTCTATTTCCCTCCTATTGAAAGGAAATTAATTTGGACCAGCCCCTGCATCTTTCCACACCCTTGATCCTCCCCCCACTTTCTTCTCTCCAATGTTGGAGCTCCTATGTCAGACAGGGAATGGTCATGGAAAATTCCACAGGGGCCGGTGGGAAGGTGGATCCGAAACTGGATCTTCTTCAAGGTTGGAGCTCTGTTGGGGGGATCAGGGGGATGCCATTCCAGAGGTCATAGGATTGCAGCCTAAGTTCCCTTTTGCATGAACATTTGACAATGATCATGTTTTTAGCTTGCGGTAAAATATCTAGAATATTTATTATAAATCCAATGGTTGGAAATTATTTGAAAATTCATATATCAGGATGCTAAAACGGAAGAATTAAAACAATTTAAAAAACCCAAATTTTGTGATGAACATCTGTGCTGTAACTTCTTCCGATATCTCTGATTACCTATCATTTTATTAGAGTCCATGGGCTTGTTATGATCCATTGGTTCGCTGATGCAAAATGTAAGAGATTTGCATAACTCATGAAGCAGTTTAATTAAAAAAAAATATTAAGGGCGTGCAGGTATTTTCAATGATATAGATGTCTGGCATTCATTGAGTTCTTTTGATAACACACCCAGTGCAGCCTTCATGGGAAAAAGTAACTCAAATAGGCTTGGGTATGAAGATTACTGCATGGATTTAAAGCTAATGAAAGACTGTAAACCGTTCTTGGCAGTGTTGGAAATATGTCTATCTAAATTCACAGAGACTGGTATTTACATTTGGAAATAAATAAGTTAATTATAAATAGTAGTATATCCAGGGTGTGCATCAGGGATTGATTTTTAAAATTAACATATTTATTTAGAATTGGGAAAAGAAGGTAAACAGTATGTTAAATCTGCAGATAATAAATCTGAAAGTGAAGTGAAAATAATTCATACTCCATGGTTGGGCATTTGCCAAGGGCCGACACCCCAGCAGCAGGCCACTAACCAGAGCCCTCTGGACTTGCTCTACCAATGCAACTTTCTTGTTCACCTGCCTCTTGCATTTGCCCGGGCAATGGTGACGGTGAGGAGGAGGAACAGCAGATGCCATGCCACGGCCTACTTGCTCACTGACTTTCTGCTTATCAAGCAAGCACATGGTAGCAATGATGAGAAAAAGGAGAAGGAGCAATAGCAGTTGGTGACAATGGCGGCAAGAAGGTAGACTCACTGAGGGAGCAGGCCTATTGAGGGTGTCTTATCCAACTAGGGCCCTCAAAAATCTAGAGCTGACACTGCTCCAGGTTGCTATTTCTCTCACACACATCTGCAGAGAGTGGCCTCAATCTCCAGCCCTACAGGTGAATTGCTCATTCAGGAAACCATCCACAGGCATTAAGAAACATTTAATGTTCTCCTGTCAGGTCTCTGACGCTCTTTCACCGTGATCAAGCCACCCAAACTCACAATACTATTGTAAAATCAGAGTGCTATTAAGGCACTTGTCACCTCAACAATAGTAAGCCAATACCGTGAATACAAGAGCAGTCACATACTGTGAAGTGATTCCAAATAAAAGAAACTTGACTAGGGAGTGTGGATACCTTGAATGTGACAAATTTTCTTATGTCACTCGGAGGGGAAAAGGGTGGATAAAGTGGGCATATGTAACTATTAATTTATTTATTTAAAACATAAGCCACCTTTCTGGACCATGTCCACCCAAGTAGCTAATAACAATATAACTATGAAATAGAATGTAATATAACATTAATGGAACTTTAATTTTTTTTTAAATGCAAAAAATAGTGATACATTAAACTATAAACCAGTATAAAACCATTTCCAACCCACAGCAGTAAAACAAAATAACTGCAGCATACCCAGCCAACACATCAATTAAAAACTATTTTAAACAGGTGGGTTTTTAAAATTCTTTTTGAATACTACAACTGAAGGGGCCAACTGTACATTGCTTGGAAGGAGTTCCATAAAAATGGGGCCACTTGTGAGAAGGCCCTGTCCTTAGTGCTTAACAGTCCGACACAGAAACTGTTGAATACACCATCTGAATAGGGCTTTATTTCTCAGCACCAATGCCTATTCATACACAGTCTTTTCTGCTTGGCAGCAGCTCGAAACCCTGAAATATTCACTTCTTTCTTCCCCTCTTTCGACTCCCTGTACCGGTTCAAGAGCTACGCAGAAATGGGTAAAGCACAACCACAAGTGAAGCTTTCCCTGCTTTAGCTGTAATGAGCAAGAAAGTGACCCTTGAAATGTGCAGATCTTGCCACAGGCAAAGTTTCAGACTTGCAGTTTGAATGTTACAGCAAAAGCAGGGACAGGGAATGCATAATTCACTCGAGTGCTTTCTCTGTTCCTTGGTACCTTTGAACTGGTGGTCTGAATAACAGATTGCAGGTTTAAAATAGATGGAAGCTGCATGTGCAGCTATGAATATACATGGGCAAGAAGAAAAAAACAAAATCAATGCTGTAGGAACTGAAATAAATAAATCTAGTCATTGGGTCATTATTCTGGAACACCCAGAGAACAGAGTAATATCCAGAAGGGTTGAAGCCTTTTGCAAGCACTTACTATAGATAATGAATTGTGGGGAGTGGGGCAGGTTTTTCTCTACAGAAACATCTCAAACATTATGTGATTCCACACCTCAGGTTAATCCAATGCACAATGTTTTGTCTATGTGTAATAAAACTAAGAAGTAAATAAAAGATTAAAAGAACCTTGCCATCTTAAATTGTGCATCGTACAAGAACATCATGCTTATGCTTCTGATGACGCTAAAGCTACTGAAAATATTAAAAATTCAGTTGTCTCTTCAGTTTTATATGCAGTCAATTACATTTAATATGTGCATCTTTGTATTGCTGAGATTGTGAGAACTGCAGGAGAAGATTTGTATTAAATTGCTTTTTACCATTGGAATCAAGTGAATAATGGGCCATTTCTATTATTATATCTTATCTTATATGTATAATTCTACTGTTATAGTTTGCAGAAACTTCTTTTAAATAACCTGACCTTTAGTCTTGAAACTTGAACTTTACCTGTAGTTTGTTTGCTGGTCAGCCCTACCATCAGGAAGAGTGAGGCAGCTGCCTGAAGCAGCTGATTTTGGGTATCATAAAAGGGCAGCAAATTGCTAGTTATTTAATATATTATTGTTATATTATTGTTATATTTTTACTGCCAGGGAGAGGGGGCGGTGTTTGCTGGATTTTCTATCTCAGGTACCAAAATAACTTGACCAGCCTTGGGTTCTCTGCACCTTGGTGTGTGTGTGTGTGTGTGTGTGTGTGTGCGTGCGCGCGCGCGCATGCGTGCTCTTTCTCAGGCAGCAAAATATCTTGGGCTAGATCAGTGATTCTCAACCTTTTTTGCCCCGTGCACCCTTTTCACCATATGTCAGAATGTCATTCCCCCCTTTCCAAGATCATCTGACTTAATCCGTGCCATACAATAAGGTGTAATGTCCTGTAGATTATGTACAATGTAGAATTGTAATTTGTAGAAAGGTCAGTATTCCAACAGTTTGAGTCTGTGGTCCCAATTTTCCCTCTGAAACCCTAAAATTCCCCCCCCCCTGGTTGAGAACCCCTGGGCTAGATGGTGCATAGTGCAGTGATAAATTGAGTTTGCATTCCTCAAGCTTAGGTTTGTTCCTTTCTGACATAGGAAACGCCCACTCTACATGAGGCATTTGTTAAAAATCTCCCAGGCATGTGACTGTTCCCCTTTTCAAACTTCCATTCCTGGCTACCAGTGCCAGGATCCAAGGCCATGCCTGCCAATATTTCACGTTCTTATTTATTTGATTTATACCCTGTATTTCTATTATTATTATTATTTACAGTGTATACCGCTCCACATTAAGCAGATTCCAGAGCGGTGAACAATAAAAAGACAAAAACACATAAAAGAAACAAAAGCAATAAATTGAAAACAAACTAAAATTACAATGGTGGTTGAAGAGCAGAGAGGGCTTCCTGGAACAAGGAGGTCTTCAGCAGGTGCTGAAAGCAGCACAATGTCAGAGCCTGCCTGATCTCCAGAGGCAGGGAGTTCCACAGAAATGGAGCCGCCACACTGAAGGTCCTTTTCCTGGTAGACTCCAATGAAGGCGCGCGAGGAAAAGCAGAGCACCTCGCTCGAGTGAGATGGAAGATTTAAAATCCTATTCCCGTGTGCAGACGCCCATAAATCCACACACAGAAGTTCAGATCTGTCTCTCCCACTCCCAGCGCAGCACATCCAGCGTATCGGATGTCAGCCAGCTCAGCTTCCTCCTGTTTGCAGATTCCAGTGGAATGGGTCTAGATAAGGAAATAACTCTGTAAACTCCACAGGTCTATTTACTACCTGTTTATTTACTTTAGCAAGTATATTCTACAGAGTATACATCTCCTAGTTACAGTCCATGTGCAGAGTATAATACATAGCAAGCATTTAATCCAGTGGAGCAAGGTGTTTACTCCACCTCAGTTAAGACATTACATGATTGCATTTAGTCCAGCAAGCACTAGTCAGAAGACAAGAGAGTGAAGAAGAGAGAACAGTTCAACATCTCTCCAAAATGGCTACAGACAGAAAACAACAAGTCAGTACGTCATCAGAACATACAAACCATGTGACCAGCTCGTATTTCTTTCACACCTACTTTTCCCATGAGAAACACACAGGAAGCAGGAGACAAAACATAACTTGTTTACCAGCCATTCTGTTCCTTTCATTTGTAAACAATGTGCCACAGCTGGTGGCACAGCTGGATACATGTCACAACATCCAATTGGGCCAAAAGTCCATGAGGAACCACCAGGAGCATGCCATCTGATGGCCTCAGTGACCAGGCAGGTTGGTATGGGAGGAGGCATTCTCTCAGGTAAGCTGGGCCCAAGTTGTTTCAACTTGTGTCCTCAAGTTGTGGTACACAAGTACCACAACCTTAAACCTGACCCGGTAGCAAATAGGGAGCCAGTGCAGTTCCTTCAGGAAAGGAGTTATATGCTGAAAAGGGGCAGCTCCCGACAATAGCTGAGCTGCTGCATTCTGCACTAGCTCCAGCTTCCAGAGCAGCCTTGAGGGCAGCCCCACATAGAGTGCATTGCAGTAATCCAGTCTTGAGGTTACTAGCACCGGTATCACTGTGGCCAAGCTCTCCCTGTCCAGGAGAGGCCGTAGCTGGTGAACCAGTCAAAGATGGTAAAAGGCACTCTGAACTGCTGCAGTCACTTGGGACTCCAGCGACAACAATGATGGATCTAGGAGTACCCCCAGACTACGAACCTGATCTTTCAAAGGGAGTGCAACCCCTTCCAGAACAGGCAATGAGCCTATCTCCTCCCAGACTCGGGAACCACTCACCCACAGGACTTCTTTCTTGACAGGATTCAGCCTCAGTTTATTGGCCCTCATCCAGCCCATCACTGAGTTCAGGCACTGATCCAGGACTTGCACAGCCTCTCCTGATTCAGTTGTCACAGGGATATAGAGCTGTGTGTCATCAGCATACTGATGGCACTTAGCTCCAGATTCCCTAATGACCGCTCCCAGCGGCTTCATAGATGTTAAACAACATTGGGGACAAGATGGTACCCTGCGGAACCACATAGCGCAATTGCCAAGGGTCCGAGGAATAGTCACCCAATCTTCCTCTCTGAAATTGACCCCGCAGGTAGGACCGAAACCACTGTAACACAGTGCCTCCAATGCCCAACCCGCGGAGTTGATCCGGGGGAAAACCATGGTCAATGGTATCGAAAGCTGCTGAGAGATTGAGTAGAATTAACGGGGTTGCACTCCCACTATCCTTCACTCGATACAGGTCATCCATGGCTGATCAGACCAAGGCTGATTCAGTTCCATAACCAGATCGAAACCCAGACTGGAATGGGTCTAGATAATCAGTATCCTCCAAGAGTGGCTGCAGTTGCTTCGCCACGACCCTCTCAAGAATCTTCCCTAAGAAAGGGGTATTTGCAACTGGGCCTTTCTACCGAAAAATGGCACTCAAGGCAGCTTACAAAAATAGATTAAAACAATAAAACACATTGAAATAAATAAAAACATCACAATTACAGAATAAAAACAACATCCAACCTACAGGCCCACTTAGGGATCAAAGGCTGTCTTGAATAATAAAGTGGTCTTTACCTGCTGTCAGAAGGGCAACAGAGAGGGAGCAAACCTAGCCTCACTTGGGAGGGAGTTTCGCAGCCTGGGAGCAGCCACCAAAAAGGCCCTCTCTTGTGTCACCACCAAACGTGCCTCTGATAGTGGCAGCCTCGAAAGAAAGGCCTCTCCAGAAGATTGTAAGAACCGGGCTGTCTTGCATAGGAGAAGGCAGTCTTTCAGGTAGCCTGTTCCCAAGCCATGTAGGGCTTTATAGGTCTTAACCAACACTTTGGATTCTGCCAGGAAACAAACCAGTAGCCAATGAAGCTGCTGCAACAAGGGAGTTGCATGCTCCCTGTAACCGGCCCTGGTCAACAGTCTGGCTGCAGCATTCTGGACCAGCCGAAGTTTCAATAGGAATATCCTTTAAACACCTCTATAAAACTTTTTTGTACTAATGTAATTTACCATAGACTGTCATTCACTAATTGAAAAGCAAAGAAGCTTCTCCTTTGGTTAAAGATATAGTAGAAAAATGTGACTGCCATGTAATACAGATCAACAGAACAAAATGAACCAAGTACATAAAATGTGCAATAAACAGTACCTGAGAGCTTTTCTACATGAGGCATTTATTGTGTGCTCATCATTCCTTACTCATGGTTGTTTATGGGTTCTTTAGACAACGTCGTGACCTTCTAGTTTCATGTCTGTTTTTTAAGAACACTTTGCCAGTTTTCTTTTAGAGCAGGGAAAATGAAGTATTACTTGTGAAAGTGAAAGAAAATGTATTTTCCTTCTTGCGTAATAGTGATATTCCCTTATAGCACAGTTCCACCTAGAGGTTATGTAGTGGAAAAGCAGGAAAGGAAAAGCTCTTTCTGTAGAGCTTGGATCTCAATTCTGTGATGAACTGAAAGTAGATACAGCAGATTAACAGCCTTGTGTAGAAAAGCTCTTGATGCTATATGGATTTAATTGCATGTGAACTAAAGACAATGGACTGGTTCAGATGTAACACTAAACCAATTTTTAGCATTAAAAGAATAAGTCTGGCCTTATGCTCTCCCCTACTTCCCCCTCTTCTTCTGGCATGGCCACAAGGAGGAGTTTTGAAGTTTTTGCTTCTATTTTGTATTAACTGCAGCCTGCTGAATAATCCAAATCTGGACAAATTGTGGTTAATCTTAGCTATGGTTGGTGGAAACAAGCCAACTTCAAACCAACATTTATGAAGCTAGGTTGTTTTAACTAAACATAATTAAGATTAACCACTGTTTAGGGTTCGGGTGACATGCTAAAATGCGGTTAATCTAAAATGGAATGGGAGCATCCGATTTCCTTGCGGTCATGCTGGAGGAGGAGAGGGGAGCATGAGCATGCGAAGGAAGGCTAGGCTCATTCTATGTCCAGGGGAAGGCTAGGCTCATTCTCCTAGTCCTAAACCATGGTTTAGCATTAGGTCCAGACAAAACCAGCATGTAGTGCCCATAGTTAGATATTTAATTTCTAGAAATGCAGGGAATAGGACTGAAAGCTGAAGAAATGCATCCCTAACAACTCACTCAAAATGTACGGGGGGGGGAGGTAATAGGCACACCCCCCCCAAATCTCAACAAGCAAAACAGTAACAGTGATTCACTAGGGTGAGGCACCAGGAAATAAGAACTGTGCCTATGAAATAGTTGGGTGGTCGGAAGTGTGTTCAGGAGGAAACAGCCTAATAATTTTCACACCCGTGTCAGCGGTGACCCAGCCATCTTAATATAAATCTCCTAGATAGATCCTGTATCTCATTTTAACTGCAAATATGTCCCAACGATCTTCATTGTACCTAAAAGATAATTTTGGGGTGCCAGACTGTGATATTTAATGGATAGCCCATTCCTATGGAAAGTGACTTTGAATCAATTCAAAGTAGATTGTGGACTACAGAATGGAGTTCAACGTGTTCTGGTTATGTGAATGGAAAGGAGGAGTGGGGTTGCTTTCCAACCTCTACATCTCCCATTACTGAACCAAGCATAGTAGAATGACACAGGATTACATATTAATGATCTGTTAACAATGTGTGATTGGTGTTGTTATCAGATCTGCTATCATCTCTTTCTTCTGTTAAAAGCAACCATGCACAGAGAAGGGATTTGCATTAGAGTCATGGCACTGGAGGAACGAAGGTTAACCTCCCCCCTCACCCCCACCCATACTGTGGTTCAAATCCAAATTCATCCCCTTGAAGCTGCCATTAGCAATGGAGGAGATTGTATTTGTATAGCATGGGTAATGAAATACAATAATACCTTGGATTGCAAGTAACTTGGTCTGAGAGCGTTTTGCAAGACAAGCAATTTTTTAAAATAAATTTTGACTTGATAAACAAGCAACGTCTTGCAATACAAGGTAGGGATGTAACCGCTCACCTCGAGTGGGCATAGCGGGCCGAAATCGACCCCGCTCACGCCCGCCAGAGACTCGCTTTGATATAAGAGTGTTTTGGATTACAAACATGGTTCCGGAATGAATTATGCTTGCATCCAAGGTATTACTGTATCAGAGCAGGATATGATGTGTTTTTTTTCCTCTCATGTTAATCTTCCATGTTTAGATTTCTCACAACAGCAGTTTCTCTTGGCTCCCCTGCATATTGAGGAAATTACGAACGCAATTACAAATATGAACTGGGAAATCACCTGGTCTGGACCGGTTTCCAACTGAGTGGTATAAAACATTTTCCATTCTTTTGGTTCCAGAAGCTTTATCGTCTTTATAATTATATTTTTTTTGAACTGGGCTCTCTTTCGTCATTGCTAAATGATGTTTATATCACTGTGATCCCTATGCCTGACAAGAAGCAATGAAATTTATTTTTGTTATGCTGAGAAATGTTGGTTTTCCATTAGAATTTTTGAAATGGGTCAAAATTCTATATTCAATCCCAAGAGCTAGGGTTATGACTAATGGTCTTTTTTCTGATTTTGTAATACTTGGGAGACGTACTAGAGAGGGATGTCTAGGTTCTCCATTGATATTTGTTTTGGAACCTCTGGCGTGTGCTATTAGACAAAATAGTAGGATTCATGAATTTGTGCATGATTGTTTAGAATTCAAAATTATTCTTCATGCTGATGATCTTTTACTGTTTGTTGTGAAACTCCAGCCTTCTGTTCCATCTTTCATGCAAGGCGATTAATACTTTTGGTCAGTTGTCTAGCTATTCAGATTAATTGGTCTGAATCTTTGGAATCTTTATGTCCGGATCCTCTCTCCAGATAGATGGCATTATCTTCTCAGCACACTGAAATGGATAGGGTTCCTCCCACAATTATGGTGGTCAGAGAGGTGTGGCGTATAATATCACATGAATTACAGTTTGATCCTTTTCTCACACTAAATTGGCTCTATGGGGAAACTCATACTTAAAAATTGGTAAGAAAACATTCATGCAGCAGACTTGGACAGATAAGTTGATTTTTACCTTGGATCAATTAGTGGGTGCTGATGATGACTTTTTGTTTATCATTTTCTGCTTTGCATGCTGCCATGACTGAATGGCAATACTTGCAATTGCAACACTGGTTAGAATCTAGGTTTGGCCATGCTGCTTTTACAGCTTCAGAATCTCCTTCGCTATTGGAAGTACTTACTTTATTTATTTATTTACTTATTTATTTATTTATTATATTTATATCCTGCCTTTTTTCCTGCAAGGAACCCAAGGCGGCTTACATAATCCTCCTCCTCTCAATTTTATCCTCACAACAACCCTGTGAGGTAGGTTAGGCTGAGAGTCAGTGACTGGCCCAAAGTCACCCAGTGAGTTTCATGGCTGAGCGGGGACTAGAACCCAGATCTCCCAAGTCCCAGTCCAACACTCTAACCACTATACCACTACTTATTAAGGCTGATCAGATATTGACCCATGATCCAGGTTTATAAATACTTAAGGTATTATTGGTGAATAAATATGATACACAGGGTCTTAAGCAGGAATGGAATAGGGAATTGTATTGTTCTGTTTCACCCAATCAATGGTTTGCTGTTTTCGCATTGGTGCCAGAAGCATCAACAGATCTTAGGTTATGTCTTATTCAGCAAAACCTTTAGTTTCATATTTGTTGGGCGCCACAATGTCTCTTTAATAAGGGTTTGTCTAAGTCAGCTAATTGCTGGATGCTTACCCATCACTAAATTGCTTCTCTTACCCATATGTTTTGGCAACAGTTGCCTCTTTTTGAGAGGTCATAATATGGATAAACTTTTTATTGGAATGTTCTTTAATATTTACTGATGCACATGTTCTCTTAATGCAAGGTCAACCACGCCCCATTAATAGCTAAAAGACTGATATTACAACATTGGAAGGATAAACGTCCACCTCCTATAACACAATGGATTGAGGACCTAACAACACTTCCAACATTTGAATGGGTGGTATTTAGATGCCACCTGCGAATGGATAATATATGGATATTTGGTCTGCCTTTCTTGAAGCTTATGCATAACTGGTTTTATTGATAGCTGTCTTTTCATATACACATGTATACTTATAGGTACACATTTTATATGCATGTATTTTAAGTGATTTATTCAAATTTATGTAAGAAAATTGTATTTTTTTTCTTACTCTGGTTTTATTTTGTTTTGTTGAAATTAACAATAAAAATTAATACTAAAAAAGCAATGGGGGGGAGACAAGTACAATACAGATTGGGGACAGGGCATGGGGAAAGTGATAAGCCCCTTCCCCAGAACAGTAGCCTTTGAAATTTAGATTTGGGTAAGGGGTCCTTTGTTTTAAATTCCTATTTCGTATCTGTATCTTGAATGTTTGGCTGCATTTGAGTGTTGCTCACATATTCTGCACCTTAATAGGCCCATAAATAAGATCTGATACATCTGGCACTATGCTGTTAGAATGAGACTGAGCAACAATATTCAGAAATCTCATCCTCTGCTCCTTTCTACAGCTTTATGTATGACTCTGTATTAAAGTGGAAATGAATCAGGAAAAGAGCTTTCGACCCATCATACTTCCTTCTCTGAATTCTATATCTCTGTTTGCCTGGACTCCCCCACATGTTTTTCATACAATGTTGGATCACTCTCACCTTTTCTGTGGGAGGCAGGCAGAACTACATGTTATGGGTGCTTCTGGATGAGTCCTTTATTGTGCAATGCAATCACCCTGCCCCACTCACAGAATGTTACTGGGGGTCCAGATGATGTCTTCTTCCATTTGTAATAACCATCCTGTGTTTTCCCACCACATCTTCCATCTTTTATCTTACCACAAAATATCATTTAAGGTGGGAAATAGCTGCACAGTGCTTTTTGTTTGGTAGAGCTAGGAGCTGCTCATCTGGAAGCACCTTTTGTGTAGTTCTGTGATGGGGCTTTTCAGTGGTGGCATCAGCGTGGGACTTTGGGGCAGATGTCCAGCGTCCCGCTCAGAAGACTGAGCAGCAGGGCCTACAAACGCAGCAGGGCTGGCTTACCACATTTTGAAGTTAAGATTTCCCTCCCCCATAAGACCATGAAGTCCAGAATGTAAAATTACCCAACTGCGCTACGAGGTTTTTTTTAAAAAACAACAACAACCCAAAAAACAATGTTTGGTGGAAGACTGCTGCAGGAATAGAAGGGGAGCTGAAACAGGCTCCCCCAGACTGCTTTTAAAGTCCACTAAGAAAAAGGCATGGCACAACTTTTAGGGGGGAAACAACGCAAAGGACCTGGCTTCTCAGTCAAGGTGTCTCATCCGTGGGATGCCCTAGAATCACAGAAGAATCATAGAAAAGTAGAGTTGGAAGGGGCCTACAAGGAATGCAGGAATCCAGGTCAAAGCATCCCTGACAGATGGCCGTCCAGCTTCACCTTGAATGCCTCCAGAGTGGGAGAGTTCACCACCTCCCTAGGTAATTGGTTCCGTTGTCTTATTGCTCTAACAGTCAGGAATTTTTTCCTGATGTTTAAGTGGAATCTGGCTAGGGAGAGTGGCCTATTCCAACTCTGATGCCATTTTGGTCTTGGGTGAAGATCTTGTTATTTGCCCAGGCTTTTTAAAATCTAGTGCAGGGGTAGGAAACCTGTGGCCCTGCAGATGCTGTTGGACTCCAGCTCTCATAATCCCTGACCATTGGTCATGCTGGCTAGGCCTGATGGGAGCTGGGGTCCAAGAACATCTGAAGGGCCATGGGTTCCCTGTCCCTGTTCTAGATTCAGCCCTGGTTGTACCGAATAGTTGTTTTAAGCTGCTGTGCTTTATGTAGTTGATTATTGTTGGTTTAATATTAACCTTTATAATGTTTATAATTTTTAAGTATTAAAAGCTGCCCTGGGAATTTTTTACTGAAGGGCAGCATAAAAATACTTTAAACAAAGGGAAAGATTTAATAAGTCCCTTTGTAATGCTGTCTTCACAGTGGGGCTGGACTGTGAAAAAGAAAAAAAAACAACCATATTCCCCAAAACAACTGCAGAGCTACATGCAACTTGTAGTTCTGACCTCAATTAAATGAGTAACTTTCCCTCTCTACCCCCCTCTTCTTTTCTTTTCTTTTTTTTCCCTTTTGCTTTCCTGTTATACCAGCCTTTTTGAAGAGGACAACAGTAGAAATGCTGTGGAATTCTCTAAAGTTTACTGTGTAGGTAAGGAGTTGCAAAGAAGAGAGGGAGAGATGGAATGCATCACATTTATGCTAAATATAAAGCAACTTTAAGCTTTGTTGTAGGCAATTAGGCTGGAGAGAGAAATGCAGGCTTCTTTTCTTTTTTGCAAGAAAAAAACTTGAGAGGTTGACTTTGTACACAGAAACAGTAAATACAAGTGCCAGAAATGATTTTGTTAGAAGGGAGAGGTTGAGTGAAGAGTGACAGGACTTTGGAAGTAAGATAATACTTGCCTAATTGGAATGTGGAACAAAGATCTAATTAAAAAGTGTATAGCTGAAGATCCCTCCCTGTATAGTAAAAGTGTGTGGCACTCTTTTCCTATTTATATTTGTGTAAAAATAGATGTGTGTGCCACAGAATAAAATTCTAAAGGTGATCTGTTTGAACTTCTCTTAAAATTATCTCTACATTGCATCAGAGAATGCCATGATGATGGTTGTTTATGCAAAATAAAGTGTCATGGGGAGGCGACTAGGGAGGAACAAGCCATCCAAAATTTGAAAATGCTCTCTTCAGATAAGGCTAAATGCGGCAAAACATTTCTTTCAATATAGAGAACTGCTCCCCTTCTTCTGTCTTCCCTTCCCATCTGCTCAAATTTGGGTATCTATGAACAAACAAATGAAAACAGTGGTGCAGCTAGGTAATTTTAGATCCTGGATGGCGAAAGCAATCCTGTGGTCCCTGGGAGAGCGTCCCAGGGCCCATAGGATTGCTCGGAAAAATCCTTCCGAAGTCAGAGACAGTGCTCCGACCTTGGAAGGGGGGGGTCGGAGATCTGACCCCCCTTCCCCTTGCAGCTGGCATGGAAAGAACTGTTCTGGCTGCCTTGTGAGGTAGGAAAAGTGACCTTGGAGGAGGAGGAGGAGGAGGAGGAGGGAAGGGGGTGTTCCAGTGGGTAGGGAGGGGAGGAGACCCAAGAGGCCAGGATATGAGATACCCTGAGCCTCCTCCAGCCTCCTTCCTTCCCCACCAAAGCACCCTTACTGGATGGGCTGAAAAGCCCGTCTAGCAAAAATTGCCAAAGATGGAGGACGGGGAGGTGAAGATCACCTCCGCTGGTCCTCCAGCCTTGCTGGCTTCAGCCTGGCAGGGTGTAGGAATCTCGGAAGCCTCCGAGTTTGGAAGCTTCTGAGATGTGAGGGCACATTTGATAGGATTGTGTCCTTAATGGTCTTACGGGGAGGTGGGGGGGGGCGCTCCTTCAGATGGCCGTGTAGATGACATCAGTTGTGAGCTTGTGAAGCACACATTTAACAATTCTCTTCTCCCCACACCCCACCGCCCTTCCATGATGTACAACTCTTTCTACATTCCTGATATGCTGGAGCAAAACAACAACAACAACGAACTGTTTGCCAACCCTGAGGAAAAAGAAATACTCTGAATAGGTTCAGTTTTGCAGTTTAAACTCACTTAAATCATAGCACCATCATGACTACAGAAATAAAATGGAGTTTACCAGCTGACTTGTATGCCACTGCCCACATCACCTGCTGCTCTCTGGGTAGACATTTGGGGGTCCCAGGGCCATGGGGCCCTGAACATCAGCCCCAGCTGCACTGCTGAATGAAAACATTTCACCACCAGCACAGCTCAGCACAGCACAGTCTCAGTAGAGAGTGAACTGGGCTTTGGAAGTCAGCTGGCCACAAGTCAAGTCCACAGGGTTATTTTTGTTATCAAAACGTGTGCAACAGCCACTTCACTCAGTAAGGCGCTGTAGCCCCAGGCCAAGTCTCCTCCTCTTCACTACCTGTTTTTAATGAATGCCATTGGACTACACGTTTCAGCAAGTGCTCTACTCCTCTACCACAGCTTAGTCTGCAAGGAGAGAGGGGTGGGCTTTTGGGTTATTGTTTTTAAGAAGTGTGACATCTGGCTTCACCATGCAAGGCTTCAGGCCTAGTCTGATGAGTATTAGGATTTAGGACTAGGGATCTTGCAAGACTAGGCTAGAAGTGGGACATGAGCCTGCAAAGGGTCCATTGCTTGTAGTCCAGTGGGGCTAAACAGACACTACAACCGTCCCAAACACTCACTGGGGTTGTGGGGACACCATAGGCTTTGGCTGGTTGTTGTTCATGGGGGCAGGGAGAGAATTGTTTAGGCCTGTCCTAACCAGCAGAGGGACTGGTCTCTCTCTCTCCCTCTTGTGTGTGTGCATACACACACACACACACACACACACACACACACACGGGGGCGTTCCTTCTCTCCATGGTGGGCATTGTGAATTTGGGGTCAACTGGGCTGATTTGCTGGGTTTTGTTTTGAACTGCTTGCTTTTTGCCACAATGTTGGCAGGATGACCAACATGGATGTGGAGAAGACCCCAAGGTGGGCAGTGGGGGGGGGGCATAGAAACGTGCCTGGGAGGGTCATCCCTGCTTAGGTGGAGGATTAAGAGTCACTTCCAGGGCTGCTGGGTGGTTCTAGAGTGGGTGCCGCCAAGTGGCTGCTGCTTCAGATCTTCACCTGCTATGGTCAAGGCCCAGAGTGTTCCTTCCCTGGGGCTGCCAGGGGAGAGTGGGAGGCTGTACCTTTGGGAAGGCTCTGTAGCCCAGGTGGTAGAGCACATGCTTTGCGTGCAAAATCTTCCTGGTTTAATCGCTGGCATCTCCAGGACGGGCAGAAAAGACTCCTGCTTAAAAACCTGGAGAGCTGCTACAAATCAGTATGGAGATTACCGAGTTAGAATAAGGAAACTTCCTATGTTCATATGTGCAGGATGGTGAGGGTAGGCTACCTACTTTTCTCCTGCTTTCCTTGCTGGGCATATGGGCTACTGCTTCTTTAGGTAAGGGTGGGTGGAATGTAGATCTCCAGATGTTTTGGACCAACTCCCAGAAGCCCCTGCCAGCATGGCCAATGGTCAGGAATGCTGGGAGTTAAAGGCCAAAACATCTGCAGATCCTCTCCCACCCAGTTTTCCATTCCTTACCCCAAACTGTCTATCAGCATAGCATGGCCTCTTGAGTATACTTAGTTCTCATTGACCTGTTTTGAGGTCCCCCCTCCCTAATGTTTTTTTCCTAAAGATTTTTGTACTTCTGCAAACTTGGAGGTTCTCCCCAAGTCTGCTGTTACCTCCCTCTTGGGTATATGTGGATGGTGCCATTTGGCTACTTCACTAACAGCACTCATGCTTGAAATATTTTTTTGAACATGGCTATAGAGCACGGGTTCTCAGCCATGGGGGAATTCTCCCCAGGGGGGAATTTTAGGGTTTAAGGTTGGGAATTGGGACCACAGACTCAAACTGTTAGAATACTGATCTTTCTACAGATCACAATTCAACAGATTGTACATAATCTACAGGACATCATACTTTATTGTGCGGCACAGATTAAGTCAGTCAATCTTGGAAAGGGGGGGGAATGACATTCCGACATACGGTGAAAAAGGTGCATGGGGCAAAAAAGGTTGAGAACCGCTGCTATAGAAGGAGTGATTCAGGACTAGGAGAAAGTAAAGAACAAAGACCCAGGAGAGCTCATACAGGCTGGACTGTATGAGTTAGATAGACCATTGGCTTATATCTGCACAAATATACAGAGAAAGTCATGCCAACAGTGTTTTTCTGTTCTGTTCATAACAGAGTATGTTTCAATGTGCACTGTTATTCTGTTCCTTATGCTGTGATCCCAAAGCATGTTAACAATTTTGCTTTTAGCAGCTTGGTTTAAAACACACACAAAAAAGTGGGGATGAGAGCTGCCTGCCTGAGGATAAAGTTATAAAAACATGGCTGAGAAAATGGTCTGAAGGCCACAGAGATACTGTGCTCTTGCTGAAGCTAAGTAGGTCTTAACCATTCTGGTGGTCTCCTGGGGTGGCCTGGGAATCCTATGCAAGCTACTCCAAACTCTTTGGAGGATGAGCAGTGTATAGGAGTATAAATAAATAGAAAAAATTGAATAGGGAGACATTACCACAAGTTGCTGTTTTTCCATCACTCTCTTGTGGGATATATACGTATATATTTTGCCAAGAATATATACATTCTTACAGGACTGGTGCAAGGCAGTTTGGTGCCCTAGGCAAGATCAAATATTTAGCGCCCCCCCTCCCACTTGAGAGTGCTGTATTTTTTTCCAAGGCGTTTCTGGCGCCCCCTTTAGCCCTGCGCCCTAGGCAGCTGCCTAGTTGGCCTAATGGTAGCACCGGCCCTGCATTCTTAATGCCCTGGAAAATGTTCATATACAGAATATAGCTGTGTATCAGTTTCATAATTTAGTATCGGGGGCTGCATTCAGAAGAAGGAATACTACTTATGGGGGCAGGGAGGGAGAAACCCTTGATATTACTTTGTAAATATATGCCATCACTTGCCAGCCGTGCTCTGCTGCATCCTACATAGGACAAACAGACCAGTCCATATGCAAAATAATAAATGAGCGCAAATCTGATATCAGGAATGGTAATGTTCAAAAATCAGTAGGGGAACATTTCAACCTTGAAACCTTCTGCACTTGGATCCTTATACTGCAAGAACAACAATTTCTACAGGTGCATTTTTTCTTTTCTTTTTTTGGCCATCCTTCAGCTCTGTGCTGCTGCAGAGGTCCCAAGCTCCTTCAAGGGGCTCAAATAAAGGCGTGGCTTTTTAGTAACTGTTTGAAGTTTGCAATGTACATTTTTTCCACATCAAGTTAATTTCGAAGGGACAACAGAAGTTTATAAACTGACATTTCACAGGCTGCAGAAGAAGGCCACTTAAATATGACAGTCACAATGTGTAAATGTCATTGGGGTGTGTGCGGATCCCAATCGTCACAATCCTCATAGAAGATTGAATGATCACCATTTTCATTTCTTCATCCAATTTTTATGGTAACAAAATGTGCTCTTTGGCAATGATGACTTTGATCTAAAAGTGAATTACAATGAACTGAGCAAATGTTTTGCTAACTGTGTATGGCGCTCATCTGAAAAGTGCACGAACCAGTATTTTTATTGTTTTAATAAAGCAATCATTATACCCACTGGTAAAACTTGAAGCTGGATTCTTAATAAGGGCATGTTCAACAGGCAAGACGTAGATAGCATCACATGGTGCATTATGTTTAGCATAATGAAAAATGTATCACTTAACAGTGTTTGCATTATTCAGAGTTATACACATACAAGTGTCTGCTCTAATCCCTTGCCAATATGTTGTCTTGGTAACCAGTTACCTGAACGCCCGGCTCAGCAGCTACAAGGAAACAAGCATGGATGGTTATTGGCCACATTTAGTACTGAAATGGAAAACAAGCAATGTAACAAAAGATGAATATTTAATACACCCACATATTCACTAACTTTGGTGCATAGCAGCAAGTTTGGGTTTCATAAAGAAAACTACACTAGGCAATGTTGCAATATTTCCTATTTAGGAAAACAAAGTCTAATTTGTAGCCAAGAATCCCTTTTATGTACATGGAAAATCTTTGTGTAATGTGCATTCTAAAACCATTTTATGATAAATTAGTAAAGAATGGTCTTACTAATGATTTTTTGCCAATCATTAGTAAGAATAATGTAGCAATTGCTTTTATTACTGTTCTTAGTCAGCAACTGGAATTCGGAGCCAACAAGTGAAAGAAGAGAGCCTGCTAGGGACAAAAAGCTTTTCTGCCTGTTTTGAATTTACTTAACTTGCTACTAAAACATTTACCTTATGGCAAGCAAACTTTCTTAAGTAACTATTAGCTTAAGCCAAAGCTTCCCCACATTATTAATTGCTGACAATTAAAGATTTCCCCCACTTTCCCCTTGAGGAGATTTCAGAACTGGATGCTGAAGAAAAATGTTTTGTTTCATGCATTTAAAAGCAAACTTTGCAAAGATGGAGAGAGAGGGGAAAGCATAAAGATGTGTCCTTATTCTACCCAAAGCATTTGCATTTTATATGCATGGGGCTCCACTCCATATATAAACATGTGTGAAGGGTCTACTTTCTGTTATTTTGAGTAAAATGCTAATATTTAACGTGATACGGAAAAAGGAGCTAGTGGATCCCCAAAAGTATGCAAACAAAAATGTGATCTCTGACACAGGTGGTGCTGGTCATGTAGTTTGGAGTTGCATAGCTGGTTTTTTGTTTGTTTGTTAATTCAATTGCCAGGAGGAGAAACACATCGGGACTGTGCCGTGCGGGGAAGGGGGCTGACCCTTTGCCCCCACTGCAGTCCTGATCAGAATTGCTCCTCACCTGCTATTTGCACTTGGATGAAAGTGCCCACTGGCGCAGTGTCAAACCATGTGAAAAACGTCATGTCTAGTTTGGCCCTCAGTCTGCCCTAAGTAAGAGCCCGAGCCTCATCTTTAGCTGTGTGGTGGTGAAAAGAACATAGGATTGGGTACAGAGTTCCCAACTGTATCCTTTTGCCATTCTCTGGTGGGGAACAACCAGCAGTTGGCACTCCTGCACTTTCTTCAGGACTGTAGGGGCTTTCTGTGGCACTGAAGCACTATGCAAGGTGATGTTTCAGGGCAGGCAGGTGGTAGCAGTCAGTCCACAAGCCCTGTGCAGTGTCTGGGGGATGTTTGTTACGAATACAGTCAGTGCCTGCTCCAGGTTTCTTGCTTGGCAGGCAGGCAGAGAGCCAGTGAGTAGGCAGGCAGTGGCATCTGCTGCTTCTCCCTCTCACCACACCATCTCCGTTGCTTGGGGCAGCGCGAGAAGCAGGTGAACAAGCAGGTTGCAGTGGTGAAGGGGAGGAGCGATTCCAGGAGGCTGTTGTCAGTGGCCCCCTGCGGGGGTGTGGCTCCTCCGCAGAGGCCCAGCCATGCTCACCCTTGACTTTGGCCCTGAGGACAGTACAGAAGGGGAGCATTTGCCAATGTGTCCACAATTCCTCAAGATTTGTTGGGATAATGAGGGCTTGAAATAAATGATTTGATGGAGGAGAACTGGAGTGTTCAAGGCAAGAGGGACAGAAGGAAAACACAACGGAGAGAGGGGGATGTCAGGATCCATCCTGGCTGGGGCATGCTGGGAGTTGTAGGCCAAAAACATCTGGGGACCCAAGGTTGGAGAACACTGAACTAACAGGTTTCTGAGTGACACAGAGTATGAAAATAAGGGGCGGGGGGGGAAGAGAAAGAGAAGAAACTAGTCAAGGGGACCAGATGCACAGAGGATTTTGGAGAGGTGACATGGAAAGGAAGGGCAGCAAGGATGATGAGCAGTAGAGCAATAACGGGCATCAGTGAGAGTTTTAGCAGTGGATGCAGCGAAGGGGAGATGCTGAGAGGCAAGAAGACGAATGGTTTGTAGAGGGAGAAGAAAAGGGAGTCCAGATGACATGCTTGAGAGTCAGTTGCTGACTGAGAGAGGTGTGTAGTTGCAGTTTGTGGGATTATTGAAAAGAAAGGTGAGAGACTGCCTCTGCCATGGTCGGTCTGAGACTGAGGCAGAATATCCTAATGGAAATGCAAAAGAAACAGGCACATGCAGGTGAAAGAGCAAGAGAAGTTGTTGTTGTTGTTGTTGTTGTTATTATTATTAACATTTATTAATCGCCCATCTGGCCGGCAACCAGATTAATGTAAAGGTGACACTCCGCTGGTGCCGAACTATGCCCACCCTTGATGCCATCCCTATAAGAGACCCTTCCTCCGTGTAGGGATGGAGTGAAATTTCACTCCCAGCAAAAGCCAGGCTGAAAGCTTGAGTTCTGGTTGGATGTAGAAGTCTTTCCAGAGTGGTCCAGGGCCCCCTTCTGGTGGGTTCTGAACATACATGTGAGGATGCACATGCACCTTGGCTGCAACTATGCCCGCTTCCCGTGTCTTCTTGAGGCCTCTAGTGCACTGAGGAGACAGAAATGCCGCTGCCTCTTAGTGAGCCAGAGGACTCATAACATACAACAGGGGTGCTGAAGCTCTTTCAGCCCAAGGGCTGAGTTCTATTTTAGAGAATCCCTCAGGGGCTGCATTTCAGTGGTGGGCGAGACCCAAGGCAAAATGGGCATGGCCAAAATACCAGCATATTTTAGTTAAAAGTCATACAAGAAGAAGCCTAGTGTGGCCCAAGGGATAACCCTAGGCTGCTCTTGGCCTGCTCTCGTATGCTCCAAGTCCTCTACATGCCAAGAGACAGTAATATTACTGTTCAATCACTAGGTGTACTGGAGGTGGGGGTACAGAGGAAGCTTGGGGACCTCTGTGCATGCCCCCAAAGGATTATGGAATCCATTCCAGGTGCATAGTCCACTCTAGAATTTGGGCAAAACTTGAATTGCATTAATTCTCCACTCTTCTAAAACTCTTCTAAAGCAGGTGTGGGCAACTTGCAGCCCTAGAGCTGCACATAGCCCTCATCCTAATTTCATGCAGCCCCCTGCATACAATCATGTCCACCACTGGCTTTGGCCCTGCTCACTGGGGCCCCGGACAGATTACCCACAAGGGAATGTGGCCCTCAACAGAGAAAATGTTGCCCACCCCTGTGTGTTGCATCCACACTCCCATCCTCCAAAAGTCCTCTCTTAGCAGCAAGCACCATCCCCTCTAGTGTCCTACTACCGTCAAGGTTTGTCCTCCAGGCCCAAATCAGTGGAACTTTAACACCTATTGGGCGCAATCTTATGCACGTTTTGACAAAAAAAAGGCCTACAACTACCAGCGTTCCCCAGCCAGCATGACTGGGAGGGGAATGCTAGAATTTGTAGGAGTTTTTTTCCATCTAAGCATGCAGAAGACTGTGTCCTTAGTTAGTTGTGTGGTCACACCCCTTGTTTATTAGTTTGCTGAGTTAGAGATAGATAGAAGTTAAGTTGAAATAATAAAAGCAATTGATCACCCCCCACCCCCTTTTGAAGTTCAAAAAATGTTTAGGGATTTATGGGCTTCAGGCAGGTTATAAATATCATCTGCATTTAATTGGATGTAGACTTGTTGCTGTTCCCCAGGTGCTGTTCTTAATGTTATTGCAATCCAGCCTCTAATGAGAGTTCAGATTTTTGTTTGTGTGATATTTTTTTTTTTAAAGATGATAACACTTCAAGCAAATACTTACAAATTGTTTATTTAAAAAAACAGAACATTCCCTAGAGTCTAGGTCAACTAGAAAAGAAGTTTTTTCTTGTATTCTGTCTAATTTCCCCCTGCTAACGAAGTATGTTAGATTCCACCCCCCCCAGATATTTTCATTCGAAGCGTGAAAGACTCATGTCCTATATCCTGGTCCAGAGTTTTGTGTGTGCTTGGATGTGCTACATACATGGAGACATCTGGGTCTTGAATGGACATTTTGGAGCCTGAAACTGAAACAAGCAGAAATGGCAAATTGATTTTATATGGAAATTGGCCTTCCTGGCTAGGAAATAGACTTTACAGTGGAATTCCTCTGTGCTGGCTGGGGATGATGGGAGTTGTAGTCCAACACTCACCATGAACCTACCCAGACGCTATGATCAACATATGAGGCCTCCCTCTTAGTGCCTCCTCTGAGGGAGGCTCGGAAGGTGGCAACAAGGGAGAGGGAAGCCTCCCCCCCGTTTGTGGCATGCTCTCCCCACTGAGGTCCGCCTGGCACCAACACTGTCATCTTTTTGGCACCAGATTAAGACTGTCCTCTGCTCCCAGGCATTTGATGGCAGTGGATGGGATATAATGGGGCATTTATGTCAGTAGATTTTTTAAAAATCAAGTTGAGTATTCTATTGTAACTGTTTTAGCTGTTTCAATTGTTTTAAATTTGTATGTTAGAGATTTTATATTATACTTTTATTATCTTCTATTGTTGTAATTTTTGTGAACTGCCCAGAGAGCTTCAGCTGTTGGGCGGTATAGAAAGGGGGAGGATAATATTAACAAGAGCAACAGCAACAATAAGAACATACCTGAAGGGCACCTGGTTGCGAAGGCTGACAATACTGAAGTAGATGGACTTAGGAAGATAGGAGCTGCCTTATATTGGGTCACACATCGGTCCATCTAGTCTAGTATTGTCCGCACTGACTGGGAGTGGCTCTCCAGGATTTCAGGCAGGAATTTTTCCAACACTACCTGGAGATGCCAGGAATCAAACCTGGGACCTTCTGCATGCAAAGCAGGTGCTCTGCCACTGAGCCACGGCCCCTCCCTATTGCACCAATGGTCTGACTCTGTATAAGGCAGCTTCCTAGATCCAAGAGAGAGCACTACAACCTTGGGAGTCGGAATGGCAGCTCTAATACAAGTATGTGCACACTAATAATCTGCCTTGAAGGCTAACCAAGGTCAACATCAGAACACAAACTCGGGACAAAACTAGGAAAAAGAACCAGAAAATAGAGATTGTCCCTAGTGAACCAGAACAATGGGAGGATAAGTTCTGAACACATGTGGAATGCTCTCCTGCCTTCTCACTTAGTCCTCACAGCAAAATTTCACACACCTTGGGTCAAGGATAGCAGCGTTCAGGTTAGAAGGCATGACTTCTGTTGCAGACAACAGCCCTGGCCCCTCTCTTTTTCAGAAATTAAGCACTAAACTTGTTGGGGGGAAAGGCAGCATTACTGTGTCCGTGCTGATGGATGCCTTATTTGTGTGCAACGTTGTTTTATGTAAATCTAACTACAACCCGTAATGGTGTGGTGCCAACTTGATTTACACTGTGAAAAGGAGTATGTGGGCGTATGGCAGTGTTAAAAACTTTCTGGTAACAAACAGCAGGTTGCCTTATGTTGCCAGCATTAGCATTTGAGTTCACTGCGGCTGAACTCAATTTGTATCAGTGGAGATTTATATCAAGCAGTGGGAAGGCAGGTCATATCCTACTGCTGTCTTGCGGAATTAGCATCAGGAATCTAGACCATTACAGCAACAAATAAAAGGTAGTTAAAGGAATAATTCATGTTCTATCAACCCTTGTAATGGTCATTCTATTGCTATGGTGTCTCCTAGACCTATTACTTTGGTTTTCAGAGAAAAATCAATCTCTTTAGATTTGCTTTCTTTCATCAAGTTTGGATCAAGAAACTTCTTCACAGCTTTTGGAAAGCTACCTTTAGGTTAAATGGCTTTATAATAAATGTTGTCAGCCTTTGCATACCAGTAGGAGTTAGTCTTGAATATTTCCTTTCTCTGTTGGACAGTTAATCAACTGAAGGTTTATGTGGGCTTTTACTAGCCCCCCCCTTTAAGCCCCTATTTGTTTAGCTTCAGATGGGGAGCTATACCAACCTCATGCAGACTACTTTCTGGTCACCCAATGTAGTTATTCCATGTAGTACCTAACCATAAGTTCACACTCCCTATTAACCAGTTATAAATGTGAATAAAGAAAGAAGCTTAAGGATGCAATCCTAACCTCAGCATTAAGCTGTGTGTGTGTGTGTGTGTGGGCGTGGGCTCTGGAAGCATGCAAGTGTCGTTCTGCCAGCGAGATGATACGGGCGCTGCTGGAAGTGTCCTGCCCATGCAAAGCTCCACTGGCACTGATGTTCTGCCATTGGTATTCCACTGGTGGAGCAGGGGGATGGGGATGGGACAGCTGGGCATGGCTGCAGGGGCACCACATCTTATCCCCTTTGTTTCTTTGACACACCCCAAGAACTGGCATGACTCTATGCCCACCCTGGAGCTGGTATAGTAAATTTCCTCCCACTGCAGTCAATGGGAGGGAAAAAGAAAAAGGCTGGCCACTCATTTCCCATGCTGGCCACAAAGTGATGGAAAGGTTTTGGGTTAGGTGAGTGCAGTGAAGGCTGGTGGAGTCCCATGTCAGCAGGGCTGTGTATCTGCTCTGGATTTTACTCCGAACTCTGAAGAAGTTATCCATGGTGCTGAACCATATACAGTCATGCCTTGGATTGAGAGCATAATTCGTTCCGGAAATGTGCTTCTAATCTGAAACACTCTTATATCAAAACAAAATCCCCCCAAAAAAATTTGTACAGAGATTTTTAATTTAAGCCGTACTACAGTACTTGTATTGCAAGACGTCGCTATATCAAGTAAAAAATAATAATTAAATATTTAAAAATTTGCTTGTCTTGCAAAACGCTCTCAAACCAAGTTACTTGCAATCCAAGGTATTACTGTACCCCAAATAGGTTTGGCACCGTGGATAGCTCCTTAAAAATTTGGAGTAAAATCCAGAGCGGATACACAGCCCCGCTGACATTGGCGCTACCAGCCTCCACTGGGTGGTTGCTCGGTCAGCTGATCTCCACCCCCTGCCATAAATGCCAATAATATTGCTCTACTTTACTTTGAAATTTATCACAGGTTCTCTTGAATATAACACTACAGGAAAATTATGAGTGTGACAGAGGAAATGTCTTATGGAGAGCATCCTGATTATTTTTCTCAACCATAGATGAAACTTGTAAACAAGCTGGAGAACTTATTCCAATTACAAAAACAGGAAAACTTTTCCTTGGTGAAGGGGAGGGTTGAAAAGAAAAGTCAAAATATACACAGTATTTATTTATTGTCTGTGTTACTATGGCAATTGTTATAGGGAGGCTGAAAAACTAACCTATTGATTCTTATATCTTCAAGCATCATGAAATAAATGCATGACTTTTAAAAAAGTTGAAATATATTTTTCTGTGGGTTTCTTTTCTTCTCAAGTTTGAATTTTATTGGCAGTTTAAACAGCAGCGTAGCTTTGTCTTTCTCTGCAGACATAGCTGTTTCCTATTTTTCCTGTTTCCAGAAGCAACACATGAAATTGCTTTTGTGCTGGTCAAACGTAGGAAACCAGAAGACTATTTATTTATTCATTCATAATACTTTAATACCACTTACAGCACAATCCAGTGTGGCTGCCTGTAACCCTCTGAACTTGGAGGATTATGGGCACCCTATGGAGGAAGGAAGGAGCATGGAGGTGAAGGTTGTTGCCTCTATGTTCCATGCAATGTAATGCACACTGGGAGGGGAAAAAAAATCCCAGCTCCAAGTATAATCCGATGGGATCTGATCTAGCGGTGACTGACCAAGAAAGAGATCTTGGAGTTGTGGTGGACAGTTCGATGAAAATGTCGACCCAGTGTGTGGCTGCTGTGAAAAAGGCAAACTCCTTTTTTATGTTAGGCATAATTAGGGAAGGAATTGAAAATAAAACTGCCAAGATCATACAGTCCTTATACAAATCTACAGTGCAACCGCACCTAGAATACTGTGTAAAGTATTCTTTACACCAGAAGGTCACCGCACGTAAAAAAGGACATTGTACAGTTAGAAAAAGTGCAGAAAGGGGGAACTAAAATGATCAATGGGCTGGAGCAACTCCCCTATGAGGAAAGGTTACAGCAGCTGGGATTGTTTAGCTTAGAAAAAAGGCGAATAAGGGGGGACATGATAGAGGTGTACAAAATGATGCATGGTGTGGAGAAAGTGGACAGGGAGACATTTTTCTCCCTCTCTCATAATGCTAGAGCCTGGGGTCATCCCATGAAGCTGATTGGTGGGAGATTCAGGACAGATCAAAGGAAGTACTTCTTCACACAATGCATAATTAAAATGGTGGAATTCACTTCCACAAGATGTGGTGATGGCTACCAATTTGGATGGCTTTAAAAGGGGACTGGACAAATTCATGGAGGAGAAGGCTACCAAGGGCCACTAGTCCTCATTGGCTATATTCTGTCTCCAGTATCAGAGGCAGTATGCCTATACAGTCCAGTTTCTGGGGAACATGGGCAGGAAGGTTGCACTCATTTCTTGCTTGTAGTATCCCATGGGCAGTCAGTTGGCCACGATGTGAACAGAATGCTGGACTAGATGGACATGGACCCTTGGTCTGATCCAGCATGACACTTCTTATGTTCTCCTCCTGCCCTGCAAAAGACTTGGCCGATTTCAGCCACATAAGTGCTTTGCCCCAGAGCACGGGAAGGAGAGGCTGAGGCACCACCAGGATATTAGGTATGCTGGCGGAGCTGGACTCCTCCTCCACTCCACTCCCCTCCTCCTGGAATGCCCGCAGAACTCCAGCTCCAAGGTCGGTCTTCTGACCTTGAAGCTGCAGTCTGCGCGTTTCCGAGGCTGGAGCTGGGACTCCAACTTCTCCCATGGCTGTCTAGACTCTGTCCAGTGACCGTAGGATTGTGTCCTTAATTTATTAAAACCCCTAAGTGGGTCATATTAAAATACAGCATAACAGTATAGGAACATGATTAAAAATAAACAAACAAACAATCAAATAATCCAAAATATTAAGAACATTTAACAACCTTGCAACATCATAATGATAAAATAGATAACAGAGCCCCATCTAGATCAGGGAAAGCCTGTCTTCCAAGAGGTGTTAAAAACTTGCCCCCATTTCTGGCTCTCAAACCACACATGGAAGAATATTTCAAATGGTGGTTGCCTCCACTGAGAAGGCCCACTTCAATCAGTTGCACAGGAATTTTGTTATTGCCATAATAGGTAAAACCAAGAGACATCAAAACCAGTAATTTGACAGTGGTCACTGACAGTGACCAACGCTGTCTGCTTGTGAGGTACCCTAGTATCCTTCAGAATGTGAAGTCTTACAGACAGACTGCATATGACGTGTTGTTGCTTTTTCTGCCTACCTTAATAAGATGATTTGATTATCCTATTGTCTACAGGTTTGTCTGGTTTTGTTTTGATCCTATTTACAGTGAGGGCCTTCACCACCTCCTGTGACTCAGGTAAATGATATACTGCTTTGGACAGGAGCATCCAGATACGCTCTGTAAGCATGATTCAAGACACTATTGTGTACTCATAATTCTTCAGTTCAAATCTACGATGTCAAGTAAATCTTGGAGGTACACAATTAGTTTGAAATACTATGAATTAGTATTCATAGTCTATGCAAGGTCCCTCTCCTGTTCAGAATCTGGCTGATGTGAAATATTAAAATGGCATATACGGCTGCCAATACCTCACCCACCACCCCCACCGGGCTCAACTCATTCTCCCATGCTTTTCCCATTGTCTGACCTTTCTATGGGCCTCCACAGCACCAAGCTGTCCATAATTCCTTTGCTGTTACCCAGTGGTCCACCATGCACCAAGGTGATACTGGGAAGAGACAGTCTCATCCGTTGCAGGAAAAATCCCACTCTCCAAAAAGGGCCATCCTAGAGAAACCCCTAGTGGTGAGGTTGTCACTGCTCATGTGCTCTCTCTTCCCCTTCCCTCCCACTTTCATACATACATCAGGTATTTCCTCCTCTGGGTATGAATGTATAAGAGGACAGGTCCCAGCTCCAAAACAGCTTATAATCTAAAAATTCAACACAGGGAAGACAATAGAGGAAGGGGGAAATAGAGACAGGGAAGAAAATGAATTAATTCTAATTAATACAGAAATTTATTTACTGTATTTTAAATCTCTGTACTGCTGCTAGGTTTTATTTTGGCTTTTACTCCTATTTTATACTGTAGTTTTAAGTTTTTAATACTGTATTTTATGTTGTATTTTGTGGTTTTAATGGTTGTGCACCGCCCAGAGCGCTTTGGCCCTTGGGTGGTATAGAAATGTAATAAATAAATAAAATAAATAGTCATACATACTTAGGCTTCGTTACAGTAGAGTATGGGGAGTAAGGGGTTATGATGAAGAAGGCTTCATGGAAAAGTTGGTTTTGAAACGGGATCCAGTGGAGATGAAAGAAGTGGCATCGTGCAGGTGTTCTGGAAGGCTAGCCCGGGCATGACAACGCAGGTGAGGGGGAAAGGGCAGAATGGTTTGAGGGAGCGAGCGAGAGAGCAGCTGAGCGGGGAGGAGCCAGACAAGTGAAGGTCACCAGCAGGAATGTGTCAGAACACAGATAGAAGAAGAACCGAGGGGTAAAGTAGGGCAAGGAAGACACATCCGTGCTGGATCTGAGAGCAGAAGAGAAGTACGTGCAGGGTTTTTAAGAAGGGGAATCATGTGGTTGGGGCAATGAGAGGGGGGGGGATGATTTTGGTGGCAGAGTTCTGGACAGAGGAGGAGGTATTGAGGTGACATAGTGGAAGGTCAGAGAAGAGCTGAAAGCAAGGGCTGAACCAGAATTTGCAAGTTACTGCCAGCACAACCCCCCCCCCCCATGGCTTAAATCAAAGCAGTGGCTGCCTTTAGCTCTGTTATTTCTTACAGCCCAGCCTTATTCCATGCTGCCCAAGTCGTAGCTACAACACAAGCAGAGGCTTCCATGCAAGCAACGGGTTCCAGGGCATCCTGGGCAAGGTAAGCTGGCCATAGCTCAAGAGCCCTTTCCGCTTGTTATGAAAGGCAAGGGAAAACCCTCAGCTACATCTCTTAAGGCACAATCCTATGCATGTTTAGACAGAAACAAGGCCTTCAACTCCCAGCATGCCCCAGCCAGCATAGCTGGCTGGGGCATGCTGGGAGTTGAAGGCCTTGTTTCTGTCTAAACATGCATAGGATTACACCCTTAGTCACTGCTGGTTTACCCATGTTAGTTGTGGGCCATCTTGGAGGGCCTTACAATGGGGTTGAACATTCAGGGAAGACCCCTGCTTCACCTGTGGCCCAGAAGGTTCCTTGCAAGCCCACTCTTCTGGGCTGAAGCAGCCCCACCATTATAGGAACATAGGAGCTGCCTTATAGCAAGTTATATCACCCCTCAGTATTGTCTAGGTGGACTGGCGGTAGCTCTCCAGGGTTTAATCCAGACTGGAGGCTTTCCTAGCCCTACCAGGACATGCCAAGGATGGAACCTGGGACCTTTTGTCTGCTGCCAAGCCTGAGCTCTGCGACTGAGCTGTGGCTCTACCTGTACTTAGCATCTTCATATGAACATAGGACTGAACTTTTAAGCCAGGCAGGCACCTCTTTTTGAACAAAGTGTTGTTTAATCACCATTTTATTATTTTATTTTTAGATGCTCTTTTAGTATCTTGTAATGGGCCCTGACTAAGAGTACTATAAACATTTAAGAAGTGTCATCTACTACAACGTAATTGTGTAACCAGCTCTTGAATATTGTGCCAAGAAGACTACATTTTGGGTGTTGTAATTAAGATAAAACAGGTTACAAAATAGCCCTATACAAAAACATTATTGTATCATGCTCATCCTTTTTAGTCTCTTCCCCACCCCCAACACCTCAGCCTTTTCACTTGTAATTTTTCTGTCTTCTAATGTATCATATAATGGGTATCAACTGCAGTGCTGAGGCAAAAAAAAAAGTCAATACCATGTCACCCTTTGTTAATTAAGCAGCAAAGAGAAAAATATATAATTAGATATCTTCTGTTGCTTGACTAATTAAGAATGATCCAGGTTGCAAAATAATGATTTTAAACAACCGATGAACAGGGATGAAAGTAAATTAGTTCAAATGGCAAACCATGAGTTAGCCTTTAACAGTAAGTGAAGTATTCAACCCATTCATAATTGAAAGGTGTACTTCTCCACAGCCTGACTTTCCTCTGCCTGCTTTGACATTTCTCATATTGATAGTGCAGGGGTTCTGAAGTTTTTATTTCTTAAATAAAGGTTGAAAGAGAAGTAATGATACTGGAAGACGAGTGCTTCATGAAAAATCTGTAACCCATTTTAAATGTGCTTGTTTTAATATCGCAGCAACAAAATAATGAAACACAGTCCTGTTCAGAAGTAGTCCTGAACAGTTAGAATTGTTTGAAGGGGAGAATGTGGATAAGCCCATTGGCCCTGCCTCTCCGTTGCCTCCTGCCATACCCCACCACCTTCCTGACAGGACAACCCTAGAACTGGAGGGGACTGCTGAAGAGGAGGATCGAGTCACTGGCTCTAGTGCTTCTGAGGCTCAGGGGGAGTCAGAGGATGGCAGTAGCTCTTCTGAGACCACCGCCAGGAGTGATGCCCCAGATGAGAAGGCCATGGTATTGGAAGAGCAAAAGCACCTGGACTGGTCCCATTGCCCTGCTCCTGGCCCACCTAGATCACCCCCAGGAACAAAGGCAGCATCATGTCTGAACAGAAGCTCAGAGCCAGAGGTGCAGTACATGTCTGGCATCATATATCCTTGAGCCCCACTTGTGAGGAGGAAGCATGTTCTAGATCTGGGCCCTAATGACAAAGTAGGAAGGGGTGGGGCAACGACTTCTCCTATAATGCTGCTCAGTTGGAGCCTAGCCCTTGTTGAAGCAACATCTCCTTTACTGTGCTCTCTGCTGGACAACTCCTCTGCTAACCTGAACGTCCTGATCTTTTAACTACAGGACCCTCATCGTCCCTCCTTGCTAGGGATGGACAAAACTGTCCATTTTGGTTTCTCTCAGTTTCTCATTTTTCCAACCTTCAGTTCATCCCAAACATTGAGAATTAAAAATAAAAATAAAAAATAATAAAAAATCGCATGAAAATTTGTGCACATTTTTGTACAGGTTTCTTCTATCACATGCATTTTGTATGTGATTTTGCCTAATATACACGATTTTGTAAACAAGTTTCCTTCCTAATAGCGTTTTGGCCTCTCTCTTTTTTTTAACTAATAATTTTTTTCTGTGCATTTCTCAGTACAGATTTTGTGCAGTACAGACTTTGTACACATTTTTTGATTGGAAAACTCCATTGCAAAATTCAGAGAAGTGCAAATTTTGAAGGGTAAGTGAGTTTCAGTTTGGTCTGAAAGTGTGAAAATAGGGAAGTTCTCATTAAAATATGTCTGAGCAAATTTCTCTCCCGTTCCTACTCCTTGCACTGAAGGGAGAATGCTGTGGTGATTTCTCTTTAATGTAGGCTCCCCACACAGTGTAGAACTCTGAATGATCAGGACTCGTCCCAGTTTTCTCCATCTTGCAACTCTAATCATGTGTTGGGAAACCTCTGAATAGGGCTAATATATTTCCCTATTTTGTTGTTGGTACATTATACATATTCAACTCATCTGTCAACCATAATCATGCAATGCCAGCATTATGTACAGAAAAAGTTTAGACCTGAAAGAAAATAGCTAAGAGTTATCTTTTAATTTCTCTTTGACTCTGATCTACTGTGTATCAATCAATTACCTTTGCAAATGTAGACTAATTATTCAAAGTCACACAGGCCTTCCTGAGTGTTAAGACTGATTTTCTTTACTGACAAAATGTCTACAGATCACCAGGAGGTGCAACTAAAAAAAAAATCTATTGTTCCACTACGTTCCAATCCTGTTAAATCAACTCGCTGTTCGTGATAAATTAAGTCTGCACTGCAGGTCAGTGCAGTTCTATTAACTGCTTATTATGGGAGAAAGCAAACCAGTGCCGTCAAGAACTTTACACATCAACCAAAGCAAGCTGTCACTCTGTTCAACTTTTACAATAAATGTCCCTCAGACTCTCATATGTGAAGGAAGAAACACTATTCAGCATTTAAACTTTAGTTGCCAGCACACATTAAAGGAAGAAAAAAAAAATCAACCTGGATTGATTACACCTTCTAACTTAAAAAGGTCAAATTGCTAAGGTGTTTTTTTTTCTTAAGGAATAGATATTTAGTTGATTTACAAGCCATTGCTTTGAAGTACAAATTCTCTAGTTGTGTAATTTATATAATGAACAGCCTTCTAAGTTAAGAAGAAAGTGGCGTTACAAATTGAGGTTATTCTTTTGATTCACTTTTTACTTCGTGTTAAATCCTTAGCTGCTTCTGCTTTCATATATATGGATAATGGAATTTGCATACCAAAAAAAGTCATGTTACCCCTTCTAGTTGACAGCTTTTTATCTTCCCTCTCAAATGTGGAGAATGGAAGTAACGTAGAAAATTATGTAGCCATGCCTGTGATAGTCAGTAGAAGAAGCAGCTGACAGTACTCCTATACATGTCTACTCAAAAGTAAGTCCCCACTGACAGGCCTGTGGCTTACGCTGGCTCAGCTTGTCTGAGCGTGGAAAGCTAAGCAGGGTCAAGCCTGGTTATTACTTGGATGGGAGACCCCTCCTCTAGTTTCCTGCATTGAGCAGGGGGTTGGACTCGATAGCCTTGTAGGCTCCTTCCAACTCTATGATCTATGAAATCTATGAGTTCAGTGGGGCTTACTCCCAGGTAAGTGGATATGGGATAGTAATGTGAATATATTTTACTGATGATGGCTGCTTCTCAGATGGAACATTACAAAAAGAAGCCAGGGATTCTGTGAAAATGAAAATATAGATCCTTCTTGATCATATGTGTGAACATTATTTGACTTCACCTGTCAAGTATATAAGTTATATGAATAATCACGTACAACCTCAGGATTCATTCTTTGTCACAATTGTGGATAAACTTTATGTCAAGCCAAGCTAAATTATATTTTTAATAAGGCTGGGCTTGAATTTGGACTTAGGATGAAGACAAATAGACATTTTAATTCTGCAATATAGATGCACATTTACAGGAGTAAGCACAGTGGGGCTTCTCAGCAGCAATGGCCAGTAAGGCGGTTCTCTGGCAGGTGATCAAGACAGGAGGAGAAAGTCTAATAATTAAATTAAGGCATGATATTCTCAGAGCCACACAGAAAAGCAGCCTTTGGAAGACAGGAACAAGTTCTGAAAGCGTCCAGAAATCCATGGCTTAGTATATCCATCACAAAGCATCCACCAGAGCAGGCCTACTCAGATGCAGCACAGTACAAAATTCCAGATTATGCAGATTATTACCCCCTTTCACACAAAACTTTGACTGGGTTCATGCAACATGATAAACCATGGTGGCTTATAAGCCATGTTTGTTTCAGAGTGGCTTGTTGTGTTTTCTGGACCCAGCCAGAGTGGCTTGTGTGTGGTTAACAAACCATGCTGCTGGGTTCAGGCAACACAACAAGCCACTCTGAAACAAACATGGCTTATAAACCACCATGGTTTATCATGTTGCGTGAACCTGGTCTTAGGCACCTCCCTTATTCACACACACAAACCCCAGAGCATACAAATACGCAAACACAAATCGCAGAGCATACAAGCACCCAACCCCCAAAGTATACACACACACACACACACACACACACAAACCCCAGAGCATGCATACACCACCCAGAGTATACACATATACAGTAATACCTTGGATTGCAAGTAACTTGGTTTGAGAGCGTTTTGCAAGACAAGCAAATTTTTAAATATTTATTTCATTTTTTTAAACTTGATATACAAGCGAGCGGCGTCTTGCAATACAAGTACTATAGTACAGCTTAAAATAAAAATCTCTGTACAATTTTTTTGGGGGGGATTTCATTTTGATATAAGAGTGTTTTGGATTACAAGCACGTTTCCGGAACGAATTATGCTCTCAATCCAAGGCATGACTGTATACAGATACACCCACACCCAAGAACATATATACACACACAAAGCCCTTCAAAGATGAAACAACATACCAGTAATGGACCTGGAGCTGCTTGACCTTTGTGAAGACAGGCTGCTGGGCACCTCAACCTCACCCAGAACAACCCCTTCCCTTGCAGGGGGAAGTGGTCATCTCTGATTGGCCAGCTCAGGTTGACAGCCTGAGCTGAGCCCATTTCTTCCTAATTCCCCCTCTTGATGAGGGCTGCTCGCAGCCAGGCAGACTCCAAAGCCTTTCTGCTCCAGCTAAAGCCTCTGGAGCAGCAGGAATGCTCTGTGTTTGTGCGGGAGTTTGGACATGCGCAGTTCTGAATCTGGAGCTGCTGCACTGCCAGGAGCTCCAGCATGGTAGCGCAGCAGCAGCCAGCCATCATGGAGAAGTCAGCGGCAGCTCAGTGATTTTTAAAGGTACAACAGGTGTGGGAGGGGGGAGTGCGACAGTAGTGTGGCACTCAGAGCACCCTCTGATTGGGGCCACCGCTGTTTGACTTGGAAACAAATGCGTGAGCATGCAATGAATGTGTGTTGAAAGTTGAAACCACTTTCACCACGCATCAGAATCTATGTCTTCACATTTAATTAGGAAGCCACATATTCTGCAGTCTGCATATTAGTCTCCAAGATTCTGCAAATCCTTTCCCCCTGATATGTTACAACTGACTGAAACAGTGGGGTTCTGGCTCCCATGGTTGGGCAGGCTACTGTAGTAGATAGTTGAATATGGTCAGGAATACTTAACAGACTCTATATTATTAGTGTTCCAGTAGAATATTATTGTGTGTGCATTCTGACTCCTTAGAACTCCCACTGCTTCATCAGAAATACATATTGATCTTCTACCCTTTCAGTTATTTTTTTTTAACTAGGAAAAGCATGTCTTTCATTTCATAACATGACTCCCCCACTTGCACAGTATATGTAACTGATTGCTTTAGAAAGTACCGTACCTATTTATATCTAAAAAGCACTCTATGGATTAGATTTTATTTAAAAGTGTGTGGGTTTTTTTGCCTATATAGTCTTGAACAAAGTACACTAGCCATGGTTTAATCTGTGCATTTCTGGAGAGCTGTTGTACAAGTACACACTGTGTTCCCTACACCCATCCCCTGTCTGGCCGGGTGGATTCCTGGTAAGTGATTTGAAACTTGAAACTTGAAAAGACCTCCTCTTTCCTATAAATAAATGCCCTTGAAGGCAATGACTGTGTGTTGAAACCTCTTCTACCACATGTTAGAATCAATGACCATCCGACATGGGATGGTGGGAGGGTTCAGCTCCCCTCACCTCTTTGTGCCTTTTGTTTTTAAAATCAGATTCTTGGACCCCTCCTTTTCACAAGATTGGGGCCGTTCCATGTTGTAAAGCATGGCCTTACAGCTATCATCGGGAGTTTTGCCCAAGAGAGTGTGTGTGCCCTATTCTGCCATTTTTGGGGGGTGCAGGGGGGGAAAGAGAAAATCTTTTAGTACTACTTAAAAAAAACCAAGCACCCAAATCTAATTATATTTTATGAGTCTGTTTTAATGCCACACATTCTAAAATTAGAAGTTCAGTTCTCTTACATCTTACTGCATATTCATTTCTATTTACTAAACAAAAGAGCTGTGAATAAACAGCCTTTACTTGTATGAGTACTGCTGCTTAATTTTTACTTTGGAGTTCAGTAACAACAATATGGACAAAATGCATCCTTCCCTGGGTACAGGAGGAACTCGAGGACTGGGGTCGTGACAAGGAGAGGGGCAGTTGGATCATTATGTGGGACAAGCACACTGGCCTCTCTTTGTACACAAAGGCTGGCATGGTGCAGTGCATGTACAGCCAGGTAGTGGCATAATTGGGCCTTATGATAATTACTACTGGAGGATGGATCATGTCTTCTGTTATTTGAACACCTGCACTTTGTTGCTGGAAGTTATTCCATATACAGAAGGAGAAGTTGATTCCATTTTAACAAATGTACTTGTTTACAGCTAAACAGCCAGACAAACCTAATTTGCTTGCTATGACTTGGAATGCATAAGAAATTCATTTCAGTTCATTTTGGACCAGAATTTATCCAGTTCATACCTCCCAGAACCAAACACGGACCTGAACACAATCAGCGGTTGAAATCCATAAATTTCCAAGCTTGCAATGTGATTCATGGAATCCCTCCCCTCCAAAAAAAAGTGCTTGAAACTGTGGCTGCTACGATAGTAAAGGCCCTATTCCAAGCCATGATGGATTGGACCTCCAAAATCTTGGGTGCCACCAGGAATGAGTACAGAAACTGAGGAGGCCATCAGGCAATCTCTTATGTATTCTGGTCCTGATTTGTTAAGGGCTTTGTAGACATGTACCAAAACCTTAAACCTGGCCCAGCGACGTATAGGCAGTCATTTCAATTCCCTCAGCATAGGTGTAATATGCTGGCAGTAAGCTGCTCCCGTTACCAACCTGGCTGCAGCATTCTTCACCAACTGCAGCTTCTGGACCAGCCTTGAGGGCAGCCCCACATAAAGCACATTGCAGTAATCCAATTTTAAGGTTACCGACGCATGGACCACGGTGGTTAAGCTATCCCTGTCCAGAATTGGCCATAATGGCCTTATCCATCAGAGCTGCTAAAAGGCACTACTAGCCATTGAAGATACCTGTGCCTCCAGTGATAGTGCTGGATCAACAAGTGCCCCCAGACTATGGACCTGCTCTTTCAGGGGGAGTAGAACCCCATCCAGAGCAGGCAACTGACCCAGTTCCAGACACAGGAGCTTCTCACCCAGAGCCTCCATCTTGCCAGGATTCAGACCCAGGTTATTGGCCTGCATCCAGCCCACCCTGCCATCCAGGCACCAGTCCAAGGCCCGCCCAACCTGCCCCTAATTCAGATATTCTAGAGAAATAGAGCTGGGGCCATTAGCATACATGGCACCTTGCTCCAAATCCACTAATGACCACTCCCAATGGGTTCATAGATATTAAATAACATTAGGGATAAAATGGTGCCCTGCAGCACCCAAAACTACCCTCTGAGACTGACCCTGCAGATAGGACCAGAACCACCAAAGGATGGTGCCTCTGATGCCTGTCTCACGGTCCATCAAGGAGGATACCATGGTCAATGGTATCAAAAGCTGCTGAAAGATGCAGTAAGAACAACAGGGTAGTACCCCCTGCCATCCTTCTCCCAGTAAAGGTCAACCATCAGGGTGATGAAAGCTGGTTCAGTCCCCAAACCAGGCCTGAACCCATGACTGAAATGGGTCAAGGTAATTGCTATCCTGAAGAATGACTGCAGTTATGCTGCCATGACTATCTCGAGAACCTTTCCAGAAAAGGGGCTATTTGTGGCCAGGCTATAGTTCTTATGTACCATAGGGTCCAGGATGGACTTCTTGAGGATCACAACACTGCTTCTTATAAGGCAGCAGGTACCACTCCCTCTTGCAACAGTGAATTCACCACACCCAGGACCTACCTGGTCAAACTACCATGGCTAGCTTTAATCAGCCGAGAGGCAAGGGTCAAGACTCGAGAGAGCATGCGGCTGAGTGTGTAAGTCAAGCACCTTGTCCATATCCACAGGCTGCAAAAACTGAAACGGATCCTGTAGTATCTGACTAGATGCAGAATTGGGTGCCTCAATTGGAATGGCAGTAAGTGTAATAAAGGGTTATATCTATGGATTTCAACAGGACAGTTGATTAAATGTATAATGAAATCAAGAGGACTTAAATATGCTTAACTGCTGTTAAAATACAGCCGATATTTATACTCCCTTTATGAAATCCATAGATTTCAGTAATGTGCCACCATGAAGCCACTAGCTGGTATTGAAAGAAGATAAACTATCATATAAATATAGTATAATGATGGATCTGAATGCTCACTTACCAGAAATAACATGGCGTGTTGTCGCTGTTGCATTTTTAACGTCGTTTTTTTATGATTCATTTTTAACATCAGTTGGAATATTTTAGATCATTCACAGACTATTGAATATTTGTAAAGACTCTTAGTAGTATTAGTGTTTGCAGTTTTGGATGGTGGCTGGCTTAGTTTGAGGTTGTTTTAGCTCTTGTTACACGTGTAACAATTTGTATGCGTTTGGCTTCTGTTTTCTTTTAGTTCTTTATTTTTAGGCTATTCCATGTTTAATCTGATTGCCAGCCTTCCCCAAGATGGCACCCCCCAGAGGATGTGTTGGACTAGAACTTCCATCATTCCAGCCAGCATGCTGCCAGGAATGATGGGAGTTGTAATCCAACACATCCTCTGGGGTGCACCAGGTTGAGGAAAATTCATTTTATGAGGCAACTAATAAATATAAATCATATAAATCAATACGTATTTGCAGCCAGGAATGTTTTCTGTACATAATTGGGTAGGAATTGCTCTCACATGCATAGAACAAACTGCAGCTCTGATGAACATCGAGCTTCACATCCAAATTCATTCTTGGGAAACAAAAAAGATGAGCCAAGATGAGCCAAGAAAAGGGGCTTAACTGTGTATCATGTCCCACCTTCCATTCAATGTAGCTTTGAAAATTCGTTGCACGTCACATAGATAATTGACTTGATCATGCAACTAGTTATGCTTGAAGTAGTAGGAAGACAGCAGTGAAGGTTTCATTTCAGTTTCCTTCCCCATCACAATCAATGGGAATTTGGCCCACAAACTTGCACTTAGCACACTTGAGACTTGCAATCCAAAGACACCCATATGTAGCTTGCCCTTATTTCCTTCACATCTGCTATTCAAATCCCACTTGGTGCATAATAGCTAAATTTCAGATTCCCCTTCCCTGCCCCCAGTGCCAGCAAAAGACAACTTGCACCTCATCACACATTCTTTTCTATATCTTAAAATTTTTTTTTTAACTTTATTTCAAACATTATATAAAACAAATAACCCCCCCATACATATAACTACTAAGGTGCACCCATCACCACAGGGCCAAGAAATAATTTCTATCATAATAATCCATTATTATTCAATATTCCAAAAATACGTCATATCTTGACATGGCTTATTCGCCTTTACTAAAACATAGTCTAGGAATAGTCCCCAAATATCCTTGAAGTTATTTTTCTGTAATTGTCCCTTTTAACATTTGATACTACAAGTTAATTTATCATTTAAGGCAATATCCCACACCTCTTTATACCAGTCAATAATTGAAAACTGATGTTGAACTTTCCATTTCCTTGCTATCATTAATCTCCCCGCGGTTAACAAATTTACAATTTGTTCCTTTCTCTCTTGAGAACAAACAAGTTTCTCCATTATTGATAACAACGCTAATTTTTGGACAGACCTCCAAATTAATACCAATAATTTCTGAAATTTCTACAAAAATTTTGTTCCAGAAATCCAGTACGCTTTTACAACTCCACCACATATGAGCATAAGTACCAAGATCCTGGCATCCTCTCCAACACAATGGAGAACAATTACTATCTATTTTGTTTAATCTTACCAGAGTCAGATACCATCTCCAAATAATTTTACAGAAATTTTATTTTCTCCTTACTGACGTGTTTCTTAATATGCGTCTACCCCAAATATTTTTCCACCCTTCATTCGAAGTCTCCTCCCCAAATTCCATATCCCATACCATCTTGAGATTATCTTTTTGCACTTCAATTTTTTGAATCATTTTATACTTTTCTGTATCTGGCTTTCCACATTTCCAGTTTTGTGTTAATTAAAACACATGGCAGACGTGTGAGGAAGAAGTTGCTCTCTTTTAGATGCACTGGGTAAGCCTTACGCTTGATCCCTGTTGCTCCGTGGGTGAGTTACCGTCCCTTGAGTGGCTTTAGTGTTGTTTTTTTGTTTTAAAAATGCCTTTACTGTGTACTCCTATACAGGTTTACATGGAAGTAAGTTCCACTTTGTTCAACGGAGCTTACTGCAAAGTAAGTCTGGATAGGATCATATGTTTAGAGAGCAATGCTAAGTCCTCTATTGGAGCACTTCAGTAGTGGAGCCTCCAATCTTTCTTCAGCTCTGTCAGACTCTTGCTGGCAGGGCAGAAGAAAGTACTGCTCCCCTCCCCCTCCCCCCAAAATTGGAAAAAAAATTCCTTCCCATTGAAAGCAATGGGAGGGAATTCATTTAGATCAGCTCTTGGGCTGGTTTAAATGTTCCCCTATATTTGGAGTGTGGTCCAGGGCCGGGATCCACCGCCTCTGCCTCCTAGCCTACTGGCACATCCCTGACATGCATCTTCCCTCCCTTCCTCAAGGTCAAAGTTTGGGGAGGAAGCTGCCACAGGGGTTTCCATGCTGGCTGAGAGGGGCTGGCAGGGGAGAGCCATGATTGGATTTTCCCCTCCAAGGGCAGATTTCTCTCTCTGCTCTCAGAGAGGGAACTCTATCACATTTTATGTCCTCTGGGACACCATCCCTGGGACCATAGCAGGGCCGGCCTTCTCATTAAGCAGGCTGAGGCAAACAACTGAGGCGGTGGAGAGGGAAGAGCAGAGGATTGCATCCTTCTCCGCCCCCACCAGGAGGGCTCGCCTCTGCTTCTAGCAGGTGCTCGTGAGAGCCCGACCAGCCGCTCTCCCGCCATGGCACTTGCTGCGGTGCAAGAGCTGCCGGCGGGCAGGGGAGCCTGGTGCCTCCTGTGTCAGTGGGGCTCCTTATCCACTGTAGCTTTTATTCTGAGCTTTATAGGACCTATCCATGGTGCTGAACCTATTTTGGGGTTGGAGTACAACACCATGGATTGCTCCTATAAAGCTCAGAATAAAACCCCCACTGACACAGGGGTCACCAGCCTCCCCTGCCGGCGGGGGTCTTTAGTTGTTGCCTGCTCTCCCTGCTTGCCTGAAGTCACGCAAGACAAAGTCGAAGTCTCGTGAGACTTTGGGTGAGCTCCCTGCAGGCAGTTGATGGTGGCGGCCTCTTGCCTCTGGCAGAAAGCTAGGTTGGGCCTGGCCTGGACCACAGGACTGCTTTCTTAGCGTTGTTTTTGCTTTTAAAATGTAGCAACACTGTTTCTGCCACTTCTATTGAAATAAGGTTTTTTTTTGTTCTTCTGGTAGTTTTCGAAGAAGTGGTAGAAATTAGATAAGACTTCCTTTACTTTTAACTTATCTATTTGTCTTTGGAAAAGTAATAAAACCTTATTTCCTTCTTAACCTGGTTTATGAAAGCACAGCTGTCACAATAGCCTAGTATTAGTAGTAGATTTTAATAAAAGAAGGAAGAAAGATGTTTGCTGGAAGTGTGCAATGGGCCACGTAATTTAATTGTTAACTTTTGTGTATGCTTAATTTTTAGGGGTCTTTTTTTTTTTTTTTTTTAAGTGCCTGGCAAAGTATGCTTAACAACTCTTACTGGAGATACGTATATGCAATTATGTGGAAACAATTAACATATTGCAAGAGGGTGGAAAGGGAGGTGTTAGGTAATCCATATTTAATCAGGAGTCATGTTAAATATTTTAAATGAAATCACACTTTGAATTATTAACCTTTGTTCTTGTTTTCTTCAGCATCATGAAATATTGTTATAATTGCTGATATAGTTTTGTTGCAATATTTTTCATGATAATATAGCATTCCTGACAATTTTATAATAATAAATCTATTTTATTGGATGGTGTTAAAAACTGCTGAAACAATGGTAAGTCTGAGATGTGAAGTTTAAAGAAGTTGACACACAAAATTGATTTTATTTATTGATTACATTTTTATTTCACCCTTCCTCCAAGGAGCTCAGGGTGGTGTACAAGGTTCTCCCCCCCCCCCCATTTTATCCTCAGTAACCCTGTGAAGTAGGTTATGCTGAGCTACAGTGATTGGCACAAGGTCATCGGTAAACTTCATCACTGAGTAAATATTTGAATCTGGATTTCTGTGCTCTTAGTCTGTCGCTCTAACCCAGTGGTTCCCAACCTTGGGTCCCCAGATGTTGCTGGCCTACAGCTCCCAGCATACCCAGCCAGCATGGCTAATGATAAGGGATTCTGGGAGCTGTAGTCCAGCAACATCTGGGGACCCAAGGTTGGGAACCACTTCTCTAACCACTATACCAAACTGATTGGCAGTGAATACAAAACTGAAGTGGGAATCGCCACCTGTGATGAGAAGCAATGAACACTGTTATGGTTAACGGGCAACAAATTCAGTTTGATGCATACGGATTTATTAAACACAAATAATTCCCAAGGTGTTTTCAGCCAGATGCTCCTTCTTTGGTGCCGTTTCAAAATAGAGCAACACCCAAAACACTTGGGGCACAATCCAGCAAACAGCTGCTGTTTGGGCCCATTGTGGTCCCAATGGGATGTAATTTAGTCACCATGACTTTCAATGGTTTGGATCCAGTGGTGTCATTCTGCTGGCCGAACTGCTTCCATCATCAGCACCCAGAGAAGGCCATTCCTCCTTCACCATGTGCCCTGGGAATCCCTCCAGAGCAGATTTTTGAATGGTGCAGAGGGCTGCAGTGGGGGAGGAGAGAGGGAGGAAATTCTGTTGCACTAGCGGGCTTCCACTAGCATGACATTGGATTTAACCCAATTGAATTTAATCATGATCAAGTGCTGATTCATCAGTGCCTGCTCATTACTCAAGGATCACAACATCAAATGATGTCTTGCGTCTGTGAATGAAGCATCAAAGATCTAACAGCACAGACATAACTTTCATGTCACCTAATGTCAGTCTTCATATTCAGCTGCTCAGCCCTGAAAGTAACAGCAGAGATTCTCTAAAGTAGAGAAGTGATGTTCATCTCTAACTGAACCACGTCTAACAGTTACTGGGCTATGGCCCCTTAGTTTGTAATGCTACTGTATACAGAGTGGGCTGGTTCGCATGGAATGACAAGTCACCATGGGATGGGTTAATTTCCCCACAGGGCCTGTTGCTGCATGATGGTTGACATTTTTAAAATGCAAGTTGTGGCAGCGGGCATGCCACAGCTTGTTGTTACATGCGCACCTGGCCAGGGTGGGTTGTTGGGGTGGTTAACAAACCAGCCACAACCCTAAACAGACCATAGGTTCTGGGTGGTTTGTTAACCACCCTAACAACCCTGGCCAGGTTTGCATGTAATGACAAGCCATGGTGCCCTCCCGCTGCTGTGGCTTGCATTTTTAAAATGGGGGCCAGTGCCGCAACAATAAGCCCCCATGGGGAAATTAACCCACATTGGCTTGTCATTACATGCAAAGCAGGACAGTGTGTACTACGCTATACATTCACTATGTCAAGGGTACAGTGCTTAAATTATAGGGGGCAGAGGGGTCAGCCCCATTAGCTTTGGTGTTTAATAGACTTATGGATTACATTTTGTCTAAAATTGGGGAGTTAGGGCTTGTGGATTTCACTAAGCACCCCTGTTTTCCCTCCATAATTTGAGTACTGAATGCTAAAAGGGAACACCTATTTCCTAGGGGACTCTCTCACCTATGTTTCAGATAAGGACAGATTCTGAATGCATGCTGTAGACAAATGGCAAATATTCAGCAGGCCTAATGCTATAATTTGAGTAAATTGTACAATTGGTGTATTTTGTAGTAACCACACAGCATTTGGATTTCTTCATGGAAGAATTCTGTTCTTCTCCTCCTCTTCACCAGATGACTGTTGCCTCTACTCATTTGTCTAGAAAAAGCATTCCAGTGAGATACAGGCAGTGGGCAGTGGGGAACAGGTAATGCTATTGGTTGGCATGAGATCTTTCACAAAGAGTAATGACTGTGGGAGCGAAGGATGAAAGAAAAGAAAAGAATGGAAGGACTAAATGACTAAATAAAAAAAAGAAGAATAGAGTCTTGTAAAGTAACAAACAGTTCAAAAGAGGTTTCCACTATTGATAGTCTGGAGGTCACAAAAAGACACGTGTTACGGGAAGAAGGGAATGTGATATTTTTTACAACAGCTCAAAACACAGAAAAAGAAAGGTATGTTTAGTATACAGTAAATGCTTCGCAGTAGCACAAGTGATCAAACTTTTAAAGTGTGATTTCAACATTCTTGCTTGGGAAATAGAAAGAGAAAGTTACCCAGGTAGAAAGTTAGTGTCTCCTATAGAGAGGATAACAAAAATTAATTGTGCTGCCTCTTTCTCTGGGTTTAACCCCTGAGTGCATCCCCAAGTACTATTGTAGTAATCTTGATGAAAAGTAGAATATGTGTGCATACAAGCAACAGTTTCTCCCTTCTCAACAACATTATGTGAATTCAGATTTCTTTCTTTCTTTCTAGACTAGGGGACAAATGAGACCAGTTTGTGTATGTTTTTGGATAGCTTTGATTCAGAACTTAAGTGATAGTTTACACAAAAATGTTTATTGTAGGGCAGCTCAGTAGTGCTCATTATATGTAAGTCATTGCCCATGGGTAGAGTCTTTTCCTTTCAACAGGAACACAGAGCCCATTAACACAGATAAACTAATGAACAGCTTATTAACTGGTAGTGACAGTTTTAAGCCAGTGGCTCTTGGCTATGGTGTGGGGCACCTTGTGGAGACATGGACCACCTAGAGTGGGCATAATGTTCCAGGAAGGAATAGGATCCTGAGGTAGGTGGAGCTTTTGTCCCACATCCCACAAGCAAGATCTGGGTAGGTTGAATCCCCACTGGCAGATGAACCTTGCTGATCAGTACTGGATTTGTGGGGTGTGTGTGTGTGACTGTATCTCCGTTGTACCAAAGTGGGTAGGGAAGAAGGAAGCACAGAAAGGCCCACCATTTCCCCCTTCTAGTTCCCTATGTATTGTTTTAGGAGGGAGTCCCAGAGATCCTGTTCTATTCCTCTTCTAATGCCATTTTTGGGGATCAATACCCCCAGCTACAAATCCTTCTGTGCAGCAGCAGGCTGTGCGCACACACAACAGCACACAAGTAACTAGTGGTGGCAGAAGCCCATTGGGGCTAGTGAGGCAGAGGGAATGGCACATACTCAATATCCTACTGAGCTTGCTGCTGGAGGACAGGAGAAGATCATGTGTGGCATCCTGAATCTGCACACTGTGCATTAAAACAAACATACCTGGTTGTGGGTCATCTCTTTGCCACAAATGGGTGGAGAACAGGTTGGGGGTCACTGCCCCCATTTGCCCCAAACATAGAGCTGCCTCTGCAAGGAACTCTGAAAGCTCATGTGTGGAATGCTTTAGCAGGGGGGGTACACATTGCCCCCTCCACACATTGAATGATGGTATAGAGGAGGCTGCACAGGTTAGCGCTGCCCACTGCTGTCACTGCACACCATCACCCATGCTCCCCTGACTAACACCCATTTGACATTCATTAGAAGGAGTTCTCTGTGCTTACAGATGTATGTGCAGAGAACCCCCACATGCAAGCAGGGACTCTGATCAGCCAGGCTCCTTCTTCATAGATTCATAGATCATAGAGTTGAAAGGGGCCTACAAGGCCATCAAGTCCAATCCCCTGCTCAATGCAGGAAAGTAGAGGAGGGGTCTCCCATCCAAGTAATAACCAGGCCTGACCCAGCTTAGCTTTCCACGCTCAGACAAGCTGAGCCAGCGTGAGCCACAGGCCTGTATATGTGTACATCTTTCCTGTGAATGTCAAGTGGACATTCGTTGGGAGAGCGCAGCAGCCATGTACAGTGATGGCAGCGGGCGGCAGCCCCAACGGCCCCGAAGCCCCCTCTGCATGTTCATTCTGCACGTGATGGGATGGGAGTTGTGTGCTGAATGGTGCTGAAGTTGGAGCTGGATTGTGGGCCCCCAGAAGGTGGAGTAACTTTAGAAATGGGGCTGAGTTCAAGAAGTTAGAGAAGCACAGCGTTAACTGATGAGGATTTGCAGAAGTCACCATCAAGGGGCCAAGGCTGAGAGCAGAGCTGCACTCCAAAGGTTTAGGCAAAAGTGTAAGCAAATTCATCTTTTTCTTTTTAGGGAACATTAGGGGAGTGTAAAAACATGCCTTACCCTGATTAATAGTTTGGGCACGTTTTGTTGTCATTTATAAGCATCTTGTGTTCAGCGGTTGCACTTTTTTTTTTTTGTCAAGTGTCATCGTTGTCTTGTTCTTTCAAGAAAAATGATTTTTGGGAAACACAGAGTCTTCATGCAAGGGAATGACTGTCATGCATTTCAGTGTGCGTCTTTCATTCATGTCATGGACACATGATTTGTTTTCTGTAGAATTTAATTGCTTCATCTTTAGTTTGCTCTCTGCCTGTTTCTTGTTATAAAGGGAGAGGAGAATTCTGCCATGTTTCTCTCTCTTTCCATTCTCCTGACAAGATGCCTGTGTCTTTTGCTTAAGGCTGGAGACAGATCCAGGTAACTGTTGTATTATATACTTCTTAAAATAGGGAATTAGACATCAATTGTATTTCTTTCTCTCCAGCATCCCTAGATGCAACCTGAAACTTGCATAGCATGTAGGACAGCCTAATCCATTTAAATGTGCGCAGGCTCTTCCTACACTTCATATCACGACTTTGACCAATACAGACTTTATGATTCAACACCAAGCCAACTTCAACAGCCCATGCCTGTTTTGCTTAACATCCAGCCTGATGAAGAGTTCCTGAGAACTCAAAAGCTTGCTTGCTACTTTTCGCTGGTCCTAAAAAAGGCATCCCTCCCCGCTGTGGATTTTGCAGTTCTTCTTATGGACAAACACTGTTGCCTTTGCATTTTGTTCAGTACTCACAGGAGATGATAATATTTTAAATCATTCAGTTCTAATTTATTTTTGTTCATCTCTGGAATGCAATGATGTCAAGACAAAGAGTGTATTAGAACTGCCTCTTCAGACTCTAATGTAAGAAACTAGTACATAGAAATATATTACTCATATGTTCACATCTATTTGAATTATATTGGTGAATGAGTGCCATTGATAACAGGCTCCCACAGGTTTCTTCTTTTGGGGGATGAGTGTTGGGTAAGCTTTTCACAGCATTCAGTTTCTTGTAGGCCACATATCCACCTGATCAATCCCCTCACTGATCTCAGCTAGTCCAGATTGCAGAATGCTGTTGAAAAACCTGCATTTGTTGCTGTTTCTCATTTTCAGGTGCTTCCTGCATTTCCAAGTTAGCAGTCAAACTAGCAGTAACATAGACATTACTTTCATTGTGTAGTTAGCATCCTTGTTAGGAGATATATATATATATTTAAAAATTAATACTACGCATAGGGGTGGGCAATTTTCATTGGGACCACAACATGCAGAGAGGGGAAGTTTCACCCTTCCCACCCCAAGTTATGATCTCAGTAAAATTGCCCTCCCCCGTGCAGCAATTAGTCCTTAGGAAAAACGGCCAATGGGAGCTTTTTCCTACTGCTAATTGCACAGTGTCTGTGTGTCTGTGGATTTTCCTTGGGATCTTGGCTGGAGAGGGAAGAGTTAAACCTCCCCTCTCCATGCACTGTGATGCTGCTGAAAATGGCCCCTTTCACTCCTTGTATTACATTTTTAACCCAAGCCCCCTTCACTCCCCCGAAGTGGTTGCTAGCTAGACAATTTAAGTAACATTTAGTTTGACCCTGAGAATCTTCCATGCAGGAATATAAGCTCATTCATGGTGATGGGCACATTCTCCTCCTCTTGATTTGGAATCAGCTCATTAATGAGCTTTCTTAGTGAAAGTTCAGGGGGGGGGGCCCGGAAGCCTGAGCATTATTCCCTCCAAGCTTACAGTGTTGGTGGATGCACACTGATAGTGCCACACCATGTCTTATTACATTGCTCCTTGGGAATTGTATTTCCAGCACCAGCCATGATTGAGAGCCACATGGGAATTCATCTGTCCACCAATCAAAGCCAACACACCTGCAAATGAGAATGAGTTTCAGATCCCGATGGGGGACAGCAACCACATACAACATTTATTAGAAACAGTGGACAAAACTGACCTGGACAGAGAGAAGCTACACATCAAACAAAAGGGTGCTTGGTCAGTGGTCTGTTCCTGTAGTTCATGAATTTTGTCAAGACAGAGTTCCAAATCTGGAATGGGGCCCTTACGGCTGCTTTTTGTAAATAAAGAGACATGGCCAGTCTAACTGCATTTCTGAATCTTGTGCTTAAAGTCAGCTCCCGCTTGGTTGTGTAGCTGCCTAGAACGTGGATGGGTAACTGGTGGTCCTCCAGGTGCTGTTAGACTGGAACTGCCATCAGCCCTAGCCAGCATAGCCCATAGGGAGGGATGATGGGAGTTGCAGTCCAACAACATCTGGAAGGCTACAAGTTGCCCACCCCTGGTTTGGAATGTATGGGCTCTTTATTTTTACCACATCAAAGGATAGTTTGGAAGCACTAACGTAGACGTTGTTATGCTGCAGAAGAAAAGGTGACGTGTCCCTTTCCTCTTCTGTTGCGCTGTCATGAGAAAACACCAAGGAATGGCTTGTTCTGGGGCCTGCTGTTATGTGCCTGCCCTCCCATCTCTCTCTCTTTTTTAAAAATTTGATTTCTATGTGAAACAAACATAATATCAAACTGTTAGTGGTTGGTTTGTCTGCCCTGCTAAGTGATATTCAACCAGTTCTAGATGGGGTTGCACTCCCCCTGAAGGATCAGGTTCGTAGTTTGGGGGTGCTCTTGGATCCACAACTGTCACTCGAGGCACAGGTGAACTCGGTGGCACGGAGCACCTTTTATCAGCTTAGGCTGATATACCAACTACGTCCTTATCTGGACAGAGATAGCCTAGCTACAGTTATCCATGCTCTGGTAACCTCTCATTTGGATTACTGCAATGCGTTATATGTGGGGCTGCCTTTGAAAACGGTCCGGAAACTTCAGCTGGTCCAAAATAGGGCAGCGAGATTGTTAATGGAGACTGGCCGACGTGAACATATTATGTCAGTGCTTTCTCATCTGCACTGGCTGCCAGTCTGTTTCCGGGCCCGATTCAAAGTGCTGGTAGTAACATTCAAAGCCCTAAACGGCTTGGGGCCAGGGTATCTAAAGGATCGTCTCCTCCCATATGTACCTGCCCGGACACTAAGATCTGCATCAGCAGTCCTTCTCCGAGAGCCCCTGCCAAAGGAAGTGAGGCAGGTGGCTACTAGGAGGAGAGCCTTTTCTGCTGTGGCACCCCGGTTATGGAATGAGCTCCCCAAAGAGGTTCGCCTGGTGCCTACTTAGTATTCTTTCCGGCGCCAGGTGAAGACCTTTCTATTCTCCCAGGCATTTTAATCATCTTAATCATTTTAATCTTGTAGTTGTTTTTAACTCCGTTATTGTAACTGCTGCTGCTAGCTCTGCTGTTTGTTTTTAATCTGTGGTTTTACATTTTATATTTATTTTATTTTATATTGTATTTTATGGTTTTAACTGTTGTAAACCACCCATAGAGCTTTGGCTATTGGGCGGTATAAAAATGTATTAAATAAATAAATAAATAAAAACATATAACAATTAACAAAACAAAATAGACTTCCGATTTTCTTCTACAGCAAATATAGGTAACAATAATTTTTCTTACTCGATAATCAGAATGAGAAATCCCTTTCTTCCCGTTGTCCCAAATTCACTTATTATTCCATGAACCCACAAACAAACAAATTATTATTTTCCAGTCTCTGCAAAAAGTCAATTAGAGGTTTCCACTCAACAATTAACGTGGATGTTGTCCTTTCTCCGATTAATGATGTGAGTTTGGCCATCTCTGCCAGCTCCAGCATCTTGACCAACCATTCTTCTGTGGTAGGCACTGCTGGACCTTTCCATTTCTGTGCATACAGTAGTCTCGCTGCCTGCTCGAGGGGAGTCCATGTACCGTTGCTAGAGGTCTGTGGATCAGGAGAACAGCAATGGGCATGTGCTTAGAACATCCCTCCCTGAAAGGCCTCACAGGAAGGGATGTGAAAAAAGTGCACGGAGCAAGATTAATTCTGCTTCCCACAACACCCTGCACTGCTTTGTATTAACTTGATCACAATCCCCAGGATCATAATCTTGCTGTTCAGTTGGAGGCAGAAAGAGGAAGAGAGAACTGGTTATACACTGCTACTGAAGTAAATACCATAACCTTTGCAATAATTGCAGCTATTGACCCATAACACATGGTTTTAAATAATGTGATCCCAATGCCTGATATTAGGCTATTTAAAGATTATTTCAGAGTGGCCTTGTATAATCTTAATTAAGGGTAGGAAATAAGTTGAAATCAAGTGCTTAGTAATTCATTCAGCTGTTGATTTTGATAAGGCTGGCTTTTATAAATTTGGCAATACCTGAGGATTTATTGTATGGGTAAGAAGCAATCCATAGAGTTCTTCTCCCTTGGGAGCCATAAAACATGAGGCTCCTCTCAGCATGTACAAAATGAGAATTTGGGAACATACAGTGGCAAAGCCTAAGTTACTAGAACTCCAAGATCTACTGGAGCCAGGCATAGACTTAGATTTTTTTTTTTTTTTTAAACAAGCCCAGGAATTTGTTCTGAGTACCAGAACTGACCTGAGCTCACAGTCCTGCACAAAAGCTCATTTCTGCTTTACCTCCCTCCCCCAGCAGTATAATTTGGTGGTGAGAAAAATGGTTGTGTTGTTGCTGCTGCTGCCTAACAATTGGGAGTCAGAAATCGTTGCTGATCAACTTCAAATCACCCAGAGATCCACCAGTCGGTCCTGATATGCCCACTCCTGGCCTAAGGGAAAGGGAGGAGGTCCCTCTGAAAACATGGACCTATATGATGTTAGTAGCACTGAAGAATGACTGCTTAGAGGGTTTTGAATTGGTTATGGAAAACCTGGAAGCCTGAATTTCAGAAAGTAAGCTAGTACTATTAACAGCAATCAGTTTTTTATTCAGATCACACATTTGTTAACCGTTTGTTTTTTTTAGCAGTTACATGTTTCAACTTCCAGCATGTTATCAAAATGAGTATTCAAACATTGGCACCCTGTGGCACTTCTGAAGAAATAGGGGGCGGGATCTAAGTTGACATGAGTGCGGACGTAAATTACGTTGCATCAGCGTAAGGGACCTCGAGCGCAGTGGCAATCGCGTCAGGTGGCGTGACGGGATTCCCCAGGTAATCTGTCGCACCAGTGAACTGCCCAGAGAGCTTCGGCTATTGGGTGGTATAGAAATGTAAGAAATTGATATATAAATAAATAGACTTTAGCAGCTAGACATTCTTTATGCTAGCAAACATAATTTATGTTAGCGTTTGTGTTGGATACGGCCCAAAATCCTTTTGGGAAATTGGCATCCATTTAACAATATAAAAAACTCAATGGGATGAATGTTTTTGTTTTTGTTTAGGCCTCTGAAATCTATTATTGCTAGAGTTGCATTTAACTAGTTCAGGGCTTTGCGGGAAGTTAAAATGGTGGCTGTAGCTGCCGGGTGCTGCTTGGAGTTCTGGGTCAAAACAATAATAATTAAGGGATCCAAGGCCAACATCAGCACCCAATATACTGGGTCAAATGTTGGGGTTCAGCAGGGGCCCCATGGGGTAATGCCTACCCTGCTGCCACCCCCATTGGGCCCCCATCCAGCATTGCTCCCCCACCTAGTGCTGTTGCCACAGTCACTGCCCCCCCGAATGTACTTACCCACCAGCAGCCAAGCTGCTGCTCAACTCTGATTCACACAGCATTCAGCGGCCATCTTAGACTCCCCCAGATACAAGGCCTAACATCAACGTCAGGCATTGCATTTGGAGGAATATAAGATGGCAGCTACCCACTGCAGATTGAAGCCAAGTGGCAGCTTGGATCCCTTCGAAAACACCGCTGCTCACTGGGCATGTTTGGGTGTGGGGGGTGAGTGACTAGCAGCAGCAGCGCCATGGGGCGGGGGACATGACGGTGGCTGGGGCTCAGATTGGCAGCGGCGGCGGCACTGTTCTGAGGGCCCATTAAAGCCTGGCACCAGTGTTCCTCAGGACGGGTCTCTGCAATCTTTCCTTCCTCAAACGGGAGCTGAGGCCAGATATCTGGCACAGCGGCACAGCGATGGGGGCTAAAGGGAAAAGAATGCGGCGGGAGCTGTTGAAGCCGGTCTGACCAGCCCTATTATAATCTCTGTGGATATACCTAACATTTCTAACCTGTAGGTTGAATACCCGATCATGCTGCTCTCTTTGTAAATCTAAATACCAATATAATATCTCTGTTTTTCCTTTGAGTGTCTGAACGTGCTTATTAGCATTCTTTATCCTTTTGACTTTTTCCATTCTCTCTGACTCATGCACCTTTCAGAATTAAAGTATCTGAAAATTTGATATGGGGCTTATGGAAGATAATTAGCTCCTATCGGGGATAAGAGCAAGAAATTATTATAATTAAAACAAAGAGCTTATAGTGTATTTTGAAGAGGACCAGGTGCTTATTTTCCTATTTAAGTCAAGTTGATGTAGGGATGCTGCTGTGCTGTCAGTTTGGAGACATGGGCTTACATTACCCATGATTTTCTTTCTGAAACATGGAGACACTTTTCTTGGGTTTACTGTGACACATGGTATAACAATTGTAGGAGCACTCACACAGGTGCATCTGTTAGACTTTTGCACCTTGGGTAAAGATATCACAATGGTACCACTTCCCCCCACACTAAACCCCTCTCCAAGGCTGGTGATCCTGGCCTGGGAGCTCCTGCTCAATTGTTTGACCAGGGCCATTATCAGTTGTTAACTTCTGCTCATTCATTCCTGCAGATCCACCAGTCAGGTGCAGTTCTGGTCACCGCATCTCAACTAGGATATCGTAGAGTTGGAAAAGGTGTTGAAAAGGGCAACCCAAATGATCAAGGAGCTGGAGCAGCACCCCTAGGAGGAAAGGTTACATTGGCTGGGATTGTTTAGCTTGGAAAACGGTGTAAAAAAATATTTATGGTGTGGAGAAAGGGATAGGAATACATTTTTCTTCCTCTCTCAGGATACTAGAACCTGGGTCATGCCGTTAAGCTGAATGGTAGGAGATTCAGGACAGATAAAAGGTATAGTTCTTCACACATGTCCTGTCCAGCTCCTTTCTGTGCAAACACACACAGACAGTTAATTGCAATGGAGGAGTCAATCAAGCAGGCCAAGAGTTAAGCTGAGTTTTTACCGGCAAAAAAGGATTTTCTAGAGATGAGTCAGGGATGGAGCCAAGGTCAAGTGCCTGGGATAGTATGCAAGTGTAATCAGAATCCAGAGGCAGCAGCGGGCAGAAGTCCAAGGACAATAACATGAGTTAAGGTCAGGATACAAAGAGCAGGTCAGGATACAAGGAGCAGGTCAGGATACAAGGAGCTGGAGCTGAGAACCGGTGTTGTTTTCAGCAAAGTCCAGACAAAAAAGGCAGGCTTATATTCCCAGGGCCTCCTGAGACCCAGCCACAGCTCAGCTGCCATAGAGCCTTTCTACACAAGGCATTTATTGTGTGCTTGTGATTCCTCACTCACTGTTGTTTGCGGTGCTGTACGTACATGACGTCGTCATCCTCCAGGGCCTCTCCTGTTCTTTGTAACCATTGTAACAGGGTTTTTTTTTTCTAATGAGGAAAGTCTGGTTTATCTGTTAATGGCAGCATGAAACCCTAGTGTATTTGCACAGTTCCGCTATACCACAGTACCACCTAATGGTTGTGTAATGGAACATACAGCAGGTTAAAAGCCTCATGTAGAAAGCCTGTATAGTAGGTGATCACTCGTGACCGAGTAAGATTGTCTTCCAGGATAAAATAACAAAAAGAAAATTATAAAAAATTGTGTAGACTCTAGCGATGGGTCCGTAAGTGCCTGTGGAGGCCAATTCTAGATCCACACAGCTTCCCACAGTGAGGACACAGGTTACCAGATGGAAGATGGTCCTGTAAAGGATTCATTTGACGTGCTTTTCACTTAGCACGTTTCTCCCTTTCACCTTGCACTCGGCCTTCTTCAAAGCCCATAGAACTTTTGTGAAAGGCCAACCACACTTTAAGAAGGATGTAGACAAACTGGAGAGGGTTCAGAGAAGGGCAACAAAGATTATCAGGAGACTGGAAACAAGGCCCTATGAGGAAAGACTGAAAGAACTGGGCATGTTTAGTCTTCAGAAGAGGAGACTGAGGGGAGATATGATAGAACTCTTCCAGTACTTGAAGGGTTGTCACAAAGAGCCAGGATCTCTTCTCGATCATCCCAGTTTGCAGGACATAGATTTCATAGATCATACAGTTGGAAGGAGCCTACAAGGCTATCGAGTCCAACCCCTTGCTCAATGCAGGAAACTAGAGGAGGGGTCTCCCATCCAAGTAATAACCTAGGCCTGACCCTGCTTAGCTTTCCACACTCAGACAAGCTGAGCCAGCGTGAGCCACAAGCCTGTATGGAATAATGTGCTCAAGTTACAGGAACCCAGATTCCACCTAAACATCAGGAAACATTTCCTGACTGTTAGAGCAATAAGACAATGGAACCAACTACCTAGGGAGGTGGTGGGCTCTCCCACTCTGGAGGCATTCAAGGTGCAGCTGGGCCATCTGTCAGGGATGCTTTGACTTGGATTCCTGCATTGAACAGGGGGTTGGACTTGATGGCCTTATAGGCCCCTTCCAACTCTACTTTTCTATGATTCTATGAACACTCTGGCCACAGCATTCTGGACCAGCTGAAATTTCCAAACAGTTTTCAAAGGCAGCCCCACATTGAGTGTGTTACAGTAGTCCAAACAGGATGTAACTAAGCATGTGAGACTGTGGCCCGATCTGTAGGAATGGACGCAGTTGGTGCACTATCCTCAATTGTGCAAACTCACTCCTGGCCACTGCTGAGACCTGGGCATCCAGGTTCAGGGCCAAGTCCAAGAGTACACCCAGACTGAGAGCTTGCATCTTCAGGGGGAGTGTAACCCCATCCAGCACGGGTTGTATTGTATCCCTGTTCCCTAACCTGCCTTTTGACTAACCCGGAGCACCTCTGTCTTGTCTGGATTAAGCTTCAACTTGTTCACCCTCATCCAGTCCATTACCAACATGAGGCACCGATTTAGAATGGTAAACTTACGTTATTATGTGTTCTGGGTAGTGTGGCCACTTATGAATCACCCAAAAAGAGAAAATGCATCACCCAAAAAGAGGACACCAATTTGCGTGAAATTTGCATGTAGTAATTTATATGTATAGATGCAAATTTAGAAATAATTATTATAATTTAAATAGAAATGCAGTACATCTTGCCAAAGTGCATCAGGCTATGACCAGGTGACCTGTGTGCCTGCCTGGGCAGTCTGCTGTGCTAACTGGCGACAGGCAACAGTTCTTACGGTTCTTAGGATAGCTTCAAATAGAGGACACTTCTTTGGCAGCCCTTCAAACAGAGGATTGTCCTCTGTAAAAGAGGACATGGCCACCCTAGGTCTGGGCAATCCCCAATCCCCAATTTGTAAAATACATAGCACTTTTGAAGGGGATCTCACCAGAAACCTCTTCAGTAATACTGCAGTGGGCAAGTAGCTGTGCATGACTCCCACCCTTGCACCCATGGACTCCTTGCCCACTGCTTCCTGCAAGAGCAAAATACCCTTGGAAAATTTGCCGCACAAATTCAGATTTATTTATTTTTTTAAATTCAGTGCTAAGGCAGTTCCAGGCAATTTATCAGGATGCTACTGCGGTTCTATATTCTGCTACAACTGATGAAAAATATTTGATTTAAGGCTTGGTGTTTCACCCTCTCCATTTTATATGCCCTGCAGAAAAGTGTATATTCCAATGTATTTTGTAATACATATTTTAACAAAGAAAAATAAATGAAACAGATTATGAATCTTTTGTAGTTTTAAGCAGTGCGTGTTTTTAAATGTCCTTAGACAAATGTTTGTGTTTTAAAATTCATATTTGCTAGGTAAATCCGTTGTGCAATTTTCTTTATTTATTATATCCTCCTGTTTATGAAACTGTGAAAAGAAGGGAATAAATAACAGCATACCATTTTGGGTGCAAAAACAAAACATGATTTTTTTCACCAGTTGTTTATAAACTTCTGCTAAATTTGTGGGAAACAATTCTTTTCCTATTCTTTTCTACGTTGGCCCTTTATTTATTTATTTATTTATTATATTTATCAATCGCCCATCTGGCCCGTCACCCGGCCACCCTGGGCGATGTACAATTAAAATACAACAAAACAACACAATAAAATATAATAATTAAAACAATATAAAAAATTCTCATTAAAAACCTAACCCACCCCGTATTCCCGCCTGAACAGCCATGTTTTTAATGCACGGCGGAAGCTCATCACGGAGGGGGCATGGCGAAGGTCACTAGGGAGGGAGTTCCATAATGTGGGGGCCGCCACAGAGAAGGCCCTCTTCCTAGTCCCCACCAGCCTGGCTGCTCTGGCTGATGGGATAAGGAGAAGGCCGTCCGTGGCAGACCTTGTTGAGCGGCCTACTTGATGTTGCTGGAGGCGCTCCTTGAGATATTGCATGTGTCCCTTAGCACAGAGGCCTTTCTCCCATAGTTTTCCAAGCAGTAGTCTTCATTCCTCCACCCTCATGTTGAATTATAGGTAGCTTTTAAAATGAATGGGTTTTCTCAAAGTCATTTGGTGAGCATTTCATTTGAATGCCCCCTCATATGGTGAGATCTAGAATAATGCCAGGGACAATTTGAAAGGGCCACTTTCTAGAGAGTAATCCCCACTGAATACAATGGGACTTTCTTTCAAGTAAATATGCATAGGATTACAATGTATGTTTTAAGGTGTACTTTTAAAAATGTAAAGGGTAAATGGGCCAAACATAGGTAAACACAGGCAGACAATCAAATCATATGTATACAGTAATACCTTGGATTGCAAGTAACTTGGTTTGAGAGCGTTTTGCAAGACAAGCAAATTTTTAAATATTTATCTAATTTTTTTGGACTTGATATACAAGCGACGTCTTGCAATACAAGTACTGTAGTACGGCTTAAATTAAAAATCTCTGTACAAATTTTTTTTTTGGAATTTCGTTTTGATATAAGAGTGTTTTGGATTACAAGCACGTTTCCGGAACGAATTATGTTCGCAATCCAAGGCATGACTGTACTTGTTAAGGAGCCATGTTTGCTTGCAGCTCCTTGTTGACGTACCTGCAACTGTAAGCCTGTGTTTGCCTCTGTGTAATATGAAAATAACACCAACAAGGGATTCCTTTATGTGCAAAATAAATACCTGTTCTCGCCACGTGGAGGTGCTTTCAAATAAAATGCTCACAATGCTAAATGGGATGGAAAAGTTATCTCGGGTTGCTTTTACCACCTCAAAAATGAATGTGAGATTTGGGCCTAAGTAACTTCATAGTCTGAGTACAGATCTTGAAAAGAGTAATTTGGTACTCAAAGGAGGGTAATTTGGTACTCACTCTCAGCACTGCTTACTTAATATTAAGACTTTTGGCTCCCCACAGTACCTTGCAGACATGTGGTGTTTGGGGCTGGCCTCAACACCTCATATCCCTGGTCAGCTTCTGGGGCTCCAGCTTCGCAGCAGGGCCCACCACTGTGCCCCCCCCCCATGACATTTTTTTCCTGATCAGTGCCAGGAGGCTTTTTCTAGCTGCCATTTTAATTTTGCAAAATGCCCCAAAGTGGAACGGCATTGGGGGAGTTTAAAATGGCAGCTGCTAGACACAGAAGCTCAGCTCTGCTTTGAACACTGCTGTCTACTGCCAGGTAAGCCTTCCAGGGCTCACCTGGGAGCAGCTGGAGCTCAGTGGCAGAATACCTGCTTTGCACGCAGAAGGTCCCAGGTTCAATCCCTGGCATCCCCAGGCAGGGCTGGAGAAATTCCTGCCTGAAACTCTGGGGAGCCACTGCCAGTCAGGGCCACCGATACTGGGCAAGAAGGACCAAGGGTCTGACTCAGTATAGGGCAGCTTCCTCGTGGAGGAGAGGCCCTAGAAGAGGCCATGATGTTACCCAAGCCTGGAGCTGGCTCTGTTTATGTTGACTAACGCTTAATAAAGTTTCATCAACTATTAGAATAACAAAACTTTCCCACAATGTAAACTTAAGCTCTACGCCTTTTTCGGTGGCTAGATTTCACACACACACCACCGCCACCTCAATAAGACCCACCTTCTTTTCTCCATGGGGCATTTCTCCCAATGCCCCCCAATATTTGAGAATGCAACTCATGCAAATGAGATTCCATTGTGATTGGCATGGGCTCTAACTGTGACTGCTGAGTCAATTTATTATACATTGTCTTGGCCTCCAATCCAATGAATTGCCTTGGTGGATTTTTGGATATCTGTAAATATAGACAGAGCATTGCCTAGCAGTGTTTGTGATTAATAATAAATCAGGTCAAGTTGTAAGACTCGTTGGCATCATTAAGGAAATAAAAGCTCCTGCCCCGTGCAGTCTTTTTCAACCCAGGAGAAAAGTAAAACCCAGATGTTAATAAAGTTGTCTCTATCTCTTTTTAACTGAAAGAGATACAACCTTGTGCTTGCATTCTTCTGGTCATTACCCCAATCTCTCTTCTTTAAAAGAAAGAAAGAAGGGGTAATAACACTGTGAATTTGAACCATTGCATCCAGAGAATGTAGCAGAAGCTAGACACAACGAGTTTAAGATTCCAAGACATGGCTACTCACAGTCACAATGCCATTTGAAGGCTGTCTCTTTGAACTAATGCATCAAATTTATTGGGATGTGTCCAGCTGTATGTGTACACAGATGCAATGATGCAAATATTTTTAGTGCCTCCTAATTACAGGAGGCATCACTGCATGTAAGAACATAAGAAGAGCCCTGCTGGAGATGACCAAAGGCCTATTTAGGCTGGCATTCTGTTTGCATTGATGGCGCGTGAGTGACAGCAGAGCCCCGCATATGCTGGATGGGAGATTTATAATCCTGTCTGTGCATAGAGGCCCATTATTCCACACACAGATCTTCCAGATCTCACCCCCCTCTGCGCAGCGTGCAGCGTGTCGGTTTGAAGCTGCCAGCCAGCTTGCCTGTAATCCGACTCCAGCTTCTAGCTTCCCCGGTTTGCAGACTAATCCAAGTGGCAAGGAAACACTCTGTAACACCACAGGTCTATTTCTACCTGTTTATTTACTTAGCAAGTAATATTCTACAGAGTATACATTTCCTAGTTACAGTCCATGTGCAGAGTACAATGCATAGCAAGCATTATTTCCAGTGGAGTAGGTTGAGCTTCACTCGACTTTAGCAAAGACGTTACATTGTTGCAAAGTCCAGCAAGCAATAGCCAGAAGAGAGAAGGAATAGAGAAAGCAGTCCTGCTCTTCTCTAAAATGGCTTCAGACAGAAAAAACAAGTTAGCACGTCATCAGAACATACAAACCATGTGACTAGCTCATAATGTTCCCAGGGCCTAGCTTTCCCATGAGAAAGAACGCGGGAAAGTAGAAAGACATAACACACTTGTTTACAGCCATTCTGTTCCTTTCCATGTGTAAACACTGTGCTACAGCTGGTCAATGTGATACATATCACAACATGCATAGAGGCCAACCAGATGCCTATGGGGAGCACACAAGTAGGACATAAGGGCAACACCACCTTCCTGCTCATGCTCCCCAGCAACTGGTACCTACCTAGGCATACTGCCTCTGATACTAGAGGTACAGTACTATATAGCCATCATGACTAGGAGCCATTGAAAGCCTCTCTTCTATGAATTTGTCTAATTCCCTTTTAAAGCCATCCAAGTTGGTGGCCATCACCACATCTTGTGGCTGCGTAATCCATGGTTTAAATATTGAGTTAGAAGTGCTTCCTTTTATCTGTCCAAGAAATGCATTAAAACAGTATTAAATGAAAGGGATAAAAGTGAAATGCAATGCAAAGAATGTGGGTCTGCCTGGATCGGACGCATCCTCAGCAACAGTCTAGGGCATTATTATAACTTCGGTCCATTACAAGGTTAGATAGTTTTATATAGATAAATGGTTTATCCATACAAAAAATGCATGTTTAAACAAGGGGACAAACCACACAAGGATGATTTGTATGACTATTATTGCAGTATGGTGAGATGTGGATAGGGACTGATGTGTCGATTGAATAACTTCGCTGTATGCTCAAATCCCAAGTCACCACATCACTGCAGTCCTTTCAAAAGTTAGTTGAACAGTTGCATGGCGTGGTAAAGCAATCACATGACTCAGTGCTTGTTATCATACTGACTATGTGATCAAAATAGGGACTGGATGCAAACAAGCTGATTGCAGATGAATCCATATAACACGGAAAGGTAAATGTTCACCAGGGATAGGGGCATAGGACATTGCCTTGTGCCGAGTCAAACCATTGGTCTATCTAGCTTAGTACTGCCAACACTGACTGGCAGCAGCTCCCCAGGATTTCAGGCAGGATTCCTTCCTAGCCCTACCTGGAGATGGACAGGTAGGGGATTGGGGATTGCTTAAATATGCAAAATAGCGCCATCTGTGTGAAAGGGACAGATATCAGCAGGCCTTGGGGAAGCCCCTCCCCATCCTGCCAATGCTTTGGAGAACTTCAAGGTTTGCAGAAGTACAATAAATATGTAGACCACCCCAAAACAACCTAATGAGGACTGAGTGTGCCCAGTGCCCATAGAATGCTGACTGATTGTGTGTGTGTGTGACATGGAAAACCAGGTGGGAGGGTGAATGGAATGAAGTATCCTGGGGGGAGGGTGTGGCTGACTGACTGGAACACTGAACAGGAGCACTCCAGCCTGCAACATTTTTTTTGTAGATCCCACTTTTTCTGGTCTAATAATCCTATTCTATCATCTCCTCAATGCCTGATTGGCATTGGTCCCATGCTGAAGTTCAAATATCAGATTCTGTTATGTATGTAAAACAAGTTTTAATACCCCACATATACACAAAAGTCTATATCCCTGGAATTTTACTCTCCAGAAGCTGAGGATGCAATCCTATGAATGTTTAGAGAGAGAGAAAGTCCTACAACTCCCAGCATCTCTCCAGCCAGCCATGCTGGGTGGGGCATGATGGAAATTGTAGGACTCCCCCCCCCCCCATCTAAACATGCATAGGATCGCACCCTTAGAATGTCTGCAAGTTTCAGTGTACTTCACAGAACCTCGAGGGTCCAGTCTTTGTCATTAAAAAGGGCTAGCATCCCCAGTTACAGAAAAGAAATGGACATATGCAATCACTTTTATCTGACACTTCAGAAAACAGTGGACAATCTTCTGTTGAAGGCAATCTCTACTGAAGGGTTATCCAATCCAAATCCAGATTAAAAGATGGAGAACCCATATGAAGGGAGCGCAGGAGCCTTGAAGTTGCCCATCCACAGTTAGCGCCTGGACAGCAGACTGAGCAGGCACACAGGTCACCTGGTCACAATCTTCCCCATGATGGTCTTCCTATTAAAATTATAATAATTATTTCTAAATTTGCATCTATTTTGCATAAATTAGCATACACAAATTGTTTCACAAATCAGTGTCCTCCTTTGTCTTCTTTTTTGCCAGGGCATTTCCTCTGTTTGGGTGATGCATAAGTGGGCACCCTACTACCAGTGCTAGCCCAGTGGAATCCAAGTTTCCTCCCTGTTTCCGAGAGCCAGGTACATAGAATCGAGGGTCTCTCAGTCCTCACTGCCTCTGTGGTCACCCCTTACTACAGGCCAAAATAAATAGAAACTTCTCCACAAACTCTGTTTGTTAGGTGACTAATGTTATTGCGGTGATGCAGATTACTTAATTATGCCCCTTTGGACTCACCAGATCTTAAACTCCTTGTATTTTTAATTCATACTGAACTTCTCTGTTTTCCCCCCCCAGCACATACACAATCTAAGGAGGAAAAAGAAATTCTGCCTCTTTTTCTCATCTTTGTGGAAATGGAAATTATTTCTCTCAGTCCTGCCTAGCCAATGTGAAACCACCACCCCTTTATTATAACATGCAAAGCTGAATACGGTAAGATGAATAATTTCATTTTAAAAAAATGTCATTCTTTCATCTGTTTGGGACAACTTTGTGCTAGGCATAGCTATTTCTACAATGCTCTGGAACTTTTTTTTTTTTTTTTTAAAAAGTCTTATTATTCCATATAACGGTAGTTTCCCTAGGCATGAGAATTGATTGATGCCAGATCTGATTACGGATAAATAAATCAGTGTTGGTGCTGCATTGTTTCCACAGGAAAGAAAGAAATACAGAATAGGGATAAATAATGTTGGAACAACTCCAGTTGTTTAAAAGAAAAGCAGGAGCTTTGGAACACCACACAGTGTTTTTCATTAGTCAAAGGTTGTGAGTCAGTTAATTATATGACAAGAGCTGCAAACTTGCTCTTCTTGGTGACTCATATAATAGAGGCATCCTGATTAATATTTCATTGATGAAGCAGTATTTTTCAGAAATATTTATGGCCTGAAAGACTTTTCTCATCAAGCTACAATTCTCTGTGATATGAGATTTCTAATCCTGAAATCCTGAGTGACTCTTTTGAAATTGTTGATGGAATGAATTAATATACAGGGCAAGCACAGATACCATGTACTATGCCAAATAATAAAATGCAGTTTTCAGGATAGCATGAAAAAATTAACCTTGCAAATGAACAGATAATCTGAACACTGATTTTCTTCAATAGTATTTGATTAAGGAGCTTTTCAGATGAATGCCTAATCAAAAAATTATATAGCAATAGCCTGCTTATTAAAACATTCACAGTATTTTGAAAAATTAATTATGGAAGTTGAAGAGATACTAAATTTACATTGGTAAATGTTAACATGGGTATTTTCAAATAACCTCAGGCTTTGGTCTGTTGGAAGTGAGCATTTCGGGAGGATTTCTCACTATTCTGTGCAAAGAAGACTGATCCTTCTTGCCCACACCACACCTTTTGCCATTATGTTGATTGGCAGCTGTTCTATTGGGAGTAATTTGCCTGATCTGCCTGGGGGTAAAAAGGACGGCCATGCATTGGCAGCTGTTAACTAGGACGACAAGGCCAAAGAGAGGTGGCAAGAGCTGGAATAAATTATATAAATGTTTTACAATCACACACAAACAAAGAACACCTCAACATTGCTGTGTTTCTTGATGGCATTGTCTTTTTTAAAGAACAGAACCATTTGGTTTTGCACACCACACACACACAAAATCAAGTATTTTGATATTTTGATAGTATTTTTTGAAGTCTTGGAGAAAATTGTCCTGCAGTTCCAGTTAAAATTGACCCCTTCCCAAAGCTGCTGTTTCCTCTAGGAGTCACAGGTGGCAGTTTCCTTCTGGGGTGAATAGCTGGTTCAGGGAGAGGGGATTTTCACTAGAACTGTGGGGTGGTGGGAGAAGGTTAAACCTGCCCCACCCAGTGCACCATGGTTCTGATCACCCCCACACCAAGTGCTGTTGTTAAGAGCAAGACACGCTCAGTGCACGCATGCATTTAAAGCATCACCTAGTTTGGCCCTCAGTTGACGTGGGAGACCTGAGTCCCTTTGCACGTGGATCCTTTGCAAGTGCATCGCCCGAAGTGGGGGCCACACTGTTGGCCTTGCCCCTGGCACTGGGCATGCTGCTGACCCCACCCACGGATGACTATACAGTGATACCTTGGATTGCACAGATGACTGACGCTACTTGGTTTGAGAGCGTTTTGCAAGACAAGCAAATTTTTAAATATTTATTTAATTTTTTTTAAACTTGATATACAAGCGACGTCTTGCAATACAAGTACTGTAGTACGGCTTAAATTAAAAATCTCTGTACAAATTTTTTTTTGGGGGATTTCGTTTTGATATAAGAGTGTTTTGGATTACAAGCACGTTTCCGGAACGAATTATGCTCTCAATCCAAGGCATGACTGTATTTTGCAGGGTGGCACTTACGCATTGGCAAAAAAGGGGGGAACGCATCACCAAAAAAAAGAGCATACCAATTTGCATCACATTTGCATATGCAAATGTATACGGACATGTGCAAATTTAGAAATAGTAACTTTAATTTAAAGAGGAAAACAAAATGTCTCACCATAATGGAGAGGACTGACCAGGTGCCCTGCTCAGTCTGTGGTCCAGGTGCTCACTGCGCACGGCCGCTGCTGCTCTCCCTCTTGTGGACTTGGACTGGATACCTCTTCAGGTAGGTGAAGCCTTGACACAGAGCGCTGTCAGCTGCCAGCTCTCCAAAAGAGAAGACAGCCCTCTGTAAAGTGGGACACTTGGCCACCCAATGTTGGCGTGGACTGTCTGCATTCAGAAGGCCTTTGTGCCCAGTGCAGACAGTCCACTGCATCATTTGGACGTCTGGCCATGGGGGCAACAGTGTGCCTGATGCCGGGGCAAGGCCAGCAGTGATGCCCCACTCCCGATAATCACGGACTGCCCCCTCCAGGTGATGCACATGTGACGGGGGCTGAGAGCCTGCTGTGGAGTCCTCTGCAGCAAATAGGGGATACTTGGCAGAAATCAAGGTCTTCCTCAGCAGAGTGGTTGATGCGGAAAAGATTCCCTGAACGCAGACAGCTTGAAAACCACTGATGTACATGTGATGCAGTATCCTTAGGGCCCAAGCTTTATAGGAAAAGGATTGAATAAAATGGGTAATTTATGATTGATTGTTTTAAGGCTTTGAGTGATTTAGATGGAGTTCACAGAACTTTAATTAAAACATGAATAATATTTGGAGAAACTTACATAAAACTACCTCACCGAAAATATACACAATTCCCCTCTTTTATATTTTTTGGGCGATATTTTTGTGTTGTATTGATTTTGTGACACAATGAAAAATAACAACATGGAGCTTTGCACACTGTATATTTTGTCCAACAGCAAGAGAGAAGAATGCTACAGCTCCGTTATCTTCTTGGCAAAGAAACTTTCTAAGGTATAAATAGATTGCTAATGACTGCTAGGCTCTTCATCTAAGAAATTTCCTTGTAGGTATCTCATTACAGAGCTAACATCATTAATAAAATAGATGAAATATTTCACAAGGGCAGGTTTTTTTGTGTGTTTTTTTACCTCTGTAGCTGTGAGGAATATACCTAGCATATGCATAATTTTGAAGGCCATTTTAAAACTGTAATTCATCATAATTATCTCCATGTTTTAATGGCAAAACACGTTTAATTGCTTTTGACTGGGCTGGCATTATGATACAAAAGAAAAGTAATGGCAGATGGCCCTACTGTCAAAACTGCTGCTCTTAACCCACAATAAAAAGCAGAACATGTTTCTGCACCCCCATCTGATTTTAGCGCATTAAGCCCCACAATATGCATTATATGCAAATGTGTTTGCATTTTTAAATGTGGCATTTGGGCTACTGTTAAATGCATTTACAGGAAAAACTGCTGCTGGTGAATGGAGGAGCCACTTTGGCTCTTTTCCCACCTCCATTTCCCTACTCCAAATTGCTTCCACAGGCTTCCCCTACCACAAGGGCATTAAACGCATAGAAATGGAAACACCGTTTCCAAACTGTCTTCAAAGGCAGCCCCACATGTAACAGATTCCAGTAGTCCAGGCTTCCCCAACCTGGTGCCCCCCCGCAGATGTGTTGGACTACAGCTCCCATAATTTCCAGACATGCTGGCTGGGAATTATGGGAGTTGTAGTCCAACACATCTGGAAAGCACCAGGTTGGGGAAAGCTGCAGAGGCCCTGGATGTCACCAGAGCACAGATGACTGACACTACTAGACTATCTCTGTCCAGAAAGGATCATAACTGGTACACCATCCAGTGCTGGTGTAAGGTCTTCTGTGCCATACTGGACAGGTGTACCTTGGTCCACTCCAGACCAGGGTTAGCACTTGGCATGCACAGACAGGTGCTGAGGGTTCACGCACCCTGGCACGGCCCACTGACTTGCCCTGCCTGGCGCCCATGGCATTGCTGCTACCGACTTTCCCCTGGCACCATCACCCTGTAGCTGCAGATCATTTACCCTGGTGGCCCTGACTGGTGGCAGTGTTGTTGTTGTGCTGTTGTTGTTTTTTTTAAAAAAATAAGGGAACAAAGTGGCCACCGTCTTGGATTTCCCACAATGCAATTCCCAGGAGCATCTGACATTGCTACATTGGAGGCTCCCAGGCATTACAGTGCGTAGAGCCGCCCCAGCCGCCTGATCCGGCGGAGAACCACCCGCTGGATTCGAGATGTCCCGTCGTGTCACTTCCGGGACCGGAAATGACGTGACGGGACCAATCTGCGCCTGCGCAGAGGCCCCGTCACGTCATTTCCGGTCCCGGAAGTGATGCGATGGGAGGTAGGAGAGCAAGACGAGCAGGGGGGGGACAAGCAGGGGCGGGGGGGGGGAAACGGGGCATGCGGCGTGCCCACCCTTAACTTAATGGCTAATTGGGCCCACAGCTGCTGCAGAGGAGCCTCCAAGGGATATGGGAACAGATTCTTTTTTGTGTGTGCGTGTGACCATTTTATTTATTTTTATTTCTATGTAATACAAACACATAATATCAAACATATACCAATTAATAAAACAAAATAGACTTCCAATTTTCTTCTACAGCAAATATAGGTAACAATAATTTTTCTTACTCGATAATCAGAATGAGAAATCCCTTTCTTCCCGTTGTCCCAAATTCACTTATTATTCCATGAACCCACAAACAAACAAATCATTATTTTCCAGTCTCTGCAAAAAGTCAATTAGAGGTTTCCACTCAGCAATAAACATGGATGTTGTCCTTTCTCCGATTAATGATGTGAGTTTGGCCATCTCTGCCAGCTCCAGCATCTTGACCAACCATTCTTCTGTGGTAGGCACTGCTGGACCTTTCCAGTTTCTGTGCATATAGTAGTCTCGCTGCCGTTGTCATGTACAAGAATAAAGTTCCATAACTTCCTTCTAACTGATTGTCCATTATTCCCAATAGAAAAGCCTCTGGTTTCAATTGGGATATGGGAACAGATTCTGACTCGGAGGAGGTGGAATTCGCAGCTGAAACGCCAAGGACAGTTGAACCAGAGATAAGTGGGGAGGTGGACGAGAGTCAGGTAGCCCCAGATACTGTGGGAAGCCAGGGTGAGCCTGTAGCGGAGAGGGAGGGGGAAATGGGTGTAACCAATCTCAGGGTGAGACATCAGCTTGAAAAGGGAGGAACAACTAAGAACTGTCAGAAGCTTTAAGCGATTGGCTCTGAAGCAACAGGGCCCGTCTTGAAGGCGGGGTTTTGACAGTTTGAGTTTGGAAGGAAGGAAGGCCCCTCAGTCTAGAATCCAGTGTGGCAGCAGTGGTGAGAGTGTTGGACTGGGACTCAGGAGATCTGGTTCAAGTCCCCACTTGGCCATGAAACTCACTGGGTGACTTTGGACCAGTCACTGACTCTCAGCCTAACCTACCTCACAGGGTTGTTGTGAGGATAAAATGGAGAGGAGGAGGATTATGTAAGCCGCCTTGGATTCCTTGCAGGAAAAAAGGCGGGGTATAAATATAATAAATATAATAATTATTAATAAATATAATAAATAAATAAATAAATAAATAAAATGAGGCTGCACCTCTTTAATGATCTGTTTATTTAGAATTCTAACTACACTTTTTTTTGTTATTGGGTTCTGCAATACGCTTCATTTGTACTTGAAAGCCGGCCTTGCTGGTTCACATTACCACAATAAAGCTCTGAGTTAGAATATCTGTGTCTGCGTCTGCCTTCGGAAGGAGAGGGGGAGAGATGGCCCTGACACATGGGGGCATCAGCAGCACTATGGTGAGGGCCCACTAGAACCTGGCAGTGGTCGTGCCAGCACATTGAACAGAGCCCGGAAAACCCCCGGAAGCCTGTGAAGGTGACAGAGAATCTGGTAACCCAAGGGAGCCAATCAGGGCACTGCTTGGCTCTCTGGGGGTGGGGCTTCAGGGTGGACCAGAGAGAGAAACGTCTCCCTTTGATCTGCCCCGAGCTATAAATTGAGGGCCCAACCATGGCTTTGGCATTGTCACGACTAATCTCCCCAGACTAATCTGCTCATTTATTCTGCCGACTTTCGATGGATGGCAGTTAGTCATCTGGTGATGGAGCTGGGAAGGAATTTTAACTGCACGTGTATACTGGACCAGCAGTGTGAGGTTTTCGCCTTTCCCATTGCAAAAGGCTATCAGTACGGCACATAATATCTAAGCATTGCACTTTGTTGGGATGTTGTTTCAAGTCACAACTTTGTGGGCAGGCATTGGGCTGGATCCATTTGTAGAGGAATTCAAGGTTGGACTCCCCACTTCCCACACAGGGTGCAGGAAGGGCTCATGTGGTGGATTTAAGCTGTGGTGGGCCCAGGATTCCTGCTACATCCTCCCTGCAGTACCCAGGACACAGGTTGGGACATAGGCACCAGTTGGCCTGTGGGCTGCCCGATGACAGGATCCATGCCCCTGTGCCCCACTAAATTGACCTGCGTGGTTCTTTGTTGCGCTCCAGCCCTGATAGTCCAAGCTCTGCACTGCCTGCACAATCAGTACTTACATTATTATTTCATCTTTGACTTTTATATAGCACTTAGGGGAAGAAAAGAAACAACATTTGTACAACCTGCTCTGGCCATAAGCAAATTAGGGCGCAATCCTATGCATGTTTAGACAGAAAAAAGTCCTACAACTCCCAGCATTCCCCAGCCAGCCATGCTGGCTGGGGAATGCTGGAAGTTGCAGGACTTTTTCCTGTCTAAGTAGTAGGCGATCACTCGTGACCGAGTAAGATTGTCTTCCAGGATAAAATTACAAAAAGAAAATAATAAAAGGAGGAAATTCTAAAAAATTGTGTAGGCTCTAGCGATGGGTCCGTAAGTGCCTGTGGAGGCCAATTCTAGATCCACGCAGCTTCCCACAGTGAGGACACAGGTTACCAGATGGAAGAGGGTCTTGTAAAGGATTCATTTGACGTGCTTTTCGCTTAGCCCGTTTCTCCCTTTCACCTTGCACTCGGGCTTCTTCAAAGTCCATGGAACCTTTGTGAAAGGCCAACCTCCATTTAGATCGTTCATGGGCCAGAGCTTCCCAGTTTTTGATGTTTATATTGCATTTTTTTAGATTAGCCTTAAGAACATCTTTAAACCTCTTATATTGACCACCGATATTCCGCTTTCCATCCTTGAGTTGGGAATAAAGTAACTGCTTTGGGAGACGGCAGTCAGGCATTCGAACAACATGACCGGTCCACTGAAGTTGGCATTGAAGGATCATTTTTTCAATGCTAGTAGTCTTTGCTTCTTCCAGTACACTGACATTTGTTCGCCTATCTTCCCAAGTAATTCGCAGGATTTTCCGGAGGCAACGTTGATGAAATCTTTCAAGGAGGTGGAAATGACGTTTATAGATAGTCCATGCTTCACAGGCATACAATAAAGTTGGTAATACAATGGCTTCCTGTCTAAACATGCATAGGATTGTGCCCTAATTTAGCCAGTAGTAAAAAAAAGTCCATTAAACGCCACATGCATGCACAGGTGCAGTCTTGTAAAAATATTCGCACTTCTACTTACACAATGCCTCAGATAATCAGTGTCTTTAAGATTACAGTTGTGAAAATCTAAAACTACAGATTTTTTTTTAATTGAAAAAAAAGTAGTTTCTTTTAATGTGGCTTAACCGAGACCAGATAAAGATGACAATCAAGAAAAGTCAATTAACCGCTTCAAATGATACAGAAGGAACTCTTGCTCACAACTTCAGTGAGAGCAGTGCACTGTCTGAAAATTCCAAAATGCAATTTATGTTTACTAGATGGAAATAATGAGTGTGACATTATTCAAAAATAGAACTGTTTCTAGAAAGAGCTTTAATAGACTAATGTCATAATAAATCTTCCATTCATGTGGCATTATTCACCGCCCACAGTGTGGCAATTGTAACTCTTGTTAATATTAATCACATAATCATTTTTATTTATATAGCACCATCTCAACTGGTGCCTGAAGAACTTTACATAAAAATAATTCAGTACCTCCAGATTTAGAAAGTCCATTAAAGCTCAACTTTTTAAAAAGAGAAAAATGGAATGGGAGAAGATATGCTCAAGGAATGGACAGTGGAGATGCCAAATAAAATCCAGTCACAGAATGAATGGATGACAGGCAGCGCAATCCTATGAGGGTGCCCGCAGCCCGCCGAACCCAGAGAATTATGGGCATCCCATGCAGGGTGGGAGGAGCGCAGAGGATAGGATATCCTCTGTGCTCCCTCACCCTGAAAAACATCTTAGATTGCTGATGTCGGCCATGCAGATGTTTCTCCCCTCCTCCCTAGGAGGAGAGGCTGAGGCGCCGTCTGGATTCTTCGAAGGACGGCGGTGCCTCTCCCCTGGTCACGCCCCCCCCCGGGGGAACCGAGCACAGTCTTCCGTGCTTGGTTACCCGCCGGTGCGGTGCCAACATTGAGTCCAAGGTGCTGTGACCTCGGAAAGGATTTTCGAGGTGGCAGCGCCGTCTATGCCTCTTCCTATGCCCCTCCAGACAAGGTCAAAGGGACATAGGATTGCGCCCTAAATACACTAATAATCAAGATTCTTCAGGTACTTTTACTAGGTGAGGTGTGATGTGTGGTGATAGACCTTTAAGTAAGTGCAGAACAGTAACACAATTTTTATTGAAATCAGCCGTCTTAAGTCTTTTGCAGGGGTGAGAAGTGCGGAGGGGACCGTCACCTCCATGCTCCTACCGTCCTCAATAGGATGCCCATAATCCTCTGAGGTCAGAGGGTTATGGGCATTCACGCTGGATTGCGCTTTTAAAAAAATAATAATCTTTTGATTGTGTTTTAAATTGCTGTATACCACCTTGATGGCTTTTTAGGGCTTTTCTACACAAGGCATTTATTGTGCGCTCGTGGTCCCTCACTCATGGAAGTTTGCAGGGCCTTTTCACAACGTCATCCTCCTCCAGGGCCTCTCCCGTGTTTTCCAGCTGTTTTCCCGGCTTTTTTTAGAGTGAGGAAAGTCAGCGATTAAATTTTAAACTGGAACGAAAGCCTTGTGTACAGTTGAAAGTCTGGTTTACTGCTGCTATACCACAGCACCACCTTGTGCTTGGATAATAGAATATATAGAAAGGCAGAGAAAGAAAAAACTCAGAAAAAACCACATGTAACTGAGGCAGTCATACTCTCGCAAAGAAAATGGAAGAAGAAGCCTTGGTAAGGTGCCGGGTTATATGCGTCATGTAGAAAAGCCCTTATCAGATAAGGCGGTATAGAAATGTTATGAAATAAATAAATACACAAACAAACATCAATACATTGACCCAGGGATATGGTCAGTGGAATTTAAAAAAAAGGTCAAAATTTATTTTTATTGTATTTATTATTTATTTATGATTACATTTGCATCCCCTCTTTTTCCCCCTGTTGCAAGGAGCCCAAGACAGCTTACATGGCTCTCCTCCTCTCCATTTTATCCTCACAACCCTATGAGGTAGGCTGGGTTGAATGTCAATGACTGGCCCAGTCACCCAGTGAGCTTCATGGCTTAGTGGGGACTTGAACCCGTATCTCCTGAGCTCCAGTCCAACACTCTAACCACTACACCACAATGGCATTCTAAAAAAAAAAATATGTTGGAAGAAATTCATCTATATATCTCTTGTTTTGATGAGATTTTGTTGCTGTCAGTCTGGTTACTGGCAGCCTTCTATGGGTAACTGCAGCACAATTATTTCTGAAAATCAGTGACCGGTTGCCAATTATACATATTTCTATGACTAGCGCCAGAAACAAATTAAGTCTACTGTGTGTAGATTTACACTCAGCTTAAAGCTCCACATTTTGTCAGTGTTTTGACATGTTGTAAGAGGAATGTAATGCACATCTATTGCTTAATACCTCTCCCAGGATATTCAGTAGGTGTGCATACCATGCATTTCAAATTCATATGCTATGACATGCTGTAGAAACAGTTTACTAGCAATATCATGAATAATTTTAATAGAAGGTAGCAATTAAGCAATTATACGAAGTGGGATTCCCAGACAGAACTCTGATGAAGGAAGCCCTTTAAAATTATCAAAGCATTTCTAGAGTGCCACTGTTAGCTTCTGCCATCACAAAAATACCTAGTGGGTTACTGTTCTTAGCAAACATGAAAGGGTCATCATTTCTCTGGTGCATTTCTGTTAACAAATTAGAAGCCAAGTCATAGCCCAAACATATGCCTTTGTTTTTGCTTCATTAAAATCATTAGCATTGTCTGAGGCTGCTGGCTGTTATTTAGTGGTGCAACTAGATAATAATAAGTCAGCCACAATGTCATTGTGATGGTGTCGGCATGTTAAAAGCAGGCACCCAAGCCAGATCAATTGTGCATAGGATGACAAAGAAGATGTGGGTGGATGCCACTGTCAAAAATGACCTTGGGGGCCATTTTCAAGGTCACATTTCACTGCATGGCATACATTAGGCTGCTTTTGAGAAAACTGTTACAGCTCTGAAAGTAATGAACTGATTTGGACATACTATACACCAAAATGAAGCCAAGGAATTGTCCTACCACAAATAGTAAGAGTGGAGGTCTATCTTTGATGGATGACATGCTAAGGCTTTAATGACAATAAGACTGGACAGAGCACATAATCATGCCTTCTATGTGGCAGTGCAGGCTGTGAAAAAAGTTTTATTTAACAGCCCCCATTGGATCCTTAAGCTGCCCAGTGGAGCTCTTTAGAGTTGTTTGGCACAGACTCCTGAGTAACACTCATCTTATCCAATACCTCTAACAAGGTGGACATTTCAAAGATGTCTTTCAGCAGAACTTCTTTCCCTGGTCATTGAAGGATGATAGTGATTGCGTTCAGACAGCAGGATAACCCACACTCAAGGGTTGAGTATGGGTTGAGTGTGGGTTGTTGTTGAACCATGGGTTGTTGTTGAAATGTGGGTTATCATGTTGACTGAACCCAGCTGTGCTAACAAGCCATGGCTTGTTAACCACAAACAACCCATGAAGAGAACCCATGGTTTGTTGTTGGGTTGTGAACTGTGTGGGTTGTTCACCATGGTTTGTTAACTTGGCTGGGTTCAGACAACATGATAGCCCATGTTTCAACAACAACCCATGGTTCAAAAACAACCCACACTCAACCCATACTGAACCCTTGAGTGTGGGTTATTGTGTTGTCTGAACCCAGGCACTGTGTCACAGCCTGTCAATGCATGGAAGCTTTCCTTCTTTACAGGTTTTGAAAGCCTTGTGGCAATCACCTGTAATGTTGCATCTTTGTTTTTGTTCATTTTCCTCTTGCTTTTGTAGTCAGGAAGTGCAACAGCAGAAGCATAACATCTGCATCTATGGAGATGACTACAACTTGTTCATAACCTCTTTAAACTGCCTCACAAACATGAAGGATCAATATTTTGTCAGCCATCTCAAGGTTTCTCTGAAGCCTGGGGTAGTCTCTTCTATCTAGCTGATTGTCCTTCATTGGGTTTGGTGATGCCACTAGCAGTCACCAACTCATACTGCAATTGCAATATGTCATGAGGACATCAGAGAGACACTGGGATAGATCAACTTAATGTTCATCCACAGCAATGAATTGACTCCACCGCTGCAGTAGTTGCACATCAAGTCCATCAGTAAGCTTTTGCATTGGGCTCTTCAGACCTATTTGCTTGGATCATGTGCCAGCCTTTGTTAAATAGGCTTCTATGTAACTATCAAAATAACATCAACTCTGGTTATCATTCAGCCAGCAATTGCAGAGTTAAGCAGTTTCTGCATGAGCTTACTATCAGCGTAGAGTATTTTTTGCTTTGTGGCAAGATTAGATTATTAGTACCATGGAGCAAACATTTTCCAGGTTTGTTTTTTCAGTAGATCATGAAATAGGGGAGTTGTTCTGATTAATTGTTCTGGATCCATGGAATCTATGAAATTGTGCAGGTTGCAGTGGTGAAGGGGAGGAGCAGCTCCAGAGAATTCTTGTCAGTTGGCCCCTGCTGGGGTGTGGTCCCTCAACAGGTGCCAAACCATGCCTACTTTTGATGCTGGCCTTGGACATACATATGTTGTTGACATAGGTATATTTGCATTTCCATTTGAAGATATATTTGCATTTCCATTTATAGAGTTGGAAGGAGCCTACAAACAAGGCTATCGAGTCCAACCCCCTGCTCAATGCAGGAAACTAGAGGAGGGGTCTCCCATCCAAGTAATAACCAGGCCTGACCCTGCTTAGCTTTCCACACTCAGACAAGCTGAGCCAGCATAAGCCACACCTGCTCCTCACTCTGGCCCAAACAACAGTGGTGGTGAGAAGAAGGCGCTTACTTGTTCACTGGCTCTCCACCTGCCAAGCAAGGAAGTGATAGCAATGATGAGAAAGAGGATGAAGAGCAAGAGCAGCTGGTGACAATGGCAGTGAGAAGGTAGACTCACTGAGGGAAGAGGCCCATTGAGGGTGTCTTGTCCAAGTGCTCATTTTTTTGGGGTAAAATTACATGAATTTAGTGCCTCTTATTTTTAACATCATATGTGTGCAATTTATTGGTTGGATCTGTTGTGGGGGTATGATGTCCATTAGCTAATGATGTCCATTAGCTTCCAAGCATCATATGTTTGGATTCCATGTGAGAATATATATGATTATATTTTGTAATAAAACATATACATTTTTTGGCATTTGTATTAGAGTTCAGTACATCAGTTGTGTGCTTTTGAGAACTTTTGGTTGTTTGGTGATATTCTGAGCACATAAAATATCCTCAGCTGCTCAGTAATATTTCTTTATATAACCTCCATCATGGGTCCATTGTGAAGGGAGACTCTCAGAGTTTATGACTGCAGATTTGTCACCATCTTCTTCTAGGATGAATATGCATTTTATATCCTGTTAGATGTGAGATTGCTCAGACCATGTCATGAAGAACCTACCTCTGTCTTGGTCATTCGATGTGATGCCAGTGATTCTAGTGCATCTTTCAGATTTTGTTTATGTGTTTTGTTGTATTATGAATTCTGTTATCTGCAGAACATTGGTTGATTTTTTTTAAAAAACCTTGGTTTCACCACCGGAATTTCCAGCAGTGAAAAACTCACAGTCCATCCCTAGTTGCTCTACTCTCAAGTCATTTCATGCTAGCTAGAGAGATCAGGCCCCACCTAGCTTATTTTGTATGATTGTGAGTCATGGTAGCAGTGGAGTGAATGCTTCCAGGTGCAATGTCCAGTTACCATCCCTGGCAGTTTATATGAAGTCTGTCAAGATCTCCACCACTCTCATGTAAGTTGTCCAGGACATAAAGTTTTGGTTCTCATTGTGTTGAGCACTGAAGTTTTCTGTGATAACTTTGAAAATCTTTTCACCTAAAACCAGTTCCAGAATTTCCACCACACTGCATAGATCATCTCCATTGGCCTGATCTCCGCACTGGAAAGCATTCACTACAAGATATCACTTGCTATATTTTTCTGAAAATGCTATGTGCGAAAATGTATTAATAAATTCCAGTTTAACATAAAGTTCCTTATCTTAACCATCATCTCTCTAACTTTTCAAAATTGGACAAAATGTATATATATATTTTAACCACATTCAGTGTATTCCAGACTATTTACTCAGTCCTTCATCTGTGGCTGAAACTGTGGAATCTGGTCTTCACAAGTCCTGGGAATGTCTAGCTCACTCCAGAAAGCAATCGTTCCTCTTTATGTGTTTATTCACACATCAGTCTTGCTATGCTTATTCATCAACAGCAGCTTCTAATCAGGAGTGTGTGATACCCATGCTGACTGGATCTCTTGCACTCATTTGATTGGATTCTGTATTCATTTGTGCTCTGCACAGTACTGGTATACAATTCCTGTGCTTGCATCGAACACAAATCTAGGTTATTTCATTTTCAGATAACATGGTTTCTCCCTTATTTAAATGTGAAAGTTTAGTTGATATCCTCATCAAAAGTGTTCCCATGCTCCTTCAGGCCTATGGGCTGTTACCATGGTTTTGTTCATGGCAGAAAAGACAGCAGACTTTTGGCAATGCACACAACACACAATTCTTTCTAGCTCCAAAAACCTGTGTTGACAGGTAATGAGATTTAATTCACAGGAGAGAGAGAATAAAACATCCATATTCATTGCTTAATCAAATAAAATACTTTCGGAGGATTCTGGGAATTCTCAACAGTTGCTTCAAAAGCTTCTCTTTGATAGCTGTAAACAAATTACCTTACGAATAACTTCTTAATCAAGGAAGAACGGAGCTGCTCTCTACTTGATCTCTCCCTTTGGGTGGTCCCAGTCAGAGTTGCAGTCCTGTGCCTGATGGCTTGGCTCCTGAAAAGCTATATAGTATTATGCTGACAGCTGTAGACCTCTTTTTGTTAGGGATAACAGACATCCTGTGCTGAGGACAGCATCAAGCCCAGCTTGCAGTATGCCCAATTAGAGAAGCTAAAATCTCATTTGCTTCACCATGGGAGCCGCTGAAAGCACACCGTTTGGGCCTCATTACAGTATTTTTAACTTTACAAAAACAATTTCATTATGGAAATTAAAGAAGCTCAATTGGTCTCTGCATTTACACTGAAGTTAATACACTCTACAAGAATTCCAACCTTCCTACCATGTAGATACCCCCCTTCCTCCTTTGTCACGACCCAAAGTTTCTTTTAGAAGCCCTTTTGTGATCATAGTTTCATTAAGAAAGCAACCATTTTGAAAGCAAGCCGTTACTGAGAAAACTGGGGAAATAGCATGGGCAAGCTGATGTTCAGTTTACTTGGAAGCTGAAAATTTTCTTCAAGATGAAAGCAGCATGTTCAATTTTAACAGGAACTTAATTATTTCAGTGCTTTGGACCTGCTACTTTAAAACAAACAAACATACATAATGAACAATTGATACATGAGGGCAAGTACGACTTGATAGGGATAACTGAAACCTGGTGGGATGACTCCCATGACTGGAATACAGCAATTGAAGGGTATAACTTGTTCAAAAGGAACAGAAGCAACAGAAAGGGAGGTGGAGTTGCACTGTATGTTAAAGATACGTATCTCTGCACAGAGATACAGGAAGAGGAGCTTGGCAGCCCCATTGAGAGCATCTGGGTTAAAATAAAGGGGGCAAAGAATAAGACAAACATGGCGGTTGGAGTCTACTACTGACCACCCAATCAAGGAGAAGACGAGGATGAAACTTTTGAAAAGCAAATTGCCATTGTTTCAAGGAGGCATGATGTGGTAGTAATGGGTAACTTCAATTTCCCTGATATCTGTTGGGAGACTTATTCAGCCAAACATGGCCCCTCCAAGAAATTCCTGAGTTGTGCTGCTGATAACTTCCTCCTACAGAAAGTGGAGGAAGGAACTAGAGGATCGGCTATCCTTGACCTGATTCTAACCAACAGAGACAAGTTAGTGGATAAAGTGGCAGTTTCGGGAACTCTGGGGGAAAGTGACCATGTTATACTTGAGTTCTTGATTCTAAGGGAGCAAAAGCTGAGTGTAGCCAAACGCATACCCTGGATTTTAGGAAAGCCAATTTTAATAAATTCAGAACAATGATAAGTAAGGTCCCATGGCAAGCGACTCTAATGAGAAAAGGAACCCAGGATGGGTGGGAGTTTTTAAAAAAGGAAATTTTAAAGGCACAATTGCAAACAATTCCCACAAGGAAAAAAGGCAGAGGGCAACAGAAGAAGCCAATGTGGCTTCAAAATAAACTCAAAGATGACCTGAAAACAAAAAAGGACACGTAAAGGAAGTGGAAAGAAGGCCAGGCTACAAGGCAGGTACAGTACAGAACTACAGGCAGGTAGCACAGAACTGCAGAACTGCAGGAATAGTGTCAGGAAGGCTAAAGCTGAGAATGAGCTAAGGTTAGCGAGGAATGCTAAAAACAACAAGAAAGCTTTCTTCAGATACATGCATAGTAAAAGACAGAGGAAAGAAATGGTGGTTCAACTACGCAATGAGGATGGCAAATTGATAACAGAAGACAAGGAAAAGGCAGAAGTGTTCAATTCCTACTTCGGCTCAGTCTTCTCCCAAAAGAGGGTCTATGACCCCCCTGGCAAACATGAAGAGCAGATTGAAGGGGCAGGATTGCAACTTGAGATTGGTCAAATTGGGCCAATGGTCAAGGAGCACCTGATTACTCTGAACGAGTTTAAATCTCCAGGGCCTGATGAGCTGCATCCTAGAGTAATAAAGGAACTGGCAGAAGAACTCTCAGAACCTTTGAGAAATCATGGAGGACAGGTGAAGTGCCAGATGACTGGAGGAGGGCAAATGTTGTTCCCATCTTCAAAAAGGGCAAGAAGGAGGAACCTGGGAACTATAGGCCAGTCAGTCTGACATCAATCCCAGGGAAATTTTGGGAGCAGATTATAAAAAAGTCAGTCTGCAAGCACCTTGAAAGCAATGCAGTGATTACTACAAGCCAGCATGGATTTGTCAAGAACAAATCCTGCCAGACTAATCTTATCTCATTTTTTGATCGGGTAACCTCCCTTGTGGACTGTGGGAATGCTGTGGACATCATATATCTGGACTTCAGCAAAGCTTTCGACAAAGTGCCTCATGATATCCTGATTAGCAAGCTAGCTAAAAGCAGGCTAGATGGAACAACTATCAGGTGGATCCACAATTGGCTACAGAATCGGACTCAAAGAGTGCTTATCAATGGTTCCTTCTCAAACTGGGGAGAGGTAATGAGCTTGGTACCACAGGGCTCGGTCCTGGGCCCAGTGCTCTTCAACATTTTTATTAATGACTTGGATGAGGAGGTGCAGGGAATGCTTATCAAATTTGCAGATCACACAAAGTTGGGTGGAACAGCTAATACTCTGGAAGACAGAAACAAAATTCAAAGAGATCTCGATACGCTGGAGCGCTGGGCCGAAAACAACAGAATGAAATTTAATAGGGATAAATGCTAAGTGCTGCACCAAAGGAAACCAAATGCAGAGTTACAGAATGGGGGGCACTTGGCTCAACAATACCACAAGTGAGAAGGATCTTGGAATTGTTGTAGATCACAAACTGAATATGAGCCAGCAATGTGATGTGGCTGCAAAGAAGGCAAATGCAATTTTGGGCTGCGTTAATAGAAGTATAGCTTCCAAATCGCGTGAAGTGATAATTCCCCTTTACTCGGCACTGGTTAGGCCTCATCTTGAGTATTGCGTCCAGTTCTGGGCACCACACTTTCAGAAGGACGTAAACAAACTGGAGAGGGTTCAGAGGAGGGCAACAAGGATGATAAAGGGACTGGAAACAAGGCCCTATGAGGAGAGACTGAAAGAACTGGGCATGTTTAGCCTTCAGAAGAGGAGACTGAGGGGAGATATGATAGCACTCTTCCAGTACTTAAAGGGTTGACAGAGGAGGGCCAGAATCTCTTCTTGATCATCCCAGTTTGCAGGACACGGAATAATGGGCTCAAGTTACAGGAACCCAGATTCCACCTAAACATCAGGAAAAATTTCCTGACTGTTAGAGCAATAAGACAAATGGAACCAACTACCTAGGGAGGTGGTGAGCTCTCCCACTCTGGAGGCATTCAAGGTGCGGCTGGACAGCCATCCGGGGATGCTTTGACCTGGTTTCCTGCATCGAGCAGGGGGTTGGACTCGATGGCCTTGTAGGCCCCTTCCAACTCTACTTTTCTATGATTCTATGAACAAGGAGGAGAATTAGCATGAACATCAAATTCAGATCAGGATGGAATAGGGAAAACTTGGGGTAGAGTGTTATGGGATGACTTCAAACCTTCTGGGCTAAATCAGGGGAAAACATAGGTTACGGCTGGATTGAACTCCTCAAACTGCTGGTTCTCCTGAATTTGGAGGGTATTTTGGCATGTTCAGAAATAGCGGGTGCAGTTTCTGAGGTGTTGCAGGGGATTAAATATGTTTCAGAGAGCATTTGGGGGAGGGGGGACATACTGGCTGGCTTTCTTTCCTTTTTTTTTTTAAAAAATGAGCCAGTGGCAGGAACAGAGATCTGGATGCTGCGATGTTTTCTCCCCAGAGTGCCCCGGGAAAGATGCTAGCGCTAGCGTCCCTCCCAGTGCACTCTGGGAAGGAAGCATGATAGCAGAACACAGGAAGCTGCCTTATACCAAGTTTGTACCAAGTGGTCTACCTAGCTCAGTATTGTCTACATCAGCCTTCCCCGACCTAGTGCCCTCCAGAAGTTTTGGATGGCAACACCCAGCACTCTTGACCACTGGCCATTCTGGCTAGAGCTGCTGGGAGCTGAAGTCCAAAATGTCTGGAGGGCGCCAGGTTGGGGGAGGCTGGTCTGCACTAACTGACCATGGCTCTCCAGGGTTTCAGACAGGGGTCTTTCCCAGCCCTACCTGGAGATGCCCGGGATTGGACCCGGTACCTTTTGCATGAAAACCATATGCTTTGCCACTGAACTGTGGCCCTTCTGCTGTGACAGCCACCCTCAGAAAAGGAAACTGGCATGGTAAGTGCATCCTCCCCCTCCCCAAACCCCCAGAAAGTGTCTGTTTCCCAACCCCTCTGAAACTGCACCCCTGTTTCCGATGGTGCAGAAATGCCCCACCTCCAGTTCTTAGATCCTGAAAGTTATTACAAGGATGTGAAAGGAACTGACTGGGGAAGAAGACTGAAAATGCAGTAAACCAACAATTAAAAACTTCTATTAGCTATTAACAAAATTAAGGAGCTGTTCTTAGAGGGAGAGAGAAGTACCATGGCTGCTGCTTCTGCCAGATCCCTCCCTCCTGAGATGCTATTTAAGAATCACACAGTAATGCATTTAAGCACAATCCTCTTAAAGTAATAGTGTACCTCCCTCCAGCAGTCAGTCCTGTTTGGAAAGTGGGATGTATGGGAAGGATCAGGTTTTTTTCTGGCAAGATAATAAAGCCAAAGGGGGTAGGAGAGAACCCTACTAATCCTTCAGGTAGGTCAGGTCATATGTAACAGAGGATGGATATACCTTGTGTACTGCTGTGATAAGAAAGGGGAAACGACTAAGAAAAATGGATGCTGTGCATGCCTCCAGGACGCTTGAGGTAAAGTGACTTATGGGTTTGCTGTGTGAGAAAATGGAGAGAATGCTGGAGGAGGAACCTAATGGAGTTGGATTCCTCCCAAGCCATCCTCTCTTCACATGCTTTCCGTATCCATTGACAGTGTTACCATCCGCACTATGTTCAGCTATGTTGAAAAGGGTCATAGCTTTGGCTTTATCATTGACAACTCTCTCATTCTCCTTTGTCTCCAATATTTCATCCATAGCCAAGCTGTGTCACTTCTCCCTTTACAACATTCCCAAGATACAGCCCCTCCCCTCTGAGCTTTTATTATTTATTTATTTATTTCAGTTATATACCGCCCAATAGCCAAAGCTCTCTGGATGGTTTTCACAAAAACCAGGGATGGGGACTCGGACTCGAGGACTCGACTCGTGAGTCGGACTGAGTCCCCCCCTCTGACTTGACTCGGACTCGAGTCCCAATATTTTTAATGGGACTCGAGACTCGAGACCAAGGACTCTTCAACATCCCTGGGCTGTGCCAGAAGGAGTGGAGAGGAGTGTGATTACCAGCAAAGAGCGCATGGAAGCGAGGTGTGCCGCTGCTCGGCCACTATGGACGGCTACCAGGAGTGCAGCCCCAACAGTGTGTCAAGATTCATTTTGATTGATGTGTTGCGTACTTGGGAGAGGCAGAAGAAGGACCTGAGATTACTCTGTGTGGCTGCTCTGAGTGTGAAGTAGCCTTATTTTGTTGGGAAAAAACCCCATTGATTTTAATAGGGACTCGTGGAGTCAGCTTTAGGAGTGACTCGTGACTCGTGACTCATGAGTCACCGTTTTGGACCAAGGACTCGGACTCGGACTCGAGACTCGGGTCCAAAGACTCGTGACTCGACTCGTGACTCGAGACCAAGGACTCTTCAACATCCCTGACAAAAACACTAGCTTCCCTGTGGCCCTGCTTTCCCCTCTCATCTCCCAAGGTGGCGGCGGGGGGACAGTCCAACTGGAGCAGGCCCTGATGTTCCCTCTGCCTGCTCCTGCCTCCTTTGCTTATTTTCTACACGAGGCATTTATTGTGCACTCACCATTCCTTACTCCTGGTTGTTTACTGGTTCTTTAGATGACATCATGACCCTTCAGTTTCACTTCTGATTTTTTGAGCTCACTTTAGCAGGGGTTTTTAGAGTGAGGGAAATGGAATATTATTTGTCAAAGCAAACAAAAATGTACTTTCCTACTTGTGTAATTGCACTGTTCTGCTATAGCACAGCACCACCTAAAGCTTAGGTAGCAGAAAAGCAGGAAAGGAAAAGCTCTTTCTGTAGAGCTTGGATCTTAGTTCTGTGATGAAACCGAAAGTAGATACAGCAGATTAACAGCCTCATGTGGAAAAGCTCTCTGCAGCCTCAGCAAAAGCTCTAGTCCACACCCTGGTAATCTTTACTGCAATCTTCTTTCTCAGTTTTGTTCCAAGCAATGGCCACAGCAGTGTGAGAGTTCTGGATGAAGTACATGTCTCTCTGTGTGTTTCACAGCAAGATTTCAGGTTCAGGGAAAGCAGGGGAAAGTCCAGGTTTCATCAAGGCAAAGCACATTTGGGCACGGCAGGGCAGGATGCAGATAGCACCTGGACAGCTCCATGAAGAGCTTCAGTTGACACTCATAGGAGCAAGGCTCGAATGTTGCTTCAGCAACAAGCAACCCCAGACTGAGTCTTAACTAAAGCTGTAGGTCAATATGAGTGGATAGGTCCACCTCCAGTGAGAGAAGCCTCTTCAGTTAAAGGAGGCTAGCTTCGTTCAACAGCCATTGACTCCAGCAGCAGCGGGGAGACCATGATCCAATGAGGCTTCTAGGCTGGAGTCTTCAGAGTCAAAGGATACAACACAACCTCCTCAGGCAGAAGAGGTACTGGCAAAATGGGCTTCCCTTGTACGGGAACTTCCAGGGCAGTGGGGCTATTTGGGGCAAGCTGTGAGGGTGATTCCCTCTCCCACTCCAATACCTCCTCTACATCCATGGCCTTGTCCCCTGAAGATGGAGAGTTGTACCCTGGAATCATTGCCTCGCCTCGGTTCCCTTGTCTCTATCCAGCACTTTGCTGGCAGAACGATTCTCCTCTCTCATTGCTCTGAACACACAGCACTCCTCTTTAGATGCCTACACTGGCTTCCAGTCCATTTCCAGATCCAGCATCAGCTGTGTGTCCTTACCTTCAGAGCTTCCATGGACTCACCCCTTCACATCCCTCTGCTCTTATTTCCTGATCCATCCCTTCCAGTAACTTCCACTCCTCCAGCTCCACCACCCTCAGCCATCAAAAGCTCGCTTGACTTTATTATTTGTTGTCCTGCATGCTTGGAACTGCCTCCCAGAACACACCTGAGCGATGACACCTCTCTTACTTCCCTCAGATCCCTCCTCAAAACCTAATTTTTAATGTGAAGTCTTTGGTACAACTCCCTATTGATAAGATGATCAATAACACTTTTTTTTAAAAAATGCAATCTTTCTAAGTATTGTATCACAACTCCATTCTGAAACTGAGTCTTCCTGAAATATGCACAAGTACGGTTTCTGAATTCAGTCCCAAATTAGAAGAAAGATATTTGAGAACCAGACCAAAACTTGACTTTTCATGGAGACCTCTAGTGACCTTTTTAGGATATGTGAAAAATATTTTTTTAAGGTACACAAGACAGGCGTATGAACAGGTGGTGGATTGGTGGTGATTGGACATTTATATGGCCACCTGCCCAGACTCCAGACAGTCACATTCTTGCTATGGGTAGGATTCAAATGTGCTCCAGCACTAGTGCTAATGATGTTGCGCTATGGTAGACCAGTGCTTGTGTGATGTGACTAGTGCTCTCTAGGGCAACAGGGAAAAACTGTGATTTGCTGCTGAAATTCGGCACTGACACTGACTGGGTTTGCACAATACACAAAACCATGGTGCCTACAGTAAACCCTAGAACAAGCCATGCCTTTGAAGGTTAGTTTTGAAGCCATGGCTAAGAAATACTGACTGGGTCCGCACAACATGCTAGGCCACTGTGGCTTAGTGTCTTGTGTGAACCTAGTCACTGAAAAGCAAATTGCTGTTTCCCCCCATTGCCCTAGGAAGTGCTAGTTAGGTTGAGCATGCATTGGTTTACACTAGCTCAACATCATTAGCGCTAGTGCTGGGTCACACTTGGATCCTAATCTATGTATTTCCCAGTTTTGTATGTTATGACATCAACCCAGGAGTTTCTGCAATCATTTAAAGATAAGCTGTTAAAAAAAAAGGGGGTGGTGGTGGAGGCTTGAGTGTGCCAGTCTAGTTCAGCCTTCCCATACCTGGTGCCTTCCAGATGTTTTAGACTGCAACTCCCAGCATTCCTGACCATTGGTCATACTGGGAGGGGTTGATGGGAGTTCAAGCCCAAAACATCTGGAGGACACTAAGTTGGGGAAGGTTGATCTGGAGTTTAGATGTTTCTATCATTCAAATGATGTTCAAAAACTGTAATTTGACAAATGGTCGTCAGCAAGCGATTCTGTCAGACTAACAAAAAATACTGTTATTTTTGTATATCTTTGGAAATTACTCCAGAAAAACACTCTCTCTTAAGCTTTCTGGAAAAACAACAACAACTCGGTTGAACTATAAAGTGAAATAAGATGACTGAGATAAGTTATAGGTCAGACAGATGTGAGGATATAACTTTGAACTGCGCTCAATCCTTTTTTTAATGATATTATAAAATATCAACATGAAGTTTATGAATCAAGCAAATCTTCTTTTTTTTAATGGTAGAGAGTGGGAGGGAAAGTAATGCTAAAGCAGGCATTTGATTTGAAATAGCTGTAGCATGCAAGTAGAATATTCCAGAATGTTAACTTAAGATGCTTTTATGTTTCTGCTGAACCCCTTTAAGTGATAAGTCAACAGTAGTCTACACAAATGGATTATCAGATCTGAGCAACAGCAAGAAAAGCTGCACATAGATATGGCTCAGACTTAGGAGGAGTGAGATACAGAACTGAAAAGTCTGCCTATGAGATAAGATGTTATCCTGTAGTATTAAGGGAATCAATGGTTCTGTTAAAGGGCCAATGATCTTCTCATTTTTGAACAAGTCCAAGTGTTGTTTGGCTTATTTTCTAGATAGAGGGCCCCACGCTTGAAACAGCAAACATCAGAAAATGAAAGGGAAGTTGATTGGGCAAGATGAGTGTGCATCTCCCATATAAAACCAGTAAAAGCTTGCAGTAGCACTGTGTAAAATAAGGGCTTTCCCAAAGATCAGTGCCCGGTTTCAAGCTGCACTTCAGAACTGGGAATGGGGATGGGGAAAGGATCTTGGTCTTATACAATCTTACACAATCAATCAGGTCTGATCAGCAAAATCTCCAGTTAGACCACCTCATGTAATGGGGCTGAGAGAGAATGTTGAGAAGGCTTGGCTAGATGGACCACTGATCTGGGTCAATATAAGGTCAGGTTCAGCCTACACCATCAACATTCTTGAGGTTTTCTCACATGAAAAGGCACTCATAAGAAAATAAGAAAAACCCTGTTGGATCAGACCAAAGGCCGAGCTAATCTAGCATCCTGTTTCCCACATTGGCTAAGCAATGGGCTTCCCTTGGGAAGCCCAAGAGCTGATATAAGAACAATAGCTTTCTCCAATTGTGTTCCACAGCTTCTTAACCTGGAGGCTGCATATAGCCATCATGACCAGCAGTCACTGATATCCTTATCCCCTATGAATTTGTCTATTCCCTATTTACAGTAATCTGCACTACTGTCAGGGCAGGCCCTGGCTCCCTTTGTAGGCAAGCAATTAAGTCGTATTTCCAGTCAATTACCTTTATTATGCAAACTACAAACAAACAGGCATGGCTTCAGGCTACAGACATTCCAAACAAGCTTTGCATAACACAGAATCCTTAGCTTCAATTAGTTCCCTAGGTCAGAGCACCATGAAAGAGAGTTGTTACAAAATTAATCCTGTCTGCTACAGTTTACTGTTGTGAAGCTGAGCAGTCCTGCCCTCAAAGTGGGTCTGTCCACATGGTCAGCTCCCTGGCTGCAAGTCTCTTTGGGTGCTGAGTCACCCTGCGCGTTGCCCCTCCCTTTTCATCTGATGCCTAACGTGTCCCGTATTTCCGCCCCCTCCTCCCCTTCATTAGGGACCTGCGTTCCTACAGGTTCAGAAGGCCCAGCTTGGCAGTCCTCTGAAAGATTAGATGCCAGCTGGATTTCCTCCTCTCTGCCCTTGCTATTCTTCCTGGATTTCCTGCTCCCTCACCCTTGGCGTCTTGCCAGCACCTTCCCTCTCCCCCTCCTCGTCTGACTCAGAATCAGTTCCCATGTCTTCTTGGGGCGCATCCGCAGAGGTGCTGGGCCCAATCCTTACAGCTAGTGACCTTTGTAACATTCATAGCATTGTGGCTGTGAATTCAGTAAGAACTATGCACTATATATACGCCAGTGTGGCGTAGTGGTTAGAGTGTTTGATTGGGACCCAGGAGATCTGGGTTCTAGTCCCCACTCAGCCATGAAACTCACTGGGTGACTTTGGGCCAGTCACTGACTCTCAGCCTAACCTACCTCACAGGGTTGTTGTGAGGATAAAATGGAGAGGAGGAGGAGGAGGAGGAGGAGAATTATGTAAACCGCCTTGGGTTCCTTGCAGGAAAAAAGGCGGGGTATAAATATAATAAAATAAATAAATATGTCAAAACATATCCTGGAGGTAGCATATAGCCAAAAAGAATAATAGCTACTGAGGAGCCTTATTATCCATGAATTTGTTTAGTTCTTCTTATAACGCTATCTAGTTTGGTGGCTGTCAGCACATCGTGTGGCTGCGAATTCTATAGTTGAACTATGCATTGTGCATGTGCTATGGGGTTTGCTTTCTATGTAGTGTTGATGTTTGGTGATGTCTCCAAGGGAATTTTGCCTTCCTGACAGACTGAATGCGATTTGCTGCCCTGACCAACTGTTTTTCTTAATTTTCTCAGATTCCTTGGTATAGTAATGCTTTTATCTAACATTGCTTTAGCTTTGCCATGTCAGTTTTTTGCTTGATGGGGTTCTGATAGAAAGGCCATCCAACTAACCACCTGAGAGGAAACAAGAGGGGGAAGTCCAGCTGAAAGAAGCAGAGGCCTATTCTTCTCTCTCTCTCTCTCTCTCTCTCTCTCTCTCTCTCATGTTTCTGTCACACAGGATGGAAGGCCTTCCACGACCATATTAGGGGTGGTGGTGAAGTTCAGCTGAACCTGGCCTCCCTCTCTTTCACAGGGCAGTTAATCTTACATGGCCAGTTGTGGTGGTGGTGGGATTAGTGACAGCCCAGCTGACCCAGGAGAAAATGTGTGATGATACCTTCATCTCCTTTTCCTGGTTTATTTATTCATTTATTTAATTTATACCTATCTTTCTACCTGGAAATGGCACTCAAGGCAACTTAAAAGCATAATTAAAACAATCATAGAACAAATGTAATAAAAACACACAATTAAAAACAACAACACCATCCTGGTTCTCTTTCACATGAGCAGCTGGTGCAGGGGAGGGGACATGTTTTTTTTTTATAGGATTTCTCTCTGGGAAATATGCAGGTCTATGTGAAAATTAACAGGATCAAACCCTAGAGCCAACTGTTAAGGTAGAATAAGTGAGACCACCATCAACTTATTTATAAAGTGCTACAACATAATTATCCTGGTTCTTCATCCAGAATTTCCTTCGGTGTTTACTGGAAGTTTCATTATTTTGTTCCCCACTGGTCACTGAAAGATTTCCGTCCACAGGCTCTGTCAGAAATGAAGAGTTGCTTTGCCCCTGGATTCTCAGTAGTGGCAAAGTGGTTGCAAACCTACCATTATATTCTCTCAGCAGTTTATTACATCCCTCCGGGTACAGTCAGTCTAAACTAAATAGGCAAAGACATTCACTTAAGAGTCAAGTATGGTGCAGAAGGGACACTAACACAGAGCGAAATTCAAGCTGTAGTGCTTTTGTTCTGATGCATCTTAGTCAAGTTCTTGCTTTTTCTACTGCTTCCACTCTTGATGACAATTCCATGCCTCCTAAAAACATAGTGAGTAATACAAACAGTTGTGACTCACTCTTTCAGTTCTTCTTTCTACCCTGGTCACATGCTTTGATATATGTTGTTATTGGTGAAGTCTGGTTTTTATTTGTTTCTTTGTTTTACAGTTTGGTATTCTGTCTGGGAAAGCCAGGCACTTTTCAAAGTTCGCCATTGTCCATAATAAGTGCAAGCAGAGGCGTAGCGTGGGGGGTGCAGGGGGGGCCGGCCGCACCGGGCGCAACATCTGGGGGGGGCGCGCTCGCGCCTCCTCGGCTGCTGCCTGCCGTCCGCTTGCTTCCGCCGCCGCCGCCGAGGCAACTGGGGAACCGCCTGCATACTTGCAAACGGCAGCAGCGACGCCCCTCCTCGCCGCTCCCCCCACCCTCCACCCCCAAGGCTTCGCGGCTGCTCCCAACTTCGCTCGACCGGCCTTGGCGCTGCGCTGGAGGAGCCACCACCGTGAGCGCAAGGAGGAAGGGCCCCGCCCGGAGGAGGGGGAGAAGGGGGAGAAGCCCGCCACCAGTTGCGCGCAAGTCGAGGCGCACAAGCACGGTGCACGGCGCCTGAGCGCGCTTGCCTCGGCTCCAAGCGGCGCCCAAGCAGCTCTCCCTGGCGGCGGGAACTCTCGCTGCAGCACGCAGGAGCCCAGAAAGAAAAGAAAATTCCTCTCAGACACAATTTCCCTAAACGGAGTGAAATTTCCTTCAATGTAGAAACCTTCACATTTGGGCATTCCTGTTCGCCACAGCCCTTGTCCCCAGCTGTTCAGGGGCAGAAGGAAACTAGGAAGTTGTGTCGGTGAAGGGAGAGTTGATCTGTACGGGGGGGGGCTAGCTCCCCCCATTTTTCTGCCCCCTCCTAATTTTTTTAAAACAAATAATAAAATGTACTAAGCAATTTTAGAAAACCAACAAGAAAGCCTTTGTTTTTCTTCTTAAAGGTACAGATGCTATTATTTGGGGGCAGTGCCACAGCGGGATCTGCCCAGATATTCCTAATGATACATATCTGAGATGAAGGAATATTTTTACGTATGTGAACAGTTGCACATACTTTTTAAGAAGGGGCATGTTGCTCAGATTTATAAAGGCTGTTCTTTAAAATTCCTGTTGGTTCACATGGACACTGGGACTGGACACTTGGATTCAGATGAAGAATTCATTCTTTCTATACTCAAATTAATCAATCAATGCATCTAACCCTTATGAAAAATTTTGTCATCAAAAAACTGAAGCTATTGGATTGCTCAGTAGTCTTCCTTTCCCCTTCCTTACTGAAATTATTCTAAAAGTACTGGGATATCTTAAAGCTGTAACATCAGTGCAGGCAGCAGCAGCAGCAGAATCTGGATATTAAGGCAGCATTGAATCTGTGCTGGAAGGTAGTTGCAAGAAATGCAAAATGATACTGTTTTCAACAACATTTCTGAAGCAGCCAAGAAAGCATGTGAATCTGCTGACCATGAAGCACCATCAAAACGTCTATGTAAAACTCCCTTGGACATCAGGAAAGCTGATTATAATAAACTCAGAGTACAGGTACGTAGGATTCCATGGCAGGAAAACCCAACAGGCAGAGGAGTTCAAGAGGTGGGGGGATGCTTATCAAATTTGCAGATGACACAAAATTGTATGGGATAGCTAATACCTTAGAAGGCAGAAATAAAATTCAAAATGATATTGAAAGTTTAGAAGACCGGGCAGAAAATAACAGAATTTTAACAGATACAAGTGTTTAACAGAGAGCAAGTTCTTTGCTTAGGAAAAATTAATAAAATGCACAGCACAGGTATAAGATGGGGGCTTGGCAATAGTACGTGTAAAAAGGATCTTGGAGTTGTAGTTGATCACAAGCTGAATATGAGTCAGCAGTATGATGTGGCTGCAAAAAGGGCAAATTCAATTTTTGGTTGCATCAACAGAAGTATAGTTTCAAAAGCATGGGAAGTGATTTATTTATTTATTTATTTATTATATTTATCAATCGCCCATCTGGCCAGGTCACCCGGCCACCCTGGGCGATGTACAATTAAAATACAACAAAACAACACAATAAAATATAATAATTAAAACAATATAAAAAATTCTCATTAAAAACCTAACCCACCCCATATTCCCGCCTGAACAGCCATGTTTTTAATGCACGGCGGAAGCTCATCACGGAGGGGGCATGGCGAAGGTCACTAGGGAGGGAGTTCCATAATGTGGGGGCCGCCACAGAGAAGGCCCTCTTCCTAGTTGTGAAAGAAGTTTCTCAAAACTTAAACTAATTAAAACATATCAGAGATCTACAATGAGCCAAGAAAGACTGAGTAATCTAGCAATACTGTCCATTGAGAGAGACTTTAATGTAGATTTCAATTCCGTTGTTGAAAAATTTGCGCTAATTAAAAGCAGGCGAATTTAAATTAATCTGTATATTATATACAGATTGATATCTTGCACTTCTATTAAAGAATTACAATTAGAGGTACAGGATTGAGGAAGTTGGCTCCATCTAGCCCAGTCTTGGATCATCTCCAGGGTATGGTTCCATTTTGATGTTTAGTTTTTGTTCTTGATATTTTTTGTTGTTTACGATGGTTGTGAGACGACATATAATAGCATGGCCCATGCTAGGTTACTACATTTGTAGATTTGTATTCATAGACCTGCTGAAAATGTGGAGAATGTGTAATGCATGTTCACACTCAATAAAGTGTTTGAAAATAAACTTGTATTTAGATGCATTTTACTTTAATTACATCAGTATTTTCATAACAAAAAATACATGTGCTTAGGGGGTAAGGGTTTCTTTAACTAATCTAGTGGAAGAGACTCGGGTGCTAAAATCCACGGGTTAGGGGGCGCAAATTACTTGCCTTGCCCCGGGTGCTGACAACCCACGCTACGCCACTGAGTGCAAGTCATAAAGAAATAGCAGCATACCCTAAAACATAAAGAAATACATTGGGGGGGGGATGGAAAAATAGAACAAGGGAGAAAGGAGAATTAATCACACCTGTGCTTGCTGGTCATATTACTCTTTCCGTTTCTGTTCTCAAAACAGAATTAGTTCTTTCTCTGGCCCTCGCTATTTAAAGTGGCACAGGACTCTTTGCCTGTGGACTGCAGCAGACTAATATTTATTTATTATGTTTTAATCCTACCCTTCCTCCAAGGAGTATAGGGAAGCATGGCTCTCCCCTCACCCATCTAGTTTGCACAACAACTCTGTTAGGGTAAATTAGGCTAAGAGGTAGTAACCAGCTCAAGGTCACCCAGCACGCTTCATGGCTGAGTGATGATTTGAAGCTGGATGGATAGACTTGATCCTAGTTTGACAGACTTACCACTATAGAATCATAGAATAGTAGAGTTGGAAGGGACCCACATAAGGCCATCAAGTCCAACCCCCTGCTCAATGCAGGAATCCAAGACCAAGTGTCAAAGCATCCCTGACAGATGGCAGTCAAGCTGCACCTTGAATGCCTCCAGTGTGGGAGAGCCCACCACCTCCCTAGGTAGTTGGTTCCATTGTCATATTGCTCTAGCAGTCAGGAAGTTTTTCCTGATGTTCAGCCGGAATCTGGCTTCCTGTAACTTGAGCCCATTATTCCATGTCCTGCACTCTGGGATGGTCAAGAAGAGATCCTGGCCCTCCTCTGTGAGACAACCTTTCAAGTACTTGAAGAGCGCTATCATATCTCCTCTCAGTCTTCTCTTCTGAAGGCTAAACACACCCAGTTCTTTCAGTCTCTCCTCATAGCAGTTTTCAGTCCCCTGATCATCATTGTTGCTCTCCTCTGAACCCTTTCCAGTTTGTCTGCATCCTTCGTAAAGTGTGGTGACCAGAACTGGATGCAGTACTCAAGATGAGGACTAACCAGTGCTGAGTAGAGGGGAACTAGTACTTCACGTAGAGATGTGCGCAGAGCTCGATCGGGGGGGGGGAGTGAGGCGAACTCGCTGGCCTCGATCCCCTGAGCTCCATGCGACTTACCTTTCCCTGGCTCGGCTCATGCCCTGGCTCGGCTCACAACCAGCGCTATGTTTTTTATGTTAAAAACAGCATAAAATATTTTATGCTGTTTTTAACATAAAAAACAAAGTGCCGGTTACGCAAATCACGTCCATTTTAAGGTAGTTTACCCTGTTTTTTACATAAAAAACGTAGTGCCAGGGCCCTGGAAGTGTAGCGCTGGGGACCCGGAAGTCCAGCGAGCACCTCAGCTGCCGCTCGCAGGGTGCTTTATTTATGCCACCCAAAATAGCATTTGTCTTTTTTGCAGCTACATCACATTGATGGTTCATATTCAGCTTGTGATCTACAACAATTCCAAGATCCTTCTCGCTTGTAGTATTGTTGAGCCAAGTATCCCCCGTCCTATAACTGTGCATTTGTTTTCTTTTTCCTAGGTGCAGAACTTGGCATTTATACCTATTAAATTTCATTCTGTTGTTTTCAGCCTAGCGCTCCAACCTATCGAGATCACTTTGAATTTTGTTTCTGTATTAGCTATTCCTCCTACAGAAAGTGGAGGAAGGAACTAGAGAATTGACTTACGCTGGCTCAGCTTGTCTGAGCATGGAAAGCTAAGCAGGGTCAAGCCTGGTTGTTACTTGGATGGGAGACCGCTCCTCTAGTTTCCTGCATTGAGCAGGGGCTTGGACTCCATAGCCTTGTAGGCTCCTTCCAGTTCTATGATCTATGAAATCTATGATTCTAACCAGCAAAGATGACTTAATGGATAAAGTGGCAGTCACAGGAACCCTGGGGGAAAGTGACCATGTTATACTTGAGTTCCTGATTCTAATGGAAGCAAAAGCTGAGTGTAGCCAAACGCGTACCCTGGATTTTAGGAAAGCCAATTTTAATAAACTCAGAACAATGATAAGTAAGGTCCCATGGCAAGCGACTCTTAAAAAGGAAATTCTAAAGGCACAATTACAAGCAATTCCAACAAGGAAAAAAGGTAAAGGACAACAGAAGAAGCCAATGTGGCTTCACAAAAAGCTTAGAGATGACCTGAAAACAAACAAAAAAAAGGACACATATAGGAAGTAGAAGGAAGGCCAGGCTACAAAGGAAGAGTACAGGCAGGTAGCACAGAATTGCAGGGATGGTGTCAGGAAGGCTAAAGCTGAGAATGAACTGGGTTACCAAGGGATGCTAAAAGCGACAAAAAGACATAGTAAAAGACAGAGGAAATAAATGGTGGTTCAGGTTCAGCTACTCAATGAGCATAGTAGAATGATAACAGATGATAAATAAAAGGCAGAAGTGTTCAATTCCTACTTTGGCTCAGTCTTCTCCCAAAAGAGGGACTATGACCCCGCTGGCAAACCTGAAGTACAAGCTGAAGGGGCAGATTGCAGCTTGAGATTGATAGACAAATGGTTAAGGAACACCAATTACATTGAATGAGTTCAAATCTCCAGGGCCTGATGAACTGCATCCTAGAGTAATGAAGGAGCTGGCAGAAGAACTCTCAGAACCACTGTATCTTTGAGAAATCCTGGAGGACAGGTGAAGTGCCAGATGACTGGAGGAGGGCAAATGTTGTTCCTATCTTCAAAAAGGGCAAGAAGGAGGAACCTGGGAACTACAGACCAATCAATCTGACATCAATCCCTAGGAAAATTCTGGAGCAGATTATAAAGCAGTCAATCTGCAAGCACCTTGAAAACAATGCAGTGCTTACTAGAAGTCAACATTTGTCAGGAACAAATCCTGCCATTCTGATCACATATTTTGATCGGGGTAACCTCCCTTGTGGACTGTGGGAATGCTGTGGACATAATATATCTTGACTTCAGCAAAACTTTTGACAAAGTGCCCCATGATGTCCTGATTAGCAAACTAGCTAAAAGTGGGCTAGATGGAACAACTATCAGGTGGATCCAGAGTTGGCTACAGAATCGGACTCAAAGAGTGCTTATCAATGGTACCTTCTCAAACTGGGGAGAGGTAATGAGTGGGGTACCGCAGGGCTCAGTCCTGGGCCCAGTGTTCAAGCTTGTTTTTGGGTGTGTGATTGTATTCAATACTATTAATGCTGTGGAAATTTGCTATTGTAATGCTGCAACCCTACGCACGTTTACCTGGGTGTAATCCCATTTAACATTGGCTGGGTTCAGACAACAGGATAACCCACACTCGAGGGTTGTGGTTGAACTGTGGGTTGTTCTTGAAACATGGGTTATTGTGTTGTCTGAACCCAGCTGCACTAACAAGCCATGGCTTGTTAACCATGAACAACCCATGAAGAGAACCCATGGTTTGTTGTTCGGTTGTGAACTGTCGGTTATTCACCATGATTTGTTATCTTGGCTGGGTTCAGACAACACAAGAACCCATGTTTCAACAACAACCCACACTCAACCCATACTCAAGCCTTGAGTGTGGGTTGTATTGTCTGAACCTTGTCATTGTGACTGGGTTCACATGATCAGCAGGCAGTTAACAAGCTGTGATAGCTTGCTAACTATGCTGCACATGCTGGTCATGTGCTATGATGATTTGCATAATTATCCTCAGCAGCATGGCTTGTTGTGTGGTGCGAACCCAGCCAAGGTGGCTTCTTGCCACAGGTGACAAGCCACCCAGAACCCCACAACAGCCCGATTGTGAGAACCGGGCCAGTTTCAGCACCTTTTAAAAATCCATCTGTTTGCACAAGTGATTTTATTTATTTATTTATTTATTTTAATAATTGCTTTTAATAACTGCATTAGTAGATTTTTCTATTTTCATTTTTCTATTTATTTTAATGGTTGTCTCAATACATTTTGTATACTGCCCTGTGATTTGGGAATGAAGAATTATATATAAATATTTTTAATAAATAAACATGAATCGGTTGTGCTGCACAAGTAATAATAACTAAGGCTGCAATCGTATGCTCCATGGGAGTGCACACTAGCAAACTCATATTGTCATGTATAGGATTGCACTGAAAGAGTTATAATGTGTCTTTAATACAAGCGGCAGGATTTGAAAATTGCATGCTGCAAATATTTATATATATATATATATATATATATATATATATATAAAGAGTTTTTATTTTCGAAGCTGTATTATATATATATTTACAGCATTTTAACCCCCTCTTTAGCCAGAAAAGGCTCCCAGAGTGGCTTACAAGGATTAATCCTAGACATCTTTTACTTACATGTTTTATTAGATACATTAATATTATGTATATCTTTTGTTTTAAAGTGTACCAATCTTGTTTGCAACATATTTTGTGAAGAAATTATGATACTAAGGGCGCAATCCTATGCATGTTTAGACAGAAGAAAGTCCTACAACTCTCAGCTTTCCCCAGCCCTAAATGCTATTTGTTATATGTAGTCTCTCTCCAAAGTTTTAAAAAAAAAAGATACTACCCACTAGAGTTGGGGTTGGGGATGGAGAAATAAGTTGGTTTCTAGAGTGTATAACTTTAATTTCCATTTCTTGTGCTTCTTTTTTATAACCTTAGTAATTTTAATATGACATTATGAATTGTGTGATATTAAATTATAGGCAATTGTAGAACAAGGCACTTAGCAAAGCAGACAACATTTACAACACATCATTCATGTCAGTATTTAATAAAAAAATGAATAGCAATTGAAGATGAAATATTGTGATTTTAAAATACTCAAAGCCACTATTATAGTGTATAGTATATAATGATGCACACATATGAGAGAGAGAGAGAGAGGAGTCTTCTTCAGGCACAGGTAGCTCATTCTGTGAGTGGGAGAACAGGACCATGCCCTGCCCTCAATCACATCCTTGGAGCCCGCCATGTTTGAGACATAAAGTCTGAAGTGGAACGCCTGCTCTGTGTGTGTAGGTTCTGCAGGGCTGGCAGCAAAGGGTCGGCATGGTCGGGCACCTGCCAAGGGCCCACACCCCAGCCACACCCTCTTCTTCTTCACCATAGCAACCTACTTGTTTGCCCCTGTTGCTCTGGCCCCAGAGGAAGTGAGCAGTGGTGATGGGGAAGGAGCAGCAGTCACTGCCACTGCCTGATTACCCATTGGCTCTCTGCCAGGCAGGCAAACAAGCAGATGAGGAAGAAGACCAACAATTGATGATAATGGCGGTGAAGAAGTAGACACACTAGGCAAGGGAGCCCATTGAGGGTGTCTTGCCCAAGGGCTCTATGAAACCTGGAACCAGCACTGTGGCTATTGATATGATTTTAGAAACCTGGGTCACAGATCACACAGGATTCTAAATTGCATGGAGAGTCTACATGTGTACAGCAAACACTCCACTTTAGACTTTCTCCCTCCAATGAATGGAAGGCGGCATGGCTTGGTGATGGGGATGAGGCAAAGGGGGTGGAAGCTAATGTGTGGCATTTCTCCCTCATAGTGCCCCGTAATGTTGCTGGGCCAAGGGCATTGTGCACCATGTAAATGGTGCAGCAAGTGGCAGCAGCAGCAAAAGAAAACTTGGGGGCGGGGGAGATGCTGTGCTACTGCCATTGCTAATGCTGAGCCCCACCACCTGTTGGAAAATTTCTCCTCCCCCAGGGAGTTTGTGACAATGGCTGTGAGAAGGTAGACTTGCTGAGTGAGGGGGCTCATTGCAGTGTCTTGCCCAAAGGCCTCAAATGCCTGAGTTAGCACTGCATCTCACCATAGTATAGACAACTGTGACCAGGTGACTTGTGTGCCTTGGTCAATCTGCTCTCCAGGTGCTATGGATGGGCAACTTGAAGGCTCAACTCTTCATTCTGAAGTTTCTTTATCTTGAAACCAGACTTGGACTAGACAGCCCATCAAACAGAGGATGCCTTGAAAACAGAGGATAGTTCTCTGGCAGCCCTTCAAATAGAGGACTGTCCTCTGTAAAAGAGGACACTTGGCCACCTTAGTAAGCAGTCCATCATTCCTGGAAAAACCAACGCCTTCTCCAAATTGTGTTCACTGACTTTGAAAATCACTTGATAATTAACATTTGGTGCCAACTCTGATTATAAATTTGGAGTTTCAGATACCTGTGGAAAACCGATAAACGTGTCTTCCTAGCATGTCTGGAGTATGCTTAAAATATAGGTAGATCATTATTAATGATATCTAAGTAAGAACTTACTTTATTTGATACTGAAATCTATTCAGCTATATACATTTAAAATGCTAGTTTATTTATATTTTAAGTATATATCTCCCCTTCCTATATTATGCCCTATAAGGTTTATGTTTTATGCAGCATGTTTTTCATTGTTATAGATGAATTATAAATTAAAAACCATTTACACTGATCCTTCAATAAACCCTTAGATGTGACATTGCTCCTGAGATTAATATAACTTTCACGTTGACATCCCTAGCATCTGTTTCCTGCTAAGAACTGCTTGTTTTGTTCCCATTTCTGCTTAAGCAGGCAAATGTACTAAATACCAATATATATATTTAGTACATATTTAGATTTATAAGGACTATGATGCCTAACACTCTGTCTTCCAGAGCCTTCCAACCGACTGCCTCAGCAAGCATGCTAAAAGTTACATGCCTCTTCAAGTTTATTCCACTTTTTATGGTGGTGCTGAAAACATGATTATTTTTATAGTCCCAAACCTCTGATTAGTAAGATGAACAAAAGTGCCTTTGGTATTGATGATACCATCAGACGCGACAGTAAGCCCGTTAATAAATTAACCACATTGCAACTTGTCTGTACATAAACGAGCATTTTGGCGGTTGTTTAAATGGGAAAACATCCTGATGGGCTGAAATCTAATTCTGGGAGTTACACAGGTTTTGTGCACGTAAAGGAAAGGCAATTAGCACTAGCTGAGAGTTTTTATTTTCGAAGCTGTATTATGAGTACACTCACAGTTATCAAGTTAAAAATAGCAACCTGGAGACGATGGTAATGAGCTCTCTTATAATAACCAACTACCCAATGAGAGCGGAACCCTTTTTTCTAAAAGCCACTTTCATTTCTCACTCCCTTTTTGCTTTTTGTTTTAGAGTGTACGTTATCCCAGTAAGCTATTCTTTGTACAGATGACCTGTCCCTGAAGAGGGCTATCACTAGCAGTCTTTAAAATGAAGAAGGTTTTCTAAATTAATTTTTTTTAAAGTGGGGGGAGGGCGGTGGCTTTAGTATGGATGGCTGGACCTAGAAAGAAAATCTGGATTTTTCCTCTAACAATAAGAGGTGAAATACAGTTAGGCAGCACAATTTCACAACAAAAGCCCTGCAAACTGCAAAGTGGTGCATAGCTTTCGTTGTGGTGACTTTCCTTGTCAGCTTTTTGCATTGTTGATCAATTTGCTGTCCTGCTGCGGTCAGGGCTTTACCAATAGTCTAGGAAGATCCCATGACTGGCATTCTGCCGTTTTAAAAAGCATCTCCATTGCTACACTAAAGAATTTGAATCTCTAAATCAGCTGGGATAGCTGTTGGCTTCATTTATTATTAGTGGGTAGGGAAGAAAGAATATTGAACAGTAATTAGAAGCTCGTAAAATGCTGCTGGAGCAAACTTGAAAAGGTCAGTTTCCAGGCAAGAAACATTTCAAAGACAGTGTCTTAATTCTTCTTCTTCTTTTTCTTGTATCTTACTTGGTGTGTTGTTAACAGCAGTATTTCATTTCTTTCTTTGAACAAGCCAAAGTTTGGAGTATGCTATCCTTTTGTTTCTAACCCTGGGAGGAAGCAGTGATTGTGTGAGAATTCTGTTGCCGTACAAGACGTTACACAACGTTAATGCTAACCTTTCTAATTTGTTGTTACTGTTAGATTTTAATTGTTAAGTGTGAAGGGAAAGCTTCTGAACAGTGTGAAACATAGAAGAAGCAGTGTACATATTCTCTAAATGCAGCACTTAAACTTTAAGCAATGCTTTTCAAAGGTCTCGGTTTAAGCTGGTGTGAAAGAAAGTGAGAAAATTGAGAATATGGGTGTGCTTTTGAAAATAGGAAGAGGCAACTTTGAAGAAAAGAAAAGAAAAGAAAAACACTATTTTTGCCGAAGGAAAAGATTAACATGGTTGAGGGAAATTTCCTCTAAAATTAATTGTAGGAATTATATAGTTGTAAGGATATGCATTTAGGTTAATTGACAGAGGGCTAAGATCTTTGAAATATGGACTAGAGAATTAAGGGACAGCTGTCAGGTACAGTATAAACAAAAGCCCAAAAGTCAGGACTTAGAAGCAAAGGGATAATTGAATGTACTGGCTTGTGGGTGTTTAAATAATGGGAGGTGTTGAAGGATTAGGGCTTCCGTTTGTCTTCATTGTTAGTTCTGGAAGGCAACTAAGGCAGCTATCCTAAACAGACTTACAAGGGAGTAAGCTCCATTTAACACAGTGGGACTTACTTCTGAATAAACACGTATAGGATAGACTGTTTGAGTAAGATTTAGCTTTTCTTATGTGCCTGCTTGTCAATAGTAGGTTCATACCATATGATATGGTGCCCATGTTCCAAAATTCAAACGTCTTTTTTGACCACTAAATGGTGACCCCACTGGACGCGGTAATCCAGTCAGGGGAGAAAGAGGTAGACTATGTTTAGGGCACCTTTTCTAGCCCCCTCCCCATACGGGGTGAGCAGAGTGGATCCTAAATAGGGCTGCTCAGTCATGGATACAGCTGCCGAGCTGCTCGACTACCTCGTTCCTTGAACAGGGCGACTGAATCTGCATCCACCGCCCATGTGCTGGTCCATGACTAGGGGCTTCCGGATTCACAGTCCTGCCCCCGTTGCCATTCGCCAGTCGCCATGGGACTTTTTTTGTTTGTTTGTTTGGGTTGGAAGACGCCTGTGCGTGAAACTGTTTTATGTGGGGAGATCGGTGCACAAATGAATCACCACACAAACTTGACAGAGTACAGCAATGATCCAATGGCACGGTTACCATGATGATTGGAAAACCATTCTCAGCTGTAGCCTTCACCCGCCTTCACAGCCGTTGTAATCTAGGTTTAATTATCTTCCACCTGTTCTGCCATTGAGGACTTTATGTTTTGGATCGTTCTTTGTCTGGTTCCTCTCCCCGGACCTTACCGCCATGGGTGACCCTACTAGGAGTACATAGCTCCCGACGGCATTGCTCACAGGGTTCATCGGAACACGCAAGTGCCAACTGGAGGCTGGATATTAAAGATGGACTTGTTCTAAGCAGCTAAGAAACAGAAGTTCAATTAATGAATTTTATTTCATGCTTAGGGATTTACCTAAGGTCTAGGTTCAAGGTCTTGGCTCTCAGGAAGGAATTGCTTGAATAATAAACTGCCTGGAGGATTTTATTCTTCTGTTGTGATGTAAGATACAGCTTGCTTCTTTGACCCACCTAGTTTTGTTTGATTGACTTACACAGATTCCCTGTCCAACAGCCATCTTTAGCATAGTACATGTTGACCACTACTGCTGCCTATGTCTAAATCTTATGTCAACCTAGTGATGCACACAGCTGAAAATGGTGCCCCTGTTTCAAGTTCTCCCCTCTGTCTTGTAACGTGTAGGCAAGAACCCTCAACCCACGACTGTGACTCACATCATTGGCTGCTAGTTCTGCTGTGGGTGGGGAGTCTCACAACATGATGACATAGGTGATGGGGTCAGTCTTTCTATTGTCAACACATTATGAGGGAATGGGGAGAACTTGGCACAGGACTAGTTCCATTTTCAGTGGCATGCCCATGGCTGTGCGTGTGTAATGTGAAGTGTGAGATTATACAGAGGATTCGCTCAGGAAAAAAATGCTTGAAAACTTTGAAGAAATGTATCAGGTACTGAGATGCTCCTGTGTGCCAGGAGAAATATAATGAGCCACCTGGAAGAAGATTAGAAAGGATGTTTAATTTCTTTTCACATGAGATCATTTGGACACTCACATATGAGGGGTAGTAAGGGTTATGGTGTAATCTCCTGCAAATAGAGAGCTTTTCTATGTCCCCACATTTTAATGTTTTTGCATTAAAATGTTAGCTGTTGATGTACAGTCCAAAAGGCATTTGGGTTGTAAAGCTGTAGAAACAATAATGATGGTGTGTGTTTTCATTTCTTACCATGAAGGCATCATGACTTCTTACTATGATTCAAGGATAGGAAATGAAAGTTTGCTTTAGATTTAGTCTGTTTTTAATTTCATTTGTTTGAGATCATTTAGAGTTAAAGCAATTGCCTATCTATGGAGCAGTGTTGCCTACTCTTCCCTTGCAATCACTTTGTTTTGCTTTTTATGATTGTTTTCACCTGGCTGAAGTGATGGCAGAACCTTTTATTAGACTTAGGACACAGTCCTATGCAGGTTTAGACAGAAAAAAGTCCTAGAACTCCCAGCATTCCCCAGAGGCTGGCTGGGGAAAGCTGGGAGTTGTAGGACCTTTTTCTGTCTAAACCTGCATAGGATTGTGCTCTTAGATTCAAGATAAACTGCTGCTGTTTTCTTTATCTTAGAAAATGAGAGCCTTATTTAGTGTTTGTCGAAATCAGAGGGAATTTTTCCATGGATTACATCACTTGGCTGCTGGAAGTCTCCATGAACTGTGGTGTAAATCTGTGATAACTTAATAGCTACTTATTACCAAATGCTGATTTAATTTTTTTCTTTTTTAAAATATAGGAAGAAATCATTGAATCTTATTTGGCTACATTTTGGAAATGCTTGAAACATACATTCTGGCTGGTTTTCAGCAACTCCGATTTTAAAATGAGTCTTTTCTATAATTCAAATGACTTGATCTTGAAAGTTAGTTGTTATGAGATTTTCTAGGGCAAAAAGCATGAACAGCGTGTTCTGTTGTTGATGCCATTTTAAAGGCCATGGTGCAAAGTTCCATGTTATCGCCCCCCAAATTCAGAATGTTTCATTCTCAAGAGAAAAAAATGGAGCTGCTCCTTTTGTTTCATAGTACTTGAACTGAAGCCAACTGGCAAAAACAGTATTTTTGAGCAATCAGTTCAGAGAAAGCCTAGGCAGGTGTGCCTGCCAGCCGTGAAGCAGCCACCAGTGGCTGTCACCTAGACTGCTGCTGTTGCTTTGCCATGGCAGCAAAAACTATTTAAACACTTTAATGTTAAACTTTTAAAACATTATTTGCCACCACAGCAAAGCAGTGGGCCGTGCTTGGCACTCCTACAGGGCTCTCACCTGGTCACCCCGATACCACACTCTGAGGAAGGATGCTTGGTCAACTGTAGGAGCACCTCTTTATTTTTTATTTTTTTTAAAGAGTCCTATGATGTAACCATTTATTCTTAGGATTTAAACCGTAGTTGCCATTGCAGCAAAGCAGCTGGTGACACCAGGTGACCGGCCAGATGGGCGATTAATAAATATAATAAATAAATAAATAATAAAATCAATTTATTTTTACAGATTTATTAGCTTATTTTAAGATTTATTAGATAATAGCTCTAAGAACAACTTACGATGAAAACAAGACTGGTCACCCCCCCAATGCTTCACTAACACCCTTCCTCAGAGTGAGCCATTGTGGCATGAAATGGCTGAAGTGGGGGCGGGGGGGGAGGAAGAATCTGGAAGAGGAAGAGGAGGAAGAGCGAGTCACAGTCACTGCAGCTGCAGCTGCATCCACGGGAGGCAGCAGAGGCGGAGTGAACGGCAGCCAGGCAGCATCTGCTGGTCTGCCTCAGGCGGCAAAATGTCTTGTGCTGGTTTAGTAGCCAAAAATGTGGATTCCCATGTTCCTATACATACTATAAAATAAAAAATAATAATTAAAAATATCATAACGAAAACAGAAACAGACAGCAGAATAGAAACAGTAAAGTTAACATACCAGGAGCTATTAAAACAAAAGAGGGAGGAATGGATACCATAAAAGGCGGATAAAATTTGATTAAGCCAAAGAACAGGGTGGACCACATGGCATCTAAAAATAGTGATGAAGGTGCCAGGCGCACATGCTTAGGGAATTCCATAGTTTGGGAGCCACCACTGAAAAAGGCCTTTCTCTGCTCACTTGTAACCCACCTAACCTCAGAAGAACCTCTGAAGAAGGTCCTAATTGCTGGGCAAGTTCATGTGGAGAAAGGTGATTCTCCAGATGCCCAGGATCTAGGCTATTCATGGATCTAAAGATGATAACCAGCACCTGGCTGGAACTGAGCCTGAAAACAAACGGGTAGCAAGTGAAACTCTTTCAATACCAGCACAATATGCTCATGGCATTCAGTTCTTGTTATCAGTATATTTGCTACTTTTGGAACCAGCAGTAATTTCAAGAGATCCATAAGTCTGTGTTCTCTAGGGATCAGAATGTTTTTGTGAGTGAACAGCATGTTGATGTCAGTTGTGCTATTTTTCCTCAGTGCTACTCGCTGCCAGTGCAAATGTACTCTCAGTGATCAGCAGAGGGCATCAACATACATTGCTCAAAACCAGCCATAGTAGTGCCAAACACATGGGATAACAGGCACCTCTTTATTGAACTATGCCCCGCTTTGCTTGCAGGATTAGCACCACAGCCATCACTGATGCAAGTCCAAGTCCCATGTTGAAGAGAACTTAGGATTTGAGCATGAAGAAATGGCCCTTCCTATCTCTCTGGTGAAAAGCCAATTGATTACACACACACACACACACACACACACACACACACACACAATGCTAGCGATTGCTGATCAAAGGACAGAAAGAAAGAGTGCTTAAAAACATTTTTTCCTAGCCTGGTTTAAGTAACATCTTGTTTGGTTTGGCAGGTATCTCACTGACTTGACTTAGGTGGCCAAAAGAAAACGGAGGAAAGCTAAATGAATGAGGGACCAGTTTGTCTCCACCAACTCATAGCAGTCTTCTGAAATTCATGGGGGAAATTCATGTTGAAGCCCTCCTTGCTTTAAAGCAACAGAAATTGAGGTTCTTCCGTGATTGATTGTGCAGGTAAAGCACAAAGTCTTCAAACTGATATATTGTGGCATGAATGTTCGTTGGCAACGTTATACTTCATTGCGCGAATGAAACAGACTGAAAAAGTGGTAGTTGTATATACACATGGGCTGAGGGACAGTGGAGAATGGTCCCAAGTTAACAAGGAGAAAACTATAGAAAATGGGAATCAGTGCTGAAGCACTAAACACATAAAGATAATACTTCAAATAGGAAACTCTTGTTTTTGTAGTGATAAAATATAACCCTTAATCCTTGTTGAAACCCTGAGAAATATGACCGAATGCTGGAATGAATTCCAATTGCCCCCTGAAATGGCCTTGTTAAGTATAGTGACCCTGAGGTCAGAGATGGAATGTCTGGGGAGATTGAAATGTTCCCTGACTGGTGTCTTTATATTTCAATTCCGAAAGTCAGATGGCTGCCCTTTTATTCTTGTACACAGTGACTTTCCTGTTTGGCTGATGAAAACTCCTGAAGGGCATAGCTAGCAAGTGATAGTAGACATGTTAGTGAATATGCTGGTGAATGGAATGTTGATAGTATGGCTGATGTCCTTTGGTACAGTACTAATATTGGCAAGGTAGCATAAGGGATAGAGATGACACCTGTGTCTCTGTTGGTGGCCTAGAAGTGGTGGTAGTGAGGACCAATTTCAATTGTTTGGGTCTAAGGAAGAATGGTCCTTCCACTTAGGCAGGGGTTGGGCAACTTGTGGCCCTCCAGATGTTTTGTCATACAATTCCCATGATCACTCACCATGGCTATGTTGGCTAGGGCTGATGAGAGTTGTAGGCCAAACCATCCGGAAGGCCACAAGTTGCCCACCCCGTGAGTTTGCTTGAGAAGATCATAATTTCTTAGATGAGTTGTAAGTCACTGAAGAAATGACGGGAGGCTATCTGAAGACAAGATACATTTAAGTACATTTGCAACAATGAGTGCTAAGTTCAGATTCAGACATCAGATAATTACAAGGGACATAATGCTAAGTGTCTGGTTAACCTCTTATAATTAACCAGGCTGAAGGGAAGCCAAGCTTTGTCATCCTGCATAGCACACATTCTCAGATGCTGGGCATCTCCAGAAGGTACTTAGAATAAAATGCCATGTTGGGGGCACGAATATATAGACAGACCTCTTTCTTTACATATTTAAAGAAAGGAAAAGATAAATGTCTTTGTTGTTAGTAACATTTCTTTCCCTGGTGTTTTTCCCAGATAGTTCTTCCTGGCAAGTAACAATTGTCACTGAACAATTAGGCCAACATGTATTTATTTATTTAATTTCTATGCTGCCAAAAATGGCATTCTTTTTGAGGAACAGAAATGAAGCAATCCTAAATGTACATACTAGGTAGTAAGCCCCTGCTGAATTCAGTGAGACCTGTTTCTGAGCAAGTGTGGCACTTCTTTCTGGCCCTCATATAAGTGCTCTTCAAGTTGGCTGGAAATCAGGATTTAAAATTACATATCGTTGTCTTTCTATTTCTTACATTTTCACTTCTTAGCATTTATCATGAAAGATGCTACAATATTTATTTTAGATAAGGATGAGTTATATATTTTGTATAAAACAGGGCTCTCCAACCTTGGGGCCCCAGATGTTGCTGGCCTACAGCTCCCAGAATACCCAGCCAGCATGGCTAATGGCAAGGGATTCTGGGAGCTGTAGTCCAGCAAGCTGTGATGTAATGTAGATCCCATGATATGGTTGCGTTTCATCAACAGAAGCACAATTTCCTTATGCCTTTGAGCACATGCCTCCAGTATGGCCTCAGTGGTATACCTAGGGTGCAACCCTATGCATCTTTTGATTTTCTCGCTCGCTAAACATGCACAGGATTGTGCCCTTAGCTTGTTTTCCATGCACACAAGATGTGCTAAAAAATAATAAAAATCTGTATCTTCCTGTGAAGTGGTAAAGGCTATTTGAAACATCTGTATTTTCTATACAGCTGCTGTTTGAAACCGCTAAGGGCAGTGGAGGAGGTTGATGGCGCCAGTGTCAGTGGGGCAGTGTAGCCACTGCGGGGTTCAGTCTGAAGTGTAAGGGAGCCATCCACCAGGGATGCTGAAGAGTCCTTGGTCTCGAGTCACGAGTCGAGTCACGAGTCTTTGGACCCGAGTCTCAAGTCCGAGTCCAAGTCCTTGGTCCAAAATGGTGACTCATGAGTCACGAGTCACTCCCAAAGCTGACTCCATGAGTCCCTATTAAAATCAATGGGGTTTCCCCCCCAACAAAATAAGGCTATTTCAGATGTGTGGCTTAAATAAATTCTAGGCACAAGTGTGCCTTTTTATTTCAAAACGCTGCCACTGATTTTGGCAAGAACAGACCAGGCAGACAAACCCAAAATAACCAGACAGGCAGAGGAGGCAGGGAACCCCAAAACAGGCAGGCAGAGGCCTTTGTCTTGGATAATTCAAACTGTGGAACTGGTTAAGAAGAGACCAGGCAGGCAGAGGAGGCTGGGAACCCCAAACAGGCAGGCAGAGGCAGCCAAACCCAAAATGTCTGAAAGGTTGCATTTTAGGAAAATGATTTTAAAAAATAAACTTGCTGTACTTCCTAAAACCTATCCATGTTGCATTTGAGGAACACGATTTTGGAACACGAGTCCTTGGTCTCGAGTCCCGAGTCGAGTCTCGAGTCCCATTAAAAATATTGGGACTCGAGTCTGACTCGAGTCAGAGGGGGGACTCAGTCCAACTCACGAGTCGAATCCTGGAGTCCGAGTTCCCATCCCTGGATGTCAGTAAGGGTAATGTATCATGTATCATAGTTTCACTGTTAAGAAGAATATGTATTTTATTGTTTGTTTTACTTGTGTCCAAAGGGGATTAAAAAAGCCAGTTGTCTCCTCCTCCTCCTCCTCCTCCTCTTCCTCCTCCTCACAGCAACCCTGTGAGGTAGGTTAGGCTGAGAGTCACTGGCTGGTCCAACGTCACCCAGTGAGCTTCATAGCTAAGTGGGGACTAGAACTCAGGTCTCCTGAGTCCCAGTCCAATACTCCAACCATTACACTACACTGGCTTTCATAGCAGTTGTCCTGGTGCTGCTATGTACAGGTCGACTGCCACAGGGGCCAAAATCCTGAGATGTTGGAGGAAAATAGAGGTGAACTAATCCAGGTGTTTGTTAAGGAGCAGTGAAAGACAGATAATTCAGTGGATGTTGCAACTGGTTGGCTGCTGCAACTACTGCAGGATTTGCTTCTATCACCAAAGAACTCATATTGGACCAATACCAGTGGCCTGGTTCACACATGATGACAACCACGTTGCCGTGAACAAGGCAACGGTGGTGCTAGTGTCAGCTTTCTGATCATGCCCATTGCAAGCAGGAGAAGCTAAAGGTTGTTTGCCATAACATGTGATCTAGAAACAAACTCTGGCTTGTCTCTTCCCCAGAAGCACGAGAAAGAACCCATGGTTTGTTCTTGAGTTATTTCTCTAGCTTATTGGGGAAGAGAGAGACAAGCCAGAATTCCTGGTTTGCACATAATGCTTAACAAATGATGGGTGGTGGGACCAATTGTGGGACCAATTGTGCAGCATGCACCAGCACGCTGCCTCGTTCATGACAATCCACAATTTGAAAACATTGTGGATTGTTGTTAAGCGTGAACTGGGCCATTAAATTACTGCTGGAAGATCCAGGTGTTGTTTATTGCTATTTCTCTCAGGAGACAGTTCTGGAACTAGAGCATAAGTACTTCTGTACTCTTGAGCAGATTTGTTTGATTTTTTCATTTTTGTGTGTGCATATTAATAACAGTCTGAGGCAGTAATAAAACAACCTAAAAGGTGTACATTAAGAGAACCACAAAATCTCATGATAAACTTCCAAGGCTTCCAATGAGTAAAAATAGTTTCAAGAAAGTAACCTTCTATTGTTCCTGAAATTTAAATGCCAGACTAAACAAAACAAAGCTTTACATTGCCTCCGTAATATGGGCAGGCTTGGACTCAAGTAGGCTTCCAAGGAGTACATTTCATAACCTGAGAACAATCACTTAAAATATATTTCTGCAAATTCTTGATGATCTAACTTGATACCTCTAGGACAGGGCTTTCCAACCTTGGGTCCCCAGATGTTGCTGGCTTACAGCTCCCAGCAGTTCTAGTCCCCACCCAGCCATGAAACTCACTGGGTGACTTTGGGCCAGTCACTGACTCTCAGCCTAACCTACCTCACAGGGTTGTTGTGAGGATAAAATGGAGGTGAGGAGGAGGATCATGTAAGCTACCTTGGGTTCCTTGCAGGAAAAAAGGCGGGGTATAAATATAATAAATAAATAAATAAATAAAATTGATTTGATCTTTTGTTCTGACTAGGAGAATGATCCATGGGTAGAGGTCCCAGTGGTCTCTCTGTTGTCTTGGACGGATCACCATCTGGTCAGGACTGGCATTAAGGCTGCTGCCTGCCTCTGCAGGGGTGGTGGACCAGTTAAAATGGTACGTCTGCGAAGGCTGATGGATCCAATACGATTCCAGAATGCCTTGGGGGGTCTTTTGGATAGTGCCGCCAGTGATCCTGTCGAGTCCTTGGTCTCCAAATGGAATGAAGACCTGGCTAGGGTCATCGACACGATCGCTCCTAGTCCTAGATGTCCTCTCTGACCCACTTCTAAATGAGCTCTGTGGTTTTCAGAAGAACTGAGGAAGCTGAAGAGGAGAGGAAGATGATTAGAGCGTCGATGGCGGAGAACTCGACTCGAATCTGACAAAACACTCCATAGAGATCATTTGCAGAGCTATGGAGTGGTGATACGTGCAGTGAAGAGAGCATTCTGCTCTGCACGTATCGCATCCAGCTGAGTTGTTCAGAGTGGTTAGGGAGCTGAGCCAGGCTCCCCCTATTCAAAATCAGATTTTAGAACCTTCAGTGGCTCGCTGTGAGGCTTTTAATGATTTTTTTGCAGATAAAATTTCTTGGATTCGTGCCGACCTAGACGCCATTGTGGATACAGAAGTCAACAGTGGGGTGTCCAGCAACTCTTCTTGCCTGGTTAAATTGGATCACTTTCAGTTGGTGACTCCTGATGACTGTGGACAAGCTTCTTGGTTTGGTCAATAAGACTACTTGCCCTCTTGACCCTTGCCCATCCTGGCTTAGAAGCTATTATTAGACCATTTTTGAAAAAGCCCTCCTTTGATCCCCTGGATTTTAATAATTATAGGCCAGTGAGTAATCTACCATTCTTGGGCAAGGTAATTGAGAAGGCAGTGGCCATTCAACTCCAAGCTTTCTTGGATGAAACCGATTATCTGGACCCATTTCAAACCGGCTCCAGAGTGGGATACGGAGTTGAGACTGCCATGGTTGCCTTGGTGGATGATCTTCGCCTGGGAATCGATAGGGGGAGTGCATGCCTACTGATTCTTTTGGACCTCTCAGCGGCATTTGATGCCATCGACCATGGTATCCTGTTATTCCACCTGAGGGAGTTGGTGGGAGCACTGCTTTGCAGTGGTTCCGCTCCTTCCTTTCAGGACGATTTCAGATAGTGCTGCTCGGGGATAAATACTCCTCAAAAAAGGAGCTATTGTATGGAGTCCCTCAGGGCTCCATTCTGTCCCCGATGCTGTTTAACATTTATATGAAACCGCTGGGAGAGATCATCAGGAGATTTGGGGCTGGGTGTTACCAGTATGCTGATGACACCCAAATCTACTTCTCCCTAACTTCATTTTCCAAGGAAGGTATGACTCCTCTGAATGATTGCCTGAGGTCGGTAATGGGCTGGATGAGGGAGAACAAACTGAAGTTGAATCCAGGTAAGACTGAGGTGCTCGTCGTGAAAGGTCCTAATTCAGGAATTGAGGTTTGTCAACCAGTTCTAGATGGGGTAGCACTCCCCTTGAAGGAACAAGTTCATAGCTTGGGGGTACTTCTTGGCCCGACCATACTCCTAGCATCTCAGGTGGAGGTGACGGTGAGAAGTGCTGTTACCAGCTTTGGCTGATTCACCAGCTATGCCCATTCCTGGAATACGTGGACTTAGTAACGGTGGTGCACGCGCTGGTAACCTCTAGGCTTGATTTCTGTAATGCGCTTTACTTGGGGCTGCCTTTATACTTGGTTCGGAAGCTTCAACTAGTACAAAATATGGCGGCCAGGTTGGTCTCCAGGACACCCCGTGGAGACCATATAACACCGGTCTTAAGATCTTTACACTGGCTGCCAATTTGCTTCCGGGCAAAGTATAAAGTGCCGGTTCTTACCTTTAAAGCCCTACATGGTCTAGGCCCAAGGTACCTTAGGGAGCACTTCCTCCTCTAGAGTTGGAACATCAAGCCTCTCGCGGGCAGAACGGGGCCGAAATCAGGCCCTGCTCACTGCCCGCGCGAGGCCTTACCTTGTCTTCGGGGCGGCTCGCCTCTCCACAGCGAGCCACCCGCGTGGCCTGCTCTGGTCCCGTCACTTACAGCACTGGAAATGACGTGACGGGAACCTGTGCTGGCACGCTGGACCCCCGTGCCACGTTCTGCACCTGCGCAGGGTCCTGTCGCGTCATTTCCGGTGGCGACGGGACCGGAGAGGGTGGGTCGAGCGGCGCAGAGAACTGCTCCGCGCCGCTCAGAAGATTGAGGCGGGGGGGCCACCCCCGCGGAGAGTCGAGGCGGGGGCGAGGCGCCCCCCCCGGTTTGTTTTCATGGCTATCCTCCCCTATCTTCCACCCCACCACTTAAGGTCTTCAGAGGGCCATCTGTTGCAGCTGCCGAATGTGAGACTGGCAGCTACTCATTGGAGGTCCTTCTCTTTTGCTGCCCCTCAATTGTGGAATGGCCTGCCACTTGAAATATGCCTGCTGACTTCTTTGAATGTCTTTAAGCAGGCACTGAAGACTTTGTTATTTCAACAGGCCTTCCTTTTATAACATTCTATCATATTACTATGGAATTTTATTGTTTTTATGGAATTTTAATGGAATTTTTATACTGTTCTTATGTTTAATAGATGTTTTTATTGTTTATTTATCTGTTTAATTGATTGTTATTTTGTACGCCGCCTAGAGTAATAGTATATATGCGGGATATAAATTGCATAAATAACAACAACAACAACAACAACAACATCTGGGGACCCAAGGTTGGAGAGCCCTGCTCTAGGAGTATGTCCACAGCACAGCAGACCTCAAGTATCACAACCTTTCAAAGGCAGACCTTTTCATATACCTTTGCATAAAGCGAGGGGATATGGTGTAGCTGCTGATCAGCACTGAGGGCAAACTTAGCAAAATGGAAATGGTTTAATCTACAATATTGGCGCTGATGAATGCTGTAATTAGTCAGTTTGTTGGCTGAAACTCGTACATTCAAATTGCTCACCTTTGTAGCAAGCCTGGATCAGTGCATTACAAATTGGCTCTTAAGTTCAGAATTGACTGTGAGCTTTGGAGCATGCAAAGTGCAGTAGTATGCAGATCTCCCCTCTAAATTTTCAGATGTCCCACCACCTAGAAAGCCCCCAAATTTACTTGAAGGAGTCGTCTTAGCCGCTTCCCTCATTGTTGTCACTACTGCTGTAGCTCTGGCTCTGCAAGGGGGGAGGGGACTCGGCAGGGTCCATCTTTATGCTGGTGATCAGCAGTGGTGAGTAAACATCACATGACATCATCACACAAGCCAGCCACGTGAAAACAATCCATCAGAAAGCAGCATAACGTGGTGGCGCTTGACATCATGCCACTGTATGCAATTCCAAACTACAGTTCCCAAGATGCACCTTGATATTGTGCATGTACAAGTACTCGTATATATGGAACGAGATTTCATATTAAAGGAGAGCTCTCGTATGAGCTCACATGGAGAAAATCTTTACTTTCCGAGTAAATAATGAATTCATTCGGGAAAAGTTCATCACCACTAGTTTAACTTCTGCTGTCCATTTATATTGTACAGAAGTAAAGGTGATGCCTTTCAATACTGCAGATTGAAAATGCAGATGATGGTGAATGTACCCCATAGGTCAGGGGTGGGCAAGTTGTGACCCTCCAGATGTTGTTGGACTGCAACTCCCATCAGCCCTAGGCTGCATAGCCAATGGTGAGGCATGATGGAAGTTGTAGGCCAAAACATCTGGAGGGCCACAAGTTGCCCACCCCTGCCAAGTTGCCCACCTCCTATCATCTGACAGATCTTCATGTTAAATAATAGCGATACTGATCAAATTTTCTTGCATTGAAACTGAGCCGAAACAAAAGGCTCAAGGAGAAGGAAAGCACAAACCATTTCCTCACTTGTTACAAAAACTGTGTCTATATCAACAAAGCCTATGAGTATTACTATGAGGTACTTTGGGGTGTGGTCTCCAGATTGCGGAGCTCACACATCTTTCTGCTGGGCAGATGCATGGTTTTTCTTTTTGGACATTTCAAGATGTAGTGGAAAACAAACTTAGATGGCAAAGCTCCTCTTGGTAACTCTTCTGTTTGTGAATTTCTCTGAAATTCTTATGGAAGATTTGCAACAACCATAAAATGCAACTCTGCCAACAGAAAGGTTTTGTCCCTAAAAATTAAGCATGTGTTTAACTTCTTCACTGGATTGGACTTGAAGCCTCAACACATTTTGTAAATCTCACCTGCCAACGATCCCTATTTATCAAGGACAGTCCTATTTTCTGGTAGCCAGCCCAGACAAATCATTGTCCTTATGATGCCTCCAGAGGATGGTTTTTAAAATGGTTAGGCTGCAATTATGCACACACTTACCTGGGATGAAGTCACATAGAACACCTTGGCGCTTATTTCTGAGTAGACCTGTATTGGATTGTACTGCACGTATGTGATCCAAGAGTTGCCTTCTTTAGGTCAGAGGTGGGCAACGTGTGGCCCTCCAGATGTTGCTGGAGTACAGCTCCCATCAGCCCTAGCCAGCACAGCCAATGGTGAGGTATGATGGAAGCTGTAGGCCAAAACTTCTGGAAGGCCACAAGTTTCTCACCCCTGCTTTAGGTTTGTGTCTCTTCCCCCAGGTCTCTAGAAGCAAAATCTTGATGCTAACGCACATGCAGGTTAATGTGCAGCCCCGTGCAGCCCCGCTAATGTGTCTGCCATTTCACGTGCTGCAGCTGGTGGGGTTTCATACTCATGATAGCATTTTACAGGGCAACTGTCTTTTTCTGGGTAGTATATCTCTAACAAAGTGAACATGTTTTAAATCAGTGCAGGACCAGCTACTGCATAATAAATTAAACAGTGTACAGCAGATGGAGAAGCAGAAGATGCAGGGAGAGGGCGGGTCAGACAGGGATCCTTAGCATGATGTTACAAATACACAAAATGCCCCTATTTTCATCTGTGAAATATTGCAGGCGATGGTGAGTTTGAATTCTCTTTTGGGTGGGGGCGTGTATTGCACAGTTGTATCAAACAATTCCTACATTAAAGTTTATCTTTATTACCTATAAACAGGGACGGCTTCAGGTTTCTTTGGCTGGGGGGCCAGGCACAGTGCTTTCAGTGGACCCCGACCAACTTACAGAAACAGCAATCACTGCTGGGTTTACAAGCAACTGAAATCAAGTGGCCCCTGCCCAACTTACAGGCAACAGGGTGTGGAGAGTTCAGGCGCTGGGAAGGGGATGAAAAGACAACTCGCTCGCTCAGTGTAGCCATGCAGCTCATTTCTCAGCACTGGGCACCAATGCTAAAAGGATTGTAAAAGGGTCCACCTAGGGCGGTGCAAGCAGGCTGCCTGCACGGATGGGCCCCTTTAAGAGTTGTCTTATCTTTGCCGTCCAGTGCAGAGAGGTGTTTTGTATGGCTTCAGCATGGCACGCCAGGTGGCTTTGCTGTGTGAGCATGCCAGCTGCCATTTTAATCCTCTCCATGCTGCTGACATAGTGTCACTCTGAGACATTAGGAAGGTATTAAAAGTACAGCTTGCTAATTCACTGCAGCTGCCTGATACACTCCTGAGTGCCAGGTGGCAAGGATATTTTTTTAAAAAGTGTCATCAATGGCTCCAGCCCCAGTGGGCCCTGCTGGGACACCAGGGGCCCTGGTATTTGCCCCACCATGCTGGGTCTACCTGTAAAAACAGGGCTCTGTAGGGCTTGGATGTTGTCAGCCAGATTTCCCCCCTCCAATTGTGGAGATGTGTATGTTGCCATGTCTCCCTCTTCCTCTCTGGACAAGAAAATCAGTAAAATAATGAAAGGAAAAGTACGTTCTGTTGCTCTCTGACCCGTTCTAATTCTGCAGCAGTGTACTAGAGACATCTCTTCACTCGTTATGCAAATTGTTAATTGGCCTTTGAGTTCTGGTTTTGATCCAATTCTATTAGATCTGGCTGGCATCATGGTCCCCTTTCTTAATTAAAAGCTGCATTAGATCTTAAAGTGCTTGACTTCGGTAGATAATGTTCCCATTCTGGCTACACTACTTAAAAAGTGCTGTGGCCAAACTGCTGCCTCAATTTAACTCAAATTAGAAATTTCCCAGTGATTTAAACTGGGCTTTCTATATATAATAGTAGAAAAACAGCCTTGGTTAGCGCTATACATTGAATTATCTATTCCTTCATACCAGGCAGTAACTTCTGGTTCTGGGAGTTCTTGTTCCATTTTACTGCCAGAAATTGAATGGAGATGGTCATTCTCTTTGGAATAAACTACATTTTTTCTTCTGAATCCAGCTCAGTGTGTTCTACTTTCCAGGAAGTACTTACAAAAAAGACGGCTATACTGGGCAATTTATTAAGTAAACATGGTAAACAGTTCTTTTAAAATGTAACCATTGATACTAGGAAGAGGAAGAGAATGGGGAGCAAAAAGGGAGAGAAGGCAGGATGGCATATCAGCATGGTGTCAGAGGTTCAAGTCTTCATTCCCATAAACAGAAATTATCCATTTATGTTACATGGATTTGGTCCTGGATTATTTATTGGCTAATTAACAGTGCAGTCCTATATATGTCTACTCAAAAGTAAGTCCCATTGAGTTCAATGAGGCTTACCCTCAGGGAAGTGTGTATGGGTAAGCCCCTTTGAATTCAATGGGCCTAACTTTCGAGTAGACATGAATAAAATTGCACTGTAGGAGTGTTTAGTGCTTTTACACATTTGAAAGTCTGCTAAGTAAGAGGGTGGATTGATTTAAACCAACACCATTTAAATAATTGATTTTAAAAAGGGCTTAAATCATCAAGATAAAAAGCTGAAATGATTGATTTAAATCAACTTTCCCATTTTGAATTTCATATTTCCTGATTTGTATAACAATTAAGACATATTGGGTTGCAACTAAAGAGAGAACATGAGTACAACAGCACCCTCCCACTCATGTTCCCCAGCAACTGGCATACAGAGGCATCCTGCCTCTGGTACTGGAGGTAATATTTAGCCATCATGACTAGTAGCCATTGATAGTCTTAGGGTACCATCTGCATGCTTAGACAGAAAAACTCCTACAATTTTCAGCATTCCCCAGCCAGCCATGCTGGCTGGGGAATGCTGGGAGTTGTAGGACTTTTTCCCTGTCTAAACATGCATAGGATTGTGCCCTTATCCTCCATGGATTTGTCTAATCCCTTTTTGAAGCTCTCCAAATTGGTGGCCATCACTATGTCTTGTGGTAGCAAATTCCATAGTTTAACTTACTGGACAAAATAATGTTTCTCAATGAGATGGGAAAGTATATGTCTGTGCTGTTTGCCTGGTAGTCAGATATATTCATATTGTGAGAGAACTGAGCACATTCTGCAACTTAGGTCACTGGAAGGTGTTTCACGATTGTGGGATTGCTTACAGCATCAATTGAACTCTGCTTTCTAACCAGTGTTTAAGTTTTAGTTAAGTAAAGGCTTTTCAGAGCTCCCTCAGATGGTGTCTTCCTCACTCTCCTCAGGCCAGATGAAGAAAGTGATGCTGCTCTTAACTAGCTTTTGGTTCTTCCTCCTGGGAAGCACAACACACTCAGGCTGTATCCAGTGGCTCTTTTCTTATTGTTACAGAAGCCATAAAACTGCAGTAAAAAGTTGCCTTGTGAATGATGCCAGTGAAGTACAGGATGGCATATCCTGGATCCTAGCACCTGCGGTGACTTGTTAGTCCCCAAGTCCAGTATAATAAATACAGTACACAACTTATTATGTCATTCATATTGCTTAACCTGAGAAGTCAGATATTTCCCCCACAGATATTTCCTCTTTTATATAGAAAAGCAGATTTTAAGGGCCAAAGTAGACATTACTTTTTTAATTTTTACTTTAGTAGGAGAATGGAGCCTGATACAGATTGGGACCTGTGTATTGTGTGGGGGCTGTAGGAGGGCTTCAACCCTTGATCCTCCTCTGCTGTGGGCCCAATCCAGATGAGGGCCCCCACAAATTTCATTGCAAACTAGTGATCCATATAAAGTATGTTTCAATATTCAGTTTTTAAGAGATTTTAGGGTAAAAGGAGCTGGGACAGGGATCTCTCTCAACAGACAAACAGCATGAGGAGAAGAGTTAAGAAACCCTTTCCACCTGTGGCTGATCTTCTACATTTATTTATTTATTTATTCAATTTATACCCCGCCTATACAGAAATGCCCTAGGCGGCATTTATATTCAAATTGCAGCCTCAGCAGCTGCACCGTGTAATTTTGGAAAGGTTCCCCAAAATCATGGAACTACTTAGAATTTGTACTCTCATCCTCATGCTCAATTCTAAACCAAAAGGACAAAAAGCAACTTTTTGCTAGCTTATAAACACCAATTATTAATAAGCAATAACCTGGTTCAAGAGTAAGTTTGCCAACATTTTAACTGGCTCATTCTTGTGTCTTAGCAGCAGCCTGATGTACAGAAATTAATCAGGTGCTTTAGCCCACCATTTTATCTCAATGCCAGAAGCTGATTTGCTTACTAAGTTTATGCAGGTAAAGCTATGGTTAAAAAGTTGGTAATTTCTTATCTTCAAGACCTGCAACTTCATTCAGGGGTTCTCCAAAGAAAAATGTGCAGGCATATCTAGGATACTTCTGCATTCCCAAACAGCATTTAACAAGATGCACATCCACTAGTTTTGCTAATTATCTGGCAGTACTTGATCTCCATGGAGCTCTCTATGGGATTCTAAAGGCAGAATTGCTAGGTCCAGACCCTGAGAGAGCTTCTCTCTCATTTATATCCTGCCTTTTTTTAATTGAGCTAATCATAATGGCAAAACAATAGCATCAAAGAAGAAAAACATACAATAAACTACACCCACCAAACTATTTCCCCACTGCAAGTGAATGGACCAATTCCTCCTTTCAAATGCACAGGGTGGGAAAAGCACCCTTTCTGAAAAATGGCTGGGTGGGGGCAAAGTCCACCCCCACCAAAGGCCCTTGGTTCCAATGTCAATGGGACGGTGTACCCACTCTGAGTTTTAGGCTGAACTTTAAAGAAGCTACCCATGGTACTGAACTGCACCCACCAAATAGGTTCAGCACCATGGATAGCTGCTACAAAGTTCAGGCTGAAACTCGGAGTGGATACACTGCCCCACTGACATTAGAGCCACCAGCATCCACTGACCCTTGGGGCAACGGTCCTTGTCAGGCGTGACCTTTCCTCCCCTCCAGCCAATTTTCAACAGGGGGGCTTTCCCCCTCCCCTCCCTATTGAAGCCAATGGATGAATCATTCCATTGGCTTTAATAGAGAAAGGAGAGAGAGAGAGGATCCAGGGAGATGGAAGAAAGAAGGAGGAGCCAGAGAGAGAGAGAAGGAAAGAAGGAAAGAGTAGCCAGAGAGAGAGAGAAATGAGGCACAGTGATGGAAGGAAGGAGCCAGAGAAAGAGAGAGTATCCAGAGTGAGTATCACACACACAGGATGCACAATCACACGCACAAACATAGATAAGAGGGACGCTCCCAACATTTTTGTGATTGGTCCCCTGATAGCAGTCCATTTGTGATGGCGCCTTGGGCACATTTTCAAATTGCCAAATGTGCCCAAGGCCCCAAAAAGGTTGGAGACCCCTGACATATTGTAATTAACTAACTAAAATAACTATATAAATACTATAATCAGCAAATGTCTTTTAAAACAACTAAAAAACAGACATATTAAAATCCCAGCAATCATATGAAAACAGGAGCAGGTAACTATCATCTTAAGAGGCACCACAAAAGATGACTATTAGCTGCCTGTAAAAAGGTGAACAAGGATGGGGCCCATGTGCACTTCCTTAGAGCATTCCGAACTTTCAGTGCCGCAACAGAAAGGACTCTGTCCCACGTGCCTGTTCACTATTCTTCAGGTGGCTGGAGCACCTGGAGCAAAGCCTCAGGTAGACCTCCCCGCTCAGACAGTCTTGGATGGTAGGAGGTGATTCTTGAGATACTCCGGGCCAAGGCCAGCTTTCCTGAACTTGGCGCCCTCCAGATAGGTTGGACTACAACTCCCATCATTGACAATGCTTGCTGGGAATGATGGGAGTTGTAGTCCAACCTATCTGGATGGTACCACGTTTGGGAAAGGCTGTGCAAGACCATTAAAGGTCAGTCGAGCCTGGAAATATATTTGTAGTGTAATATCAGAGTTAACTATTCTGGTCTGCATGCTCCAGATAACCTGCTGGCAGCTGCATTTTGGACTAACGGAAGTTTCTGAACTGTCTTCAAATTTGGCCCAATGCAGAATGCATCACAGTAATTTAAGATGCAATCCTATACATGTTTAGACAGAAAAAGTCCTACAACTCCCAGCATTCCCCAGCCAGCCATGGAGTTGTAGGAATGCTGGGAGTCCTACAACTCCCAGCATTCCCCAGCCAGCCATGGTGTAATGCTGGGAGTTGTAGGACTTTTTTTTTTCTGTCTAAACATGTATAGGATTGCATCTTAAATCACTTGGAAGTGATTAGACCATGAATGGCTGCATGGATGATTTTTAAGAGGGATTGCAATGCCATCCAAAACAGGTTGTACATTGATTCCTAGAGCACTAAACCCCCCAACACTACCTCCATCTTGTTTGGATTAAGCTTCAGTTTGTTTGCTTTCATCTAATTAAAAACTGATGCTAAACACTAGTTCAGAACTTCCACTGTCTGCCTGGAATCAGGTGATGGAAACAAAGTTAGAGCTGGGAGTCATCTGCACGCTGATAATGAGTCCCAGCCCAAATCTCTGGTTGAATTAATTTAGTAGCTTTGGCGTAGGGATGTGCACGGACCTTGATTGGGGGGGGGGTGGAAGTCTGGCGAACTCGCCGGGCTCGACCCCCCCGAGCTCTGCTCACCCTACCTTTTCCCCGGCTTGACTCGTGTTCTTGGAAGCTGAACTGGGGAAGCGACTTCTGGTTTCCGGCACTACATTGTTTATGTAGAAAATGGCATAACATAAATGAAAAATGGGTGCAATTTGCATACTTTATGCAAATTGTGGCTGTTTTAAACATATTTTATGCTATTTGCTACATACGTAAACAATGTAGCGCCAGGGACCCAGAAGTCCAGCAAGTGCCTCAGCTGGCGCTCCCACTCAGCTCGCATGCCACAAGTTGAGTGCTGGGTGGATCGCCCACCCCTAGCTTCGGGTAAATGTTAAACAGAACAGGAGACAAAATGAGGAGCTTTTCTACATGAGGCTGTGAATCCGCTGTAGCTACTTACAGTTTCATCAGGGAATTGACATCTGAGCACTACAAGAGGAGTGTTTTCTTTCCAGCTTTTCTGCTACATAACCTCTAGGTGGCACTGTGGTATAGTGGAATAGTGCAAATACACAACAGGAAATCTCACTTCCTTCCACTTTCACAATTAAATATCACCTTTTCCCTGCTCTAACTTGCTGAAAGTGCTGGTTAGACACAGAAGCAAAACTGGAAGGTCATGGTGTCATCTAAAGAACCCTGTAAACAACCATGGGTAGGGAATGATGAGCACATGATAAATGCCTTGTGTAGAAAAACTCAAAGTCTTGTGGAACCCTATAAGCCAAAGGCCATGGGGTGGAACAGCAGTTTCCCTCCTTTGCCTAGAATTTGACAGTCTAGTAAAAACCAAAGCTGCTGCAAAAAAGTGCTTCCCTGTCCCATTCCAGCCACAAGATTGAGAAAGATACTGTGATAAATGCCTTGAATATCAGTGAGAGATCTAGGAGAATCTGTAGGGCCGCACTTCCCATATCCATCCTATTAGCATAGGATGGCTAAAGCAATTTCAGTCTTGAACCCACCTGGGCTGGAAAGGATCTAAACCAGGGGTGGGCAACACACATATGGCCCCCTGGCCTTAAGTGTGCCTCCCACCGCCACCAATGAATTTGCTGCTAAAAATCAGTGTCATAGAAGAATACCTTTAGGCCAGCCTTCTCCCACCTGGCACCTTCCAGATGTGTTGGACTGCAACTCCCATAATTCGAAGCCAGCATTGGCCATGCTGGCTGGAAATTATGGGAGTTATGGTCCAACACATCTGGAAGGTGCCAGGTTGGAGAAGGCTGCATTAGGCACTCCATAGAAGGGGGAATGTCACCAACTGTAGATATTTCCTACCAGAAAAAAAAAAAAGACATATGCTGCTGGGTCGGATTAAAGGTCAGACTGAAAATCTAGAAAGCCCACTGGCCCTCTGTTTCCTACAGAAGCCAACCAGATGCCCCTGGGCAAGCCCACAAATGGGGCATAAAGGCAATAGCTTTCCCCCAATGCTGGCTGGTGCGTGCTGGGAGTTGTAGTTCAACACATCTGGAGGGAACCAGTTTGGGGAAGGCTGAATTGGAGGTTTTTGTCTAAGCCCTCTTTAAAGCTCTCCAAGCCCATCACCTCATCTTGTGATGGTGATTTTCATAAATCAGTTCCACATGCTGTGAAGAAGTACTTCCTGTCCTGATTGTCAGGAGATTCTGTCCTGAATCTCCTGACAATCCGCTTCTTTAGCTGACACCAAATTCTAGTATTGTGAGAGAAAGGGAAAATCCACTTTCTCCCCACTGTGTGTAATCTTATAAACCTCCCATTATACCCTCCCTCACCTCCCAACTGCCTTAGTTGTATAATCACACAGGAAATGCATCCCTGTGCTGGGATGACATGAGAAGCTGTGCCGAGTGGAATTTCCCCTCTTGTGCAACTCCTAAATATATACAAGAGCCTTGTAGAGCTGGCAATCCTACCTAAAAGCAATCAGGCACAATGCAGCAGTCACACAACTTAATGGCTGCACTCAGGGGAAACAGATTGAACTGCGGAACGGGCGTTTGGTCATGAACAGGTCAGGGGTCCCTTTGCTGCTGCGCTCCATTTTGTGGCATTTCACAATCTCCTACCAGTAGGTGGCCAATTGAGGCAATGGAGCCTGCTGGTCTCTCCTCTCCCTTTGTTGTCATGTATAATTGGCATGAGGAATCACAGTTGTGCCGGGACTGGGAGGTGTTGGCACCCCTGTGCTCCCCTCTTCGGCAGCAGTCACTTGCGAGGTGCAATGTATGCTTCTCCCACCTTTTGATTTGCTCCCTCGCTGCCTCACTGTCAGCTGTTACATGAACTTTGCAGGGCTCTGGGGCTCAAATTATTAAAATGCAGAGATACCTCATTAATTTGTGCTGCTTTGGATCCTGGACTCAGTGACCTGCCTGAACTCCTTTTACAAGCAAATCTTCCCCACTTCCACCCCTCAAAATGTTTGGAAATTAGGGAAGCCAGGCAGAGATCGTTAACTTGCCTCTGGAAAAGTATGTAACTCCCACTTAAGGATGCAGTTTACTGCTTTAAGATGGAGCAAGATTTTCTGCAGTAAACCCGGCAGACACCTATAAAGTTCCATTTGCATAAATTGCCCTTTCTCATTTTGAGTATCGTAAAAATGTGACTCAGTATTTAACATTACTAGCCCAGCTTTGCTAATATTAGCAATAGAGCCATTTCAGGGTAATCCAAAAATATTCCAAGGGGCTAATAAATTCAAATTGTCTCAGATCTCCCCGCCCCCCATGTAACTAGTGTATCTCCATTGCTTAAGAAAAGGGATGATGAGGACTAGGAGGTCATCTGAAAAGCCCCTCATTTATATGATAAATTACAAGTAAGCTGTGGCTAGCGATTCAAGCTACAAATCATTTGCTCCTGTGGGACTTGTGTGTTTGCTAAACAGGAAGTGTGTGATTATGTCCTGCTAATTAGCTTTCCAGGTTAGGGAAAGAATGTAGTGCAAAGGAGACCAGTTCAGTAGTGGCATACTGTAGAGCTGTGTTCTCCAACCTTGGGTCCCCAGATGTTTTTGGCCTACAACTCCCAGCGTAGCTGGCTGGGGCATGCTGGGAGTTGTAGGCCAAAAACATCTGGGGACCCAAGGTTGGAGAACACTGCTGTAGAGTCTCACTATTTCTCTATTAGGTAGTTTTTTTCTTTTATTGAATTACTAGTCTTAACTAATGCATGATCTAAAATATATTTGTGTGTGTGTGTGTGTGTGTGTGTGTGTGTGTGTGTTTTATGGTGATGCAAAGTGGGAGTTTGATATTAGGTATATGCCTGTCTGTGTTTCAGTGTTGGTGAGTGGTGAGGAGACTGTAAGAGAAAGAAAGGCAGAAAGAAAGGTGGGAAATGCAGAGCTAAGGGATAATGTAAAAAACCGCATTTGAGAAAAGGTGTGTGGCTAGCCCTGTTTTCCAAATCAAGGAGATGGAGAAATCAGAGGGCAAAAAAAGACGTGCTCTGAAATAATGGAGTAATACTTACAGGCAAATAGAAAGTTGACTAAAATAGAAAGCGAATAAAGAGCCTGGTTGAAAAGGATAGGAATAGTCATATAGAACAGACAAGGAAGGACAGGAGAAAAGTGAAAAATAATGAGAGATTCTATTGTAAGAGAAGTCTATTATTAATCCAGGGCAATGATGGAGCTCAGGTTAATGAATTTATGTCCCACCTGTTGTTTTTAATCTTTCAGGTGTCCAGGCATCCTCCTTGTAAAGGTGCAGGCAAAATGGCATTATCATTTGAAATGGAATGAGAAACAGTAAAATAGGAACAATCATTACTCTAACTGCTTCACGACCACAGAGGCATTTATCTTTTAGGCTTTGGCTTCTTGAATATATGTCACAAGGTATTTCTGACAAAAAAATACAGTTAAGTATCTTGTGAGGAAGGCAGGAAACTCCATGTAACACAGAACCTGCAGTCTTCTAGATCTTAGTAATGTCAAGAAAGAAGGCAGATTTTAAAATATTTTAAAAGCCCTGGGGAAAACGTAGGTGTTATGACTAGTCTGCACTAAGATTCTACAGGTTATCATCATCAGAAAGAATGCCTCCATAACAGAAAACTATGGCTGGCAAAGAGGGGGAAATGCATCTTGCAATTATAATCTGAAATCTTTCACTGGGCAGAACATCCATACAGACATGAAGGACAATATCCAATACTGCCACTGTGCCTCTGCCAGATCCGTTGTGCTTGTGGGACCCAACAGCACTAATGATTCCTAAATGAGCAGAAAAAACACTCATTTCCAGAATGGGACAGGTCAGCAGAGATCCCTTCTGCTCCCTTGTACACCCACAAGAGCACAGGTGCTTTGCCCACCACTCATCATCCTGATGGAGAATGGTGAGTACTCGGTGAAGGGACTCTGCCAGCACCTGGAGTAGTGGCTCCTCCAGACACTGGCTGAGTCCTGAAGTTACTTTGGTCTTTCCACACCTTCCCCGAGGCCTGGTGTCAGTGGTTGGCATGGGTGGGCAGTTGCTTAGACAGCCTAGAGGGGTCCATCAGTCCCTGAGCTGCCTGTTGCTGTTGCTGCTGCTGCCGCCATCCTTCTCCCCCTCCCCCTCCCCCTCCCCCTCCCCCTCCCCCTCCCCCTCCCCCTCCCCCTCCCCCTCCCCCTCCCCCTCCCCCTCCCCCTCCCCCTCCCCCGGTCAGCCCTGCTTCAAAGCTCCAAGGTAGGTACCTGGCTAGAGCTGCAGGCCTTGGCACCCCTTTTTAAAAGAAAAAAAAAGGTTTATAGTTTGAGTAGCAGCAATCTGAACCAATCAGGCACTGCCTTTGGGCGGGGGTATGGCCAATGAGGGGCACAGGGTGGTTTGTACATAGCTCCTGGCCCCTCATTGGCTGAGTCCCCTGCAAAGGAAGACACAGGAAGCTAATGACGGCGCTAGGCCTCATTGAGCAAATGTGAAACAAGATGTACTCAGCTTGTGGGGGGATGTTGTGATATGTATCACTTCACCAGCTGCAGCACACTGTTTACACATGGAAGGGACAGAATGGCTGTAAACAGGTTTGTTGTGTCTTTCTGGATTATCGTGTTTTCGCATGGGAAACTAGACGGTGAGAGCAATATGAGCTAGTCACATGGTTTGTATGTTCTGATGATGTGCTAACTTGTTTTCTGTCTGAAGCCATCTTAGAGAGAAGCTGGATTGCTTTCTCACTTCTTCTTCTTCTTCTTGCTGGACTTTGTTACTGCAACAATGTAACGTCTTTGCTGAGGTGGAGTGAAGCTCAACTTACTCCACTGGATGTAATGCTTGCTATGCATTTATACTCTGCACATGGACTGTAACTAGGAAATGTATACTCTGTAGAACTTTACTTGCTAAGTGAATAAACAGGTAGAATTAGACCTGTGGTGTTCCAGAGTGTTTCCTGACTCCATGGATTAATCTGCAATGGGGAAGCTGGAAGCAGTCTGACAACAAGGCTGACTGGGCTGGAGAAACTGGCACAACACGCTGCACGCTGCGCGCGGGGGAGGTGAGATCTGGAAGATCTGTGTGTGGAATTTCAGGCCTCTGCTAGCACACAGAGACAGGATTATAAATCTCCCAACTCGCACACACTCTGCTCAAAAGATAACACCAACATGGCTGGCTGGGGGGGGGGCTGGGGGGCTGGGCTGGGGCTTCAGCAGGGGCCCACGGGCATCACTATGTCAAGATTTAGCAGCAGCACGAGACTTTGGTGCCAGCCCTGCCTTCCGCAAGCAGGGAAGACAAGGGAGGAGCAAAGCAGAATCAGCCAGCACCTTGGGGCGCTGCTGCTCAAGGTGCTGCTGAGTCGTGAGTGAGCTTTGCTTCCCCTGCCCTTTCTGGACCAGAAGAGGGGAGGGAGACTGTTCTCTTGCCCCTCCCTTCTCTGAGGGGTGGGGCTTTGGGGAGAGGGAGGGGCCTCCGTGGCCTGGATGGGCCGGCCTCCAGGTCTGAATGTGACCTGTGGGCCAGGGCTTCCTCACCCCTCCCATAAGGGAGTCTGCGTTAGACAAGGAGACCAGCAAGGGGTCCTAAGCCACGGTGCCAGCGGCTCCCTGTGATAGGCTGAATTTGCATTCATGGCTTTTTATACTTCTTCGTTTCTTGGCTGGCCATTTTGGAGTTGGGTCAATTGTATTTCTAGTTCAGGCTTCAATTAACTTGTGATCATTTTAAAGTCAAGTGAATGCAAGTAAATGAAGAGAAGTGACGTAACATTCAAGCAGTCAAAGGCAATATGATTTTGGAAATGGAAAGAGGATTACTGCAGGGAGTACTCCCAGGATAGGCTTTCTGTTTCTTCTCTTTCTTCTTGAAAGGTGGTTGTGTTGAAATGACTTTGGAAGAGCTCTTGTTAGATGATCCTAAAGTGGCTATTCAGTAACGTTTCAGGAATGGTATAGTCCAGTGTTCTCCAACCTTGGGTCCCCAGATGTTTTTGGCCTACAACTCCCAGCATGCCCCAGCCAGCTATGCTGGCTGGGGCATGCTAGGAGTTGTAGGCCAAAAACATCTGGGGACCCAAGGTTGGAGAACACTGGTATAGTCCCATGGAAGTAAGTAGCTATTCCATTGCTCCTTGAGAAAGGTCCGAGCCTGTGTTTAAAATAATAATTTTTTTTTGGCCTGTCACTGCAATTTTGACACCCTTCTTCTCAAGCATATGTGGTGTGTGATATGCTTGACCATCTGCAAACTTACCTTCGGCTTTCTACCAGAGGGGGCCAGTTTCAGAACTTTCAGCAAAGATTGCTGTAGCAGTTTTAGCAGTCAGAGAGGCAGATAGAATCGACAGCAGAAGGTTCGGTGGGAAACGACAATGGAAGGAGAAACAGGAGATGGGGATCCGAGTCCTGCCCTTGGAGATCTCAGTGCGAATAGGGAGGGGCAGCAGGACCAGAACCCAGGACTCCCACTCTGCAGAGCAACACACAGCCCTCTTCCAACCTGCTGCCCTTCAGATGTGTTGGGCCACAGGCCCCATCATCCCCAAGCAGGTTGGGAGAGGCTGCTCTAGCCACATAAAGGAGACCCATGAATGATGTCTTCCAGGGGCCAAGCCCATGACATGTGTGGCTGTGTGGGTGGGAGGGCTCCTTCATAGGAATGCCCCTAGTCGTATGTATTGCCCAGTACCAAAGGTGCCCCCTGTGGAGCTGTACTTCGGTGGAAAAGCACCAGCTTGGCATAAGGGCCCTGGTTGGATTCTAGGCTACAGTTTTCCAGGGAAAAGGGCTGGGAAGGGAGACATACATGCAACATGCCAGCCTTCCCCAACCTGGCACCCAGTCCAGATGTTTTGGACTGCAATCCCCATCAGCCCCAGAAATCATGGCAAATGAACATGGATGATGGGAGTGGTAATCCAAAAGGCCATCAGGTTGGGGGAAGTCCGCAATAAAGATACCTTAGGAGTACAGTGTGAAATCTAATCAGAGACTGGGTACATGGATCAATAATGTATTTATTTTTTACATTTATATCCCGCTTTTCAGCCAAAGAGCTCAAGGTGGCATACATGAGCCTCCTCCTCTCCATTTTCATCCTCACAACAACGCTGTGAGGTAGGTTAGGCTGTGAGTCAGTGGCTGGCTGGCCCAAACTCACCCCATGAGCTTCATGGCCGAGTGGGGACTAGAACCTGGGTCTCCCGAGTCCCAGCTTAACACTCTCACCACGCCGCCACACCACACCACATTGGCTTTCGGCATTGCTCAGGCTGATGTCATTGTGCCCAGCCACTTCATCCCATCCAGACACCACCACCCCTTCCACTGGTGATTAGCAGCATTTGGGTGTTATTGTCCCATGATATTTTGTTATCAATCCCTTTCCCCCCTTGACCCCCAACAAACAGTACTTTTGGGTTAGGGGATGAGTAAGGAAGATATTTGATTATTAAAGGTACACATTTATTTGTTGGGGCTGTTTTGTTTCAGGTGTGTGATTGTAAAAGGGAATGAAAAAAGAATATTAAATATAGCCTTTCTTCTGTTGAGTAAATTGTTGGTTATCAGTAATTTCCTTCAATATCACAAAATGGCACCTATCTTGAGGTTTTGATGATATGAACATTTGTTGAGACTTAATGGCTTAATCAGTACATTGGTAAAAGGCAGGTGATTAATCACTTACGATTCTTTAATAGGTGAACAGCCCTGCTTTGTTGGCATACAGTGCTAATTTAGTTTCTGCTTTGGCTCCTTAACATCCGTATTATAAGCATTTTAGGCTGAACAAAACGCAGTGAAAGGTACACAGTGAAATGTTGCGCTTATTCCCCCACCCCCCAAATAGGAAGTGTTTATATGCCTCTGGCTTCCTAAAGCTTACCCTGCCTGACAAAGTGAATAGCTAAACAAAATGTAAGGCAGCAGCGCTATACTCCCAGGGATAATTTTGAAATGCTATCAAATGTCTGTATCTTTTTTTTAAATTCTCCAGCAGTTCCCCATTATTCAGCATCCCAAGCCACAGGCACAGTTTTATAGCAGCAAATAATCCGCTAAACCGTGTTTTTAATGCCTGGAGTTCTTTTTAACTTTGAAACACCACTTCAAAGTTGCTCTGTTTTTAATGTCTTCCAAGCCCCATCGCCTCTGTTATTTACTGCTAATTGCTGGAAAGGAGATGCTTCATAATAGGATACATTGCAAGCGTAAATAAAACCCTCTGGGAGCATCTTTTATGCCCAGCATCTGGAGGACACCAGGTTGGGAAAGGCTGGTCACCACAGCATAAATGGCTAAATAATCATGGAGATTGCACAAACAAATCTTCACACAGGAGTCTCAGCCAGGCATCTTCTATCTGCTACCCAAAATACACAAACCAGGCAACGTTGGACACCTTATTGTTTCGGGCATTGGTACTATCACAGTTGGGGTCTCTGATAATAGGGACTCCATTCTCAGACCTTATGCTATCAATGCTCCAAGTTATGTATAGGATACCACTGACGTCCTAAGGAAACTACAGTCCGTTGACAATCTCCCAGAAAACAGCATCCATTCCATGAATGTTGAAGCCCTCTACACCACAAAGATGGACTACAATCCATCAAGAATATCATCACTGATGGTGCTACACTACAGCATGCCTACCCATCAAACTCTGCCACTTTGTACTTACCCACAATTATTTCAGTTTTGGGGAGAACTTGTATCTTCAGATTAATGGCACTGTCACGGGCACTTGCATGGCCCACAGTCTGCCAACAAGTTCCTGGCTCACTTAGAACAATGCTTTCTCAGATCCTGTTCCCAAAAGCCTCTTCTCTACCTGAAATTCATTGATGACATCTTTATTATCTGGACACATAGACATGAAGCTCTGATGGAGTTCCACCAGGACTTCACCCCACTATCAACCTAAGCCTTGACCAGTCCGCACAACAGGTTCACATTCTGAATACAAATGTGCAGCTAAATAACTGGTCCACTACTGACCACTTCACATACTTTCATACTTCCAGCTTCCACCCAGAATACACCACAAGATCCATTGTCTACAGCCAAGTCCTATGATACAATCATATCTGTTCAGATTCCTTAGACAGAGACTCACAATTTAAGAATTTAAATCAGGCATTCCTCAGACTACTGTTGGGTGGTAGACCTGTTCTTGCTTGTAGCCTCTTGTGTAGCACATTAGTAAGTATAAGGATTGTCCCGAGCATCTATGGTCCAGACACTCAGTAGCGTTTAGCATTTCTCAGCATGGAGATGGAATGATGGAAATAGCTACTCCTGTTGAATTTCAACCTGTAATGCAGTGTTTAAAGTAGGGGTGGGGTACCTGTGGCCCTCCAGATGTTGGACTACAACTTCCATAATCCCTGCCTGTTGGCAGCAGTGCTGGCTGAGGCTAGTGGGAGTTGGAGTCCAACAACTTCTGTTCCCTGCCGAGCCTGGCCTTGAAGACACAGTGCCTGTATATGGAAGAATTATGGCAACCAGAATTATACATGGCCCGATCCCGATTACACAGATTGGAATTGGAATCAGATCAGAGGGGCCGTGCACAGCCCTATTGTATACAAACCTGAAACTCTCGGGAACATTCCATGCATCTGATGAAGTGGGCACAAACGTTTATGCAAAATGACAGCGCGATCCAATGTGGCTGCCCTCAACCCTCCAAAGTCGGAGGATTGCATGCAGGCATCCTGTGGAGGGTGGGAGGAGCGCGGAGGGAGGCAAGCATTACCTCTGCACTTCTCTCGCCTTCCAAAACACTGAGACGGCTCATTTTGGCTGCCTGAATGTTTTCCCCCAGCTCGCAAGGAGAGGAGGCTGAGACACGGCCAGCATAATTCCTCGTAGCATGCCAGTGCCTCACACCTCCCCTCCCCACCCCCATTTCTTTTCTTTTCTTTTAAATTTTTTAATTTAACTTTATTACATACATTATATAAAACAAATAAACACACACAAACCCCCCCCCCATCCATATAACTCCAAAGTGCACCCATCACCACGGGGCCAAAAAGTAATTCTATCCTCATAATCCATCATTATTCAATATTCCAAAAATACATAATATCTTGACGTGGCTTACTCCCCTTTCCCTTTGCTAAAACATAATCTAGAAGTGGTCCCCATATATCCTTAAAATTATTTTTCTTTAATTGTCCCTTTTTACATTTGACACTACATGTTAATTTGTCATTTAAAGCAATATCCCACACCTCTTTGTACCAATCTATAATAAATACTGATGTTGAACTTTCCATTTCCCCACCCCCATTTCTGAGGTGATTCCTGCGACCTCAGAGTGGCAGCTGGCGTGTTTTTCCTCATGCTGGCTGTGAGGGTGAAGGGAGGGCGCTCCAAAGTTGGGAGTCCCAGCTCCAATCTTGGAGCACTTTCCCGAGGTCAGAGCTGGGACTCTGACTTTTCCTATGGTTGTCCAGACAGCGTCTAGCGGCCATAAGATTACGCCCTTAATGTGTTAGTCTTTAAGGTGCCACAAGACTTTCTGTTGTTTTTGCTCTAATAGACTAACGTGGCTACCTTCTGCTTTCAGAGACTCCAGAAAGCCCTTTGGGCAAAACAGCTTACTTATAACATTAAGAAAAAATTGAGCCAGGTTTTTTGACTGCTTATAATATCCAGTGAGGCTTTTATATCTCACCTTTTAGATGGCAAGGCCTAGAAATATTTTAAACAAAGAAACAAACATTTCACAGATAATTCAAAGCAAGCAGACACTGATCAGAGGCTGAGGTGAATAAAGGTGTGTGGTTGACACGCCAGCCTTAAGGGTCCCTCTGCTGGTGTTAAGGCACGTTAGTGAAAGGTACATCTGATCTCTTGCTGCTGGTTCATTTGGGGTAAGTTTCTCTGTGTTTGTACAACAGGTGGAAGGTACTCCTGCTTCCTGTTCAGCTGCTTGTGGAGCTGTTGCACTTTGCCTGGCTACACAAAGACCTCTGTGGCTTTCTAGAAAGGTGAGGCAAAGCCATAGGATCTGTGAAAAGAATACAGTCACGTCTCAGCTGCAGCAGTTCAAATTACTCATGTGTGCAGATGCATTTTCATAAGATGATCCTTATGTAGGATCAACACATTGGGATTCTCTGTTCATGAGTCATGTTGCTGCTGCATCATGACAACGACAATGAATCAATAAATCCTGAGATCCAACTGTTGCTTTTTCTGATGCAGTGATTATGTTTTCATTTTTTAGTGTTTGAATGGCACTGAAATCTCCCGATGGGGGATTTCCTCCCAATGTAAAGAGCAGCAATGCAAATGTGAATAGTTGTAAAACATTATTACCACCCAGGTATTCAGCTGCCGATCTTCCAATGTGATATATGCTGTCAGTCGCCAGCAATACTGTCTTCGTGGGACAAACAAGTCAGTCCCTGAACAAGATAATATAAATGCTGTACAAATCTCACATTTTTAAAAATGGCCACATTGAGAAACCAGTGGGAGAGAATTTTAGTCTCCCAGGACACCCTGCTGCTGACATGAAATTCATCATATGTCAACAAATGGAGACTCCAGCATGACATTGCTGAGCTAGAATTTATCTGCAAGTTTAGCCCCCCTGAAGTCATTAGTGACCATATGATTATGGGGGGGGAGGGAGGGGGGAGAGAGAGAGAGAGAGAGAGAGAGAGAGAGAGAGAGAGAGAGAGAGAACACGGGGCTGTGTCAGCTGGCCACACTCTCATCATTCATTGCTCCATCTGCTGGTCCTGCCCAGGGAAGCCTGATGAAGACATGTAGATTGTCCCTGTGATCTAGAACTCTGCACAATCAGGATTCGAACTCACAGGGAGGGCCTCTCTGTGTTCACCAGGCCGCCCCTTTGCAGACATTTCCCCAATATATGGAAAGCATGAGGGAGCGCAACAGTGGCAGTGGCTGGCTGGCGCTGCCTTCTCTCTCCACATGATATTAATTGCATGGAGACTAACAACTGGAGCTGTCTTTTGATTCTCTTCATTGAGGTCTCAATTAGAACCATGGTTTTCTGTCCCACTACAATGTTACATTGGCTTAGGACAAACAAGTCAGTCCCTACACAGCCTCAATTACTGCTGTTATGAATGGTCACTGCTTATACTGTATACATTGGAGATTCCCCCAGAAATGGCACGGACTTCTTGCTTCCATGGCCTTTGACCTCATCGTTTACATTTTCCCACTCTGTACCCATGTAGATAAATTTTTGCAACTGCATATGACTAAATGGGTGCTAGTCCACAAATGCCACGTTTCCCCCCATTTCTCTCTCTCCCCATTTTAAGGTATCAAAGGCAATTTTGCAAGTCATTTCTTTCTCTGGGCAGTATGTTTCCTGTGTTCACCATCGTGTGTTCTCTTTCCTTTGTAGCTCTGTAACTCAATTTAAAACATGCTCAGCATAGTCATGCTTCCAAATGTGCTGAATTTCCTGCCCCCTCCCACTCTGTAGAACAGGGGTGAGCAACATGTGGGCTGCGGACCAGGAGGAGTTTTGTAGCCCCCACTGAGTCCCCTGCCTCCACGGCATCCCCCCCCGCCACTGCACCACCAGATTCCCAGCAGTTCTGCTGGGAAACAAGGAGCATGCCCCTTCCACATCCTGTTTCTTAGCAGAAACACCAGTTCTGCAGAGAAACAAAGCTACAAGGTTTGCACACCCTGTTTCTCTGTAGAATCATGTCCCCCACCCAGCTCACCAAAGAGCTGAGGGAGCACAATTCTGCTGGGAAGCAAGGCATGCATTCCCTGCCTGCCTTGTTTCCCGGCTGAATCACTGGCAATGCAGTTGCCACCACCACTTCTGGTTGCGGCTACAGCAGGAAAGGGATGTGCACCCCCCCGAGGGGTTCCAGAGGGTCCAATGAAGCCCACCAACCCTCCCAAGTTGCCTACCCCTGCTACAGAACATGGATTATAGATTAATTTTATCCAGTTCATGGGCAGTACAGCTTCCCCTGCGGATATGCGAACATGTGTCAGCTTTATTGAAAATATATATTTTTAAAAAACCCAGTTGCTGATTATTTATGGGAGGTTTCTAAAACAGGTCTGGGGAATATAAGATGACATTTCAATTTATCCTCACTTTGTGACACAGGTGGGATGGAAGTCACACATTCTTAAAAACATATACCGGTATGTTGTGGACTGATGGTTGCTTAAATTCAAAGATGATCACCTTTGTGGTATGGACTGCAAGAGAGGAAGTGCTCCTTTGGGTAGCCATGTCAGATTTTGGCTAGATTAGACAAATGCACAGAAGTTAAGAATATTAATAGATATTTGCTGAGAATCACAGAGAATGAATTCTCGTAGTGTTAAGGCAACTCGGAGGGAGAAATAGGGAACAGGGTACTTTCTGTTACTGTCTTCTGTTATGCTTCACTCAAAAGTAACTGGAAGTATTTATTATAATTTTATTTTTAAAAATATACATACTGTCTTTCTGACAAAAATGGCACTCAAAGCTAAAATCAAAAGTATAAGCATTTCAATTACTAGCAAAAAAATTTTGCCTCTTGGTTTGATAGGTTAATATGGTTTCACAGAAATATGAGTATGTTTCCATCCCATACACATTTACAGGTACAAAATATTTGTCTCCAGAGTTTTTTCTTTAAAATTTTAGTTTAGGGAAGAACACACAGCTCCTTCAATGCTAATTTCCCCCATGTCTTCAGGGGCCTGTAAAGATTACTGTTGCAGATCATAGGTTAGGGCTGTATCAGCACTGGTGTGGGATGAACCACTCCCAAACAGAATATACGGTATGTGTTTAAAACTGTATGTTGCAGGACAAGCCAGCACTACTGGTGAATACCATGATTGTATCTGTCTGCAATACTAATCAAATATGTTGGTAACATACCCTTTGTAAAATTGTGGCCATTGGTTGTACATCCACTATTCCACCAGTCTACGATTCTATGATACTGCTGCAAATACAGCTTTAGGATAACAATAACAGCATGAAATCTTTTTTTCCTTAGGTTGAGGAAAGCAAAACCTTTCCTGTACCTTACTAGTCTCGTGATACCCAGGGCCGGCGCTACCGCTAGGCAGACCCAGGCGGCTGCCTAGGGCGCGTGGCGGAAGAGGGCGCAGAGTTTCTGCGCCCCTTCCTCGCCTCCGGCGCGCTCCTGCCCTGCCTGCCGCCTCCGCTGCGCCTCCCCACCCGCTTGCCGGCCGCTGCCGCCGCCGCCGCACCTCCCCCCCGCCCGCCCGCCCGCCAACCACCTACCTACCTTCCCGTCATAAAGCGCGGGGGTCCCATCGCGTCGGAGGAGGAGGCGGCGGCAGCAGCAGCAGCAGCCAGCAGACAGCAGTGGGGGCGGGGGGAAGGTAGGTGGTGGTGGCGGCGCCAGCGCCGGCGTGCGGGGAGGTTTTGCAGAGCAGGGCTGCTTTGCTCCGGAGCCCCCCCCCACGGCACGAGGGGGGGCACTAAATATAATTTGGCCTAGGGCGCCAAACAGCCCTGCACCGTTCCTGGTGATACCTGTTCCTCACTGCAATCTGAGTCTCCCTTGAACCAACCCTACTCATGTCCTGTTGTTTCTTTCTTGCACCACCACTGACCCTGATCTTCTCCATCTATTGTTGTTTGAAGCATTCTGGTCAGGAACTGTGCTGCTAGTGTACAGACCACAACACAGTGTTTTTGCTAAATAACTTTTTAAAAGTAGCTGAACACTAGTCTGGCCCAAATTCAGCGATTTTAGAAGTTTTTGAATAAAACATTAAGCAGTAGTTATAACTCAATGATCTCAATGGCAGACTTAACCATGAGTTAACCATGTGCATAAATCTCTCCTCCTAAAACCAACAGGATGAGTGAATTGCTTTGTTAAGAATGGTTCTTCTGTTTTGCTTTGTTTTGTTTTGTTAATGCCCTTTGCACTCTTTCCTTTGAAGACATGTTGACCAATCTGTGTTGAACTCTTCCCTGTAAATACATCCTTTGCGTTGTTGGTATTGATACGTAGTGGTCTTGTTGCCAATGCGTTAATGATGGATAAGAAAATAGGAGATTATTTTAAAATATTTTACTTGGATTGTATCACCTAGATAGTGTGATAGAATGACATATTCTATCACAGTATCTATCCTTTTCACTGATGAGAATATAATTAGGAAGGTAATTCCTAATTATTCCTAATTATTCCTAAAACCACAAAACGCCCGATAGGTATAACTGCAGCTAAGTAGTGTTTGCTTGTTAATAAAGTCTCACCGTGTGTGGCAGTGCAACAGATCACTTCCTAGCTGATATGCTGAGTTGCAAAATAAGCACTGTGATATAGAAGTCAAACTGAATGTGGAGAGGAGCCAGGTTTCAGTCACTTTGTATATTAAATATTCCAGGTAATAAAGCCATTTTGTTGCACTCTATAGTCTCAGTTTTACATTATTTCTTTCTTTGTTTAAAGGAGACAAATACTTCCAAGGTGGCTTTCAAGTAAAATCAAAATACAACAAATAAAATCACAATGGTTTTATTCACATTCAACAGTAACCCATTAAAAAAAAAATTTATTTTAAAAAAAGTCTGGGTTGCTGTGATTGAGGCAGCCTGCTAATTCACGTGGCTCGGCTGCTCCCGCCTCACTTCTCCTGCCAGCTGGAGCAGCTAAACAAGCCAGGGACGCTATGTCAAAACATAATGGCCCAGTTCACAAGTAATGCCACTGCTAAACCATAGTCTAGTGTTATGAGAATTAGCCGCAGTGAGCCTTGGGTTTGCATGCCGCCCTCCCCCGGCAGCTGCAGGAGGAGACCAGATGTTCCTGCTTCTATTTTATATCAACCATACTTTAATGTTACGTCCACACCCCAAATTGAGGTCAATTAACCATGGTTTGTTGAAACAAGGCCAGTTTCTAAAAGTATGGTTCGAAGTTGTCTTGTTTCAACCAACCACAGTTAAAGATTAACCACGGTTTGTCAGGTTTGGATGACATTTCAAGCTGTGGTTAATCTAAAACAGAAGTGAAGAGCGTGTCCGAGGAGAAGGGGTAAGGAGTGAAAGCATGCGACTCCAAGGCGTGTCTAGGCTTATCCTTGCAATGCTAAATTATGATTTACCATTACTTCTCATAAGCCCTAGCGGCACTCCTATACACACCTGAACTCCAGTGAACTCAGTGGGACTTACTTCTGCATAGGATTGTGCTGTAAAGCTGCCTATGGACGTTTGCACAGAAGTAAGTTCCACTGAGTTCAACGGAGCTCCCTCCTAGGTGTGTATAGACGTGTAGCTATGGCTTATGAGAAGTAATGCTACGTTGTAAATCAGCATTGCAAGAATAAGCCTAGGCAAGCCTCTGACTTCCTTCCCCCCCCGTCCCCCCCCCCCGACATGGACTTTGCTTCTGTTTGAGACTAAGTTGAGAGCAAGCCCCACTGAACACAGTAGTAGGGCTTACATCTGAGCAAATATGCATAGGATAGCAGTGAAAATTTTGTGGAGTGTGTGTGTGTGTGTGTGTGTGTGTGTGGTGTAGAAAACAAGTTCAGACCCCAAGCTTAAATTTGCTGTCATCTAAATCTCCAGAATACCCTAGCACTGTACAGTGTGTTGGCACAGTACCTTGGGCTTAATTTGCTGTGACACTTTAGCTGTAGTGTTATTTTAACAAAATAATTTCTTGCAACCTCTTTAATATTGGATGTTACAACATTTCCCCTTTGAGACTGCGGCAGATCGAGTAACATTGATCTGTCTTGATGGCTATAACAAAGGCAGGGTAACATAACAGTATTTTCTTTTCTTTCAGTTTCCTTGAGGAACAGGGAAATTGCACTGTGTGAAATATTTGAATGCTTAAGGCCGATAATAATGTTTTCCTACCAATAATGTGCCCTTCTCTAATTTTCAGTGGGTTGGATCCAGACCTAGTCATGCATAGAGCAGTCCCACTGAAATCAATGCGACCTAAGTTAGACATGATTAACTTGTCCCATTGATTTCAATGTGTCTACTCTAAGCATGACCAAGGGCACAATCCTATGCTCCCCATTGTCTGAGGTGTCATAGGAGAGTGGGGATTTCACCACCACCCCAGGTCAGAGACAGTGTTTGGCCCTTGGGAAGGGGGAGTCAGAGATCCGACCCCTCCTCCCCAGCCCCTTGCTGCTGGCATGGAAAGAACTAAGCTGGCTGCCATCCATGGTCGGAAAATTGACCTCGGAGAAGGGGAAAAGGGGGCATTCTGCTGGGTGGGGAGGGGAGGAGACCAGAGAGGATAGGGCGTTCCTGAGCCTCTTCCAGCCTCCTTCCCTCCCCTTCTGAAGCTGAAGTGCCCTTGCTAGACAGTCTAAAAAGCTCATCCAGTGAGATATTCAGGGCGGGAAGAAGGGGAGGCAAAGATCCTCCCCCACTTCATTGGATGATTGGAAGGTTCCGAGTTTGGGAGCTTCTGATCATCAAGGGCGCAATTGATAGGATTGCACCCTAAGTCTGGTTCCAACCCACTATGTTTAAGCTGCATCTTCTCTTTTGAATGAAACAGTAAATCCCATGGATCCTAATGTATCTCAAAATAAATAAAAGAATTGTTGTAGGCTATGCCTCATCGTTTAAAAAAGAATTTGGAAGGCGATGGTTTGCCCAGATGTTTACTGGCATTTGTACCGATTTTATATTGTAAAAATGAAGTATTAGCACATTTATGTAGTGTCATGTATATATGCATGAGTTTGTGAATAATCCTAGGAATGGAATTACTGTTCCCTTTGGGGTGGTTGCTATTGGCCTGCTAGAACATTTAAAGCCTAAACCATTTCTGAAAACTCAGTGTGTCTTTATTCATTCAGCTATTATTTAGTTTCCCCATATGTAATAGGACATAGAGGTAAAATAGATTTTAAAATAGTTACAGCATTGCACAACAAAGTAAGTAAAATAAACTGTGGAGCATTTTGAAATGTAATGACTTTCTATGAGAGCCACATACACATAGGCAATCACTCGTGACCGAGTAAGATTGTCTTCCAGGATAACATTACAAAAAGAAAATTATAAAAAGAGGAAATTCTAAAAAAATGTGTAGACTCTAGTGATGGGTCCGTAAGTGACTGTGGAGGCCAATTCTAGATCCACACAGCTTCCCACAGTGATGACACAGGTTACCAGATGGAAGATGGTCCGGTAAAGGATTTGTTTGACGTGCTTTTCGCTTAGCACGTTTCTCCCTTTCACCTTGCACTCGGGCTAATGGATACATATTAGATGTCTGAAGTAAAGGAAATCCAAATGGGGTATATAGTCTGATTGAGTGAGCAGTGTCACAAGAGAAGACAGAGAGTGGATGGCCACACCGTCTCACTGCAATATGGCATTTAGCACTTGCCTTGTAATGAAGATCTGCACAGAACCTGATCTTGTGAATAGACTTATCTTGTGTGATGCAGGTTTGATTTTTTTTAGACTTACTTTTTTTGTGGTGGCCGGTCAGTAAAAGTGTGATGAAACCATTTACAAGTTTGGGTTCCACATAGTTTCCCCTATGAATAGAATGCTGAACATCAGTTCCTTTAATAATGAACTTGGGGGGGTGAGTGCTGACAGGATTGGAACTAAAATGGGACCATTGAAAAACAAGGAGGAGCTTTCTGCATATTCAGGGGGAAAAATATTTTTAAAAACAATACTTAAAAAAACAAAACCTAAGGGGCCAGCACCCCACCCAAATAGCCCAATCAAAATGGGATGTGCTCATTAGTCATGGAACATTGAGTATCAGTTAGAAAAAAGAAAACTGGAGGATGGGAATATCTTGGAGAACAGCATGTCCGACTAACTGCCTGGAACTTTGAATCTGAACTATCCTATGGCCGCACTGACGGGGGCTATATCAGAGGCAGTATCACAGCTAGTATGCCTCTGTACACCAGTTGCTGGGGAACATGGGTGGGAGGGTGCTCTTGCACTCATGTCCTGCTTGTGGGATCCCATGGGCAGCTGCTTGGCCACCGTGTGAACAGAATGCTGGACTAGATGGACCCTTGGTCTGATCCAGCACGGCTCTTCTTAGGTTCTTATGAACACAACTGTTAGGAAGTGAGGATACACGGCAATATTTTGTTGCAGGTCTCACTTGTAGGCTCTAAGCTGATAAGAGAGCATCTGTTATTGGGTGGATTAAAATATAATAAATAAAGGTCCATGATGCAACAGGGATTTATTATGAATGATAAATCTTTCCTATGGATAAAGCTGTTTGACAACATGAATTGTCTTAAATAATGAGACATTTGAAAAATATGTTTTCAGATGACACAAATATGGCCATATTAGCTACTCTAGATTGAGAGGTTATGTTTTATGACAGAAACAACTACATCTGTGTTGTTGCCTCACTTAAACATGTGGTGTGACTGACCAGATTCAATTATACAGCTACCTTGCTGACCAAATGCTTTCATCTGTTACAGAATTAACCTAGAGCATCTCGGGGCCAAACTAGTCATGTTAAAACTTATGGGACCATATTGTAGCCACACACCCTCATTGAGGCTATTAGCAGGAAGGAAGGGGGATCACAACTGGGCAAATGGCATCAGTGGAGAAGGGCAGGGGGGAGGCCAGTGACTCCTGTGTCAGCGGGGCTCCTTATCCATTTTATTTATTTATTATATTTATATCCCGCCTTTTTTCTTGCCGCTTTTATTCTGAGCTTTGTAGGAGCTATCCATGGAGCTCCATGGTGGTGAACTATTTTGGGGATGGAGTTCAGCACCATGGACAGCTCCTATAAAGCTCAGAATGAAAGCTGCAGTGGATGAGGAGCCCCGCTGACATCGGAGTCACCAGCCTCTGCTGGAGAAGGGTTAGCACCCTGTCCCAGTGTCACAATCATGATTTAATTACTACCCTCCCGCACTCTGATTGCTGGGAGATCTGACCATGAATCTCCTGCATCTCTTCTTGTTTGACTCTCAGCAGTAGTTAACTAGCACCCTGAATCTAAGGGTTCCTATTTGCAATCCTGTGGGGAAGGAACTTAGAGGATGATTTGGAATGGAGTTATGGCAGGTGGAGAAAGGATTAAACACCTTTCACGTCTCCATTCCAAATTGCCCCCTCATAAAGTCGCTTTTCCTGGAAAAATGAGGGCCATTAGGTGTTGGTTACATGTATTTGCATGTAATGTGGGTTATATGTGAATGCTACAATTCTGTGTGAGTGCTGAAAAAGGGCAAAATGTACTATCATCTGTGTAGAATCTCAGCGTTTATTTTTTAAAAGCCCATTTCTAACCCTTGTGCCCTGAAAATATGCTTGAATGAAGACCTGCTGAGATCTAAGAAACCAGAGGAGAGGCAGAACCTAGTGGTTGGTTGGGGCAGAATTTCAGTGCCCCTGATAGCTTCTCGCGATCAGTGAAACAAGAATAAATTATGCAAAACATTAAAATAATAGCAGAATAAATTACACCAAGTAAAAGGAATTATGCAAACTTGCTCAATTATTTATAAAGGTTAAAGGGTCAGATTTTTCTTGGTGCACAATTTTGGTTTGGTATGTAGGTGCAATTTGAAATGCATGCACACGCACGCAGACTTTTAGCTCAGAGTATACACAGCGCTACACTGTGCATATAACTTGAAAGTAAGCACAATTGACTTTCTCCTTTGATCATTATAGCTCTATTATGTGGAATAAGCTTCAGAGTAGTTATTTGTTGTCAGGTGTTAATACAGCTGAATCCTATCTTTGAAACCATTTTAGCTGCCATGAAGAACTTGATCTGATCAGCCTCTGTGTTGGTGTGTGTTGGTCTCAGAGAATTGGGCCATTACAGTAGATCAGTGTTCTCCAACCTTGGGGCCCCAGATGTTTTTGGCCTACAACTCCCAGCATGCCCCAGCCAGCTATGTTGGCTAGGGCATGCTGGGAGTTGTAGGCCAAAAACATCTGGGGCCCCAAGGTTGGAGAACACTGCAGTAGAATGTCTGGTTAATACTAGGGGCAGTATCCAACACTGCCTGTCCGCTTACACTATTGACTTCTAGCGGTACGCCAATAGCATAAGCTGGTGCAATGAGGGGGTGCTTTGGGGGGGGTAAAACCCATTACACCAGCTTATGCTGTTGGTGCACAGCTGGAAGTCACTTATGCTAGAAGTACAGAGCCAGTGTGGCGTTGTGGTGAGAGTGTTGGACTGGGAGTTGGGAGATCTATGTTCTAGTCCTCGCTCAGCCATGAAGCTCACTGGGTGACTTTGGGCCAGTCACTGACTCTCAGCCTAACCTACCTCACAGGGTTGTTGTGAGGATAAAATGGAGAGGAGGAGGAGGATTATGTAAGCCGCCTTGGGTTCCTTTCAGGGAAAAAGGCGGGGTATAAATATAATAAATAAATAAATAATCAATAGTGTAAGTGGACCATTTGCAATCCTGTGGGGAAGGAACTTAGAGGATGATTTGGAATGGAGTTATGGCAGGTGGAGAAAGGATGCTGCCCTATGCTGCCCATTCGATGCTGCCCTATGAATTTATGAAATGGCTTTTCCTTTCTCTACCAATTTCTTTCAAAGACAATGACACAGAGTAGCCTTCCCCAACCACCTGTCCTCCAGAAATCTTGGCCTTCAATTCCCACCAGCGCCAGCCAGCATGACCAATGGTCAGGAATGCTGGGAGTTGTAATCCAAAACACCTGGAGTTGTAGTCCAAAGCACCATGTTGGGGATGGCTGACTGACACATTCCTGGCCACATTACATTTTACAGTAATCAGTGTGCAAAGCAAGTATTTAAATACCAATAAGACCTTGGATAGAGCCAGATAACCAAAAGGTGTCTCCTCCCCACAAAAAACAAACAAACAAAAAACAAAAACTAACTCCTGACATGTGTGCTCCCCCCTTCCCCCCATCTCTCTCTCTCTCACACCCCAAATCATTGTTAGGTTGACCAGGCACAACAAATTTCAGTGCAAAAGGTAATTTTTAAAAGAAAATTGTAAGCCTTGAAAAGAAGGGCTTAGAATAGAATAGCCATCTCAACCATAACTGCAGTATATAGTATTGCTGCTGAAACACTAATAAAAAGGTAAGCACACAGGATATTTGTTAGATTACTTTTACCATGGTTGACAGTAATACCATGATTGCTTTTCACAGAACTCCAGGAGAAGAAAAGTAATGTTTATATGTAAGGAGACTTCAAGCTGAATTTTATCACAGATGTTGGGCTATAAAACCATGTCAGCAGTATTCTTAAAGTATGGACCTCACCTCGCTCCCCCTTTTTTGCTTGCAAGATGACACAATTTTCTTTGATCGGCTAGAAGCCCGTTTAGCCTTCATATAACTACATTTTTACAACACCTAAAGGAAGGACTGTTTTGTCTTAAAAAATGCCAGAGTTCATTTAAAAATAGGGGGCACAAGATCAGCGATCTCTGTAACAGCACACTCCTGTAGATGCCTACTCAGAAGTAAGTCCCTTTGAGTTCAATGAGTTCAAATAGTTCAAAGTAAGTCCAATTGAACCCCGTATTGCACTCCACATCAATTAATTAAAGAAAAAGTAATGGCCAAGCTTCAGAGCCTAAACACACACGTGGCATGCTGCTAAAATCAGTGACACTATGCAACATGATAGCCCAGGGGTAGGCAACCTTTTTGGGCTGTGGGCACATTTGGCAATCTGAGAAACTGTCCTGGGCACCGCCACAAAATGGCTGCCATGAGAGGCATGGCAAAGGACAAGAAACCTGCCCAAAAGACTGAATACATGGCAGAGGTGGAGTCTGAGCTGCAAAACACTAACCAACTCCTTTGAACCCACAGTATTCAGCACCAGCAGGAACCTATTTTACAGCAAACTTCACTGCTGGTAAGAAAATGTGATACCTATTTTTAAAAGCTGCACGGGGTAGAGCACCTTGATGGGTACCAAGAAAAGCGTCTGGGGGTGCACTGGTTGTCTACCCACCAGGTTGTCTACCCCTGCGTTAGCCATTATCCAAAATGCTGTGCAGAAAGGGGCTGCATAATTCTCTTTATCGTCAGGGATCAGGGCAAATATAGTTACGCTTGCTGCGCATGTCCCATTTTCTGTTCTGTAAATAGTTTACTGGGTCACAGGGATGATTAAAAAAATGTTTGTTACTTTTTTACTTTGTCATTTTTTTAAAAAAAACAACAACATGGTGCTTGCTAATACACTGGATAAAATTTGAGAGATGAGGAAATGCAGAGTTGATTAAAAATTATTGCATGAGTGAAGAAGCCAAACCTATTCCAAAATCCCCACACATCCCTGCCAATGGGTGGAGCCCAGCTTCGGCTTTGGTTCCCTGCCTGCCAACCCCGTCCGTTTGAGCTTGTTGCAGAGATAGGTGTTCCCAGCTCAGGGTTCTTAGGTTAGTTGCATTTATGTTGCAAGGCTGCGAAAGTGGACATAACGCAGGTGCTTGTAGATTTGTTGGAAGTCCACTGCGTGCGTGTGCGTGTGCGTGTGGGATGGGTGGGCAGGTAAACCTTGCCTGCAAGTTTAAATGGGAAATCTGAAACTTGTTTGGGTGCTTAGATTTGGCTCAGAAGAGGAGAACGTTAGTGGCAGCTGAGAACGCTAATACAAAAGGGAACCTGCACAGAATAAACATGCCTGTGTTTAAAAAGAGGTTAGCATCCCCAGCATGCCTCTGAGCTGCTAAGCCATTCACAGTAGAAGAGAAAGGCCTTTTCTACCACCTTTTCTGTTTTAGCACACTCCAACTCGCATCAGGTTTAGAAGTAAAGAGTTGTTGGGGTACATTGAACCTTTCAGGATATTAGCAAGATTCTTAAGAGTTAACCAAAGCTTGTCTTAAATAGTAGAGCACTCCGGGCCCAAAGTGACATTGCTCTAGATCAGCAGGGGAGGCTGGTGACTCCTGTTTTGGTGGGGCTCCTTTTCCATTACAGGTTTTTGCAGCTTTTATTTGGAGCTTCATAGGAGCTATTCATGGTGCTCCATGGTGGTGAACCTATTTTGGGTGTGGAGTTCAGCACCATGGATAGCTCCTACGAAGCTCCAAATAAAACCTGCAATGGAGAAGGAGCCCTGGCGAAACAGGAGTCACTAGCCTCCCCTGTTTAAATGTTTGTATAATAATAATAATAATAATAATAATAATAATAATAATAATAATAATAATTATTTATTACCCGCCTCTCCATCTAGATCGAGGCGGGGAACAACAGAAAATATAAAATACATAAACTAAAACAACACAATACATACTATTAAAACATCTTAAAACATCCTTAAAACATCTTAAAAACATCTTTAAAACATCTTAAAAACATCCTAAAATTCTGCTGGATAGGCCTGCTGGAAGAGATAAGTCTTTATGGCTTTTTTAAATTCCAAAAGACTGGCCTCCGGCAGGCCATTTCATAATCTGGGAGCAGCAGAAGAGAAGGTCCTCTGTAATGCTTGTCAGCCTAGTTTTGGCTGACTGAAGCAGATTCTTCCCAGAGGACCTAAGTGTGCGGGGTGGATTGTACGGGAGAAGGTGATCCCGTAGGTAGCCTGGACCCAAACCATGTAGGGCTTTAAAGGTCTCTCCCCGCCTCCATTTTCACTATAGAGTAGGTGCAGGGCTCCTGATCTGGATCACAACCCTACCATGGGGAGTAGGGAAGATTTTAAGTTCTGGATTGGGGGCCCTGTGCCTACTCTAGAGTAAAAACAGAAGGGGGGGGGGAAGATATAGCTGCTAGACACATTTAAAAAAATGTCTGTTTTGGCCCTGTTTTGAAGAAGTGTAAACCATCTCCCATACTTATGAGTATCCCAGGACATCTAAAGATGCATAGCTGAGGCAAGATTGAAAACAAATTTGGGCAAAGTGTTCTTTGCTTCTGGACAGAATATCCAAACCTGCTGTACAGATTTCGCTCCATGGGAGCTTTCCATTAAGAACGCATTTAGTTGATGGAGACATATGGCATCCATAGTACACAGAATCCCAAATGGCCCTATTGGTCTCTTCTTACTGTAATGAAGAAATAAAATATCTATAATGCTTTACAATATGTGATAGTGTTGATGGTGGTGTGAATTACCTTCTAATTATTCTGTGCCAAGAAATTATTTCCTCACATAATGCACAGCTAGGGGGTCAACTGATTAATTCACTGCAATCTGGATTCATGATTTCAGATGGAGGAGGGTTAAGAATGGATTTTGATCCTCCATTTGTGGGATACCCATCGCCTTGGGAGCCAACAAAAACTTCTTCCCTCTGCGACATTCACCTCTAGGAGAGAATTTCATACCCCCAGTATTTAGAAAACACTAGGAAATATGCATTTCTAAGAAATGTATAGGAGATATACATTTTCCTATGAAAAAAGTACAACCTAACTGTCTTTTTATTGTGGGTCCAATAAGTGTTTGTACTTGACAAAAATATTTAGATCAAAGGCTTGAGGTATAGTAATTATAAAAACTTATTTACCTCAAAATATCAAAGAATATTTACATGATAACAAGATATGGGATGAGAGCACAGAACATATACAAAAATACAAAAAATGGTATTTGTAATAAGCAATACACATTTCAAAAAGCTTTCTTTCAGGATTATGCCTTTCTTTAAAAAGAGTAAAATGTCTTACCCATATGATATTTCTAAGATGTCCCAAAAGGAGAAGAGAAACCAAGATGAGGACATGTTTTCATCCTGAAATCTCTCTGCTCTGCTCCTAATATTGATATGATTCTTGATGAGCTGGTACATGATGGAAAACAGAGAAAGAAACTTAAGCTCAGCACTCCTCAACAACGGACCATTAATTTTACCAGAAGTTCCAGCTATGTTTGGTCAATACTTCCAAACCAGGGGTGCTGAACCTCAGCTGGTTCCCAGTCCCACCCTCTGGGGGTTACCCAGGTGGCCAAACCTCCTTCACCTGGCCCACCCACTTTCCCTCAGCCTCCAATCATCTGGTGGTTTCCCAGCTTTAGCACTGTTTTCTTTCCATTCTTCCCATTGTATTCTGGTCCCAGGGTATGGTCTGAAGGCACATGAGGCAGCCACCATGCTGAAACTAAGCAGGTATAGGTCTGGTCAGTGCTTGGAGGGGAGAACACCTGGGAACCACATATAGCTGCTTTGAATTCCATGATGGAAGGAAGGTGGAATATAAATGTAATAAATAAATAAATAAATAAATAGGTTGAAATGCCTCTCTGAAGGCTTAGTTACTGGTAATAAGAGCTTTATTTTTAAATATATTTTAATATTAAAATATATTTGTATTTTGGCCCCACCTTTGTTGCCTTTGCTCCACCCCTTTTGCCTTTGGCCCTGCCCACCACTGGAATGAAGCCCCAAGAGCTTATCCCAAATTGAATTTGGCCCTTAGGCTGAAAGAGGTTCCTTGTTCTAAACAAAAGATTTCCTTTAAGTTCCAAAAGCAAGATACTTTACTTTAGGTCATATAATATGAGTTTACTTCTTTTGAGCCCTATTGTGCCTTGTCTCCCTTTGAACAGAACTGCTTCGAGTTCTATTTACTTCTTAAAATATTGCATCTCATCTTCACTCATTTATGTCATAAGCAGAAAACAATACTACCTTCACTACCTAACTAGCTAGCCTTCCTTTGAACACCTTATCTGAACCATATGCTATTTTTTCCTGAGTTTATTTGGGCAAAGGTTTCAGCCTTGTTTGTCACTTGCCACCTAGTTTAACAATGATAGACCAAGAGGTCAGAGGTTACACACACACAGTGAAAGGTTGCAGCATGAGTCCAACAGATGAATACATCTACTAGAATCAGAATGATTTAAGCTTAATATGAGAGTGAATCTAACTCATATTTTCATATTTCCTTCAATATCCTCTACAAGATATGGGGAACAATAATAAGGTAAAGGGTATTAGGCAGCAAGTGGTCACAGAGTGCCAGAACTTTACAATGTTTTTTTTTTTTTTTAAGTACAAAATGCCAGAATAAGAAAGTTAAAAGTGAAATTGAGTCCATATTTTCTATAATATCCAGGACATCTCTAGGATTTGTACCATCTTTCAATTAGTGGTACTTACCTTCATTGCTCCCCTGGAGCAGCACCAATGGGAACAGCAGACATAGATATTTGTGGGAGGACTGACTGTTAAATGGATCTGGCTAGAACCTTATGAGCTGCTGTCATGGACAGGAGAGGTAATGCCTTGGCTAATGTTATGTATGAGGAGAACACTTCTAGTTTAGTTCTTATGACTGAATAGTGTGTTTTACTAGCTCAGAAGGCATGCTCAAATGTATTTGTGGAGAAAGCCTGACACGAGTATACATGTACATGCACACACCAGTCTGCGTCCTCCAGGGGAGGGGGGCGAGAAGGGGAGATTGGGTTACAGGGAAGCAGACAGACAGACCGGCATTCCAGCAATGGAGGATCTCGCTTGTAATCCACAAAACCCAGGAAAGGACCATCAAGACCATCAACCTAACAGGGCAGTCTCAAAGAGCTGTAAAGTATCCAATACGTCACCTTCTTCCCGGGCAGGAATAAGCCCACCTGACACGAAGGGGCAGGCAATAGCCCCACCTGACCCAAGAGGCGGGAGAGCGGGAAACACAGAGGTAGAAAACCCCTCTCAGTCTCCCCTCCTTTTGTTGGTTGTTGAGAACCCAGGGTACTTTTGAATACGAACCACCCTCCAGCAGCGGCTGGAGTAAGCTGTTTCCTTCCCCGGATCGGACAGACCCGGAGTTAGGCTGAAACTGACTAGCGTGACGTCTCTGATCTAAGGTAACTGACTAATCCAAATGCGCTAGCCTGGGAGCCTGCCATTGATAAACTTAAAGGTCACGTCAGGTCTTATTGACATTGTAGTATTTCCTAGAAAGCTGTTAATTCCGCTCCATATCCTGTGTAAATAAATAAAAGCTTTATTTGGCAGTTCAAAGGCTGAGTTTCCTTTTGTTTGTGAGAAACCTCTTAGGTGGTTTCTTTCACTTGTATGGGCTGTAACGCTGCACTGGTTAACCCGTTAAGCGCCGAACTCACGCAAAGGATCCAGGTGCTGATCCTTCACAGTATTGTTTTGAATGTTTGCGATTTTAGGCTATCCTTTATCCCTTGCATGTAATATTTGAATAAGGAACCATATTCGATCTGTGTGGGTTACAATTTCAGATTCACAAGGTACGTGTCTTTAAGAGTGGAGTGGGGGGGGGGAGTCTGGTATACATCTCCTGCTGGGCTGCCAATGGCATGGGAGTAGTTCTGGAACAGGGCTCTCCAACTTTGGGTCCCCAGATGTTGCTGGACTACAGCTCCCTTGCCATTAGCCATGCTGGCTGGGTATCCTGGGAGCTGTAGGCCAGCAACATCTGGGGACCCAAGGTTGGAGAGCCCTGTTCTAGAGGCTCAAGCTCAACCTGGTTCTTCAGAGCTGAGGGGGTGGCCCTTCACATCTTAAACATCCCTCAGGCCATGTTATAACATTTTGAGAAGGGTTTCCTGATGGGCCGGCCCCAGACATTTTGCTGCCTGAGGCAAAGGGCAAAATGGTGCCCCCTTCCCATTCCATGTACAAAAGCTGAGTTGAATCTTTCTTCAACCCTGGCAGTGGGACAGCATCCTCCACCACACCTTAAAGCAGAAGGCTAGCTTAGGGGGCATAAGGCAGGTCACATGACCCACAGTTCTGTCCTCCAACACCTTGCTGCTGCCTCTCATATCTGCTGCCTGAGGCAACTGTCTCATTCTGCCTAATGGTAGGGCTGTGGCTGACCCTGTTTCCTGAAGTGGTAAAGAGATTGAACCTAATCCTAAAATGGCCATAAACTTGGCAGCGGTATCAGTGCTAATGCCATCCCACAGAAGCTATCCCAAAGATAAGTAGGATGATTGATGGGCAATAAACTGTAGCATTTATGGAGAATTTTATCCTTTCCCCTTGCTTTCAAATCTGTGACTTCTTTGTTTTTAATTCCAAAATCTTAGGTGAAGGGCTACTGGGTGCAGAATTATGTTCTTCCTATGGTAAGGCCAAAAAAACTAGATTTATAAAATGAAAAGAACTGAGTTGGTAACTTTATTTAACTTCTGCTTGATAGCATTTATAGATTTGTGTTCATTTTGCAATATACATTCTCTCAGAATTAGATTGGATCTTGTGACAATGCTTGATATTTCTTCAGTATCCTTAGCAATGAACTAGGTCCCCCCCCCCCCGATGTTCTCTTTTTTGAAAGATGGTATAAAGGTCAGACTTATAACGAGACTCTCAAACAATCCGCTTTTTGATCCTTTGAAATCATATGGCTTGAAGTTTTCCATCATCAAAGCCCTGTCTCCCTTGTACAATTATTATTGGATCTGCCATTCTTCCTGGTCTGAAAACAATATCAATCTTTTCAAAGACTGTCATTGGTGTCCCCCCCCCCCCCACACTGGTGACAGCATTCAAAAGTTTTGGTGTTAACCACAATTAATAATTGTTTTCACTAGGAGAGAAATAGATTTGAAAAAAAGCATTCCTGATCATTAAGTGTCAATATACCTAATTTATTATACAACAGAGGTGCACAGTCTGTGGCCCAGGGGCTGTATGTGGCCCTCCAAGGCCTCAATTGTGTCCCACAAGGGTGCCCTGACACCCCCATTGCCAAATTCCCTCCTCCATGTTAGCAGCAGTGAAGAAAGAGCAATCTGTCTCAGGATTGCTGGGTGATGGGTTGGAGAGAAGACTTTCTACTCCCTCCCCCAGAGATCCTCATACAGTTTTCTCTTTCCCCACTGCTGCTAGTGGTGAGGACAGAGTGATCTGTATCAGGATTGCTGGGAGGTGTGTGCATGTGTGTGTATGGGTGCACCCCTGATCCCCAAGCCAGCATCACATGTGGGTCTTGGGGCTGAAAAGGTTGTGACCAGGACTCTGAACTCTCATCCTCAGAAGATCCTGATCCCTTGCCTCCAGAAGAAGAGGCTCCAGAGTTAATGGGAAAGTACTCAGACATGGAACAGCATCACAAGGCTTCCCAGGACCCAGTTCTCCAGAAAGACCCCAGGGGTTGGTTCCCCTGCATCTATAAGAGGTTGAATTACTGTCCCCAGTCTCTGAGGATTCAGGCCACGAGGACACAAGCATGCTACAGCAACTCCTATATCACTGCAGTCTGAGACAGGTAAAACAGACCAGGCCTGAGTCAGTATGGAGGCAGAACTAACCAGCCTAAAGGAAGCTACACTCTTATTTAAAACTTCCTCTGCTGCTTGTTGGAACAATATACACAGACAAGCCTGTCTGGCTTCCAGCTCCAGTACCACTTGGGGCTTTCCATGGTGCTGTTCTATTCTAGTTCCTGAAACCTGACCTTGCTAGAAAATCCCAGTCCATAGGTGAACCCTGCAACCCACCCCTCCAGGGTCTAAATGATGCTAAGCCATAATCACAGCAGGCACTAAGCCCTCATCACAGCATTATACAGCCATATATAATATATTCTACTGGTTTGAAATATGGTTTGGAGAATCTCTTTGGTGAGAGGCTATAATCCCTTGCCATTAGCCAGTGTGGCGTAGTGGTGAGAGTGTTGGACTGGGACTCGGGAGATCCAGGTTCTAGTCCCCGCTCAGCCATGAAACTCACTGGGTGACTTTGGGCCAGTCACTGACTCTCAGCCTAACCTACCTCACAGGGTTGTTGTGAGGATAAAATGGAGAGGAGGAGGAGGAGGATTATGTAAGCCACCTTGGGTTCCTTGCAGGAAAAAAGGTGGGGTATAAATATAATAAATAAATAAAATAAATAATCTGGACAAATTTGAGAAAAAAGCAGATGAAAAAGGGCTGAGTTATAGCAGTTAAAATGGTTTCAGTTTGAACAAAAGGGGTCCCATGTGTTTGTGACTATTTTTTTGTGGCCATCTAAAACATACCTTCCATTTTTGCTTTACTATTTTCCCTTCACTATTCATTCCTTTTGGGGGGGGACATCAGGAGTCTACACCTGAGGACAACATTGTGGTGGAGGCAAAACCTTCCAACCAGCCCTGATAGAGATTCCATGGGGAGCAATATAAAAGCCAGTTCTCCACTTCCATCAAACTCCATGAGTTAGAAGGGGGTGGAACGGGCTGAAGTGAGATAAAGGCCTGTGGCTTATGCTGGCTCAGCTTGTCTGAGCGTGGAAAGCTAAGCAGGGGCAAGCCTGCTTATTACTTGGATGGGAGACCCCTCCTCTAATTTCCTGCATTGAGCAGGGGGTTGGACTCGATAGCCTTGTAGGCTCCTTCCAACTCTATGATCTATGAAATCTAAGCAGCAGAACTGGATTAAAGGGTCTGAAGGAAGGAGGTAGGGACAAGAGTGAGGATAAAGGGAGGGGAATTGGGTTGAACTCTCCCCCTTTGCACACTTATGATTTCCCCCCTCCCTGTCTGAAAAATTATAGATGCTGTGTGTGCTTTTAGCCCACTATCCTGTCTAATCCACTATTATCTTATTAACATCAATTCTTGATAAGCATGATGATGGAAGTATAGAATTGGTAGATGATTCTTAGATAACTGTTTGTGCTTACTGCGGTTTGTTAAAAAGCTAATTGTAGAGTAGGATGTGGCCAGACTGCTAGCTTGGTCAGTCCCTTGTTGCAATGTAGAACTATCCATCAACTGTCTTTACAGATTACAGATTAGTCTTCACAATCTACTTCACAGGATGCCCTAACCTGAGCTATTAAACACAAGTTCGGCCTCTCACTGAGATCAGTGTCTGAGGCTCTCCTTAGGTCCCTCCCCCTCCTTACGTAAGGCAAGTGACAACTGGGGAGAACATTAGCTTATTTACCTGATTTTGGGGGCTTAAAGGAAAGGGTAGACATTTTCTAAAATAGATATAAAATATATTTTCCTTGGTATAACCGTATCGATCTCATTGCAGCAAACTGTTCACCAAGAATTTTGGATTTACATAATCCAAAATAGTTTCTCACTGACTAACAAATGTGTGCTAAGTAACTAAATGTGAAAAAGAGTATGATGTGCAGTGGGAAGTATTTCTGTTTAAGCATGTTGAATGAGAAAGGGTTTTTTTTTCCACATTCAGAAGTTTTTATCTCCATCCGTTTCTTTTGGAAGCATCTGATGATCACATATGGTGCTTATGGCTGCATAATTATGTTTTGACTTTCTCACTTTCATATTTCCATTTGTTTTTTTATTTTATCGAATGACTTCTGCTTATTTACCCACTCATCATCATGTAGGCCTTGTGTTCTTCTTCAGTTTCCATCATTATTTTCATCAATCCTCTGATACAGACTGGGGAAAAAATTAGCAATGTGAATAAGATTGTTTTGGAGAGGAATTCAGCTTCAGCTTGGGAAGATACTGACCTGGTCAAGATGAGATTTGTGAACCATGAAAAATAGAAATCCCCCCAAAAGTGGGGAGAGTTGAAACCCACAGTTGACTTTATGTGGAATGAATGGCATTTCATTAGACAGGCCTATTTAATAGATTTCATAGATCATAGAGTTGGAAGGAGCCTACAAGGCTATCGAGTCCAACCCCCTGCTCAATGCAGGAAACTAGAGGAGGGGTCTCCCATCCAAGTACTAACCAGGCTTGACCCTGCTTAGCTTTCCACGCTCAGACAAGCTGAGCCAGCGTAAGCCACAGGCCTTTCCTAAAGAATAAATTTAAAATATATTTTGGAAAACCATGATTTGGAAACCGAAAAAGAGAGAGAATCACTTCAAAAGATTGTGAAGATCACCACTATGAAATAGCTTATACGCTTCTTGATGTTCTGTGGGATATGAGAAGCAATGATTCATTGTGTATTTGTGATGTTAGGATATTTACAGGAACACTTACAGACTAATTCCGTACTTTGCTGTATGACAATTGTGGAACGTGAGATCCAGTGCTTTGCTCCTATCTCTGGCATCAGGAGTCAGTTCATTCCCGTGTCCTGCTGCTCTGAAGCGGCAGTAACTATTAGTTCTTCCAGTGCTCTGAAAAGCCCTAACCCAGCACAGCTCTCCCCTACAAGGGATGTGTCTGGACAGAACCGGATAGTTTCTGAAAAGCTGTAGTGGCAACACAGAAACAGGCTCATAATTCTCTATTTAAATGTAGATGTTACAGTAAGGTCGCACTCCTAAGCATACCTCTTAGGAACAGGAAGTAAACTCCTTGGAATGAAGGCCTAATTCATAGATTACCTGAGTGGCACTGGTGCATTTGTCCCATTTAAAGACAGCCTCACTGATTGTTTAAGAGGAGCTGTCCAGCAGGACCAGAAAAACACAAAGCCCCCCAAAAGCAGGGTTCTTAGGAGTGGTGACCGAGTCACCAGGGAGCTGTCCAGCCTGGAATTTAAGGAACGGACAGAACTAGGCAGGCAAAATGTTGCACCAGTGCCTCGGCTGCTATGGAGGATTTGTATATGTACCCTTCCAGGTGCTTTAGTGAGGCTCAGCCCTGGTAGCACTTGCATGCTAGGAGATTTATGAGGGAGTAGGAACGGGATGAGGGGAGGCTGTGCTAGAAGCTGAGTGTTTCTGGCTGCATTTTCCAGCCAAGTCCATCGGTACTGCCACTCTTGTGACCCCACAGCAGACCCTGGGAACGACATATGTGTCTGTGTCTCCTTTATGGCTATTGTTCTGTTCTTATTGCCTTTTATTGTGTTTTGCTGCTGCTTTCTAGTGTTTACAGCTGTCCTGTTTTTACTATTGCTTTAGTTTTATTGGTTCTATTTCTTGTTTAGCTTTTAAAATTTTGTTGCAAGCTGTCTTGGAAATTAACGTTGAGAAGTTAAATAAACAGATAAAATATTGAGAGCCATACACAGAAAGAGAACAGTGGAAGCATAACTGGAAGCATAGCTGGGCAGCGCTTCCTCAGTGACCATGGTGTAGTGCATGGGAACAGAACATCTGGCCTGCAGGGCTGATCCAGTACGTGGAGACTCGGCATCCAGCCTGTGGAGGCTTCTGCCACCTCTGTGTGCCTCTCCCCCTTGGCATTCCAAGCCCCGCCCCTTCCATAACTCTTGCCCCTGCTGGGAGTTGAGGAGGAGGTGGGAAGAGGGATCCCCAATTTTATCTCTGATTGGGGATAACATTGGGGAATCCCCTGTGCTGCTGCACTGTGTGAAGGCATTCCTGGTCAGGAAAGCCCCACTTGCAGGAAAGCCAGGCTGGCCAAGGCCTCTTCACTCTTCTGGATGAGCAAAGGGGACCCAGATGGCTCTGCTTTGCCTGCCCTGCCTCCTTCCCCCAGCAGGAAGGAGGCAGGATAGGCAAAGCCGGGCAAGTCCCCTTTGCTCCTCTGTCCTGGGAGCAAAGGGGACCTGTCCAGGTCTGCATCACTTACCCCACTTCCTTCCCACATTGTGGGAAGGAGCTGGGGTGGGCAAAGCAGAACCAGCTGGGTCCCCATCCGTTCTGGGAAGGAGCAAAGGGGCCTCAGTTGGCTTGGTTTCACTGCATGTGGGACTTCCCTGACCAGGAAAGCCAGCGTGCAGCAGAGCCTTGTCCCTGGCCCAAGCGCCGGGTGGAAGATCCACCCGGTACTCAGGCCAGGGAGCAAACGATATCAGGTAGATGTGGCTGCACCCACTGATGTCAGGGGTGTGGCCATGCCCCCCAGACATCATACGGTCCTCTTGAGGTCAGGGTGGGGGGGATCATCCACTCCTCCACCCAATTATGGTTCTGCACCCCTGGTGTGGAACAGCTGTGTAGTCCCCATCTGAAGCTGAGGGTCCGGTGTCACTCTCTGTGAGGGTCCCGGTGACATGGTCTTTTCCAAGGATGTCCCTTATGATTCTGGCACTGGGTGGGTATTGTTGGGGGGAGATCCTGATAGCATCTTTGTCACAGCCACATCCCATGGAAATACACGAAATGAACATGTCGCTGAAAGGGTTGATCAAATGGGAGGTCCCTATATCAATGGGCCACAAAAACCTCCTGAGTGGTCCACAAACACCATTATGTATATGATTTCTATATTTGTACATGTTATCAGAAAAGTGTGAGATGCCACAGGGAACTGGAACCCATGCAGCTCAGGTAACATATGTACTGGTTCTCAGTGAGTAAACATGATCAGTAATGCGCTTCTGTAAATAATAGCTATTAGTGATGTTAACGTAAGTGGATAACTTTGTGCAGAAGATGAGCAGCCTATGCCTATGCTGGCCAGCTGCATGGTGTATGACCCCAGCGGCCTGGTCCAGCCAAGGCACCTCACTTTAGATTTGAGGATAATCAGGAAGAAATAAAGCCACCTGCGTGAAACAAACAAACATACAGTTTCTTGAATACAATATGAAATATGGATGCAGATTATCAATAAACAAACAAAAGAAAAGCTCACAAATGTCCCTCTGGTCACAGGGATTCCTGATACGATAGACGTCACTCCGTGGCACTAAGTTGCTTAGGCACATGTGCGCTCCTCATTCTAAGCGGAAAGCCAAAGGGCAAACTAGCAAGCTGAGGATTTTATAGATGTCTTCTTAAATGCTAGAAGCTGTCAGAAGCTGCCAGCGGGGGAAGGAAGGAGGGCGAGAGAAGACCCAGCTATCCCAATTAACATCTGCAGAAGGGTGTGTAAACATCAAGGATGAGGTAAAGAGTTCATAGCAGCTGGTAGCTGGTGATCTCCTGCCTTCACTGAGGCCCCTCGACACCCTGTAGGTTTCTCACAGCAATTAAGCTTAACACATCTCTCTTTAAAAAAATTTTTTTTTTTTTTTATTTTAAAATTTTTCAACAACACAAAGAAAATAACACACATATAATTTATATAGTGCTCCCATCACCACGGGACCAAATAATACAATATCTCTATAATTGTTCATTATTCCAAAAATACAACATGTCTTGACACGGCATACCTTTCCCCCTTTTTAACACATATTCCAAAAATAAACCCCAAATATCCTTAAAAATATTTTTCTTTAATTGACCCCTTTTGCATTTGATATTACAAGTCAACATATCATTTAATGCCATATCCCATACTTCTTTATACCAATCGGTAATAGTGAAAACTTGCTGAATTTTCCATTTCCTTGCTATCATTAATCTACCTGCTGTTAACAAATTTATAATTAATTCTTTAACATTTTGAGGACCGGCCACCTTTTCAGTTATTGATAGCAAAGCTAATTTAGGGCAAACCTCTAGGTCAACTCCAACAATTTCTGATATTTCTTCAAAAATCATTTTCCAAAAATCCATTACATTTTTACAACTCCACCACATATGAGCATATGTACCCAGCTCCTGACAACCTCGTCAGCACATTGGAGAACATTTGTTATCTATTCTGTTTAATCTCACCGGAGTCAAATACCATCTCCAAATTAACTTATAAAAATTCTCTTTAATTCTTATTGACATATTTTTCAATATTCGCCTATCCCAAATCTTGTTCCACTCATCCTTTGATATTTCCTTTTCAAACTCTGTATCCCAAACTATTTTAAGATTTTCCGCTTGCTCTTCTGATTGCTGCAACATTTTATATAACATCTTTGTAAGACCCCTAGCTGATGCATTTCCTTCTATGAGTTCTCTAGACATAACCAACTGCTCAAATGTGGTGAAATCTCTTTCATGCTCCTGTCTCCTCTTCCATTTCTTACCCCATTGTACTAATTGAATTAAGTTTAACCACGAAATTCTTCCTGCTCCAACCCTATCAATTATTTGCTGTCTTGTCTCCATTTTTTCCAGCCAATCCATTAATCTTATTACCCTTTTCTCTCTAAAAAATTGTTTATCCATTACCACCACAGGAGTAAGAGGGGATATACCTGGTATAAATATTTCCTTATTTCTACTCCAAATTTCTAACATATTTTTTAGAAAGGGATTTTCTAATCTTTTTATCATAATATGTCCTTGTTTTGTAAATAAAAAATTCTCCACCCTATTACCCAGTTCGAATGCTTCTATTTCCCACCACATAAAATTCTACCTAGCAATAATATCCATAATATATCTAAGTTGATTAGTTATATAATACCATTTTAAATTTGGGAGACCAAGTCCCCCTATTTTTTGAGCTTTGTACCATCTATTCTTAGTAATCCTTGATCTTTCCCCCCCATTACAATAGCTATTTAAAATTACTTGCCAATCTTTAATTTCTTTCTCTGATATCTTATATGGTATCATTCTAAATAAAAAATTAAACTTCGGTAAAATCTTCATTTTAATCAAAGCTATCCTACCAAACCATGATAATCCCAATTTTTTATAATCCTCTAATTTATTTTTAACCTCTTCTTTTAATTTTTTAAAATTCCATTCCCCTATTTGATCCATATCTTTTAATATATCAATACCTAAATATTTAATTATATTTTTTATCTTTATGTCAACTTTCCTTTGTTTAAATCCCCTTTCCTCCAATTTACTATAATTAAATGTCATTATCTCCGATTTATCCCAATTAACTTTTAACCCCGTTACTTCCCTAAATTCATCTAAATGTTTCTCTAACCAATCCCAATTTTCCATAGGCCTTTCTAATGTTAACAACATATCATCTGCAAAAAGGTTTATCATGCATTTAGTCTTTATCCCTATCCCCTGTAAATTCCTCTCCTGTCTAATTGCATTCGCTAACAATTCCATAACTAACACAAATAATACTGGGGAAAGGGGACAACCCTGTCTAGTTCCCTGGCCTAGGCTTACCGTTTCTGTTATTCCATCATTTACAATTACTGATGTAACATGAGTATATAATTGATTAGTAACACCTATAAACTTTTCTCCAAACCCCATAGTTTTTATTAACATCTTTAATGCAGGCCATTCCACACAATCAAAGGCTTTAAAAATATCCAGTGCAAGAACCCCAGCTTTCAAATTATTTTTCTTTATTAAATATATTATATTCAGAACCCTTCTTGTTAAATCTGCCATTTGTCTTCCTTGAATGAAACCGCATTGATCTAGCCCTATATACTTAGTTACAAAACTATTCATTCTTCTAGCTAAAATCGCTGTCAATAATTTAGCATCTTGATTAATTAATGATATTGGTCTATAAGAACCTGGTTCTGATAAATCCCTCCTTGGTTTCGGGATTAAAATAGTCAAGGACTGTTTCCATGACGGGGGGGATCTCTCCCCCCTGTAAAATATCATTAAACAACCGTTTTAACTTTGGAATTAACAATTTTTAAAAAACTTTGTAATATTCCGCCCCCAGACCATCCAACCCTGGCGTTTTCCCCTGTTTCAATTTATTTATAGCATTCTCTATTTCAATTTCCGTAAATGGTTGCTCCATTTTCTCTCTATCTTCTTCCTGAATTTTTATTTTTAAATTTTTTTCAATATATTTTCTACTCACAGCTTCCGACCATTTTCCTGCCTTATATAACTCCATATAATATTCATAGAAAATTTTTAATTTATCCTTTAATAAATTATATTCTTTACCCCTCTTATCTTTAATCACCCCCACTAAGCTTTTTTCCTTTTTTAATTGTGCTAGTCTAGCCAACATTTTAGAATTTTTATTACTATTATTCTCAAAATACTTCCTTTTTGTGTAAATCAAATTCCTTTGTACCTTATCCAATTCTTTATTCTCCAATACTTTCCTTTTACCCTGTAATTCTGCAAAAATCTTTTTATCCTTCTTCTCTAAACACTTCTTTTCCAAATCCCTAATCTCCCCCTCTAGCTTTTGATGAAAAACTTCTTGTTGTTTCCTCAAATTTATTGCCTCCCTCAATCCTATTGCTCTCATTACACTCTTCATTGTATCCCATATTATCGCTTCAGTGCATTCTTCTGTTTGATTAAATCCCCAAATTTCCCTCAATTCCTTCTCTATTTTTTCTGTTAAATGTTTAAAATGAAAAATATTACAATTCTGTCTCCATCTTTTAGCTTCTCTATAATCCTTATGTATCTTCAAATCCATGTTAACCAGTGCGTGGTCTGTAGCTTTTATTACTCCTATCTCTGTACCCAAGACCCTTGAAAACAGGGTCTTGGACACAAATATAAAATCTATCCTTGAATAGTTCTTAGTTGCTGTTGAGTAGAATGTATATCTTTCCTCGTTCCCCTTGACCCCTCTCCAAACATCTAGCAACCCTTCCTTACTAATTAACTTATTCAAAATCGTTAAATTATTTCTCTGGTCTTCTCTCATCAGATTGGATTTGTCTTTTCTTTTATCCAATATCATGTTAAAGTCCCCAGCCATAATAACCCGTTGATTTTGAAAATTACCCATTTCTTTAAACACATGTTGATAAAATTCTCCTTGATTTTGATTGGGAGCATAAACATTAACTATAAGATATTCTTCTCCTCCCAAGGTCCCATACATTATAATATATCTACCTGTACCATCCTTTTTTACCTTTAAAACATTAAAACCACAATTCTTTGAAATTATAATTGCTACTCCTCTTGATTTAGACGAACCACATGCTATCTCATATATTCTAGACCACCTCAGTTTCAATTCATTAACTCCTTTCCTTGCCTGATGCGTTTCTTGCAAGAATATAATATCCGCCTTATCTTTCTTAAGAAGTGCTTCTATTCGCCTCCTTTTGGTAACTGAACCTAGCCCTTTAACATTTAAAGTTGAAATTCTTAACTTATGATCCATCTATTAACATCATTTTTTATTTTTTGGTCCCCAAAAGTGAATACAATAAACAATAACATACCCATTAACCCACCCCCACATTCAACTATACTACCCCCCGTGCTAAGCCAGGGCATCTTGCCCCGCCCTAAACCTACCCACCTATCCAAGGGGGGGGGGAAAGGAACCATCACCCACCCGAACAGCAGCCCCTCATTCCCTCCCAGATGATTTCTTTATAAAACATTTTCCCTTTCTTCTTTCTTCTCTTGTTGGAACAACATCCTATACTATTCCTCTACTTGCTCTTTCTTCTTCCAGTTGGCCCGTCGATTCTGGACCCTCACCATCATCGTGAAGCCCCAACTCTCCCAGCAGCCCCATGCCTTGGACACGATGAGATCTTATATCTCTTACTGTTCCACAAAAAAGTAAGAAAAACCGGATAGCCCCAGTTGTATTTTATTCCCTTCCTGATCAAAACTGCTGTGCATGGTTTAACACTTTGCCTCCAATTAATTGTTTGCTGGCAGAGATCATTGTAGATATGCAAAGTAGCTCCCTTAAAAACTGCTTGACCTTGCTTTCTGATCGCACTCATAAAGACATCCTTCTTGTATAAATTTGCAAATTTCATTACAACATCTCTGGATGTCATGCCATGCCTTAACACTCCCACTCTATGCACTATCTCAATATCCAAATCGTCCCATTGAGCGCCAGATACAGCTTCATTCATCCATTCCAAAATACTGCCTCTTAGCTTATATCCAGTCTCCCCCATCTCCATGGGGAAGCCTCTGATCCAGATGTTGGAACGGCGTTGCCTATCTTGCATGTTGATCATCTGTATTTCCATCTCATTAAATTTCATTTCATACTTTTCAAAACTTTTTTCATCCTTCCCCTGGGCTTTTTCCACCTTATCAACTCTAACCGGTAGATCTTGAATTTCAGTCTTCATCTGGTCCATCGAGATTTTCTCATTTGCTTCATTTCCTCCTTGAATTCTTTGCAGAAATTCTCAATATCATTAGTATGTTTCTGCTGCTCTGATTCAATAGAATTTTGAAACTGTAATATAAGCTTCTCCCAATCTGGTGCTGCCCCCTTGAGCTTAACTGGAGATGTTTTTGACTTGGCACCAGCAGGGAATTTACCAGCAGAGTCCGCCATTTTTCCACCCCTCCCCCTCACTGCCTCGTAACTTTCACTGCCTCGTAGTTTCTTTTCTGGAACCTGTTGCTTAAATTGATAAGAAAGTTCAGTTCCTCTCTGGTCAAGGATCCTAATTAACCTTTTCAAACTGTTATCCGAAGGATGCGAGCGTTCACGTTTCCAAAGAGGGGGAAGGGACTTTTTCTCTCGTCTGGAGCTCATAAACAATCAAGGGCAGCCACAACAAAGGGAATCTTTTTTTTTTTTAAATTATCTTTTTAACTCCGCTTTTTCCACATACCTTCCAGAAAGCAAACAGCAAAGGAATTTTTACTCACAGTCTGTCTTTCCTAGGTATTTTACAGTTATAATCAGCTCATTCCTGGAGCTCCGTAGAAAGCTACTGTTCCATAGCCGGTGAAGCTCCTCCCCCCTAAGCTTAACACATCTCTGTTGCTTTATGGCTACCCTAATGGCCTGTGCTGGACAATGTGAACAGTTCATGCTAACTCCTTCTCACAAGGTCTTCCGGTTATCGATCCCAATACACATGGAGTAGATGTAAGGCAGGGATAGACAATGTGGTGACGCCATGCTGGTGGACACCAATGCGCCCCCAGGCACCTTTCTTGGCACCCACCAATGAGTCCTACCCCTCCCACTTTTTTAAAAAAAGTTAACACATTTTCTTCCCGGCATGTAGGATTGCTGCAAAATGGGTTTCTGTTGGTGCTGCAAACTGTGGGTTCAAAGTTGTTATTTAGCGTGTTGTGGCTCAGACTCTGACTCTGCCTTGTACTCAGTCTTTTGGGCAGGTTCTTTGCCATGTCTCCCATGGCAGCCACTTTGTGCTGGTGCCCAGGTCAGTTTCTCAAATTCTCAAATGTGCCCATGGCTTGAAAAAGTTACATACCCTTGGCGTAGTGGTTCTACTAACTCTAATGAAAGGGTGAGGTACAAGTGGTACCCTTGCACCATCACTGAGACTACCCCCAACCCCTGGTCTGTTTGTTTTTCTCCCTTCCTTTATTGTACAGGGACACCAGCATGGTACTGGAAAGATATGAGGAATGACAATCCACAGCTGACAGGTCATTTACGCGGTGTCACATCTCTGCAACTTGCTAGTCCATTAGCAAGTGTGTGGAAGGTTATCTCCTGCCCTCCTTGCAAAGAATTCCATTGCAGCACCATAGCACAGGCCCCTGCTTGTAGGGTAGCGACTCTACACCAGACTAACAGGATTGGGCTAAAATATATTGAAAAATTAGATTACACACGTCACTGCAGTCCTCTTTGTTCACACACACCATGAATCAAGCCTGTACTGCAAGTAAGCTTCACAGCCTTAAAGCAATTGTTCATTACGTGACAGATCTATGCAAAGGAAATACGTTTTTTTATATAAAAGAAGACAAAAGATTGTCTCCCTTCTAAGTTGGAGGGAGCAGCTGTTTGAATAATTCCACAGAGGGGTAACAATGACCAACTGACTTGCATCTTTTAAGAAAAAAAATGATATCTTCTCCTCTGAGAATGCCATATGCTCCATGTTTTGAGGCAAGCTGCCAACAGTACACCGCAATTAGACAGAGCAGAGCCTGTATGAAAATTTGATCCAAAATACCATCAGAGAAGGATCTCCCTAGGCATTTTAATTACTAATATAGACACACATCTATTTTTCAGATATACCGTATCACAAAACAAGTTTGATACAGCACATTTTTTTGCCTGCAAAATATTTGCTTGCAAACGAACCCATTTTTCATATGAGCCAGTACACAAATTGCTGCTGCCCAGTTGTTAGCAAAAATGCTTCTGGATTAATCAGCCTTTCTAGAATATGTGCCCCAACTGTTTTCTTGCTTGGTTTTCTTAGTTTTATACCTGCCGTTAATGTCATTTGGAACTGGGCAAGCATTAGTTCCAGAAAGCTTTACATAACTATTTATTAATATAGTGGAGATTAGTAGGGGGTGTGAAATTCATGATTAATTCTGACAGTTGGATTTTGCAGTTGGGTATTAAATCTCTCTGCCTTATGTAACTTTTGTAGCCTTGATTTATCATATGATCCCTATTCAACAGAGCCTTTATGACTTAATTGATTGGGCAAGCCGGCATGGATTCAAGTACATCCCTGAATTATTTGCTAAACTTTTATTACACTGTGTCATTTATATACCATTCATCCTCCCCCCTCACTCATCTTCCATTGTCTTTTCCAAATATCAATCTGTTGATATTTATCTTGCAAGAATGTAAGAAAAGCCCTGTTGGATCAGACCAAAGGCCTATCTAGTCCATTGTAAGCTTCTTGGGGCACAGGCCCTATTGTTTTGCCTACATAGATTTCATAGATCATAGAGTTGGAAGGAGCCTACAAGGCTATCGAGTCCAACCCCCTCCCTGCTCAGTGCAGGAAACTAGATAACTCTGTAAAGTGCCAAGTAGATTAATACATATTATATATTTATATATAAATATATAATATGTCAACAGAGCACTAGGTGCTGTACAGAAAGCAGGAATGATGCAACTCCTGCCCACAGGATTGGACAACTTACATTACTGAGGGATATGGAATCCCTTCTCATATGTTCAGTTTGTGTTCACTGAGCACACATGGGAGTGGATTGACACTTGACAGGCCTCATGATTAACCTATGCACATTCAGTGGACTATCTGCACAGACCCTGTGCATGCCAAGGTTACATGCATAGACTCTGCACCCATGAATGGGAACTGTGCAAAAATCAGGGCTCCCAATTGTACAGTTGAGCCTATGCATGTGTTGGACTGGGACTCGGGAGATCCGGGTTCTAGTCCCCACTCAGCCACGAAGCTCACTGGATGACTTTGGGCCAGTCACTGACTCTCAGCCTAACCTACCTCACAGGGTTGTTGTGAGGATAAAATGGAGAGGAGGAGGAGGATTATGTAAGCTGCCTTGGGTTCCTTGCAGGAAAAAAGGTGGGATATAAATATAATAAATAAATAAATAAATATGCGTGTACTGTTCATATGCATATATGTTCTGTGCACATAGTAGATGAACAGAGCAGTCCTAACTCACATTCACACTGGGGGTGGGAGGAGAGATACCCCAAGAGCCAGGGCCACCATATCCATCTATTGTCCTGCTGTTTCTCTGTGGGCAGGGCAGAAGGGGCAGCTCTTTCTTCTTTCCCACTGGCTACAATGGGAGGGATTATATCAGTCCCAGGGCTGGTGTAGAGTTGCAGTTTCTGTGGTTGGAGTAAATGAAGGGGCTTTGGATGTGGCATATCTATGCTTGCCCCAACATACCCCCAACACATTCTGTTCCCCCCTGCTCTACTAACAGAACGTGGCTTTCAATCAGCATGCTGGGGGACTTCCTGGAGAGTACGTGTCACCCCACTGCCATACTTTCAACTATGCCAGTGGACCAGCACTTTTGCTGCTTCCTTATGGCGAGCTTGCTCACATATAGGAAAGGGGAAGAACATGAGCCTCACCATGTAAAACTGGTCGCCAATTGTCACATTTCCCTTCACTCAGCATCTTATACTTTAAGAACGAAGAATGTCAAACATTTTCCCATTTACCATCAGAGATGTAATAGAATACGTTAGGTTGCAGAAGTTCTGTTTTATTGTCATGGGACATGGAACACTGGTTAGGAACTAGTTTTCCCTGGAGAGCCATCTTGATAGGGGAGCAAATAGACCAGTGACTCAGTCCTCCAACCCCCAAACTGGCATCTCAACAAGTTCTGCTGCCACAGACACCACTTCTTGGCAGTAGGGTGGCAGATTTGACTGACCCAGAGGCCTCAGTAGCTGATTTCTAGCATGGAGTTATATATTGTTAAACAAGACACTTAAAGGTTTCCCGAATTTGCAACCTAGGATTTAATGAACTGGGCAAAGAGTTCCTCTCCCTTTTGAGCCAAGCTGTGCCCTTTAATTTCTGAATTGGAACTCTTTCTGATGATCAATAAGTAGTATTTTGTTTTTGCTAAATAACACCCTGATCCTCAGCCCAATTAAGATGAAGTCCTTTGACCTCATTGACTTTCATTAAAGTTTGTGGGGCTGGCATCCTGATCCTAAATGTATTGACTTGGAAGAAAGCCACATTGATTTCTATTTAACTTGCTATCCAGTAAACACACATAGGTTTGCATCTTAAACAGTTTCAGCTTCATTGAGTTTGAATGCAAACTTCCCATTCAGTGTAGCACTTAAGTCAGTGTTTAAGAAAGAAAATAATTCCACTGCATTAGCATAGCTGCTCAAAGGTGCTTTGCTGATGCAGAGTCTGGACCTTCTGCTGTTTGGTGAGAGCTGAATAGCAAACAGTTTGCTTGGAACATTATACATATGGGAATGTGTATTTTAGAGGGTAAAAAGAAGAAGACCTTAACCCATATAAATCCAGCAGGATTAGATATAATGCTATTTTATGTCAGAATTGTGGGTGGGGATGCATCTTTAAAATCTCCATTTTTATAGCAAGCTTAGAGGTAACAGGCATCTCTTCCAATAGGGTCACCTTCAAGGGACATTTAATTTGGAGAGAAAGATTAAACTTCTTTTTTTTTTAGTACCACCACCACCACCACCAATCTGTTTTTAAAGGCAGTTATTCCACACTTGCTCTTAAGCACCCTCTTCCACTACACTGTGTACAGTTCCGGTCACCACACTTCAAAAAGGATATTGTGTAGAGCTGGAAAAGAGCAGCCAAAATGTTCAAGAGAGAAACTATACAAATCATAAAATGCATCTGTGCTGAGCCCAAAGTTCCCACCAACTGAGATTGGTGCCTGCTATGTCTCTGTATGAGTCAATGCTCTGGCCATACCTCATTGAAGCCAGGCCCTGCTGGGGTGGGGGGTTGACTGATGCCACTGTGTGACGTGTCACTGGGGCATCCATGCATCTCCACATGATGATTCCCTGCTCTGGGCTCTCCTTCTAGTCAGGACAGGAGGAGGTGCACTCAGAAGAGTGACTCCTGAAGAAACACAGTAGTTGTTTGTGCTCAATAGAGGGTGGAGGAGGCATTCTTATGCTTTCACAGTAAACCTGTTAAGAATTCCTTGAATTTTAATGTAGGAGGGGGAAAAGAACACCCAGCAGTGTGCCATAGCTAACCAAAGTTTGGCAAACAGTGGCTTAATGCATAGTTTTTCTTGAGAAATGATGGTGATTTGTTAGAAAGAATGATCATGGGGAGTTCAAACAACCCCTCCATGAATATACTTAATGCATGGAGGGGGAAGGGGGCCATGCCCACCAACCTCACCGACAACATCCATGTACGGTGTACCCTCCAGCCCTGCCTACGAACATCTTTGTGATAAGTGTGTTGTCTAAAAGGGGAGCCTATTGTATGTATGTAGAGCTACATGCATGCAGCTGTACTCATGTGGGAGCCCCTTCTCAAATGTCATGGCAAATGACTGGATCAGGGCTGAGGGACCAGTGGTTGGGACTGCTTATATGAACATATATATATTTGAAATGGAAGTGTTAAATCCTTCCCCCTTTGTGTTCTTAGTCTTACCCCCTTTTTTCCTATACCAAGGGAGATGTTAATGATTACTGTGTATTGATATGTTTCGTAAGATGAATTCCCCCCTCGTTTCTGCTTTTTTTTTTGTTGCTATTGTTGTGTTGCAAATAAAAAAGATTTTTTAAAATCTCTATATAGCCATCCTTATGACTTCCCTTGGTTGCCTTTCTTCACGATGAACTACAATATACAATGAATAGCAATTTTTCAATATTGCTCCCGCATTGAAATGTTGAGTTCTTTAAGCGATGGATTGAAATCAATAAACAACTGTGAAGGAGTGGAACCGTTCGGTCATTTTGTGTTCTGTTTTTGTTTAGGAAATGGTTGCTGTTTGGTTAGAAGCTGTTCCTGCCAGGAGGTTCAAAAGGTCAGTCCAGAAAATGGAAACTTAAGAGGGGAGGGGGAAAGAAACCTAGCTTTTATGGGAACCAGAAATTTAAACAAAACTTTACTGCCCTTCTGATTGGCTAAGAGTTTGGGAAGGGGAGTTAAAATAACGTATATGAGTGAATCTGGCAAGCAGGTTGGTGTTGTGTTGTAGAAAGAAGAAAGAGCTAGAAATCTGAAGAAGCCAGCCTAGAGAGTATTGCAGAGGCACCAGACTGTTGAGGTTTCATAGATTTCATAGATCATAGAGTTGGAAGGAGCCTACAAGGCTATCGAGTCCAACCCCCTGCTCAAGGCAGGAAACTAGAGGAGGGGTCTCCCATCCAAGTAATAACCAGGCTTGACCCTGCTTAGCTTTCCACGCTCAGGCAAGCTGAGCCAGCGTGAGCCACAGGCCTAAAGGGAGAAGGCTGGAAGGTGCCCTTCTGTTGGGGCCCAGGGCCGTACTTCCCCTCCTCCTTCCCAGAAGATCCACACGCAGGCTTCTAACCCAAAAGCTTTATTAGTACAGATGCCAGCCTAGCAAACTGGCTTTGAATGACAAAGAAGTGATTAGCAGAGTCAATCACAGAGCAACAGGCTAAGTTAGAATAATAGCCATTAAGGAAGACTTCCCTATTGTTGAGCAGTTGATTCCAAACTGGGAACCTCCCCTCCCTTCCAGACTCAAATTACCCACACCCACACCCCCTATGGCGGGTCCTTATTCTTAAGGGCCAATCTCTTGGAGTGCCTGACATTTGTCAGCTGTTCTCTCTCCTCCTTAGCTGACGTCTGTCTGACCTGGGGGTTAGTGATGCTTGATTCACCCTCCTCCCAATCAGAGAGCTCAGACTGCTTTCCCATGGAATTTGACACCGATTGTTCCTCCCTGCCTGTAGAGTTTATCTCCAAGGCTCCTGGCCTTGGAGATCCAGGTGTCTCCCCCCCCCCCTTTCCAACTCCCCCTCTTGCTCAGAATCTGTTCCCAGATCCTCTGCTGCAGGAAGAGTGGGCCCAATCTCTACACCTGCAAATAGCTCAGAATGAGCTGAAAATGCTTTATTGAATCTGCTTTATTAAATAGGAAAACAGTTTAGACAAGGTTTAGAGAAGGGGTGGGGAATCTTTCCCCCCTGAGGGCCGTATTCCCTCAGGGAAAAGTGGATAGGCTGCATACTGGTAGTGGGTAGGGCCAAAGGTCATTGCACACCTCTACATGCAGACCATCATTTGAAAGCTGGGAAAAGAACTTCCAATGGCCCCTACGTGGGAGCAGGGAGAAGGCTTGCGTGTGGGGGAGGAGAGAGGAGGCAGGCACCTGGTCAGGTGGGTCACGAGAAATGAGCCAATGGCTCAAAAGGGCGGGGACCCAGGTAAGAGCTTATTTAAGCTCCTGGGTTTCCCGCCTTCAGTCTCTTTGCTCCTGTTTTCCAGCTCCCTCCACTCCCACCCTCTGAGCAGTGTAGGCTCCTCTGGCCACCCGTTTCATGAGGGCCGAGTAGGAATTTTGGTTCATTGTCTCAATTGGCCGGGGCAATGGGCATGTTTCGCCTACTCTACACTGCGAAGCAGGGTATGGGACTTTTTGAATTCGATTTCGATCCCGCCAGGGGGATCTTAGCTAAATTGGTCGCATTGCGGGAAGTGCGGGTTTAGGCAGGAACAATTAGGGTTATGGTGATCATCCAGTGGCACCTTTCAAGGTGACTGACGTTTACCCAAGGCTGCCCTCGCCAATGCCATGAGGCTTGGCACAAGGGAGATTGGGACGGCTTTGGGGTTTTACCTTTCTCACCTACTTTGGGAGCCTGGAGGCGCCAAAGTAAGGTGACGATGGTAAGGCCCTCCAGCTCCACATGGAGGGCAACTGGGCGGTGGCGGGCCATCCCGCCTCCGGTTCAGTTAGGATGCATTCGCCAAATATTGGTCTTTTTTCCCGGCCAAGGGCCGGGCTAGGTTAGAACCGCACTTCACCCTTCACAGATCTTCAATTCAATAAATGTGGCCCTGATTTGAAACCATATACCCTGTGTCTGCCTCTTCTTTATCTCGCCTTTACACGCGCAACAAGACTTCGGGATATTGCCTTACTAGAAAAATTAACCAAAGAACTAAGGGCCATGCACAATAATGCCATTGGCAAAGACTTTTACAAACACTGGCAATCCTGGATTTCTTTAGCCAACTAGAGCAATGGGGGCTTGAAACCTCCACAATCACATCCATCTGGAAAGACTCGCTAGGAAAATTTAAGAACACAAGAAAAGCCATGCTGAATCAGACCAAGGCTCCATCTTCTAGTCCAGCATTCTGTTCACACAGTGGCCAGCTGTGCAGTACAATTTAGACTGGTAGACCCTCTAGAGGAAGCTTAACCCTACCATTTTATATATCTGTATTGCAATATTCAGGTCACTATTGATAGGTTATTTCATGCTTGTTGTCAGTTATGCTTTCATGTTGTATTGTTTGTTGATAAAATAATAATAATACCGTATTGTTCCGAGTATAGGCCGCTCCTGATTATAAACCGCACCCTTAAAGTTTGGTGCTATTTTTTAAAAAATAATTTTTTAACTTTTAAAAACTTTTTTAAACTTCCGTGAGCGGCGGCCGCTGCTGGGGGCAGTCTCCGGCCGCTCGGGTCTTCCACCAGGCGCGCGAGCGGCGGCGCCTCCACGGCGGCAGCTTCCGTGAGCAGTGAGCCGAGGAGTTAGGGTTTTTTGGGGGGGGGCAACATTCCGATTGTAGGCCGCACCCCTAGTTTAAAAGCCTTACATTAGGAGAAAAAAGTGTGGCCTATACTCGGAGCAATATGGTATATATATATTTTAAATTACACACCTCATTCTTTCCCTCTCTCCCCCCCCCTCTCTCACACACATACACACACACATTCCCCAGTTTATCCATACACACATTCAGCATGCACATGCACACACTCTCACACATGCACAGAACTCAGTCAACTCACCATCATAAATACTGAGGAAAATGAAAACACACTGGATGCTGTCTGGGTCTCCAAGCTCTCCACCTTTTGGTATACTGAGAACCTCCCCTCCCTTCCATTGTTTTTATTATTATAATAATGAAAGCAAAAACAACAACAACAACAACAACAACAACAACAACGTAACAGTATATCATGGTGACTTGCAGTACAATATTACAACTGACATTAGCTATGGGAGAAATGAGAACAAAGTGTGGCAGGAATTAGGATGTTCGAGGTCATTGCTGAGGGACAGAAAAAGGAGAATGGTGCCAATCCATTTTTGACAGGCCATCAGAATTTAAGAACCTCTGCTACGTCTTCTACTGAACTTTCCTTTTTCCTTTGAAAAAGCATAGTTTGACCCATGAGGGAACTTAGCAGATGCTCACGTGGTCAGATATTAAGCACTAAGTATCTAAGAAAGCCCTCTCCAACCTGGTGGCCTCCAGGTATTTGGGACTACAATATCCAGCTTCCTGACCATTGGCCTCGCTGACTGGCTAGTGGCTACTTCACGGCTCATTCCTGACTCTGTCAGTTATAAATATGTTTAAAAGCACCAGCCCTTGGAGGACCTCCCTGTTTACTTAGTGCTATTATTTTATTTATTATATTATATTTATACCCCACCTTTTTTCCTGCAAGGAACCCAAGGCGGCTTACATAATCCTCCTCCTCCTCCTCCTCCTCCTCCTCTCCGTTTTATCCTCACAACAACCCTGTGAGGTAGGTTAGGCTGAGAGTGAAACCACTCCATTGTTCCTACTTTCTGTGTAGGAAGATATAGAGCTCCGCCACTCCCTCCTGTTTTAAATCCAGATACTGATACTGATACTGATCCTCATCCAGAGGATCATCCTGATCCAGATACTGATCCTCATCACTGATATTAATTATCAATTGGCATTTAATAGTTAAGAGCAGCATTAATTTTCAACATTGGATAAAGTGGCTTAAAACAAATGGCTGCCCAAACTGTTGGGTCCACTCCCTCCTTCGTGCTTTATCGGGCATGCAGGAATGGATGGCAGATTTCATTTTGCTCCCAAATACCAAAAGCCATTGCCTGATTTCTGAAGATAGATAATTGGAGACAAGTCTCATTTCGAATAGAGGGATACATTCTCTGTCCACAAAAATAAAAAAGAAAGAAAAGAAAAAGGGAAAAGCAAAGCAAAGGCAACAACAATTTCATCCCCCCCCCCCCCCCAGGGCTAAGAGGCGAGGCAGAAACATTAGGAAGTCTGAGACACAGATGGGGATTTGACTGGTAAAAGTTATTACTGATAGGATAGCAGTCGTTGAGACGGAAGATGTGAAAATCATAATAGCTTCTCAGGTGCATATTCATGATATGAGCTGTGTTACAGAGCAGGTCAAGCAATCAGTTTTACATTCATATCCCGAGCCTCAGTCATTTTTGTTAGAATGCTCTCCTCTGAGCAGCTAATTCAGCTGGGGCATAGAAATTTATTCTTGTGTGAAGACTGTCTTATTTAGCAAAGGTGGAAGGAAATTCAAAACTGTCCGTGACCCAATTCTAGATGACCAAGATAATGCTCTCTTTAGTATACTTGTCCTAGCATGCTGGCTTATTTGTGAAGGTAGAAGTTTGTTTTTGTGGGTTTGTTTTTCAGTCCAAATAAGAAACATTTTGGAGGTTGGAGAATTGGAAAGGAAACCCCTGCCCTCCACAGTGCACACATCCCACAGAACATATTTATCTAGTTAGGAATTCCTTAGGGTTATTTATTCAGGGTTGTTTGTTTATACATAGAAAGAGTTCTTGAGTAATTAGCAACATCTCTTTCATGCGCGGTTGGCTTGTATCGAATTCTGAATTCCACACAATTCTAATTATCTAAAATAATGCCCAAGCATACATTACAACAGCCTTGTCCAAGCTGGTGACTTCCAGATGTGTTGGACCACACCTTTGCCCATGATGGCTGGGGATGATGGGAGTTACAGTCCATCACATCTGGAGGGCACCAGCTTGGGGAAAGCTGCGTTATGGAGTCACTTGAAGTTACACAGAGCTGAACCAAATTTCCAGGGTATCCTTTCCTCCTTCGTTATTGCTGATTGGATAGTCTGCCCAGCATTGATGGAGGCTGCTGACACCAGCAAGGACGATGGTCTAGTTCACAACCAGCCGGTGCTGGCTGTAGCACTCCCGGGCCCGGCCCACACTGCCTCCTTCTGGTGCTTAAAGTTATGGGTGAGAATTCCCCTCCCGCTTCACTGGTCATGCAGCAACTGCCAGCAGTTTGGCTGCTGCTACCTATTGGCTGGATTTGCTCTTTCAGGTCTGGCAATATCATACCCTCCAACATTTCACAGATGAAAATAGGGACACACATGTGAATTTGTAAGAGGTATGGCTAGGCAACATGAAGGTGTGATAAAGAGGGCGTGGCCAGGCAACATGAGGGCGTGGCCAAGGGTATGGCCAGGCAACTGAAGGGCACGGTCTATTAGAGGAAACACAAAATCTTATATATTATAATTATTACAGTATTATATTATACATTATTTTATAATATTTTATTAGTGGCTTTTGTAAACATTTTTTTACCTTACTTAAACCTTTAATTGTTGATATCTGGTGTTTTTCATGGGGCGTGTATGTCAGTGCTTGCAGGGCAATCTCTTTCTTTTTGTTTTAAAATTGTCAGGATTGGTCCCGGCATTTTCAGGGCAGTTGGAGAAGGAGGAGAAAAGAAGGAGATGTGGAGGAGGGGGAGCTTTTGGGTGGGGGAAAATACAAAAAGACACATTGGGGTTTTGAGCCCCTTCAGCATTTTGCTCCAACACCTCTACAGCTCTGGTTTTTAAGCACAAGGAGTAACTTTGAGGGGCTGAACAGCTTTGTTGTTTGTTATTGTGGAAATGCCCCAGTTTAAAGCACTTATTGTGTTCTATTCACACAATTTAGATTTAAAGAAACACTTAAACTGGAATAATCTTACAGAATTTAACTAAACACAGTGCAATCCTATGCACAGTTACTCAGGGAGTAAGTACAAATGTCTTCAATGGGTCTTACTTACCTGGGTCAGAGGCAGCAGGTAGAGCAAGTGAGTGTGTGCGCGTGCACACGCGCACACACACACGCACACACAAACATCCTCGGTCTGTTCCCTTCCTGCTTAAAGGGGCCATGGCCAAAATCACAGATAAGCTAAATAGGTTGCCCGAGGGGGCAGGGGAATTCGTGGCTCTGCATAACAAATCGTGACTCTGCATAACAAAGTAAGTAAGCCATGATGGCTTAAGTGTTTGTGGGACTGTCCTGGCAAATTCAGGGCAATTGCAGAGTATGCAATATTTCTTCTTCAGATCCGAAGCCTATGCTGTCTTCCTCCAGAGGTGATGTGGGGCTGGTTGGCAAATGACCTCAGAAAGCTTTTGGGAATTTTTCCATAAAGCTTTTTTTAAAATATGATAAGCGGTATATACATCTCTTACATAGATAAATAACAATAAATATATCCACATATTGGAAACCTGGGTCTTTGGCACAGAGTGAAACAATAACATGGATGAAACAAACTCAGCCCACATTTAAGTCTACTTCCAGGGTTATGCAAATCGGCCTGTACTGCTCATCTAAATTGTGTTATATTGACTAATTCGCTTTCTGATAGTTTCCAGGAATTTTTCAAATCCTCAGATAGTTGTGATGGTATATGACTTAGTCAGAATAGGTTAGGGCCCAGGTAGCTTGTGCTGTTTTTGTGATGTCTACAGGAACAGCCTTGTAATTTAAATTCATGGCTGCAGAATCCAGATATGGGCACAACTTTGTTTTTAAAAGACAGCATATAGTATGACTTGTATCTTTGCATTTATTGTTTGTGTTTGTGTGTGTGAGCAGAGAAGGAACATATGAACAAATGTGAAATCCAAGTACATTCCAATAATGGCAAAATGTAAATGTATACAGTGTTGTCTTACTGAAACTGCAAACCTTGTAAGAATTTGGACAGGGCAAGAACTATGCATATACTGTAGACTGTATAATCAAGGGAAAGATGCTCAGGCTCATGCTATTATGAATCAAAGCTGTGATAGCTCTTGAGGATCCTCTAGTGGGATACACGTATTAAAACTGAGTTATAAGGCTGCAGCCCAAAGTCCAAGGCACTATTTATTTATTTATTTATTTATTTAAAGTATTTGCACCCAGCTTTTTCCCTCTAAAAACAAAAATGCTCACAGTGGTTTACAAAATATTTAAAAAGAACATCTCAAATGTAAAGAACAGAACAAAATATAGATTAAAAGATGGGTGTAGCAGAAAACAAACTTAAAAACAGGATCACTGTGTACCAGAGCCACTAGTAGGCTTGCGGGGGTCCTGCAACCACCACAGACAAGAGGGGAAAGGGTCGCAAGCCTGACCTTTGCAGCGAGGCTGCTGTTGCTCAGTGAAGCAGGGGTGAGCCAAATGCCAAGGCTAACTGAAGTGGGGAGGGCCAACCATGCCACTTTGCAGCCTGATTTGGATTTAAAGCCCTACATGGTTTGGGTCCAGCAGGCTACCTACGGGATCGCCTTCTCCTCCTGTACAATCCGCCACGCACATTTAGGTCCTCTGGGAAGAATCTACTTCAGTCAGTCAAAACTAGGCTGACAGGTATTACCCAGAGGACCTTCTCTTCTGCTGCTCCCAGATTATGAAATGGCCTGCTGGAGGCCAGTCTTTTGGAATTTAAAAAAGCCGTAAAGACTTTTCTCTTCCGGCAGGCCTATCCGGCGGAATTTTAGGATGCCTTTAAGATGTTTTAAAGATGTTTTAAGATGTTTTTAGGATGTTTTAAGATGTTTTAATAGTATGTATTGTGTTGTTTAGTTTATGTATTTTATATTTTCTGCTGTTCCCCGCCTCGATCTAGATGGAGAGGGGGGTAATAAATAATTATATTATTATTATTATTATTATTATTATTATTATTATTATTATTATTATTATAGCTGCTCAGGCTTACAGAGTAAGACCACCTTTGAGCAGGGTGCACGAGGAAACAGCCAAGGAGCAGACTCTACCCGATGCTTCTTATTCCCGTTTTAGGTGTGGCGGACCATGGCTGATGTGCACAAGCTCCTGGCTGAAGGAGGAAAAGAGTACCTCAGCAGGACTGCTGTGTGTGAGAGACAAGCCAGGACTGCTAAGCATTCAGAAGAAGAAGGAAAGTACTTTTGTGTGTGTGGAGGGGGTCTTTATGTTCCGACTTATTGTTGGTTTCCAGACATAATCCTATGATGCAACAGACTTGAGTAAAGGGGATAAACCCTTCAGATATGAAATAAAGATTATTTGCAGAGTTGTAAACCTGCCAAGTAAATCCAGACATATTCCTCTGTTTTCCCATCTCGCTCTCTTTGCAGTAAGAGTAGGGACTCGGGATGTCTGGTACACAGGTATATAATGCAGTAAAAAACAAAAACAAATGTTATTCAGCTCAGCTTTGAGCTGAAAGCCTTCCAAAAAAGGAAAGTCTTAACAAGTTGTTGGAAGGCCATTGGAAAGAGGGCAAGATGGGTTTTCTTTTCCTAGACCAGAGAGAAGGTTCTTCCCCATGTTCCTGTGAAGCTTCAGTGGGATGTGGAATAGCAATTAAGCCCCATTAAACTCAGTTGAATGTACTCCTAGCTTCTGGATTTGGTATAGAGTTTATCCACTTCTAGGCTTTCCTTTGCTCCTTCTTGACTCCTATCCTTGCCTTGTCTCAGTCTCCATTCCAGAGAACAGCTCTAAGAACTGGAGGTACACCCAGGATTCCTAAATTGCCATGATCTGGATTGGTCTGCCTGCCAATCTGATGTTAGTTCTTAAGTCTTGCAGTTATAATATCAGTGTGTTTTAAGAACATTTTTCTTATTTCCCTTATGTGTCTGTTCTGTTTGGCAGACACATCAAGAATGGTTTGATCATACAATCCTAAACTATGTTTGATGCATTTCTCAGTACTAAATTTCCTGTCTTCCTATTACATTTGGCAGCATGCTGGAAACAGAAAATATGGAAATTTACTTTTGTAGGAAACGATCACTAGAATGATACAGTTTATTTTAATCTTATGATCTTAAGCACAACTGAAGAGATAAGAAATAAATCCAGCTCTGAAATCAGTGGGCACTTCACCCCATTCCCCTGAATTACAATATAAAATACTTCCAAGTAAGTGTGTAGACATCAGGGCTTAAGCATGTTTCAGACTGGGGTGCCAGTTATTCAACTGCACCTGAAGCTGGTGCACAATCTGCCCCCTTAAAAAAAAGAAGAAGTCACAATTCACTTTAATAAAAAAATCTGTAAGAGCAGCCGATAAATATGTGAACTAGGCTCTCAGATATGGTCAGCAGCCATTTCAATTGTTTCAGCAGCTGAAGGGGGGAAAAATTGCCTCCGTCACTTGTCATGTTTGCTCACATGAACACATACCTGGGAATAGCTGCTGTGTGGGTAGTCAAAAAAAGTGTTGTGTGAATCAGGCCAAAGAGAGAGAAATTTAGTAAAGAAGGAAATTCCTTTCAGAGATTTCTTTTTTCATAGCCTGTCAAAATGGGCAAGGAGACGACTGAATATGAGGAAAAACATGCGCAGCCCATTCTTCTGAAATGCTATAGAGTGTTTTTATTTGGCATCTTCTCAGCACAGGGATGTGGGGACAGAGTGAAAATGCAAAGGAAGAAGAGGAAAGCATGTTCAGTGCAAGTGCGCATGGGTGTGTGTGTGTGTCACACTAAGGCTCCTAAGGATGAGGTGAGCCAGGTCTAAATACAAAAGGACAGAGACGGGAGGAGGGCATTCGTAAACGTCTGTGGGAGCTGTGAAGAAGTGGCGCATGTGCCCACCAGCAGGAGCAGAGAGAAGAGACACAGCGGATGCACATATCAGAGGGGAGAGGGAGCCCACGGATAGACACAGCAGGGAGTGGGAAAGAGATAGATGGCAGCGAGGCTTGTGGGAGTGGGGGGAGGAGAAATAGTGAATGTGCACAGCGGGGGGGCGAGCAAGTGAGAGAGACGTGCAGCAGATGCAAACAGCAGGAGGGAGAAAGGTTTGGAGCAGGGAGAGAGCTCCTAGGAGAAAAGTAGCAAGAGAAGCCACCACAACATTAATAAAAGATAAAAGACGGTCATACAATATAGTCTAAAATTCATATTTAGCTCTTTGCAATTAATATGAGAAAAGCTTTTTTTGGGGGGGAGGAAGGAAACCTGGTGTATATGATGCATTTTTTAAAAACATTCTGCATTTCTCCCCTGCTATTTTTTGTAAATGTTCTTTTTTATAAACAGACTTTGCTTGAAATAATGGCTCTGGCTCTGCACATTTATAATGGAAGTAGGAAGTTGGTTTCGGCTGATTTCCAGTCCCTGCCCGCCCCCGCCCTCCACAGAAGGCCTAATCCTGTGCCTTTTGCTTCTTGTCAGTAGGTGTCCTGCCATTAGCTTTAGGAGAGCAAGAAATAAACATTGGTTGTCCGAGTCTTTCCTTCTTGAGCTGTGCTGATATTAAATGTTTAGAACCCTATTGTAAATGAGAAGATAGTGTAAATTAGTAAATTGGTGTTTTAGGCCTCATCAAAACAATCATGGATTGGGTAAGACTGAAGTGAGTCTTTCATTTATAGCAGGGGTGGGGAACCTCTTTCTGCCCAACGGCTCAATTCAGTTTCAAAAAAAGCTCTCTGGGGCCACATTCCAGTGGTGGGCAGGGCTGAAGGCAAGAGGGGCACAGCCAAAGGCAAAAAGAGAGGGGCCCAAAATGCCAGCATTTTTTGTTTTGTTTTGCTTAAAGCTCTTACTGCCAATAACTAGGCCTTAGGAAAGGCATTTCAGTCTTTTAGAATAGGGAAAGTGGTGAGAGTGTTGGACTGGGACTTGGGAGATCCGGGTTCTAGTCCCCACTCAGCCATAAAACTCACTGGGTAACTTTGGGCCAGTCACTGACTCTCAGCCTAACCTACCTCACAGGGTTGTTGTGAGGATAAAATGGAGAGCAGGAGGAGGATTTATGTAAGCTGCCTTGGGTTCCTTTCAGGAAAAAAGGCGGGGTATAAATATAATAAATAAAATAAAATAAAATAAATAAAATAAATAAATGATTGGTGGTTAGAGAAAGGGGGTGGTACCAGGGGAAGGGAGCATGGCCCTCTGGGTAACCTCAGAGGGCCCAATTAGAACCCCAGGAGGTCTGGATTTGGTCTCTGGGCCTGACATTCCCCACCCCTAGTTTATAGGCTTGGCTTGTATGCACAGTCAGTGCAACCTTCTCTATCTGAACGGCACAGGAGACATTTGTGAAATGCCATTTGGAAAATCAGACATCTGGATAAACAAGAATGCCTATATGTGTGTGTGTGTATATATATATATATATGGTTAGATTGCCATAAGAAATTATATAATAATAATATAGTGGTTTTCTATAGCAATAATTAAGAAAACATTTTCCAGTAAAAGAGTGGATAATATACTTTTATGAGAGGTAAAGAGAAAACATTCCTTCCAAGTATATTTAAGCTGTAGTCCTGCACCCACGTACCCTGGAAGTAAGCCCTATTGAAGACAATGGGGCTTACTTCTGAGTAGAGATGTATAGGACGATCGCACTGCTAGTGTGCAATCTGGAACCAAGAAAATCAGTGAGAAATATCCAACTGATGTCAACAGTATGTGGGTTTGGATATTATTACCTCATGGCCAGAAGAGGGGGTGGTGTGCCCTCTCTGAGCAAAGCTATTAAAGAATATGTATGTAAGGAAAAGCAATGAAAGGCAGCAGAAGTGAGACTTCTTTCTCTTCCTCCTGCCCAGGCTTTTTGTAAAAGCTTCTGTTTACATTACAGTTTGTAATTTCCTCGGGTCATTTATTATCACTGCTGTCTGATTCTGTGATATGCTAAGGGTACAATTGACAAATCACTTAATCTGAAGGGCTCCAGCCTGACAGCCCAATCCACAGAACAGCGAAACTCAAGGAGTAGAATTTGGCACTCCCTAAATACATTACTTGGCACCAAATGGGACTCCTAACCTCCTAGCCCCTCCTTGGTGGGGGAGGGGGAGGGATTTCATTTTGGCTGTGGCTGGGAAGTGGAGAGATAATCTCCCCTCCCTGTGTGTCGCACTCCCAGTAAGAATTGCCCCTCTTGTGCTGGTAATTAATTAAAAAAGAAAGACATACCGCATGTGGCAGCTATTTCTAGAATTTAATTCCAAGTATGTTTCGTATCCATGTGCCTTGTTTTAAAGCTAAATTCGGTCTCTTTTAGGCCACAGTTGCAGTTTGCCACTGAAATTCAGTGGCAAACTGCTGATGGTTTTCCCACGGCTGCTGCTGAGGCAGTGTGTCCCCCGGGGGTTGAAATGGGCCCCCAGAGCCCCCAAAGTTGCCCACACCTGGGCTAGATGGTTGGAGCAGCAGTACTGGTTGCCAGTGCATTTCTGGGTGCAAGGGGGTGGATCTACACTAGGGATTTTTACTGGCATTGTAATGCCTGACTCACTGGCGTGTCACAGGATGCTCACCCCAAACTGCCCTCCTCACGCTATGTCTGCCATTATATTCTGGATTTCTTCAGACGAGTTATATCACAGTGTTTTTATATGTTGCGTTTTCCCCCCGAGGTACATAATCCAGTGTCTGCTAAACCTGCGGTACTGTTCTGGACGGAGGAGGAATAGCTTCAGTGGGATGCGGGGCTGGGGGGTGGGGCACTGTAAGAGGAAGTGCCCTATTGGGCTTTTTTGGTTGTTGCTGCAGTATTTGCTAATGCACAGGTGTGGAGATGTGAATCTGTCAATAGCACGGACCTCTCACATTGCAGCAACTCTGAGAAGGAGACAAGCCTGATCAGCCTTCAGTTGCCTTCCCGCCTCCTTCGCGCCCCCCCCCCCGGCTTCTCTCTCTCTCTCTTTCTCTCTCTGACTTGCCCAGTGAACTAGAGAGTAAATACAAAGCTGCTCCCCCGCCCCCGTCCTTTTGAAAAAAATAATGTTTTGGAATGTCTTTTCAAACAGGGCCGGTGCTACCATTAGGCCAACTAGGCGGCTGCCTAGGGCGCCGGGCTAAAGGGGGTGCCAGGAGCATAGGGCTGGAGGGAGGGCTCGCTCAAGTGGGATGGGGGGGGGCGCTAAATATCTGATCTTGCCTAGGGCACCAAACTGCCTTGCACTGGCCCTGTTTTCAAATGTCTCTTTGTCCTCTTGCCTCAAAGAACAACTAGCTGAAAATGCAGCGATATACATGTCTGCTCTGAAGTAAATACGGCAACATGATCTTCAATGACACTTACTTAGAAGTAAATCACAGTATTTTCAATGGTGCTTACTCTTGGGAAAGTCAGCACGGGAGAGGGGCTGCTGCACCTGCTTTCGGGAATTGCTTTTGGGTGGAGGAGAATGGGGGTGCTGGTTCCGCTGGCTTCACCCCATGAGAGGTGGGAAGATGGAAGCATCAGCACTGCAGCCTCCCCCTCTTCTCTCCCCATCTCCTTCTCCTTCTCCAGGATTTTTTTTTGTGAGGGGGCAGGAGGAGCTGCCAATTACTTTTTTGTTTACTTTTTTAAAAAAATCTCCAGTCCTTCACACCAGCAAACATGTGCATAGCTTAACGGATCTAAAACAAATACCATGATGGAACTCCCTGACACATGGAAGGGGCTCTAGTGTAGATCCCACCCAATTCAAAGTGCTGTTTTTGACCTTTTAAACCCTAAATGGTTTGGGTCCAGGTTGTTTGAAGGAACACTAGAGATATGGCCTTCTCAGTGGTGGCTCCTACCCTATGGAATTCCATGCCTAGAGATATATGGCTCCATTTGTAGCTTATTTTAAGAGAGCTTTAAAAACATGCTTGTCCTCTCTGGCTTTTAACTGAAAAGGTTTATGGTGCTTGCTACTGTTATATATTTGAAATTGTACAGTAATACCTTGGATTGCAAGTAACTTGGTCTGAGAGTGTGTTTTGCAAGACAAGCAAATTTTTTAAAATAAATTTTGACTTGATAAACAAGTGACGTGTTGCAATACAAGTAGTTGTAGGGATGTAACCGCTCACCTCGAGGGGGCCGAAATTGGCCCCGCTCACACCCGCCAGAGACTCGCTTTGATATAAGAGTGTTTTGTATTACAAGCACGGTTCCGGAACGAATTATGCTTGCAATCCAAGGTATTGCTGTATTTTATTTTAACTGGCTTATTTTAAAACTATTTACATTTAAGGTGCTTTTATAATTTGTTAATTGAATTATACTCTGTTTATATTGTAAGATTCCTTTGGAAGTCCACCATCTTGAAAGATGGTGAAGATATATTAAATTTTAAAAAAAATCCTTCTAGGCATGCATTTAAAAAATGGATGAGTCCAAAAGTGTAGGCAGCAGCTCAGTCTCCAAGACATTTACATAGCTGTGGCAAGTACCCCTGGAATGATAACACAGTAGGAGGTGATTTAGTTTGCTTCTGTGTTTGGCCAGCAGCACTGTACTTGGGTACCTGAGAGCAAAAGATCCTGTTCCAAGGCAGAACTAATTAAATCAAAGTTCTTCAGCTTAATAGGCCTGTCAGTGTGTCTGTTCAGCAAAATACTGTTCCAGTGAAAATGGAGTAGTTCTCCTTATTATTAACATCTTCTCAATATCTAGTGTTCCACATCATAAATTGACAAATATATTTAAGTTTGGAATATGAAATGGATTATCTGTACTAAAAGACATCAGGGGAATAGTATTCATCCCATTCTAAAATGTGCCTTAACTCTCTCAGAGGCCATGTCAGATGGCTAGTGAATCAGGTTCTAGGACAGGGATGGGCAGCTTGTGGCCCTCCAAATGTTTTGGCCTACAACTCCCATCATCCCTCACCATTGGCTACGCTAGCTAGGGCTGATGGGAGTTGTAGGCCAAAACATCTGGAGGGCCACAAGTTGCCCACCCCAGTTCTAGGAATATAGCATTTCTGCTGCAGGCATACAACAATAATAAAAATACTCTTGCATGATTCTGGATCTCCTACAATGTTGTAACAGAGGATTTCCCACTAGGGAGCTGAACTGTTATCTTACGTATGTGAACTTGTTTTTCAGCAGGAGGACAGATCTGTGTGAGTGATGGACTGAAGACAAAAATGTTAATACTAAGACAGGTTACTGTTTACAACCAAGAGAAGAGGAGGGCGAGGAAAGATATTTTGCATGCTGTATTTTGTGGGACAGAGTGATCAAGCTCAAAAGATGACAGAGCTACTGTATCTTTAATAGCTGTATAGATGAGTGACTGCAGTTTTTCTATGCTCTTGCATGACAAGCTGCTGAAATTCCCTCTTCTGTAGAATGATTACAGGCACAGGAGCCCTATCTGCCTTTGCACTCGGTCACACTTCTTATCCAGGTGTGCCTCTGGTTGGAGCTGAAGCAAGGAAATAAATGCTTCTAAAGAGAGTAAGGACGCTTCCAGATGGATGGCTCCTTGCACTGCCAATCAAACGGCATTGTGCATCACAGGCCTGTGGCTTACGCTGGCTCAGCTTGTCTGAGCGTGGAAAGCTAAGCAGGGTCAGGCCTGGTTATTACTTGGGTGGGACACCACTCCTCTAGTTTCCTGCATTGAGCAGGGGGTTGGACTCGATGGCCTTGTAGGCCCCTTCCAACTCTAAGATGCTATGAAAATCTCCTCAATGGACTTTCTGTGGTAAGAAAAAAGATGGAAGAAACAGTGGGGAAACCTTGGAGGATTACAAACGGAAGATGACAACATCACACCCTCCCCATAAAATTCCATGAATGCGGCAGGGCGAATGCACAATAAACGTCTGATCTGGAAGCACCCAAAGTTATTTCTCTACATAGCCCAGAGTATCGGTGACATAAGGTGTAAGTATATCAGGCAGTATAAGGTGTAAGTAAGTACCCATCTTAGCACTAGTCAACTCAGCATGAACTGAGTTGTGCTTCCAGATGGACAGCAGTCCCAGTGCTACTGCCATGGACCAGCAATGCTCTGTTCCATGAGTGGAAGGGAAAACAAGCAAAATACCGTATTTTTCGCGCCGTAAGACGCACCAGACCATAAGACGCACTTAGGTTTTAGAGGAAGAAAACAAGAAAAAAAATATTCTGAACCAACCAAATGGTGAAATGATGACAAAACCCTGCCACTGTCACAGAACCGATCGGGGAGGGCTTTCCTGACCCTGTGCTTTCTCCGCTGTTGGTGGTGGTGGTGCTGCTGCAGGCAGCTGGGTCGGAGTAGCTGAAAGCTGAAAGCTGAAAGCAAACATCAACAGCTCAGGGCACAATCCTAAAGCCCCGGGGCTTTTTTCTGCCTCAACGTGCGTAGGATTGCGCATGGCTGGAAAAGGCCACAGGAAGTTGTATGGGGAATGCTGGGAGTTGTAGGACTCCCCCCCCCCCGTCCAAACATGCGTAGGATTGCATCCTAAAAGCATTTAAAACCAAAACACAGAAGCAGCATGGTAAATAATTAAAACATTGGAGCCCCAGCTAGCTTAAAATACCTTTCCCTCCCTCCCTGGTTGCTGGAAATAACTGCTTTCATGGGACGTTGAGCTGAGGAACCTGAGGCGTGCGCTGGAGGGAGGGAAGGCGAAGGAGGTGTTTGCAGGTGCATCCTTCCCACTCCTATGCCCTTCCCTTCCTGTGGCCTTTTCTGCTGCCACCAGGTGGAAATCTTTTCCTCTCTGGCTGCCAGCACCGAGCCAGCCTTAAAACTCTCTGGGTCTCAAGTACCTACTTTCAGCAGTGCCGGGGTTGGCTGTTAGACATGGGGTGGGTAACCCAAAAAGAAAAGAGATAATAAAGTTTCAAACAGCAATGTATAAAAGTTTACGGGGGGGGGGAGTTAATAGGAAAAGTTTTAAAATCTGAATGGATACACATACACAGCACACACACACACACACACACAGAGAGAGAATCATATGAGAAATAAGATAAAATAATCAACGATAAATGCATCCAGCTAAGTTAACCAGACTGTATTCCTATTTTTTCCAGGCTCCTTATCCAAGCAATATCTTACTGTCATAAGCATTATCTCAACTAGTTCTCCAGTTCAAGCAACTCTGATTCTTCCTGGCCTTCTTTCCTTGTTTCTCTGATTTTCTGTTCTCTGTCTTATGCTTTTAAATAATAAAATTAGTTATTTTCCCTTCCCAACTCCAACCAATCTGGAAGGTAGGTTTTTGTTCACCTTTGCCCTAAGTTCCTTACCCTAAACTCTTCCCCTGACCTTCAGTTGAGCTTCCTGCAAACCTTTTTTCTCCTCCTTCCTCTGCAGACATCCTGGCTCCATATCTAATTTAACTTTTGAAATCCTGGCTCATAGGTTTCATAGCTCATAGAGTTGGAAGGAGCCTACAAGGCCATTGAGTCCAACCCCCTGCTCAATGCAGGAAACTAGAGGAGGGGTCTCCCATCCAAGTAATAACCAGGCTTGACCCTGCTTACCTTTCCATGCTCAGACAAGCTGAGCCAGCGTGAGCCACAGGCCTATTAAACTTTTGACCTTTTGGCTGATACTGACCAACACACACACACACACACACACACACACACACACACCCTCCCTCCTCATCTGGAAGCACTGTAGGACAAAGATCTGTCCCAAAACAGGGATTCAATTATGTGCCAGAGAAAAACCCTATTTTCAATACAATACAAAACAGGTTCGTATCAAAAGAGTCCAGTTCATTGTTTCTGAAACTGAGATGGGATCTCTAGGGGGACTGAGATTTCTACAGGAGAGGAGCAAACAATTCTTCATGCTACTAGGCTGACAAAAAGTCTTATGACTCAGGGTTTCCCAATATGCAGGTCACAAACCCAGAACACCAGTGTTTTAAATTTAGTGTAATTTATATGCCAGTTTCCCACAGTAAACTGTGCCCAAAGCAGGTCACAATAAAGATTAAGGGCACAATCCTATGGTCTCCCAATGTTGTCTGTGGGGAGGCATAGGATTATTCAGAGCTGGGACTCCAAACGCTGAGCCACTGCCCTGCCCCCCTTGCAGCTGGCACAGAAAGAACTGTGTCAGCTGCCCCTCTGAGGTCAGAAATTTACCTTGGAGAGGGGGAAAGGGGCGTGCCATGGGGCGTGCCAGAAAGGAAGCTGGGGCCAATGGCTTACACTATATCCACATGGTGCCCCGGCCTCCTTCCTTCTGCCTCCATGGCGCTTTGTCTAGATGGCTGAAAAAGGCTGTATAGATGAAATTGCAGGGTGCGAGGCACAGCGGCGGCAGAGTTTGCCGGGCCTCGCGCCTTGCATTGGATGCAGCTAAGCCTCTGTTACGTGCATTGAGGGCAGAGGGCATTGGATCACGTCCTAACTCATCAAGATGCATATAGCATTAGATAAAACAACTAATTTGTTACAAAACAGATCAATAAATTTGAATAAGACAAAAATCAACAATATTGTAAATGCAATATTACAATGAAATAATCTAGACTTCATAGTGACCAAGTACAGACCAAAATCAAAAGGCCGATAGATAAATAAATACATACATACATAAATAGCTCATCTACACTAACAGTTCTAGCCTTATGGCACACTATGGGGTCACACAGCAGGCTGGCTGAAAATACAGTGCAGAGGTGGCAGGGTCTTCTCATCTCTCCCTCATCCCCCTTACCTCTCCTCCAGAGGAGGCTGGCAGCAGTAAAAGGGAAATGGTGGAGAGCGGCAACAATGGTGTAGTCCTCTTCCCCAGCCTCCGGGTATTTGGGCTGGTATTGCTGGTCTTACTGCATTGTGTTTGTGATGCTACTTCTCTTACTTACTTAAACTCTCTCCGCCTTTTCCATGAAGCCTTTGGTGCAACCCCCTCATTCCCATGCTCTACTGTAATAACTCAACCTGTCACAGCATAAATGCATGCAACTGAAACAGCCACATATTGCTTCTCTGTTTACCCCGCCTCCGCTTCCCTTACTCTTTTGTTTTCTTTGTATTGAATTTTATATTGTAAATAGGGATGAGTGAACGAGTGATGTTTGAGATTGCTAGGACTCTCCGAACATCATCTCACAGCTAATCCAGTGCCTGATTCCCGTTCACGTTTTGGATCAATGCTGTCTGTGCGCAAACAGCAAAATTGCGCAAATCGAACTGCAATTGAACGTGAAATTTGTGCAACTTTCCTCCATAGACTAAAGTGGGGCTGATTCAGTCTGTGGGGAGAAATTGCACAAATTAGGGAAGTTGCGCAAATCGAACTGGGAAAGTTACACAAATTGAACGCGAGCACATGTCCGGCAATTTATGGATATTTTCAGTGGACACATGCTTGCCCTCATGACCATGTTCGGGGCTTTGAACAGGGCATGTTCACATGTTTTGCGAGCAAAACCAAAATTCTCATACATCCCTGAAAACTCCTTAGGGCAGGAACTTGTCCTGTAAAGGTCCATGCATCCTGATGGTGCCATATCAGTCAATCAATAATGCATCCAATGTGATCGCTGATAAGGAGTAATGGGATTGTCTTCTTAAATTGATTAGGGTGTAGGATGACAGGGGTGTGTAAAGGCCAAGCAGGAGAAATGGTGCTGTGTGTGTGTGTGTGTGTGTGTGTGTAGAAATTAATAAGGAAGAGTGATGTGGCAAGAGCAATACGGAAGGTGGAGAAAAAGAGGGGTGGGCATTAATATTTTGGTGAGGCTTCTGGGTTGGAGGATTAGGAAGGTGGTGGTGGTGATGGATGATCTATTAAGCTCAGTGGCAGGACACATTTTTTTAAAATTAGAGAAATGATGAAGAGGAACATCTGGGAAGCCAGTTCAGAAGGGGAAGGGATAAGAGATTCCAGGAGGAGAGGCTAAGGTTCATAGCAAGGTTCGAAAGCTCCCTAGATAGATTCACGTTTAAACTGAAAAACAGCAGAAATAAGAGCATTTGTTCTGTTTTCTTTTATACCTCAGGGTAACTATAGGAATGTACAACCAGGCATGATTTTAAAATAAAATACAGGGATCTGTGCCTTTGGCTTGGATATTGAGTCCATGGACCCATTTTATTGTTATACCAATAGTCATTCTATGAGAAGAACCAGCATACTTACCTGAAACACAGAAGGAAGCACTGCTTCTCCTGCCAAATGAAGTTCCATTTAATAAATAAGTCAGTCAGTTAATAAATAAAAACTTGGGAGATCAGTAATGGATCTCTGGGCCTAACATATCGGCTGTACTCTCACAGGATTCTAGATAATAAGTTGGAGAGAAATTCCAGAGAATTTTGAATAAACTGTGTGTAGTAGCTGTGTGAGGGACAGATTATGGCTGCATTTACACATGAGCCAGGATTCCAGAAAATTCTGGTTTATCTTGAATGAGCTGTGTGCTAGTGCATGCATCCCATTTGCTCCTTCTTTGCTCTCCTTGGCAGCATAAGGAGGGCTTGTTTAATGTGCCCTCTAAACTAGGGGTCCTGGCTTGTTGCTCCTCTTACAAAGCAGGATAACAAACCAGGGTTTGTTCTACAAACCAGGATCCTCAGTTCAGATGGCCCACTTAGAAAGGTTTGTAGAAAAGTCATGCTGGCAGGGAGGATCAAAGTGGGAGCAAACAGACTGTGTACACCAGCACACAGCTTGTTCAAAATAAGGCAGGGTTCTCTGAATGCTGGCTTATTGTTCCATATGAATGTAGCCACAGTTTGAGCCTGAGACAGCTACTAGCAGGGGATAGGGCTATGCTGTAAGCTTTAAAATGTCAAATAGATTAGAAATAATGCTTTAATCATTCGCAGAGACCAATGAGACTTAAGGTGCCTTCTTAACAAGAAAAATAGGTGGGCTGGAAGATAATGAGGCATAGAGTACATTGCAGAAAACTATGGTAGAGGAACAAGAGTACAAATGAAAGTGCTATGGTTTGCATCCTTCCTACATAGGTTTGGAAGTATGAATCTGCTGTGACATTTTATTAGCAGGTCTAAGATTACAGTGGTATAAAAGTATAAGAACTAAATTTCATAGCTAATAAGAAAGAAGAGTTTGTATTACATCCGATGATATGGAAGAATGTGATTTTCCTTCCATTCTAGTTGATGAAGACATACTGCAAGGACTGATGAAGACAAATTACACCTAACTCAGGTATTAGGCAGCTATTTATGTCTCTTTAACTATATGTAGGAGTGATGATCGCTACCAAGACCCTGTTTCTGTTAAATACAAAATATGGCAGCTGAAAGATTTACTATTTATCACAGCAGGATTATTAATGTGTTTTGGTTCATAGGTGTCTAAGTATCTCACTTTTTTTTGAAAGAAGAAACAATCAGCTGCTCCAAACAGCACAGTAAATCTTAGTCATATCTCCATGATTTAGCCATTTCATGTTAAATGGACAAAGAGCTTCCAACTCCTGTTCCCTAGTTCCATGTCTTCAAGTTGCAAATTCCTTCCCAAGTACTTTTTTCTTGTAACTTTTAACAGAACATGGATTTCATTCCCAAAGTTGTGGCAGACCTCTCCCCTGAGAGCTGTCTCACACAATCAGTGTTAAGGGACACAGTTACCTGTATCTCAGGGTATGTAAATCAATATGGTGTTATTTGTTATTGTGATTTAAAAAAAAAAAAAAGGTGGGGTGGGGGAAGCCAAGGTACAAGACATCTGCTATGGTACATGACAAAACAAAGAGCATGTACTTTGTAAAAACTTAGTTTGGTAACTCAACATCCTTGCCCTCCCATTGAGAGAGTCCTTTGAGGGTTTTGGAGGTTGGATTCTGGGGCTGTGATTGCTCCTGAGAAGTTGATTCTGGTATGATGGCATTACTGGAGGAGTCCCTGTAAGCAGGAGGCTGACTCGCAACACCTATACATCAATGGCATGTTAGGGCTTCCATGCATAGGGTTGTGCGTGTGCCCCTGCTTGTTTGGCTTTTACTGAGCTTGCACACCCAGACCATTCAAACTTGGATTCCACACCCCATTGATGGGGACAGGACTGTGCCTCAACTTTTCATCTTGCACAATTAAAATAACATTGATAAACATGAACTCCTATTGCTTAATTCCATTTGTTGTAACTTGTCAAGTTTAATAATTTTATTTTTTTCCCAAAGCATTAGTTCACTCATTCGTTCAGCTTGTTTATCCGATAGCTTAATCTCTTTATCAGTATGACACTCTTATCTGTCAGCTTCATATAAAATATTTCCTTTAACTCATCTAATCTAACTAATCTAATCTAACTAACTACTATTTTCCCCATTAACTTTAGCCTTTGAATCAGCTCTGTACTGGCTGAGTAACCACTGTGTAAACAAAACAACTTGGAATTCTAGAATCCAATTTTTCCTCCTCTAAAAAATCCATTGCAGTTTGACATTATAAGTCACACTAACATGTTTCTCATAAGTTACTGTTCAATCCATTTTCTGATCAAGTCAAGTCATAATCAGACATTCCTAAAAAAAATTAAAAAATAGATAAAGTTCAGTGAATCAGTCAGTTAACTCAATTAAACCTATCTGATAAACCATCCAAGTAACAACGAGTACATTATGCCCATTTCAATTACACCAATAATAAAGATAATCCAGAAATTTCATCATAGAAAACAATTACCAATGAATATTGTAAATTATACTATATCAACTACTAAAGATGAAAGTCTTCAAAACACTAGCAAAATCAGGCTTTTGAGTAGGATACACCTAAGGTCTGCACTAATGGGTTAATCTCTGCTTCTGCTCCATGGTGCTGACAGTGCCCTGTGGTCTCCATCCAGAGCATGCTGGGTCTTGGAATCTGGTGGAAGTGTTGTCCTGCTAATAGGCCAATTACTTCGCTGTGGCTATTAGTAAGAACACACACACAAATGAACTGGTTTGTAGCAAGGGAAAACAAATAAACCTTACCCTAATAGCAAATTACACAGCAGTCCCACTTTTCATTCTCTGTTTACAAAGAAGCTCCACCCACAACAAGTTTGAATGCTGGGGCCTAGAAGCACATGGACACATCAATTAGTTGTGTTTTTCTCCTCAAAAGAACAGGACCAATTAGCTGAAACTTCTAGGAGGGTCTGTGGTAAAATATAGTTTAAAAACTTCTTTGATCAAGGAAGTATGTATCTACTATCGAGCATGTTTGATATTCCACTGAAGAAGACATCACACTGAATAACTCATCAGTACCATGACTATTAGGATAAATCGTTAGCAAAAACATGTGGATAATGGAAACTTCAAAAGCTTCAAATCCAACATGATAAATGATGCCAAATGCCACGTGTTAGTTTACTTAGGTTAGGTTTTAATGTTTTTAAAATGAGTGAAATGATATATCTCTGTGCTGGAGTCACATTATCATAAATGTATTTGCTAAAACAGAAGACATAAATTGCAGTTAAATTCAGTAATGTACAAGTGGTATGCTTGAATGTTTCTTTGTGATTAAATGTGAACAATTGCTCCTTAAGGTAAAGGTCTGTGTATGCATGATTAATCAAATTGGAATGACAGTGCGGACAGCTCATGCCATGCCTAGTTATCAGAATGATTGATTTTAGTCTATGCAGCTGGGTGAGAAAATATCTGTTAATAACTACAGCAGCAAAACTCCTGATGTCACTGATAGCTCAAATCACTTTGCGCATTCTGCATTATCTGGCTCATTTACAGACATAGGGAATACAAAATGATGTATTGGATTGCAAAATTATAACATGAAAAAGACACATAGATTTATGCAAGAGCAATGACTGTGAGGTGTGTGTGTGTAATGCACGTTGAAAATTGCTGCTGTTGTAGCTGTCATGGGCATGTTATTTTCCTTGGTATGTGTGAAGAATATGCTGTCAAGCTTTTATCCTGCTAATGAGGTTTCTGTACTGTAACACTCTTCTTGCTTGTAGTAAGATGATACTAAGTACTAAGGAACATGAGTACAATCCAATGAGAACTCCTCCTGGGCATGTTCCATTGAAATGAATGGGAACACAAAGCCCATTCATTCTTCCAATGTCATCCATGCCAATGTTGGTAGTTTTGACACCTGACCTGATGTGAAAAGTAGTGCTTGAAGTCAGGGAGGTATAGGGGACTTAATGAATTCCACCAGCCCCTTATTTATTTAGATTTATAGCCCACTCTTTACCTTACAGTCTCAGGGCAGGGGACATATATATCAGTAAAACAATATGAAATCACTTAAAATCACAAAAAACACACAAAAACCTTCAGTTCCTATTAATTCAGAGCACTGCTTCACTACAGGGGAAAGCTACATGATCTCATCCTTCACCCACTTCCTAAGGCCTAGGTAAATAGGTGCATCTTAACTTGCCAACATAATGCGTACAAATGAAGGTGCCAGATGCATCACAGAGGGGAGGGAATTCCACAACCTCAAGACCACCACAGAGAAGGCCCTTTCATCTGCTGTTACTCCATGGACCTCTTAGTATGGTGGTAGTGCTTCCCCTGCTGATCTTAGTACTCATTCAGGTCTGTATTTACCTCATTATCCCCAATTTTAGCTAAAGGGTATCTCAGGGGACTATCACTGTGAGAGCCAGTGTGGTGTAGTGGCGAGAGTGTTGGACTGGGACTCGGGAGATCCGGGTTCTAGTCCCCGCTTGGCCATGAAACTCACTGGGTGACTTTGGGCCAGCCACTGACTCTCAGCCTAACCTACCTCACAGGGTTGTTGTGAGGATAAAATGGAGAGGAGGAGGAGTATGTAAGCCGCCTTGGGTTCCTTGCAGGAAAAAAGGTGGGGTATAAATATAATAAATAAATAAAATAAATAAATAAAATCATGAAAAACAATAGGGCCCTCCTCTACCCCGGGTAATTTAAGCATGAAAAAATAATGTTAAATTTAATTTAAGCACTGGATGAAAAGCTAAAAGGATACCCACAGCTCACCTTGCCACCTGACCTGTCATTCATATCATCATAATGAGCCAAGATGGTGGTCATCATGACACCACAGTTACAGAGTTGCCTGACAGCACCAGTTCTACTTTATCATTGCAAAGTACTACTTTTAATTTTCAAAACACATTACCAGCTTTAATACATTCACCTTTATACAACAAATCCAGGAGGTAGATCAATGTTATTTCCATTTTATATATGGAGAATAAAAATGTAACAATATGTTTATCCAAGTCTGTAACAGAGTTGGACTTTGAAATCCTGAATGATAAAGACCAATTGTTCAAATGCAATTACAAAGAAACACGATCCAAATCCAACCAATTAGACTGGGGCCACCCTTGGACTGGGTTCTCACAACATGCTAAGCCACTGTGGCTACCGGAAACCCTAGAACAAGCCATGGCTCCAAAGGGTGGCTTCTAAGCATGGCTAAGAAACACTGATTGGGTTCACGCAACACACTAAGCCATGGTGGCTAGGCACCGTGGATTAGCATGTTGAGCGAACCCAGCCTTGATTTCACTATGAGGATAGTAGTGAGGTGCAGAATAGCATCACCACATGAACAGCGCAGAATATGTTGATCTGGGCCTCAGCACTCAGCAGGACATTGCATCCATCATACATGAGCCTAGAACTGTAATGTGTGTACAGAGCCACCATGATCACTTTATTTATTTTTAAAATGTTTAAACCACCCTTCATCTTCAAGGACTACATAACATTATAAAAAGATAAATGAATAATAATAATAATAATAATAATAATAATAATAATAATAATAATAATAATAATGGGCATAAAAACTTCAACCAGCAAACAATTCAATCATATATTTTTTAAATGTTCTGGCAGAAAGGAACATTTTGATTTAGTGCTGAAAAGAAAGCAATTGTATCTCCCTTGGAAAGGACATTTCAAATCAGGTTGCCACCACAGACAAGGCCCTCTCTTTTGTAACTACATAATATATTTCTCACACAGGTAGTACTCAGTGAAGGGTCATCTCCCATGTGAATGGGCTCTCTATTCTCTTTAGTTATTTTTTCCACATTTTCTCTGTCAAATGCCTTTCTGCCTATTGCATTAGTCAGCTTTGGTTGCATCTCTCATTTTTTCTACAAACGTTGGCTTACCACATGAATTTTTTTTTTCTGAGACCCAATATATATGCTGCTTTTGATTTTTGAGACAGCCAAGAAAGTGGAAGGCCTTTCTGATTGTTACAGAAGCTTCTGAAAAGGGGATAGAAATTTTTAATAGGCGGTGTAATCCAGTCAGTTTTTGGTCTTATAAATAAATTTATCTTCAACATTTTCAAGCATGGTGTGGTTATTTTTTTCTCTGTATGATTCATATTTCAGACTGTATTTTTGACAAGCTATTTCGTGCTTCATTGACCACAAAGGTTGGAAATTTTCATCCATATTGGATCAGTAGAGCCAAATTTGTTATGATAAATGGGCAAGTAGGTTACTTTAATAGTTTGCTGCTGGTTAATTCAAGATCTGTAATATTTTTTTTTTGGTTTTAGGTCCATTGCTTCTACTATTTTTTTTTTGTCAAAAGCAATGTGATCAAATGAGACAAAGAGATCAAGGTGGAACACAGCTTTAAAGGTATCCATGTCAAGGTGTGAAGATTACCAGGGAATGAGAGAAAAGAAATAGGATTCATGGGCAAAGGGTAATAGCCTTCATGTTGCTTATTCATATTGCTTAAGCCCAAAACATCCATCACTTCCTATTGTAATAGTGTATAACCAATATATAGTTCACACTAAGGTGCAGAGTTCTCTATAATAGTAGCACTTCAAAAGCTACACAGAATGGATTTTTATTTCTTACATTGTTATCCCATTTTAGATGCACAGCATAGTACACAGGATCCCCAAAACCTGCAGATACAGTTTTTTGTCTTTGGTACAATTTTAGCTGTATAAGAACTGGCGCTCGGAAAATTGAGATCACTGTCAGTATAGATGATGAGGATGATAGCAATTACATTTCCCCCTAATTTGTTAATGTTGGTGTTTCTAGAACAATATATAGAGATGAATGTGAATGTGCATGAGTGAATAATAATAATAATAATAATAATAATAATAATAATAATAATAATATGATGCCAAGGGTGCATGATAGTCGATATTTGTTAGTACCAGATGTTGGAGGTGACAGAGTAGTAGTTACAAGTGAAACCTGCAACAAAATGTTTTAGTATATGCCCAGTGCCCATCTCCTAGCTTTAGTTCAGGGCTTTAGCCAGTTTGGAGCAGGAATCGGGTAGTGCTGTTGAGGTCACTTGGGGGGTGGGGGTGAGTTTCAGGAGTGGGGAAGAGATGAGGGACATCTTTTTTTCTCTTCCTTCCAAGAATTTCCCTGCTGTCCTATATAGTTATTTTTGTTTGTTCCTTTAAGATATTTGTATGCCATTTTTAAAGGAACCCCCACTCAAGGCAGCTTCCAAACTAGCAATAAACATAATAATTAAACAAACTTACATGCAAAATTAAGTATTAATAGAAACCAGCTAAAAGTTTCCAAACTGGTTTTAAAGGCAGCAGCATGTAGAGAGCATTACTGGTCCAATCTGGTTGTCACTAGTGCATAGAGATGTATGAATCAGTCTATATCCAGACTGTGTCCATTTCATAGGTATTCAGTCATGAGTCTCTTCTATCCAATTTCCGCATCATTCTGCAATTTTTAAAAACAACACACAAACATTCACATCAATTTTCTTATGCAACTTTCCCCAACATATACATTTTGTATGTATCTTTCCCTAATATACACATATTTGTACACACTCTTTGAGCTAAGAACTGCATTGCAAAATTGAAAATTCAGAGAAGTGCGGAATCCAAAGCGTGACTGAGTTTCAATATGCATGTTAGTCTGAGAAGTGCAAATCAGGTTGGTTCACTTAAAACTGTGGACCAAACAAAATTCTTCAGCACCCCTACATGCATGGATAACTGAGGCAACATTTTCTCTCTCTCTCCAGATAGGACTGCAGCTGACAAACCAGCTGAAGTTTGTAAACAACAGGCCTGAGCTTCCCCAGTTAGTGCAGAGCTCAAGAGAATGCCCAAACTGCATATGTATTGCTTTAGGAGGAGTGCAGTGCAGCCCCATCTTGGACCAGTTGTAAACCTCCTAGGGATGTAACCGCTCGCCTCGTGCAGGCGTAGCGGGCCGAAATCGGCCCCGCTCACGTCCGCGCGGGGCTCGTGCAGGCCTACCTTTTCCCGGCCCTGGAAGTGATGCGATGGGACCCTGCGCAGGCGTGCTGGACACCCGCACGACGTATTGCGCCTGCGCAGGGTCCCGTTGCGTCACTTCCGGGGCCGGATGTGATGCGACGGGACCAGCGCCGGCGGCTTGAGTGGTGCGGAGAACTCAGCGCTGCTCAGAAGATCGAGGCGGGTCCCCCGCTGCCACGGAGAGGCGAGGTGGCGGAGAGGCAAGTCCCCCCTCCACAGGTTTGTGAACACCGCTGCCTCCAACCAGAGTAGTTGGTTTCCCAACCGACAGCACCTCCGTCTTGTCTGGATTAAGTCTCAGCTTGTTCACCCTCATCCACCCCAAAATGGCCTCAAGAGTTCCACAGCCTCCCTGGGATGAGTAGATGAAAATGAGAGATAGAGCTGAGTATAATCCACATGCTGGTGACATTAGTGAAAATAATGTTCAAAAATGCATTATATTAGGGAAATTACTGGCCAAAAATGTGTGGATTAGGCAAAATTACATACAAAAATGCATGTATTCAGAGAAATGTGCACAAAAACATGTACAAATTTTCATGTGAATTAAAAAAAAAAAAATTCTTAAGCTTCGGGATGAACCAAACAAGATTGGCAAAATGAGAGAAAAAACAAAATTGACAGATCCATCCATCCCTGACTACAGCTCAGACCTCTGGATGACTTCCCCCAGTGGTTTCATGTAGATGGTAAGAAGCAAATACATTTTAGCAGTTACAGTTTTAACGAGAAAACAAACAAATAACCCCACTACTCTTGTAAGGTCTAAGATTGGAGTTCCAAGCAAAAGCACTTAATTTTCTTTGTTTCCAACCCTCACTGCTTACTTCAGAGAGGTCCCACTGAAGTAGGGCTACTTTTTGAGAAGATGGTCTTAGGGTCTTGGCTTTGATGGAGACAGAATTTCATCCATCACTGAGTTTAGTATTTAAAATTATATTTTCCTCTGTTTCCATTTGGTTGCCCTTTCACTTCATTTGCATTTAGACAAGCATGGATGGAAGCTCCCATACTGTGAATATGAATAACATCTTCAGCAACTGACAGGAATTAAAATATGTCATTAGCTTTGATAGTTGTCCTAGTTGTAAAGATGTACACTGTATCTATTCATTAATGAGCTTATGTACCTTTTAGGGAAGAGTCTAATTAAAATCCTTAGGTTATGCTCGTCAAAATAGTCTTACTGCACTTTTCAGTGAAAGAAAACCCGCATCATTTAATGAATAGAGCACTCAATTTCAATAGAATGAGGTGATTCAAAGGTAATTTCAATATCTTATACATTTAATTATCCTGGATTACATAGCAATTTGCTGAGTGTAAGATTATCAAAGTAAAAAATAAATAAATAAATATTGCTTTAAATGTTGGAAAGATTTCAAGTCCATATGATATGTCACTGCCAGCAAGGGCCAGAAACATTCTTTTTAGCGGTCTTCCTCAATCTGGTGCCCTCCAGATGTGTTGGACTACAACTCCCTTAATCCCAGCCAGCTATACTGCATAGCTGGCTGGGGGAGTATGGAAGTTGTAATCCAACACATCTGGAAGGCGCCAGGTTGGGGAAGGCTGCTTTAGTTTATAGGAAGGTGTTCTGGGAAACTGGCTTAATTAGCACCTTAGTTTTAACTCTTTCCTCTCCCGCTAGCAAGCCTTCACAATGTAGCACCATAGTGAATGCCAGGCAACCAGCTGGTCTCTTAAAAACTGAGCATCATGAACTCACCAGCTTTCTGTTTCAATCCAGAATATATTTGTTAAAGAAAATACATATCATATTTAAGAGAAGTATTTCAGAAATTAGATTGCAAATATGTTTCCTAAGCTATACACGTGCTGTTTCCAGTTGGCACGGGCCGAGGTTCACTGTTTCAAAACACAGGAAGCTGCCTTATACCAAGTTGGTTTGGACGTAATGCTAAAGCATCATTTAGCTTTATTTGAATGGCCCTGTGTGAGCCATGGGCTCTCAAGCTCCCCATCTCACTTTTTCTGGCATGGCTTTTGCCTCCGTTTTAGATTAACTATGGCTTGTTTTGAACCTAATAATTAATCTTACTAATGGTTAGTGGAAACAAGCCAATTTCAAAAGATGGTTTACAAGGCTGGCTTGTTTCCACTAACCTGTCAGGCCCCTGGCCAACCTGAGCCCAGGAGAGACCTCAGAGGGAGAGGAGAATTGGGATTCCACAGCAAACCCTAGTGTCTCAGATGAGGGGCAGCCTGAGGAGCCCAATCATAGGGATGCCTTGCCTGGGACCCTTAAGAACCCCTTTGGCCCCAGGCCAAGCTCTATCTTGGTCCCCAAGTCTCCTCCTTCATCTTATGCCTCTCCGGAGCACCAGGTGGAAGATTTAGAGTCATCGTCAGACAGAGTCCCTGCTTGGCCACCAGAACTTTTCACCCAGCAAGGGTCTACTCAGGAGGAGGAGAAAGTCCCAGCTGCAACTGCTGAACCCAGAAGAGAAGTAGATGACAGCATGTATGTATATAAGTCCCCAGTCTCCTCCTAAACCTTTGCTGGGTTAACAGCTGCCTTAGAGGCTTTGCTTCAGCTCCTTGCTCATGGACATTGCTATAGTTAAAATTAATCACAGTTTAGGATTCAGATGACACACTAAACTGTGGTTAATCTAGAATGGAAGTGGAAGGTCCCAGTCCTCTCCTTGCAGCTGCGCCAGAGGAAGAGAGGGAGGAGGCACATGCAAGCCCAAGGCGCATGGTGCTGATCTTCATAATGCTAAACCATTACCTTTAAATGGACTGTCTGACTTGCAGGGCTCTCTAGGTCTCATGTAAAGGCCTTTCTCATCACCTGCTGCCTGACCCTTTTAATTTTGTCAGCCTGCGGACCGAATTCAGAGAAGCTCTTGGGGGACATATTCTAGTGGTGGGTGGGGCTGGAGGCAAAGGGAGCAGGATCAAAGGGAAAAAGAGGGGGGCAGAAATACAAAAAAAAAATATACCAGTCTGGTGTAGGTTAAAGCTCTTACTGCCAGTAACTAAGCCCTATGAGAGGCATTTCAACATTTTAGGATGGGGGGGGAAACTGCACAAAAGTTGGGAAACTACCAAACCATTGCTGGTGGGACCAGGGGAAGGGAGCATGGCCATCTGAGGAAACCCAGAGGGCCGGATTTGGTCCCCAGGCCTGAGGTGCCCCACCCTTGTTTTGGCAGGATATGGTAGGGATTGAACCTGGGACCTTCTGCATGCAAAACATATGCTCAACCACAAGCTATACATCTGACCTCATCTTTCCCCCCCTTTCATTTAAATATTAGGAGTTTAGGACCTTCTTGTAACAGTCTCTTTTCTTTCCTTCATGGAAAAGTCAAGTCTTTTACCACAATGACCATTTAAAACAAAATCAAATGTATTTGAAAAGGTTTAAAAAACAAACAAACAAACAATAGCTTTTTAAAGAATCATTGTAGCTGGGAGGATTTGATTAATTGGAATTGGATGCTTTTCTGTGTTTATAAAAGGCTGTATAATCCACAAGAAATCTTTAGGTAAGGGAAGAATAAAGCAGTGCCATCTTCCCAGACACTGCAGTTTACAGACCTAAAACTCTACACAAGCACATTTGTAGCTGAACAATGGACCCATGTGTTTAGCTTGTTTCAGAGAAGTCAAAGAGCTGAAACAAAGTGCCCGTGTCATAGGAAAACACCTGCCTTTTAAAGATGGCAGTATGTTACAACATTCTTAGCTGCCTCTCCTCTCCTTTCCGATAAGTGCCAGGGCCTCTTGAAGAGTTGAGTCTGGAGATTCCCTCCCCATACTTGTCCAACTCTAAGGGCTGTGTAAAGAGCTGTGGTCTAAACACTTCACAATGCACTAGAAGCTTGGCTAGACATTGCAAACGAATTTTTCTTTCTAATTTTTAATGAGCTGGAGTGTAAAATTGCACTCCATTCTATATCAAAGCCAGACCCTTTGCCATTGCCTTTTATCTTCATTACTGAAAAATTGTATAATTGTTTTCCCCCAGCCATGGTACTTCATCCAGATTTGTCTATTTCTGAAATACTTTTAAACTGTCCATTTTACTGGTGATAGTGAAAAATACCTAATTAATAACTTGACTGTGTCTGTATAGGAGAGAAAAAATGTCTAGGGAAAAGGTTCGTCTTGAAATAGTAAAAAATATAAAGTCTCCTATTTCACATTTTTCTCCAGTTACAGCACTATGTTGTATTTGGAGGTTGATTTGTTTTCTAGATATTACTTGAAATGTGCAGGTAAGTGCCATTAAAGACCAGGCTCAGTAAATCCGGACCTCTGAATGAATATAAGAATATTTTAGTCATAACTCATAAGGATATTTATAGCCAAAGGTGCTGTGAAAGGCACATAGAGTGATCCCACACCCTTGAAAACTCTGAATTCTCTTAGGGGAAGAACTGAAATTACCTATCTCCATTTTCTTGCTCTGTTAGTAAGGCATTTACTATTTTTAATGTTCTACCATTTTAAATATCCCTGTCAAAGGTCTAAAATAAAGCTGTTGCATTCATAAAATAATTATTTTATGCATAGTACTTTCCATAGCCCTGGTTCAATGCTGTTTGCAAGTTTTACATGGGTGATATTCATGGTATTGAACAAGGTCATTTCTGGAGGAAAACATTCCTGAAAATGTAGAAAACTTATTAGATATTTTATTCTTCAGCTTTGGTGCTCCAAATCCTGACATGCAAAAATTCTTTCAGTTTTGTTTGGATCCCAGACAGTTACAACCTTAATATAGTGTAGTGTATTTATTATTTATTTTATTTATTCATTTATTACATTTCCATACCGCCCAATAGCCGAAGCCCTCTGGGAGGATCACAACAATTAAAACCACAAAATACAACATGATAAAATACAATATAAAAGGTAAAAAGTTTAAAAACCAAATTAAAACCTACCAGCAGTGCAAAGATTTAAAACACAGTAACAGATTTAAAACAACAGAAACTAAAATACTAAAATGTCTGGGAAAATAAGAAGGTCTTCATCTGGCATCAAAAAGAGTACAGTATAGGCACCAGGTGAGCCTCTCATTCCACAGCCGGGGTGCCACAACAGAAAAGGCCCTCTTCTTAGCAGGCACCCACCTCACTTCCTTTGGGAGGGGCTCCCAGAGAAGGACTGCTGAAGACAATCTTAGGGTCTGGGAAAATATATATGGGAGGAGATGATCCTTCAGGTAACCTGACCCCAACCCATTTAGGGCTTTGAATACCAGCCTGGAATTGGGCCCGTCAGTGGACTGACAACCAGTGCAGATTGAAAAGTACTGGCATGATATGATCATGTTGGACAGTCCCCATTAACAATCTTGCTGCCCTATTTTGGACCAGCTGAAGTTTCCGGATCTCTTTCAGAGGGAGCCCCATGTATAACACATTGCAGTAATCTAGCCGAGAGGTTACTAGAGCATGGATAACTGTAGCTATCCATATAAGGATGTAGCTAGTATATCAGCCTAAGCTGATGAAAGGTGCTCTGTGCCACCGAGTCCACCTGTGCCACTAGTGACAGTGCTAGATCCAAGAGCACCCTCAAACTATGAACCTGAACTTTTAGGGGGAGTCCAACCCCCCTACAGAACAGGTGGAGCATCACTTAGCTGGGCAGATGAACCCTCTATCTTGTCTGGATTGACTCTTAGTTTATCGACCCTCATCCAGTCCATTACCATGCCCAGGCACTGATCTAGAAGAGCCACTGCCTCAACTGGATTTGATGAAAAGGAGAGACAGAGCTGGGTGTCATCTGCATATTGATAACACCTCAGCCCACACCTCTGGAAGACCTCCCCCAGCGGCTTCATGTAGATGTTGAACAGCATGTAGGATAGAATAGAGCCTGTGGAACTCTGTAGCATAGCTACCAAGGCACAGAGCAATAATCCCTCAGCACCACCTTCAGCCATCCAAGTAAGAGCAAAACCACTGCAACGCAGTGCCTCCAACTCCCAACCCAGGCAACCTATCCAGAAGGATACCATGGTCGATGGTACCTAAAGCCGCTGAGAGGTCCAAGAAAATCAGCAGGGTTACACTCCCCCTGTCCCTCTCTCGACAAAGATCATCCCACCAGGTGACCGAGGCAGTTTCCATTCTAAAAGTAGACCTGGAGCCCTATTATTATTATTATTATTATTATTATTATTATTATTATTATTATTATTAATTTATCGCCCATCTGGCCGGCAACTGGCCACCCTGGGTGATGTACATAGAATAAAAACAATAAAATACATTTAAAACAATATAAAAATTTTAAAATCTTAACCCACCCCATATTCCCGCCCGAACAACCAGGTTTTTAATGAGCGACGGAAGCTCAGCAGAGAGGGGGCATGGCGGAGGTTACTCGGGAGAGAGTTCCACAGTATGGGGGCCGCCACAGAAAAGGCCCTCTTCCTCGTCCCCACCAGTCTAGCTGCTCTGGCTGAAGGGACAAGGAGAAGGCCATCCGTGGCATATCTTGTTGAGCGGCCCAATTGGTGTTGCTGGAGACGCTCCTTGAGATAGACTGGACCAGAGCCGTATAGGGTTTTAAAGGTAAAAACCAACACCTTGAATTCGGCTCGGCAAGCAACTGGTAGCCAGTGCAAATCCTTCAGCACTGGCATGATGTGATCCCGCCGGCGGCTGCCTTTAACCAGGCGAGCCGCCGCGTTCTGTACCAGCTGTAGCTTCCGAACCGTCTTCAAGGGTAACCCCACGTAGAGCGCATTACAGTAGTCTAGGCAATTGAAATGGGTCTAGATAATCAGCTTCATTCAAGAGTGCCTGGGCCCTGGAGTTGACCAGCAACCAGGTGCTCAAGCGCTGCAGCCTGTTCCAGTAGCTGACCCAGGCAGGTTATACTTCAGAAATGGCAATGATCCACTTTGAGAACAACAAAAGTATTAACCACTGATAACATGATATTAGGGCTCTCTCTCTCTAACCCTAATCCAGGATTCTCTGGGTCTCTCCACACGTAAGCCTCCCACTGGGGGCTGCCCCTAGAGATGCATAAGGTGCACACTCCAAGTTTCTGTTATAGTACTTCTGTGTTGTAAATATGCTTGTGTGGTGTACAGTAGAAGTCACAACAGCAGGGGGGTTGCAGGGGCTGCAAACTGGCAGATCAAAGCCCTGCTGTCCTCTACTTTTCTGAGGGCAGTCCTCTATATTGGAGAGCGGGCAGAGGACAGTCCTCTATTTGAAGGTGTCTTTTATTTGATGGGCACATCCAGACCCCACTTGCCCAGCGCAACTTATGATCCACAAACCCAAATGCAGCTCACTAGCCCCCATGAATTGTGACCTGCCAGGGGCTTGACTGTTTTTGCAGTCCATGGTAGGCAGCAAAACCAGGAGGCTTTCTGAGTCCTTTCAGGGCCACCAACATCAAGTAGGCCGCTCAACAAGGTCTGCCACGGACGGCCTTCTCCTTATCCCATCAGCCAGAGCAGCCAGGCTGGTGGGGACTAGGAAGAGGGCCTTCTCTGTGGCGGCCCCCACATTATGGAACTCCCTCCCTAGTGACCTTCGCCATGCCCCCTCCGTGATGAGCTTCCGCCGTGCATTAAAAACATGGCTGTTCAGGCGGGAATATGGGGTGGGTTAGGTTTTTAATGAGAATTTTTTATATTGTTTTAATTATTATGTTTTATTGTGTTTTATTGTATTTTAATTGTACATCGCCCAGGGTGGCCGGGTGACCGGCCAGATGGGCGATTGATAAATATAATATAATATAATATAATAAATAAATAAATAAATAATAAATAAATAAATACATGGCTGGAAGACTGTGACTGGGTGGTTTGCAGGATGTGTAGGCCTGTTGTATACTAACCCAACTCTTTCTTTTTGCTTTGCTTCTTTGGCTCTGAAAGTTCTTCACCAGCAGGGTCTCTAAGCAACTTAAAACTCTGCTAAACAATATTTGGTCCCTGCTAATCAAGTGTCCATTATAAAAACAAATTGGCATTTACTCACAAATTGCTATGTGTGTATACCGAAATATAATGCTTGTTTCTTCTTTTAAATTGTGGCATACAACGTGCCACAGCTTGATGCACAATTACTTTTGAAAAGAAAGCACAATATTAATTTTATGCTGCTTACACTCCAGAATCTGTTTCTTTGCCTCAAATTCCATGCAAATTCTATTACTATTATGCCTGCATCCTAAATAGAAATCCAATGCCCTCCTATTGCTCACTATGAGAACTGAAAATCAATCTACAATAAGGCATATTGGAAAGGTACTAAGATCTCATTATGGTGAATATAATTATCTATCCATTTGTCTGCCTGTGTGGCAATCAAGAACATGCCTCCCAACCCCCACTGCAAAGATATATAAGCAAGGAGTGTGCAGCTTTGCGCTAAGGATGTTTTGCAGCTGGCAAGCAGCATGTTATCAAACCAGGGCCGCGCTACCGCTAGGCCAATAGGCGGTGCCTAGGTGCGCGGTGAGAGGGTGCGCGGCTGAAGAGGGCCGAACGCCGCTCTCTCGCTCGCGCGCCTCCCTGACGCCTCGCTCCCACCCCAGCTCCGGCCGCGCCGGCCTACGCCCACCCGCTAGCTCGAAGCACGCCATCGCACCCCCCACCCCCCTTAACCCCCTGTCATCTACCTTCGTGCAGCTCCACCACTTTCGCGCCCTGCCAACCGGACCCAACCCCCCCGTGTACCTACCTTTGCAGCCGCCCGCCGCAGCGGGGGGGAAGTAGTGGTGGGGCGGCGCAGGCAGCTAACTATTTTTCGTGGGGCAAATGCCTGCCCGGTCTATCACAACTTCTGCTTATGGCCAAAAAAACATAGGCTGGGTTTTGGACCAAAAAATGGATGCAGCTGTGATGTAGCTCTAGGCAAATGGCACCAGATTGAATGATAGGAACATGGGAAGCTGCCTTACTGTATACTACATCTCACTCTATACTGCCCAACTGAATACTGGAGGTTTCTTTGGGGCTGGGGACCCTCCTGTAGATTGGGATGGTGGCAAATGTTTGGGAGGTGGGAATGTTTGAGTGAGGGGGTGTGTGTGTGTATGCTTAGACTTACAGTTGTTTATGAGGTGGGCTGAGGGCCTTTCCCCCAACTTTAAAAAACCAAGCCATGCCATGACTGTTTGTGCTTTGAAAAGAGGGTAACCGTGTTATATGATTGCAGGGTGCTGTTCCCAATGGGCAATGTACAGAAACAAAGATGGCTGCCTCCTTGGCTCACATCATAAACAACTTTGTTGAGTATTCATCACACTTGAAAATCAGATGACTTTTGCAGCAGAATCTCACAAATGCCCCCAAATTCCACCTCCCCTTCATTGGGAAGAAGAGTCCAATGAAGGTGTTTGTGGGTTCTTCACACATCTCTAGTATTGTCTGCACTGACAAGCAGTGGAGTTTTTGGCAGCCCTACCTGGAGATGCCAAGGGCTCAACCTGAGGCCTCTGCATGCAAAGGATGTACTCTACCACTGAGGAGAATATCAGATGCCAGGGCACAATTAATGTGCAAGCTTTAAAAACATTCCTGGGCAAGGTGCTTGAGCGGGTGGTTGCTGGTCAACTCCAGGCACTCTTGGATGAAACGGACTATCTAGATCCATTTCAATCTGGATTCAGGCCTGGTTTTGGAACGGAAACTGCCTTGGTCGCCCTGTGGGATGACCTCTGCCGGAAGAGGGACAGGGGGAGTGCAACCCTGTTGATTCTCTTGGACCTCTCAGCGGCTTTCGATACCATCGACCATGGTATCCTTCTGGATAGGTTGTCTGGGTTGGGAGTTGGAGGCATTGTGCTCCGGTGGTTCCGATCCTACTTGGGTGGCTGATTCCAGAAGGTGGTGCTGGGGGATTACTGCTCTGTCCCTTGGCAGTTATACCATGGGGTGCCACAGGGCTCTATTTTATCCCCTATTTTATCATGTAGATGTTTAACATCTACATGAAACCACTGGGAGAGGTTATCCGGAGGTGTGGGCTGAGGTGTCATCAATATGCAGATGACACCCAGCTCTATTTCTCCTTTACATCAAATCCAGGTGAGGCAGTGGCTGTTCTGAATCAGTGCCTGGACACAGTAATGGACTGGATGAGGGCTAATAAACTGAGACTCAATCCAGATAAGATGGAAGTACTGTTAGTGGGTGGTTCGTCTGCTCGGCTAAGTGATATTCAACCAGTTCTGGATGGGGTTGCACTCCCCCTGAAGGATCAGGTTCGTAGTTTGGGGGTGCTCTTGGATGAATCCACAACTGTCACTCAAGGCGCAGGTGAACTCGGTGGCATGGAGCACCTTTTATCAGCTTAGGCTGATATACCAACAACTACGTCCTTATCTGGACAGAGATAGCCTAGCTACAGTTATCCATGCTCTGGTAACCTCTTGTTTGGATTACTGCAATGCGTTATATGTGGGGCTGCCTTTGAAAATGGTCCGGAAACTATAGGGCAGCGAGATTGTTAATGGAGACTGTCCGACGTGAACATATTATGCCAGTGCTTTCTCATCTGCATTGGATGCCAGTCTGTTTCCGGGCCTGATTCAAAGTGCTGGTGCTAACATTTAAAGCCCTAAACGGCTTGGGGTCAGGGTATCTGAAGGATCGTCTCCTACCATATGTACCTGCCCGGACACTAAGATCTGCATCAGTGGTCCTTCTCCGAGAGCTCCTGCCAAAGGAAGTGAGGCAGGTGGCTACCAGGAGGAGGGCCTTTTCTGCTGTGGCACCCCGGTTATGGAATGAGCTCCTCATAGAGGTTCGCCTGGTGCCTACTTTGTATTCTTTCTGTTCTCCCAGGCATTTTAATCATTTTAATCATCTTAATCATTTTTTAAAAAAATATTTTAAATTTTTTCACATCTTAATCATTTTAATCTTGTAATTGTTTATAATTCCGTTATTGTAACTGCTGCTGTTAGCTCTGCTGTTTGTTTTTAATCTGTGGTTTTAAATTTTATATTTTATATTGTATTTTATGATTTTAGCTGTTGTAAACCGCCCAGAGAGCTTCGGCTATTGGGCGGTATAAAAATGTATTAAATAAATAAATAAAAACAAATAAAAACATGTAAACACAGGTGCAGGGGTGGTGGTGGTGGTGGTGGTTTGAGCAGCATTGGGACCACAAGGGTTAGGGAGGGAGAATTTTACCTTTTCCCCCTTCAGTGGTTCCAATGAAAATTCCCTGGAGCTGTTATTTACATCCAGAGGTTTCCCTCATGATGGAAATAGAAGTTGGGGGCAGGCCGACATTATCACGTCAGAGGAGGAAGGGCTGATCTTTACTTTCCCCCTCCTATCGTCCCCCCTTTCCCCTCCTCCTGTGCTACCCAGCCTCTCCTCCAGCTGCTGCTTATATAATGAAAATGTGAATGTTAATTGTTGTCATGCATTTGATGTCACTTCTAGGATGGACCTGAGCTGGCTGTGCAGGATTCCCAATTGCACGGAAGACCGTGTCAGTCTCTCTTCAGTTCTTCCAGTTCAACCTGGGAAGGTTGGGCTGTGGAGGGGGCTGGAGAAAGGATAGGAGAATCAGCAAGGTTCAAGCTCAATGAGGTTCTCCAAGGTCCACTTCGAAGCTGGGTCCACCTTGTTCCCATTCCCAGCTGAGAGCTTCCCCCACTGCTGTTCGAACGGCAAAAGTACGCATTTGGGTGTGCACCCAAATGTGTACTTCCCCCCTTGATTAAAGTGTGAAAATGCTCATTTTAGAAAATTCTTTTCCGGTTCGAAGTAGGGGAAGCTCTCAATTGGCAATGGGAACAAGGCGGACCGAGCTTCAAAGTGGTCCTTGCTTGGAGAACCTCGATGAGCTCAAGCCTTGCTGATTCTCCTATCCTTTCTCCTGCCCCCTCCACAGCCCAACCTTCCCAGGTTGAACTGGAAGGACTGAAGAGAGACTGACACAGTCCTCCGTGCAATTGGGAATCCTACACAACCAGGCTCAGGTCCATCCTAGAAGTGACATCGAATGCATGTCAGCAATTAGCATTTACATTTTTCCAAAATGTGCATTTTTGAAGTGTGCATTTTTCTAAAGTACTCATTTTGCATTGCAAACCCAGGAATGTCAAAGCTTTGCCCGCCAAATGCATTCGCAGAAACAGAGCAGAAAAACAAAATCCTTGTACATCCCTAGCAGGAGTGGTGCGCGCATCCCTGTGTCCCCCACCACACATATACTTTGAACACTTGAATAGGATTATTGTCAGAGATGGAATACCATGTTGCTAAGAGGAACACTTTTGGGGGGGGGGGGTTACCTGATAATGAGCATTTGCTTTTCGAGCTTGAAACATTCCCTTTCTTCTAGCATAAAATGGAAGGTTCTTTAGAGAAGGCTGAGGAATGCTCCAGTATTGTACAGCATATAAAACAACATCCATTCTGAAATAATCACTGCAGTATTTTTAGAAGCTGCAAGCTTGGAAGTGTGCTAGAGGTTTGCCCCTCTGCTACCTTGGCATACAAATTGCGCTCCTTCCGCAAGGATGTGACTTAAGACTCCCTTCCATTAAACTATACAGGTGGGTGCTGTATTCCCTCCTGCTCTCATTCTTGATATTATTTTTAGAGAAGGAATGATAAAGATTTGCAGGCTGCTTGCATTTGAAACTAGATGCTATTGTCAGAATATTGTTTGGTACTTTCTTCCATATCTTTCTGCTGCCAAGAAATCAGATGTCATTATTAAGTATATTTGCTTATTTGCTACATCTGGATCCGACAAAGGCTTTATTCTATTCTCTTGCAGGAAAGTGAAAGAGGGAGAGCGAGAGCGAGAGCGAGAGCGAGAGAGAGAGCGCATATAGACTGCAAAGATACAGAAATACCTCAAAGTAAAATATAATTGAATAAGTAATAAAAAATACTGCTAACTTAAATATACTAGAAATCATTTTAGAAAAAAAATGGTACACTTTTGCAGAAGCGCAGTGGTAAATTTTGAAGGGCAGGCGCTCATCATGACAGTCTCCACATTCTATAACCTGTTTAAACCTTGCTTGGCATTAGGACCTTGTTTTTATGTTGAACAGCATTTACAAGAGGACAATCCTTCATTCATGGCTGATGTCGGTGGGGTTGTCATCATTGGACAGGTGCTCCGGTCCATGCTGTGACGGGGGGCCTATTACCCCTGGCCCTTCTGAGTCACCTTCTCCTTGCTGTGACTCTCTGTTGCCAACTCACTATGACTGAGCAAGCAATGACAGGAAGGCCGTGTGGCCGTGTGGATCGGGTCCAGAAAAAGAGGGCAAGTGAATGGGCAGACGTGATGGCAACCGGGGAAAAGTGGACCCTCTCAGGGAAGGGGCTCTACCGAGGAAATCTTGCCCAAAGATTCCCCCCACCCTTCCCAATACTGGATCCAGCCCTGCCTTCTTTGCATCCATGATAATACATTTTCAAAAGCATGGCTCCGTTGTGTTGCTCCATTTAGAAGTAAAGAAATGAGTGCATCCTGCACATTTACATCTCAATCAGAGGTGTTGCTAGGCCTGGGCCCATGAGCCCTCGGCCCCGAATCTATTTCCCAGAACCCCTGGAGGTATTCCATGGAGCTCTGAGTTTCCATTGGTACCAATGGCAGTTCCCCCCCGCCCCCCAGAATAATTGCCATGCAGGAGGTAACTTTCAAGGGGAGGGAAAGGTTAATGCTCGCCTTCCCACATGCTGCAACAGATCCCCCACATCTGTTGTTTTGGGATGATGATCTGAGTCAGGGAAATTTAAGATTTCTCTTTAATCTTAGATTATTTGCCTCTTGTGAAGTTTAAAGAAATCCTAGCAATTATTTCTAAATTTACATATATAGATATATTTATTTATTTATTACATTTATACCCCGCCTTTTTTCCTGCAAGGAACCCAAGGCGGCTTACATAATCCTCCTCCTCCTCCTCTCCGTTTTATCCTCACAACAACCCTGTGAGGTAGGTTAGGCTGAGAGTCAGCCCAAAGTCACCCAGTGAGTTTCATGGCCGAGCGGGGACTAGAACCTGGATATCCCGAGTCCCAGTCCAACACTCTCACCACTACGCCACACTGGCTCTCAAACTATAAATTAGTGTATGCCAGTGATGGCAAACCTATGGCACGCGTGCCACAGCTGGCACGTGGGGACCAGCACACGAGCCATAGGTCGCCAGGTGCACGAGAGCAGGGGGGCGAAGCGGCTGCTCCTGGCCGCCGCGTGTTGCCCGGCATCGCGCAGGCCGCCTCCTCTGCCGGGGAAGGGCCGAGAAGGTCCTCCCAGGCAGCGTGAGTCAGCGTCACGCCGCGTGCCCACGTTCCCTCCCGACGCGCTGATGAAGTTTGTTTGCTGATGGCAGAGGAGGAGGAGAAAGAGAACAGAGAGGCAGGAGGAGAGAAAGGAGAGGAGCAGCAGACGGTAGCACAGGTTACTTCTGAGGAGGGGAGGAGGAGAGAGGGGATGCGAGAAGGGAGGCAGGGCCAGCGCAGGCGAGGCGACAGTTTTAGGAGACAAACGTGGTTTTAGGAGGACGGCGGCGGCAGGGGGGAGGAGGCCACGCCGGGCCAGAGCCGAAAGCAGCGCAGGCTTGGCAACCCCTGCTGCAGGCGCAGAAGAGAGGGGTAGAAGCCACGCTGCCGAGGCCGAGGGACTGCGCTGGCGGCAGGCCTGGGCCTGGGGGGGGCACAGCCCGCTGCCCCGCCGGCACTCCTAAAGCAGCGCGGCAGGCCAACTCCCGTGCCTGGCCGGCGGAGAAGAGGGGCCTCCGCAGCCCCTTCCCGATCCGGAGAGTAACTAACAGAGTATGAGCCAAAGTTTGACAAATTATCAGCATGCATGCAACAGCAAAAATCACATTAATTGTGCGAAAGCATGCCCAATACAAACTTTTTCCTATTGCAGTGTTCGCAGTCCAAGACATAAAGGTTGCTTAAAATGTGTTAAGCACATTTAGTTTTCTTGTTTATCTTGCTCATCCTAGTACAGGTTGACTTTTACTTTTACTAATCCAACACCTGTAGAAGCAGGGAAAGGACCCAGAGTAAAGCTTGCCCCATACAATTTCAGTCTGGCATATAATCATATTACAAGTTGAGAATCCCTTATCCAAAAATACATGTGCCTAATTATTTAAAAAGTTTATCTAAATTACCTTCAGGCTGCTATGTCATAAGCATGAAGGTAATTTAGATAAGGATAAGGGATTCTCAATTTGTAATAAAATTATTTGCCAGACTGAAATTGTATGGGGCAAGCTTTACTCTGATGCTTCTACAGCTGTTGGATTAGTAAAAGTAAAAATCAACCTGTACAATGTAGTATTATTAAAAAAATTGAGTTGATGTTTTTTTCCCAATAAAAAGCTGTTTGTATCATTGAAAGCCCTGTTATTGTGTTTTTCTTTTAAGACAAAAGATGTTAATTAGTTTGGACAACTGTAGGAGTTGTTTTTTACTAAACTAAAACCCCAGTATTCAGGTTTAATTGCAGTGTTGGCACTTTGAAATAAGTAAGTTGGTTTTGTGTTGTGGTTTGGGCACTCGGGCTTAAAAAGGCTCGCCATCACTGGCATATGCTGATTTTGTGCAGATTGGTCCTGGGACCCAAATGTTTTAAGTGCCTAGCAATGCCCCTGGTCTCAATCATTTCAGTACAGGGAGCTGTGGTGTATCCTGATAGTTCAGAGTGTTTGCCCAACTTGCATTTTTCTGATCTTGGGTTTAAGATTCAGTGAGGGTCTGGGGGTAAGAGTCTGCCTGTGCTCTTGAGGCTGTCTGATGTGCCTGGGAGTATTCTGATTTTCAGGACTGGCTTCACATAGGAATTGGTTCTCATGCTTGATGGCTTCCAGTTCACTTGTGTTTCCCTTGACCAAGGAGATTTTTCTAGTTATAGGCCAGTCTCAAATGTAGCATTCTTGGCTAAGGTAATCAAGAAGGTGTTGGTGTTGCAATGCCAGATGCATCTGGTTGTTACTGACTATCTGGACCCATTTCAATTGGGCTTTTGGCTGGAATATGGGACTGAGGCTGTTGGATGACCTACATTGTGGACTGGATGGTGGGAGCATGACCGTATTAGTTCTCTTGGACCTCTCATCAGCTTTCAGTGACATCAACCATGGTATCCTTCTGGATCATCTAGCAGGGCTAGGCCTTGGAAGTGTTGGGTGTCCCATGGGATTCTATCTTGTCCCCCATATTATTTAACATTTACATGAAACTGCTGGGAGAGCTCCTTGGGAGCTTTGGAGTAAGGTACCACCAATATGCTGATGATACCCAGCTCTGTTGCTCTTTGTCACCTACCACCAAAGAAGCAGTCAAAACTGTTCAATGTTGCTTGGGTTCGATAATGGGCTGGATGAGGGTGAACAAGCAGCAGTTAAACCCAGACAAGATGGAGGTGTCATTGGGCAGTAGAAAGCTTGACTTTCTACTTGGAATTGGGATTCAGTCTGTTCTAGAAGTGGTTGTGCTCCCTGTGAAGGATCAGGTTCATAGCTTGGGATTGGGAGTGCTCCTTGATCTTATGCTGTCCCTGGATCTTCAGGCGGTGGCAGTGGCAAGGAGTGCATTTTCACAATTATGCTTGGTGCACCAGTCGCAACCTTGCCTGAGTCAGTCTGACTTGGCAAGAGTTATCCATGCCTTGTTACATCATGTTTAGACTATTGCAACACTCTCTACATGGGGCTACCCTTGAAGAGCATCTGGAAGCTACAATTGGTGCAAAATATGGCAGCTAGACTGCTAACTGGTACATGGTATTGGGACCATATTACACCTCCCTTGAAAGACTTGCACTGGTTGCCAATTGTTTCTCAAGATGCTATTCTTATTCTATTCTTATTCTTATTCTTATTTACAGTATTTACAGTATTTGTATACCACTCCACATCAAGCAGATTCCAGAATGGTGAAAATAAAAAGACAAAAACAGATAAAAGAAAATGGCTTAGGACCATGCTGTCTAAGGAACCACCTGTCTTGGTTATGAACCTGCCTGGTAATTTACATTTTGCAGGAGGGCCCTTATGAGGGCACCATTGCCTGCGGAGACCCTTGGCATGCATGAGAAGCCTGAAAGGGCTTTCTTGTGTGTCACTCCCAAACTGTGCTCCCTCAAGAGCTGTTTGCCCTCCTCTCTTGGATTTTAGACAGAGTGTAAAGACATCTTTTTAAACTCGCCTTTAAAATTATGTAGTTGTTTTACTGTTTATAATATTCTTATTTCTACTGTTTTAAGATTGTATTATCTTAAATTGCTGTTTACTGCCTTGATGTGTTTTTTTTAAACAACTATGGTGTTCAATAAATGTTAATAATAACAAATAATTTTACTCAGCAAGTGCAGCATACAAGGAACCCTAATTTTAAGGAAGATATTACGACTAATGACTAGTCAGCTTGCTGGTCGAACTTTGCCCGCTCGTAATGCTCACCCTTTTAATGAGCCTGGACTGACATTTTACAAATTCTCTACTGAGTTAGGAATAAGAACATAAGAACATAAGAAGAACCATGCTGGATCAGACCAAAGGTCCATCTAGTCCAGCATTCTGTTCACACAGAGGCCAACAGGCCTGTGGCTCACGCTGGCTCAGCTTGTCTGAGCATGGAAAGCTAAGCAGGGTCATTACTTGGATGCTCCTTGATCCTGGTTATTACTTGGATGGGAGACCCCTCCTTTAGTTTCCTGCATTGAGCAGGGGGTTGGACTCGATGGCCTTGTAGGCCTCTTCCAACTCTATGATCTATGAATCTATGAAACCAGCTGCCCACAGTGTTGCAAAAATGCTGTGAGTCCTTTCCCTAAAGAACTCAATTGCTCAGAGAAAGGGAAGCAGCACACACCAGCAGTGAGTTTTTCAAAGTTTTATTTCTGCGCAAAAAGGACCAGCTGGTGTGCGTGCCCAAATCAAAGCTGGACAAGGATCAGTGGGTCACGCAAGCATTCTTATACATTTTACAACCATGGGTGGATCTACTTTCAGCGAATCAGATACAATCATTAACCGTGCCAACCAGTTAGATACCATGCCCCCTTTATGATGACAACCAATCAGATGTGTTTCTCTGAACATGGCAAGTTTTAATCTCTAGTTAGATAGAGGGCCACCTGGCCATCTTTTTGGCTTAAGACGTGGTTTCTCATTACCTCTTAGATCACCCAAGATAATTTAGGCTTGCTACTCTTGGTACATCTTATCACTCATTTGGACCCTTCTCTCGCTTGTATTCTGGGATTTGGCACCCAGGAATAGGCTTTTGGGACTAGATAGCAACTTAAGGCGAAAACATGGCGGCTAAACATACAATTCAGAACAAAGAATACAATACAATCAAAACAGGCCTTCAAGGTTCTCTGTCTGGAACAACAACGCAGATAAACAAAGCAGGTGCGGTGGCAAATGGTATGCAGGCAGAATTTAGGTCAACTAACGGGGTGCAACACAGAGTTCATGGGGCTTCTGGATCTTTGTCTTAACAAATGCCTATGGACAGCAAGGTGGTCTTTCGGGGATCTTTGGCATGTGCATGGACTATTTCCCTAATGTCACTCTTGCTGGTCAGGGGATGCTGGGTCTTGCAGGACCTTTCTGTCTGTCTAAACCTACAGGAATTGGGTCTTCTGTGCAGCTTTCTAACTCAGACTAGTGTCATGCTAAGTTACACTGGTCTTTTGGGGTTTCAGACTTGAAACTGGGACCCTTTTTGCTGTGAGGCATGTGAATCTAAGAACCCTTGTGTGCAAGGCAGGTGCCTTGTTGCTGAGCTTCTGTGTGGCCTATGTGAATGGGCAATGCCTCTCTCACCTGGGGTCTTAGGTGTTCTGGCTTGATTGGGTAATTATTAGAATGGATTTTAAGAGCCATTCTGCCCTTCTGCCTTCCTGGCTTGGCTTGGCAGCTGTGATGAAGAATTTGTCCTTTGCCCTTTGCTTACATGAAATAGAGAGGCATTGTTCTCAAAAAGTATCTTCTCAGCCAGACAGACATTCTTCTGGGTGTACGGCCAGGCTAACTGATACTGATAACACCTCTGCAGGCAGATGGCCAGAAGTATTTGTGTGTGTGTATGTGTGTCTTGCCTGTTTTTAAAATAAGGCTTGTGTTCTCTGTACATGCCTTGGCCTATTTTTCTCTAACAACAGGATCCCACAAGCAGGACATGAGTGCCAGAGCACCTTCCCACCCATGTCCCCCAGCAACTGGAGTAGGCATACTGCCTCTGATACTGGAGGAAGCATATAGTCAATCAGGACTAGTAGCCATTGATAGCTTTCTCCTCCATGAATTTGTCCAATCCCCTTTTAAAGCTGTCCAAATTTTGGCCATCACTACATCTTGTGGAAGTGAATTCCATAGTTTAACTATGCGCTGTGTGAAGAAGTACTTCCTTTTATCTGTCCTGAATCTCTCACCAGTCAGCTTCATGGGATGACCCTGGGTTTTAGTATTGTGAGAGAGGGAGAAAAATGTCGCTCTATCCACTTTCTCCACACCACGCATAATTCTGTACACCTCTATCATCTCTGGAGCTTCTAAGCATATGCAGTCTGTATCTAAACAATCCAATTTCTGCACATGCACCAAGTTGGTTGGATTAACCCCTTTCCTTGCTTATGGTAAACTGTGATGATATCACATCTCATTCTTACTCTCATTGGATTGGATCTGAGTCGTCATTTTTTGTACGGTACTTCCTTTTATATTGTTTGGTAAGTAAATGTGTACAGGCAGTCCCTGAGTTAAGAACGTCCAACTTACAGACAACCCATACTTAATAACGGACTGGGTTCCCCGGCGCTACGTTCTTTACGTAGAGTACATAGTGTAGTATACTACGCAATTTGCATAATTTACACAATTTGTGTACATGCCGATTTTAATGTATAGAACGCTATGCTGTTCAAACTTACATACAAATTCAACTTAAGGACATTCTTGAGAATGGAACTCGTTCGTAACCTGGGGACTGCCTGTATTTTACTTGCTGCTGCATGTGGGTGGAGTGTTTCTGTGAGAGGCCACATGAAAACAATCATTCAGAAAGGGGGCACATAATGTGGTGATGCATAGTGTGTCACAATGTCATGCATTTCCAAACTACAGCTCCCAAGATGCTCTTTGATAAAAGCTCATTTAGGCAGAATGAGAATTCATTAAGGGAGAAGTCTTGTTCAAGTTTAAATGGGTGAGTTCGTTATTATCCGAGGAAATAACAAATTCACCTGGGGCAAGTTTGCCCATTACTAATTATGACACCATGGCTTCCATTTATTTCCTATGTTGAAGCCCTTCAAACTTTTGATCAAATTCCAACCAGGTACAGTTGCCTATATTTTTCTGACTAATACACACATGCACAAAATAACACACATTCTCACACACTCCTTATATATGCTGCATAACTTGTATTTTCATTCCTTCAGTAGACAGTGAGCTCCTATCTAAGCTGTTTTAGGGCACAATCCTATGCAAGTTTAGACAGGGGAAAAAGGCGTACAACTCCCAGCATGCCCCAGCCAGCATAGGATAGCTGGCCGGGGCATGCTGGGAGTTGTAGGCCTTTTTTTCTATCTAAACTTGCATAGGATTACAACCTTACTGTAGTTGTTCCACAAGCATATTGGTGATAGACTAAGAATTACAATTAGTTAATTTCTTTCTTTGCTTCTTTTTTTCTTTAAACTATTTATATACTGCTTGATATCATAACATCTCTAAATGGTTTACATAAGAAATACATAAAATACAATATAAAAGTCAATTTAGATTTGGATTTTCCAGCATTCTGGCTCATGTGGAGAGCCTCCTGTATCGGTGGTGCAGACTCTTCTCTTCAGATGGTCACCCTCCATGGGTATGGGGAGATGGAAATGTGTGAAGAGGGGCAAGGCTAGAGCGCTCCCGCTCCTCGCATGTTTACTTCCTACGCAGATTGAATGCTTGAATAGGGCTAGTGGCTTGTTGGTTTTTCTGAGGAGATAAAAATGAAGCTGGAGAAAAGTAGTTTGAAAGTATTTCTTTGTTAATAAACCAGCGTGAAAGTTTGGGGTTATAAGGCCAAAGGATGCATTTGTTTTCTCGTCTGTGGTTGCAAAGTATGTTGTGTTTTTGAGAAATGTCATGTTCAAAAGAGAAATGACAATGAATAAGGTATCTGATGATTACATGATGGATAATGGAGATCAGTGTGAAAATTATTACCTGATATGTGAATGTTCAGCACACGGTAACACAGAAAGTTGAAGTTAAATTAGTGTGAGATTCTGAAATATAAATGTAAATGATTCCAATGAGCTGGGCTGCCTATTCCTCCAACGCACACCATGGAAATCAAGAAAATAAGCAGTTAAGTCGCAACACTATATCTACACTCCACTAATCAGTTTTGCTTTCTGATCTCATTCTCAGCCACCGCCTTTCACCATCCACAGCCCACGTACCTTCAGCTTCCTCCTGAGCAATGTTAACACAATACTTAATTACAATACATAAACACACAGTTTCTTCTGTCATTTTCTACATAAAAATGGCTGCTTTATTTAGAAATGGTAAAAATATTTAGAAAAGTCAGAGCATAGGCCCCTCTCTGAACATGGGACTGCACAGTGAAGCAGAGAGAAAATCCTAGCATTGCATTGAGTTGTCCTAAATAGTCCAAATTTTTAAATTCAGATAACTGAAGACTTTACCCAATTTCAGTTACAACATCAATTTCAGCACACATCCCATGCATACATAAACAGTCAGATTATCACTTTGTTGCATCACTTCCAGGATTAAACCAATATAAGGGTGTAGTGGGTCCTAACTAATGCATAGGCAAGCTAGAAAGATTAAATATCTCTAATATATTTGTAGAGAAACCTCTCTTTGAGTTGAAGCTAAGCCATGTGCACAAAAGATTGGATAAAGCTAGGGTTAATTTCTAACTGGTATCTGCACATTAGAACAACCATGAACAGAACCTGGTATGCTTTGGTATTGACCCAACTAAAGTAATTGGATATTGAATGAGTGACAGTGGAGATGACAAGTTCCTTAAGGTTACAGGTAATATAGCAGGGCTCTCCAACCTTGGGTCCCCAGATGTTGCTGGCCTACAGCTCCCAGCATACCCAGCCAGCATGGCTAATGGCAAGGGATTCTGGGAGCTGTAGTCCAGCAACATCTGGGGACCCAAGGTTGGAGAGCCCTGCAACTCTTGGGTATACAAACCACTAAGAAACCCACGGGATTTCAGTAGTATGGAAACTGTCAACTTCTCCTGATGACCAAAGGATTAGATAACCCAATGCCACAGATTGCTAAAAAGCTGCCACCACCAGTGTGATGATCTGGAGTGATAAAAAGCAACCACCACAAGCACAGTGAACTTGTGCATCAACCCTTAATTGCCCCTGTTTGGTAGAGACAGGATTTGCTGTCTGTTCTTTCAAAAATAAGGCACACTCCCAGCCTTAGATTTTTCAGTGCCTAAGGTGAACATATTAGGCTGCTTATATTGAGTTGTGCCATTGATCTGTCTAGCCCAGTATTGACTGCTTTGACTAACAACAGCTCTTCAAAGTCTCAGGCATGGATCTTTCCCATGCCTTGAAATTCTTTAGCTCAAAATACCAGGGACTGAACGTACAATCTGCATGCAAAGCATGTGTTCTACCACTGAACTATGGGCTGCTCTCCATAGGCTAAATTACCACCATTCAGTCTCCTCCCCCTGTCTTCACTCTTTCTCCTTCTCCCACTGTCCCCCCACCTGTTAAGCCTCTACCTCTTCAGTGGGGACAACAGAGCAAAGTGAATTCGAGATGGTGCTGCCTAGGGGTTGTACACAATGTTAGTCCTACTTAGAGTAGCTCCATTGAAATGAATGGGACTTAAATTAGGTATAACTAGGGGAGAGAGCAATGGACGAGCATCCCAGGGACCATAGGATGGCTCAGAAAACTCCTTCGAGGTCGGCAACAGCGCTCCGACCTTGGAAGGGGGAGTCAGAGATCCGACCCCCAACCACACCGGTTGCCTCTCTGAGGTTGGAAAATTGACCTCAGAGAGGGGGGAAAGAAAGGTGGGCCTTCTTGAGGAGACAGGCCAGGCCAGGACATGATTTATCCTGAGCCCCTTCCAGCCTCCTTCCCTTCTCCATCCAGCGAAATAGAGGAGATTGGAGGACGGGGAGGCAAAGATTGCCTCCTCTGCTCCTCCCACCCGGCTAGCTTCAGACCAGCAGGGCATGGGAATCTTGAAAGCCTCTGAGTTCAGGGGGTTCTGAGGTGCAAGGGCACAGTCTATAGCAGTGTGCTGGCGTTGCTGGCTGGGGCATGCTGGGAGTTGTAGGCCAAAAACATCTGGGGACCCAAGGTTGGAGAACACTGGTCTATAGGATTGCATCCTAAGTTGTGTTTGCCTAGTTACATCTTCTTTCCCACCCTTTGCAAATGAGACTAGAACCAGTGAGGTTAGCACTTAAAATAGGCTGCAGACACTTTACATTCCAAATTTGTTGCCCGAGGTGGGGCTTTCATCCCTCCTCATGGCTGGGCTGGCGCATACGGGCATACAATATTCATGGCTTTCACCTCAGTATAACACTGGAATTTTTCACCAAATCTATCTGAATGGTCATGCATGAAGATGTAATTATTTCATGGGCTTACATTTCAGCTGCTACATCTCAGCCTCCTTCTTAAAGTTAAACATGGTCCTTTCTATTTGTGATATATGTTGACAGTATGGAATGTACTAATGTCAATGATTGTAAGTGTAAGTTGATAATTAAGTTATGTTATGGATATTGACTATAAATTATGCTGCCTGAACAAAAGGACCAACTGCTGAGACATCTTCTCTGCCTCCTTTATTTTTACACAATACTGGTAGCTTGTCCATGTGCAATGATTTTCTTATCTAAGGATACCAGCTGCTTACTGTCTGCTGAATGTAGTTGTTCCTTTCTCAATCACTGTCATAAGGAGACAGAAATATGTGCATGACTTTCATTATGCCTTTTCATAATGATGGATGCACTTTACTTAGAAAATTGATTATAAAAATAGAAAATCGGCTTTGAAAAGCAATTTAAAGCTAGGACATTTGTCTGTTTGTGTTTGTGATCATATTAAGGCTAATGAGTATATTTTGCTTGTGTGGTTAATATTTTCAAAGTCTTACAACAGTGTTAATGTGGAGAAGCCAATGTTTGCAGTATGATAAACATTTTACTGATTTGCACCCAAATTATATGCTAACTATTTAGTCTATTATTTGAATGGAAGAAGCATGCAGAATGCAAATATAATTTACTGCTAAAGTTGTAATCTTATTTAGAATAAAACAGAATTGCTGTTCACACATTTATATATTCTTTACTTAAAATGATTAAAGTAGATAATTTGAACTAATGAATTGAATTGGATCTTTATTATATGATTAGGGCTATTCCGTGTGTTTTTAAACACAATTTCACTCCTTTCTCCAAGTTATAGATGCCTTCAAGGCATGGAAGAGCAGTCATCTTGAACTTCTATTCATTAATTTTTAGTTAGCGGACAGTAGTAGAGATTATAGAACTGAAAGCTATTAAGTTAGCCCTCAAAGCTTTCATATAAGAGAAACCAGTATAGCTATTGATGGACAACAGAACTGCAGTGTATTATATAAATCATTAAGGTGGCACTATCTGGCTTCCTGTGTCAAGAGAGCAAGTCTCACATTTATCAGTGGATCGCATCTTTGGCACTTGATAATGTAAGGGGGGAAATGGACACTGAACAACTTCACCAAGCTCCTTTTTTGTAGGTAAAAGGTAGAATAGAGGGGGAAACTTAACAGATAACTTCTATGGAATTGAAATAAATATGTTAGAGCAGCAAGAAGGTTCATTCTGATCCATATGGAAGTAAAGGGAATTTAAAAAGGGCTTAGGTTCACACTATGTCTGGGAATACTTTTGAATCGGCGGGGGCGGGGGCGGCAGATGTTGACACATCATTTTCTGAGCAACGGCAGGTTTTTGTTTTTACTGCCATGGGGCCAGAGCTGGAAATAGTTGTAGCTCGTGTTTTCTCAGATTTCTGATACAATGGGATTGTGTATCATAGGAGAAAGTTTGCCATGAAACCATTGAAAGATTGCAATAGTTTAGTGTGAAAAGGATAAACTATCACAAGAGTGCATAATGCCTCATTGATGGATGCATGATAACAAGTAAAATTTCTGGGACTGGGCTGAATGATGTGAATAGTGACTGGGACCCACGGGATGGATTTCAATATGTTCAGAAGATTTTCAGCACGATTCTGAAGTTCTGGAATTGAATATTCATTCTGTTTTGTTTTTTCCATCTTGAAGAGCAGACCCACATGCCTAGCCAGAAATTGCTTTGAGAGGCTCCCTTCCACCGCCTGTATCAAAAGTGTTTTGCCACATGCCTTGGAAAACTCATGTTTGAGAATCACATTCCCAAAGCTCTGTCAGGACCATACAGAATTGTTCAGTTGTTTATATCTTGGTCACTATTCATATAATTTGACCGGCAACCTTTGCTCTTTATTTTCTGTCAGTGCTACGCCTTTTTTAAACCATCACCAGTGCTTGGTTGAAAGGTAAATAGGTGATGTTTTTTCATAGAAATTAAGAATCAAAGTGTTTTCTTTATTCAACTCAATCATAAATATATGTGATAAAAAGTGGTGTCATACCAATCCTTGTTGCCTAGTCTCGTAGGAAGCAGCTGGTGGTTTGTTGGATACTCTTTCTTTTCTCTTTGGATCATAAAAGGTGGAAGCTTGTTATTCGTTTACACAAGAGTGTAAATAATACATTCTGGTGTCCACTATACATTCCTCTCAACCTTTACAGAATCCAGAAGCGCATGCTTCATAAGATACATGCATATGTTACCCCACTTGCTTGGGACATGTGACACTAAAAATGTCTTCAAATTCCTTCTCTGTGGTTTATTCACTTAACAAGTCCTTCCAATTACTGGGTGGAATTTAGTTCAAATGTGCTTGGGGAGCAGTTTCCCACTGTTTCCCTGGCTCTATTCTGCTGGAGGACAGGCTCCTTTATGTCCAATAGAGCTGGTTCAGGAACTAGCACTTTAACCAAAACACAAGGAAGCCAAGTGTGACTATTTCAGATAGTTTAGTCCGGTTAGCAATGTCTCCTCAAACTCATTTTCCTAGGCAAAATGGAATCATTTGAGCAGAGGAGCTCAAAATGGTAGTGGAATTTTGCTCTCTGGCAATCACCTGATTCATGCCCCACTCTAAATTCTGCAAGGCTAGTGAATTTTCCTTAAAACATGATAATTAGAAGGTTACTTTCTACTTTACTGAACCATCAACAGGAAGGATTATCCCAATGTGAAATCCTCCAGAGTATTGAATGCTATGTAATTAGGGAATAGGTTCATTTTTCCTGGAGAGGCCATGAAGGAATTCACTTGGGGTTATGTTTTGGATAGTCTCACTACAAAACTTGTGAGAAAAGTTGACCCTGGTCAGTGTGTGATCCAAGAGTAGTTAAGGCTATATAGTCTATGAGTTACATGACAAAATTACCATATGCCTGAGATCCACAAGACAATTTTTTTGCTGCTGCTACTGCTTCCTTTCTTGCCTTGTTGCTTCTAAGCTGTGGATTGGTGTGCACATCTGAAGTCTACAATCCTTCACTATCATAATACTCAAGAATAGCAGAGTTAGTACTTCACAGCCGTACATATATGTCTTCTTTGTTGGTAAAACCAAAAAACATTGTAACACCTTAAAGACTGACAAATGTATTATGGCAGAAGCCTTCATGGATGAGGGGTGTGTGCACCAACCACAAGATTCAGTGATTTGGAAAACAGCCATGTTTAGTTCATACTGCTTTGGAGAGCACCCAATTTGACTAAGGAATTTATCAGAATCTCACTTTCGAAATTCAAAACGTTGAATTAGAAGACATCAATAAATGGTTATAATGGTTTCACCTTTGTTGCCTCTGCAGTTCCATCTGGCTTTTTTGAATAATGCAGACATAGGTGGTTTCAATGGATGGAGAGACAGGGGATTGTATAAACTCAAAGATTTTTATCGAAACAAGATTCCTCTTTCATTATTAGAAATTAAGCAACAAGTAGCAAATCATGCTATCACATGGCTCCTGGGATATCGACTGCATTCTTTCCCTTCTAACAAGGATGTGAAGGACCAGGCTGTTCAGTGCTTAACTAGTTTTGAGAAATTAATTGATAATAATACGGGCTGTGTTAGGGGGATGGTGTCTACTATATATAAGGTACTTCTGTTCTCAGATGAGAGCAAAAGCAATGGTCTCAAACAATGGTGGGAGTCGAATTTATCTACTTCTATAGATGATGCAGTTTGGATTAACATTTGGGGGAGACCACCATATAAATCTATATCTGCTAATACTAGAGAAACATCTCTGAACATAATACATAGTTGGTATTTGACTCCTAGAAAATTGGCATACATTAAGTTTGGTTCCTCCCTTATGAGCTGGAGGAGCTGCCAAGTGTTTGGCACCTACCAGCACATGTGGTGGGAATGTGATGAGACTCAAAAATTTTGGACTGCAGTGTTTACTGAGATTACCCAGATTGTAAAAGTAGAAATACATATGGGTCCAGAATTGGCCCTACTGAATATGTTTGGTGAAGAGAATACAAATTTGAAACATAAGGAGCTAAGCTAAAGAGCAGGCCTGTGGCTTACGCTGGTTCAGCTTGTCTGAGCGGGGAAAGCTAAGCAGGGTCAGGCCTGGTTATTACTTGGATGGGAGACCCCCTCCTCTAGTTTCCTGCATTGAGCAGCGGGTTGGACTCAATAGCCTTGTAGGCTCCTTCCAACTCTATGATCTATGAAATCTATGAAATCTCACATTTTTTATTTCCTGCTAGAAAAGTAATAGTGTCACATTGGAAGGATTCTAAATTTACAGATTTGAATGAATGGAATAAATTAGCATGGAACACAATGGAAAAATTGTCGTATAAATTACAGGTTATGAGAGGCCAACAAAAGTATGATTCCTTTGTGCCTGTCTGGTTACGGTTTATTGAATACACTAATGTAATTGAACATGGGTGGATGGTTATAAATCATTATGTTTGTTGTAAATGTTCATATATTACCTATTTTTTAATTCTAAAGTTAAGTATGCATCCTGAGGGATTTTGTATTCTATAACTCAATCTAGGGGTAGGAGAGTAGGGTAATATAGAACATTGTGTAGGGTGGGGAAGGTTATAATTTGCTTTTTGGCAGACTTAGATGGAATTTACAGGGCAAGTTACCCCTTCTGAGAGGATAAAGAATGACAAATTTCAGACAGGAGGTTTGTGCAAGAGCAGTTTGGGGATTTTCAAAAAGAGTTTTGCTTACTCCCTGGTGTGTGTGTGTATGGACAATCTGTATGAAAATGACATACAGAAGCTAGAGCTACTATTCAAAAAACTGCACCCCCTCCACTCCCACACATTGACATTTTTTAATATGGAGATCTTGGGTGGAAATGTATCAGTTTTTGTAGATACGCTGTCTGTGTCTCTGTGTTCCTCCAAATCCCTGAATTGCTCACAAATCCTTGGGTGGATCCAAATTTGTTTTGGAGGAATACCAAATCTGTCCGAATCTACATGATTAAGCTCAGGATTTGGGATACATCTGATGCACACCCCTTCATGGATAAATGAAGTGTTATTATCAGTTGGGAGGTTACATGGCCATAGATGAAAAAGCATAAACAGAGGTTGAATGGTAATGGATGCAAAACGTAGAGTCTGTGACAATTCAACTAAAGCTTAAATGCATGCCAAAGAAGCACAGTTGCCATTCACAACCACAGTAACTTGTGATAACACAATCATCTTGGCATAGCTAAGTAAATTAACACTTTTAGTGGGACAAAAACCATTGGCTGTATTCAAGCCCAAATGAATAAGAATCAATGTTAGCTTTTAGTTCCAATTCAGCTATTTCATTTTGGAGGTTCCCTATGAAATCCCTGTTAGAGAATGGTAACTTTAAGATCAGCAACAGAATTTCCAGTGAGACTGAAATATTCACCTATTGGTTTCTGTTCTGAATGTTTCCATTTTGATGTTGGATTTTAGTACATTTATTCTTTTGTGTAGGTGATGTTGCTAAGTCCTGCGATAGTGTTGCCAGGGTGGATACTGTGTACTGAACAGTCACACGTCAGACAGTGATACCCACAACCAATCTGAGCCTGGACCAGTTCACAGAACACATTCATTTTCTAGGACACTACTGTGCAATTCCACCTTATTCCAGTAGCCCATTGACCACTACACATATCTGCATGCTTCCAGCTTCCACTCAAAATGCACCACAAGATTCATTGCCTACAGAGAAGCCCTACAATACAACCAGATTTGTTCTACTCATTGCACAGGGACCCACCCAAAGAAGTGAAAAAAGAACAATTGACAAGACCAGTATGATATCTAGGAAGAATCTATTACATGACAGACCCAGAAGAGAAAGCGACGACAGGACACAAATTGTTGTCATCATGTACAGTTCCCTCCTAAAGCCACTCCACAGAGTCATCAATGAACTACAGCCCATCCTGGATAGTGATACTTCCTTCTCACAGGCTTTGGGTAGTAGGTCTGTTCTTCCTTACAAATAGTACCCTAACTTAAAACAGGTACAACATGCCACGTTACAGAGATACAAGCACAGAGGCCAGACTCTGCAACAAGGCCAGATGTAAATGCTGTCTCTATATCCACTGGGCATGCTATTAGAGGACCAAACAACATCAGTTGCAACCAGGGCCGGCGCTACCGCTAGGCAGACCCAGGCGGCTGCCTAGGGCGCGTGGCGGAAGAGGGCGCAGAAACTCTTCCGCGCCCCTTCCTCTCCTCCGGCGCGCTCCTGCCCTGCCTGCCGCCTCCGCCGCGCCTCCCCACCCGCTTGCCGGCCGCTGCCGCCGCCGCTGCACCTCCCTCACCCCCGCCCGCGCGCCCGCCCGCGCGCCCGCCCGCCAACCACCTGCCCCTTCCTCTCCTCCGGCGCGCTCCTAACCTGCCTGCCTGCCTCCGCTGCGCCTCCCCGCCCGCTTGCCAGCCGCTGCTGCCGCCGCACCTCCCCCACCCCCGCGCGCCCGCCCGCGCGCACGCGCGCCAACCACCTACCTACCTTCGCGGGGGTCCCATCGCGTCGGAGGAGGAGGCGGAGGCGGCAGCAGCAGCAGCCAGCAGCCAGCAGCGGGGGTGGGGGGAAGGTAGGCGGCGGCGGCGCGCGGGGGGGGTTGCAGAGCAGGGCTGCTTTGCTCCGGAGCCCCCCCCACGGCACGAGGGGGGGGCGCTAAATATATTTGGCCTAGGGCGCCAAACAGCCCTGCACCGTTCCTGGTTGCAACATCATTCACCTTTTCACCTTCCAACATGGCAACATTCAGAAACCAGTAGGTGAATTTTTCAGTATCCCTGGGCACTCTGTTGCTGATCTGAAGGTAGCTTAATTGGAACTAATAACTTAGAACACAATTCCATGACATGTCTACTCAGAAGTAATGGCCTTACTTCCAAATAAGTAGGATTGCAGCCTGAGTTTTATTCTATTAATTTGGGCTTGAGTAGAGACAATGGGTGCATCCAATGGGTTGTATCCTATGTTAGTCTAACTGAAGTTCCATTCATTTCAATGGGTCTACTCTAAGTAGGACTAGCACGGGATACAACCAATGTTTTAAAATCCCACTACAGGTGTTATTTACTATGTTAAACTGATTGTGTTATCTACTAATTGCTGCAGTTGATAATAGTCACTGTGCTTCTTTTGCATACATTTAAGCTTTAATTAATCATGCATCTAATTCACAAATGCTTATACCATAATAAATTTGTTAGTCCTTAAGGTGCTACAAGAGTTTTTGTTGTTTTTGCTCCAACAAACTAACACAATGCCCCCTCTGGAAATTCTTTGTTGCTGTTGCACAACTGAGGAATTTAGTGTCTTTGCTCTTTGCTTCACTGTCATTTGTTTTGATAGTTTGGTCATATTAGAAGGGAACTATTGTTTATTCAAACAGGAAATTATGATTTGAAATCTAAAATATTGGAAGGAGTTCCAGGAAGAGGATTACTATCTTAAGAGCATTCAACGCCCAGTTTTTAACTGGGGCAGGTTTTGATCTGATGTCTCACCATGATAAAGTTTTCCCTATGAATTTTTATATTACTCACAGACTAAATACAATTTCCAGAGGATTATTATTTGACTGGCATGTACCGTATATGCATTTGCTCTGCATCATCCTAGCTGTGAAAAACAGGGCTTGCTATTTCAAAAAGCAAGTGAGAAACATTTAAAAGTCTTATATTCTTCATAGTCTCATGGCAGCCCACTTTGCTATATGGACCTTGCCATTTTCAAAATGATAACTTTTGCGGCCTGAAGATATGAACAGAATTCAAGTCCTACCTATGTTCCTATGTCTATGTTCCTAAGAAAATAATGGTTAAAAGGTTTAAAATATTATATTGTCATTTTGAATGGGGATCTTTTTTCTCTTGTATCCAGTATGTTATTATTTTTGTAAAAAGAAGGCTTCTTTTCTTGTCCATGGATGATTTGATTTTTGTGAGAAATAGAGTTGTTAATTTTGTCTTCTACTGACAGAAACTTTAATGGGAAAGATCTGAAATCTTCAGGCAGTGTCAGCTATAAACTGTTTCTAAAGCTTTTCATCAAACAGGCAACAAGTGGCATCCATGGCAGAATGAACAAGTTTCCAGATTCTCTTGTCACAATTCTTATATTTCCTGAAAGACTGACAGTTGTTATTGATGTCTATCTTTCACATTGTAACAGCACCCAAAATCCTATTTTGGTTGGGAGTGGGACGATAAATATAATTTAAAAAGCATGGTCCTCAACCAATTATAGTCATCTTCAAGAAAGAGCAGAAGGAAATTTGTCAAAAATGATCTTGTTGGCAGCCTGGGCACCATTTTGCATCCTCCATGGTGACCCAGATGTAACGTCACTCCAGGGCATTGCAAGGGGTGGTGGTGGTAGCTGCATTTAAAAAATGGTGGAAAATATTCAGACACAGTTTTGAAAAGCAGCTCCCCCCCCCCAATGAGTGAGAAACAGAAAAAACCTCAGAAACTTTCTCAGAAAAATATCTTCTGAGAAATTCCAGCTCTCACTTTATTCAGAAATGGAGTTGGATCCAGATTGAGGCACATGGAACAGGGTTGGGGGAAGCAGACTTCCCAGCCCCTTCTCCCATCCTCTGTGGAACATTTTTGTGGGGCTGGAGGGACTGCTGTGGGGAGGAAGGGGTAGTCGGCTTTTGCCAGTCCAGTTGCACATGCCTACATCTGGATCCAACCCATTGGAACTTAGAATTGTTATGAATTTAATTGAGGATGTGGTAAACATGACAGGAAACACAATGTACACTGTAAATAATCACAAGGGGTTCAATGACGTCACATTTAGTAAAAGTACTTGGGGTTACAGAACACTAATGCTGTACTAATATTGTATACCTTCTATATTTGTTTTATCCCTGTCACAAGTTTCTGAACCTTATATCCGTGTCAGGCTTAGAAAGGCAATAAATGTGAATTTTGCTACATCAACCTCTGCTAATGGAAGGACAGTTAACTCTTTGCCCCAGCAACAGTGTACAGTCCTCTGGTTCTATCTGAGGAGAAAGGTCACTAGACACTGCATTCCAAGTTTCCATAAATATTACACCCTGGTCAAGGGGCAGAATCCAGCAGGGTGCTTATGCCTCCACTGATTCTCTTACGTCCTGCCAGTTCCACAAGCAGTGCCCTGCTTGTGGAACAAAGATTTAGTGCTTCCGAGGCAACTGGAAATGAGTGAAAACATTCATTTCTGGAATGGGGTAGGTTGGCAGAGCTCACATAAGGGAGCTTTGCTGAACCATCCCAATGTAGAAATAAGCATGTCTGCTTATTTCAGGGCTTCCTCTGGGAAGCGCTAAATCTCTGTTGCGGAAGCAGTAGGTCCTGCTCATGCAACAGAATGGATTGGATTCTGCTTGTGCAAGAGAATTGGCGGGGATGCAAGCACCCCATTGGATTTCACCCCTAGACAAGAGAGAGTGGGGACAATGACGACAGGAAAAGAAACGTTTTGCTGTGTCAGACTACAGGCAGCTTTATTAGTATGCATTATTGTTACAGGTCCTTTACTATTGTCTGTGGTTCTTAAATTGAAAAATGCAGGGCAAAGGCAGTTGGGCCAAAGCAGGATTAATGCTTAGCAAAATGCAAAATTCAGCAGCTCCTTTTGGTGACCAGCTCAAGGCCAAACCAGACATGTGCTTGTTTGGTTATGTTATAGCCAAGCTCTGATACAAGAAGTGAGCCTGCTGGGGGGGGGGGGGGAGTCTTAAAGGGGCAGAGGACAAGGTGAAAGAGAGGTGGATTCCACTTCCATCTCCCCCCTGACTCCATTTAGTCTAATAAGTGAACTCCCCCATGTCCACTTTATAGCCAAATAAACTCACACATGCCTAGTTTGGTCCTCAAAAGCCATAGTCTTGCACAATGATATGAGGTAGCAGACGAGTAGATGTCTCCATATAACAGAAACAATGTATTAATTGGATGCTAGTATCCATAAATGAAACCATAGTCCACAATCCAAACCCAGCAGAGCCTTTGAGCCTAATCCCTTTTGTCAAACAGCAGCTATCCATGCTGCATAGCAAGCTACATTTGAAACTCAGGGGAATTTCAAAAGCCATTTGCAGTGTGGATGCAGAGCTCCTGTTCATAGAGAAAAGGTTTTGTTTAAAAAAAAAAACCCTACTGGGCATGCAAGGTTAGTCATATGATCCTCTGGATTATACTTAGAGGAATTTCTTATACTGTGGCCATGGTTTAGCTTCTTCTAAACTTTAGAAGTACAAAATTCCTACCATCAGATATTAACTGCAAAGGTCTTGGGTCAATTACCTCTGTGTGTGTGTGTGTGTGTGTGTGTGTGTGTGTGTGTAGGTACACAGCCTTAAGTTAGTACAGTAATACCTTGGATTGCAAGTAACTTGGTTTGAGAGCGTTTTGCAAGACAAGCAAATTTTTAAATATTTATTTATTTATTTATTTACTTGATATACAAGCGACATCTTGCAGTACAAGTGCTGTAGTACGGCTTAAATTAAAAATCTCTGTACAAATTTTTTTGGGGGGATTTCGGTTTGATATAAGAGTGTTTTGGATTACAAGCATGTTTCCGGAACGAATTATGCTCTCAATCCAAGGCATGACTGTACATTCCTCAGTTCCTCTGACTAGCTCATCTTTTATAAGGCTACTTTGCTACCTTCCTATTAAGGAAATGTCATGGTCCAGAACCCCAACCCCTCATTCTCAGAGGACAAGGTCCCTGTGTTAATGGAATAGGGAGAGGACCCAGCTACAGAAGGGGGCATCATGAGGTTTCCAACTCTTAGGACATTTATCCCTTGGAAGGCTCCAGGGATCAACTCCTGTGTCCAGAGGAGGTTGTATGTATTGCCATTCTCAGATTCTGAGGACTCCAGCCACGAAGATACCACCATGGTGCAGCCACTTCCATGCTGTTGCAACCTGAGGCTGCTGAAACAGACCAGGGCCCTTTAAGAGAAAAGGCCTTAATCAGCATGAGGCCTTCCTTTAGACCGGTGATGGCGAACCTTTTTGAGCCCGAGTGCCCAAACCACAACACAAAACCAACTTACTTATTTCAAAGTGCCAACACTGCAATTAAACCTGAATACCGGGGTTTTAGTTTAGTAAAAACAACTCATACAGTTGTCCAAACTAATTAACATCTTTTGTCTTAAAAGAAAAACACAATAACAGGGCTTTCAATGATACAAACAGCTTTTTATTGAAAAAAACATCAACTCAATTTTTTTAAATAGTACTACATTGTACAGGTTGACTTTTACTTTTACTAATCCAACACCTGTAGAAGCATCAGAGTAAAGCTTGCCCCATACAATTTCAGTCTGGCAAATAATTTTATTACAAGTTGAGAATCCCTTATCCAAAAATACATGTGCCTAATTATTTTTGAACTGGACCTTATAGTGTCCAAAGATTCTAGTCCCTCACTGCAACAGGGCTTGCAGGCTGACCCAGAACAGGGAAGGAATTCATGTTTTGTTCTTTTCCTTGCCCTTTGACACTTCATTTGAACATTAGCAGAGCTTCTTGTTATTTCATTTGTGCAATGTTTGAAGAGTCAGGAACTGAAGTGTATTATGACTTGGCATACTTTAGCAATGATATTGGCTTCTACTTCTACAATTCCCTAATTTTCACAAATAAATATGTGTACTGTTTAGAAGCCAAACATACAGATGGCATTGGAATTTGGAAACAGTGAACTCTAGTTCAGCTTTGTATATCAATCATTAATAAATATGCCTGACAAATAAAGTACTGTTTTGTTTTTGTTTTTACAGTTTGGTGTTTTGGTAGCATTGAATGACAACAAAAACTGGGTGGAGTGAAAGACTCTGAACCAGTGATTATCCTGGGCTGTAGGAGCTTAAATATGTTATTTGGAAGCTTACCCTTATGTAAAGATGATATAAATGGTGATAGTGTGTCACTATTTTTAAAAATTGTCCATGTTCAACTTCTGGAAAACTGCAGAACTGTAAAAGACTCCATGAAGCATTTAGTGCTGAGAAGGTGCATGCAACATCTGAAAAAGAATCTACTCAGTCATGTAACTGTATTGTCGCCTGGCCATCCCATTTATACTTTGGGGGTTTGTGGAAAGTGGGTTGTCTGAAGCGATAAAACCTCATGAAAGCACTAAATGGTAGGCTGCCTATAACCAACTGCAATTTTGCGGCCTTTTACATTTTTAGTTTGTGGATGACCCTCTTGTTAGCCACAACATCCTAGATACTGGTAACACACTATACTGGTAGCCCTATTCAGGCATTTCCCTCATGTGTAAGTTCTAGACTTACTCAGGGAAAGCTTCCACATATCGAAGAAGCTCTCCTCTGCAGAAAGTCACCCTTCATGTATAGAGGGCGATGAGAACAATGAGGCAAGGGTGTGAAGCTAGCAAACTCATCCCCACCCGGCTCTTCACATGCAGAGCTTACCTACAAGGAAAACACCCGAGTAGGCTAGTGTCTACCCACTCTCATTAATTTTGTCATGTGTGATCTTGAAGTGATGACATCTTGCATGTGGAATATCAAACCAAATGGCTAGGTATTTTCTGTATTATGGCTGTTTGGGCAGAACCATGAATAGACTCCAGTAGGCTGGGTAGCTCAGTCTCAGTTATGTACTGCTAGACAAAGAATGATATTATGGCTTTTATCCTACTCCTCATGAATGGTAGCTAGACTGAAGAAGATCACTGAGACCATGGAGTGGTACTGCTAGTCAGACTAGGCTAACTCAGAATAAGGCAGCTTTATATGTTTATTCACAGACTCAAGGTCATTGTTGGGGTGTCTGCTTATCTGAAAAGTTTAAAAACCTGTTTCAAGCAGACTTTAGATACAAAACAATAAAAGATTTCCTAGAGTTAAGGTGTGAAATACATTGGCGCTGAGCACTTAACAAGTCACCTGTTTACCATTTCTTGATTTGTCTCTTTGGGCACAATCCTATGCATATTTCAACAGAAAAAGTCCTACAACTCCCAGCATTCCCCAGCTAGGCATAATGGGAATTATAGGACTCCCCCCCCCTTCTAAACATGCATAGGATTGTGCCTTTATTTCCTCAGAATTTTGAGACTACTACTACGCATTTAGCTGGGAGTAACCTCCACTGGACCCAATGGGACTCACTGAGTAGACATGCATAGAATTGCATTGTAAGTTGCATTTTTCTATAGTCAAAATAGCTATTAAACCTAGATATTTCTTTAAAAGTGTATTTAAATTAGCCAGAATGTGTTTTATGCAAAACTGGGCTAGGAATCATTATGATTTATTTGAAAATTCTGTACTTTATTACTTGAAATAAGTATTTCAGCACATCAATTTCTGGTTCCAACTAGAATCAAGAATGCAAAGTGGTGTGGGGGAAATGAATTAAATTGTAATTAAATCACAGAAAACTAATCTGAACTCTGAAAGCCTTGATATTATTTGAGCCCACCATTTCAGGATAAATCCATTATAAATGCTCTGTGTTTTAGGGTGCTTTTTAATCATAAGTTGTTTGTTTACACATGGTGTTTACTGAGCTCAGCCAGACATTTTAAAGAGTCTGATTTCACATTTATTATAACCCAGGGTTATGGACATCTTGGGAAATATAGCCTAACTTATTACCCATGAGTACGCCCACTAATTCATTGGGGCCATTTGTAAATGGTGTCAGATGTAGTAAAAATTCTAGAATAAAACATACTTTCATATAAAAGAAAAGCCAAGGCTCTTGCAAATTCACTCATGCAATGAAAAGCATGGAAAGAGTAAGCTAAGGCTCCTGCCTTACCTTTTGTGCTACGGAAGCATAAAATACATTCAACAGTCTCATGTATTTCAGGCGCAACCTGCAGAGAAAGAGAATTGGGGCTGAAAGAGCAAGGTAAACTGAGTGTATGGAGCGGGCACAATATGGGCCGGTTCGCACGACCCAGGCTGCGAGCGGGGGAGGCACCATGGGGCCGTCCGCGGGGTCTGGCGGGGCATCACAGACAACCTGTGCCCCGCACGCGTGGGCGGACCCCGGTGGAGCCAGTAGTCCCCACACCACAGTGCGGGCCTCCCGGCACTAGGGGCCGGCGGCCCAGCATGCCCAGAGGGGCCGTTTGCCCCTACAGGCTGGAGCGGCTGCAGCTCCGGCCGCTCTGGGCTGCTGCCTCTGTGCGGCCCCTGTGGGACAGCCACCTGCTGTTCGCACGGCAGGGTGGCCACACACGGTAGGGGCTTACCCCTCTACCGCCCATGGTCACTTTGCATGAGTCCCGCATGTGGCCATCCCGGGGAGGCGCCTCCGGCCAGTGTTTGCACAATAGGGGAACTGCGGGGGGCTTCTGCTCCCTCGCGGTTTCCGTGTCGTGCGAACACGCCCTATGTGAAGTTGTAGAAAGCCTCTATGTGGTTGGTGTAGAAATTATTTCTCAATAAAATCTGTTACAGGGTCACACAAGACTTTTTCCTGTTTATGTGACAACAGGCTACCATGGCTACCCTTCTGGAATATTCCATGGTGGATTCCATTTGCACCTTCTGGTTCATTCCAACTCATCCTCTCATCTTCATTTCTTTGAGCATTCTGATGAAAAAAGTGTATGCATGTGTGGCTGAAAAAGCATATGGCAAATGAAAGATGGCTGAGATTATATAATCTTAACTCATATTTATGAATCCAAATGGGCAGATCCACTCTCTCACACCCTATTATCTATCTCCCAAGCCTGTAACAAGGATAACTGTGTGACATATGCCATTTTCATACAAATTGCCCTGCCAAAAAAACCCCCAACACCATGAAGGGGAACGGGAAGTGAATTATCTCCTCCCGCAACTTTGAACAACCCTCTTCCACAAAAAATGCTTCTTCTGAAATGTTGGACATTTCTTAACTATGGCCACCTGTATGCTGCATATCATTTTCATAACAATTGCTCACAAAACACACACACAAAACATAAAGGATAAAGCATATCTTTTTGGGAGGCCCCCAAACAATAAATGTGGCTGTTTCACGAAGTTCCCTGGACCTATTCACATGAAACTTGGCAGGACCAATCCCCTTAAGAGAGGCGACTGTCCCTGAAAATTTCATCCAATTCTGGCAAGAAATAAAAAAGGTAGCAGCTTCTTTTAAAAACAACAAAAAGCATGTATAGCACAAAATTCCCTACACCTATTTGTCTGAAAGTTGGCAGGCATTGTCCCTTCATAAGCAACTATTAAGCCTGCAAATTGCACACCCAATGCTGACAAACAGAACAAAAGCGATAGCAATTTGTTAATTTCAATGAGAGTCAATGGGAGGTACGTAAATTTGGTTTTCTGAATCTAGATTTAAATTCAAACCTGAGTTGAAGTGGGTGGCCTCTAAATTGGTTTGAGCTGAATTGGGATGTTTTCTGAATCACTGAATTGGGATCTGGAATGAATCTTAGGGCCAGTGAATACACCTAATAATAAAGTTCAGATAAGAGGCAGTCTTCTCTCTTTACTGTGACATTCAAAATAGTTTAGATGGAGCTTCCTCTGATGTTGGAAGTTCCTCCAAATCCAATCCTCTGTGTTTTACAGAACAATCCTATGCATGTCTACTCATAAGTAAGTCCTAATGAGTTCAGTGAATTACTTCCAGGTAAATGTGTATTATATATCATAATGCCTTTATATATCATAATGCCTATGGTGCAACCACACTTGGAATACCGTGTACAGTTCTAGTCACTGCACCTCAAAAAGGTGCTGAAATGGGTTACTAAAATGCTGAAAGAGAAACTTCACTATAAGGAATCTTTGAGACTTTTTAGCTTAGAAAAAAGTGACTAAGGGACATGATAGAGGTCTATAAAATTATGCATGCTGTGGAGAAAGTTGATAGAGATATGTTTTCCCCCTCTCTTATATTACTACAACCTGGGGTCATCCAATGAAAACAACAAAAAGCATGTATAGCACAAAATTCCCTACACCTATAAACATTTACCTGGGAGATTCAGGATAGATAAAAAGAAGTACTCATTCGAACAGTGCATAGTTAAAGTATAGAATTCGCCAGGGATGTTGAAGAGTCCTTGGTCTCGAGTCACGAGTCGAGTCACGAGTCTTTGGACCCGAGTCTCGAGTCCGAGTCCGAGTCCTTGGTCCAAAATGGTGACTCACGAGTCACGAGTCCTGAGTCACTCCCAAAACTGACTCCAGGAGTCCCTATTAAAATCAATGGGGGGTTTTCCCAACAAAATAAGGCTACTTCAGATGTGTGGCTTAAATAAATTCTAGGCACAAGTGTGCCTTTTTATTTCAAAACTCTGCCACTGATTTTGGCAAGAACAGACCAGGCAGACAAACCCAAAATAACCAAGCAGGCAGAGGAGGCAGGGAACCCCAAAGCAGGCAGGCAGAGGCCTTTGTCTTGGACAATTCAACTGTTGAACAGGTCAAGAAGAGACCAGGCAGGCAGAGGAGGCTGGGAACCCCAAACAGGCAGGCAGAGGCAGCCAAACCCAAAATGTCTGACCCTAACCCAAACCCCCCACAACAACACATCAATCAAAATAAATCTCAACACATCGTTGGGGCTGCGCTCCTGGTAGCTGTCCATAGTGGCCGAGCAGCGGCGCGCCTCGCTTCCATGCGCTCTTCACCGGTGATCGCGCTCCTTCTGGCACAGCCAGAAGACTCGTCAACAGCCCAGGGATGTTGATGAGTCCTTGGTCTCGAGTCCCATTAAAAATATTGGGACTCGAATCCGAGTCGAGTCAGAGGGGGGACTCAGTCCGACTCACGAGTCGAGTCCTCGAGTCCGAGTCCCCATCCCTGGAATTCGCTACCTCTAGCTGTAATGATGGCCACCAACTTTGATGGCTTTAAAAGGGGATTAGGCAAAGTAATGGATGATATGGCTATCAATGGCTACTAGTCCTGATGGCTATATATTATTTTCAGTATTGTAGGGTGTATGCCTCTCAATATCCCTTGCTGGGGAATACAAGTGGGAAGATACTATTGCGCTCAAGTCCTGCTTGTGGGCTTTCTGTAGGCATCTGGTTGGCCACTGTGGGAACAGAATGGACTTCCCCCAGCCCTGCCTTCTGGGGTCGGGGAGAAGTTTGCGCGTGGGGGAGGGATGGGGAGTCAGCCTGGCTACGCTGGCTGAGCCAATGGGCTGCAGTGGGGTGGGGAGATGGGAGCCCCTTTTAAGACCCTGTCTCCCCACCCTCGACCTCTTTCGTTTTTTGGCTATTCTAAAACAACAGAGTGACTGCCTCTTCATCCCTTCTCGTCACATTCCTCCTCCTCATGGTATCGTAGCGTGCGTGTGTGCTCCTTTGTCGGTAACGATCTGTTCATTGAAGATCTGCGAAGGGCCCTGCTCGCATTTTTATTGGGGCAGGTGAGGGAGATTCAACTAAGCGAAAGCTTGTCTCTCCCTGTGGCGGGAAGTGCGGAATTAGGCAGCGGGGCTTAGGGTTCTGGTGATTATCCAGTGGCACCTTTCAAGGTGACTGGCGGTTATCCGAGGCTTCCCTCGCTAATGACTTGAGGATTGGCAGGAGGGAGATTGGGCCGCCTTTGGGGTACTACCTTTCTCACCTACATTGGCTGTCTCGTGGCACTAATGGGAGGCGACACTAGTAAGGCCCTCCAGCTCCACATAGAGTGCAACTGGACGGTGGCGGGGCATCCCGCCTCCGATGCGGTTAGGATGGCTTCGCTCAAATCTTGGTTTTCCCCGGCCAGCGGCCAGGAGTAGATTAGTACCGCCCTTCTCCCTTCTCAGATCTTTAATTCAATAAATGTGGTCCTGATTTTAAACCATATATACTTGTGTGTGACTCTTCATTATCTCACCGATACATGCCGCAGTGCTTGACTAGATTGATCTTTGGTCTGATCCAGCATGGCTCCTCTTATGTTTTATATCCTTAGGATGGTGAGCTCAGTAACCTTATGTGACAGAAGCTAGTGGAATACTTTGGCAAGTACGCAAGTCAATTAAATGAATGGCAACTTTGGACCTAAAGGTCCTGATCCAACTAAAATTAGTCTAAGAACTGCCATTAATACAAATGTGGTTTAGTTAGTCATGACTTACCTCTCCTACTGATTTCGCTGTCTGTTTGTAAAATATGTTTTTTCTCCTTTTCTTTTCATTGTGGGTGATGTTGTGAAATTTAAAATTGTAAGTCACTGTCGGGGTCCTTTTTTGGGCCAAAAGGTAACTCAAAAATAATTTTATAAATAAATACAAAATAAAAAGTATGATTAATATTAGTTAGACTGAAGCCTTTATGTCCAAACCTTATTTTCATTTAATTGGCTTGAACCACCTACCTGTTCCACTCAAATCAACATTGCCTTCATCCCCCCCCCCACCTGAAACCTACATAGAATGCAATTAGTCTTGGGTAAAAAACCCTAAACACTTGCATCCAAGTTGTAGATTTTCTTTTTGGTAGATTTATTTCCATGTATTGTCTATTAACTTTTTTCATTTCTACAATAAATTGACTATTTTATTGGGTTTTTTTGGCATGTTGGAAAATCATTGCTCTGTATTTGGAGTATTTTTTGTAATCAGTTTATCATCCATATTTTGAATTCAATCTTTATAATAAGTTAGTCTAGAACAGAAAGTCCCACAGGACAGCTGCAAATTATGGCTGGAGTTTTCCACATACTATTATACAATTTCACAGGATTTGTGAAAGAAGCAGTCAGATACATTCCAATATATTTGGGAGATACAATTTAAAGTTTCTATTTTAAAAGGGACAATACCTTTATATTATATTTGGGGATGGAGATATGGGAGGTGGGGGGAATGTCTATAGAAAAGATTGTACATTTTAGTGGGTTAAAAAACTCCTTAATAAAAAATTTATTTATTTATTATACAGTTTTGCACTTGAGGACAAAGCATTTGTACTCGCATACCATAGTTCTCTTCTTTAAAGAGATCTTAAAGATGAACATTGAAGAAAAAACATAAAAATATAAACATTGTCTGAGGATGAGGCTATGGCCAAAATAATTTATGTGATATTTTTTTTCATTAGCGGCTAAACAATTTCAAACATTTTAACCAATGCATTTTAACCAATGCATCTCTTTCGGAAAAGAGATTGTTTTTTGTATCACGCGAGCACATTAATAGCTGTTCCATAGATTTTGGTGGAGCAGGATGCCAGTATCTTCTTAACTGCATGCATTTTCACAAAATCACATTCTACCTCACTATTCCTTCAAAGACAGGGGAAATATCATGGGAACCTTTTTTTTTTCTTTTTTAAGGTATTGTTCCATGTGTGATGGTAGCTACAGTACTATCCCATTGACAGTTGGGAGCACAAGCCTTTTAATGCACAAAGGGTAGCAGTACTTCAGCCAATCTGTAATAAAAGGGGGGAAAATGAGATCACTATGGAAACGGCAGGGAGAATCTAAAAGGTTTCTTTATAAAGTAAACGTCTGATGTTTGTGACTGCGGGGGCAAAAAATTCATAAATCTGTATGATGCTATCATTTCTGATTTGTTATCACAGCAAATGCCAAGTGTAAGCAGTCTGACCATGGCTTTATTAAGTGCTTTCTTTTGCAAAGATAGTTATAGTTACTATTCCACAAGAGAGGTTGGAGAGAGAGAGAGAGAGAGAGAGAGAGAGAGAGAGAGAGATGGGAGTGTTGCAAGAGAGATCCCATTTGTTTAAATTTTTCATCTTTTTTTTTTTTTTTTGTAATCACACAAACCTTAGGGCTTCTGCAGTTAGAAACACTGTGAGGTTTTCACTGAAATGCATTCACTCAGGGAGGGAGCTGAATAGAACTGAGCAAGCGATGCTTCACCCCATTACGTGTTTGCCTTTGATATATTGAAAATCTGTGACCCTCTGCCTCCAATCCAAAAGCAAATAAAGGCAAAAGGGATGAAACCTTCAGTACACAGGGTGGTCAGGACCATATAATGAAGGCGGTTGCTGTTGTAACAGCTCTCATGGACCTGCTTGGACAGTAGACAGCTGCCCCTGGATTTCCTGGACGAGTTTCAGAAGATTGCAGTGAGCTGAGACAATGCAGCATCTCTGGTCCTGCAAAGGCCAAGCAGAATTGCTGTCTACTATGCTTTCTCCTTACTTGCTGCTGAAGCGCTCACAAAAACGACAAGGCAGTTGTATCTTCTGAATTCCCAGTGCCTCATATCTCAAAGCTCACGCAGGAAGATGACTATGGTAAGCCAATCACTATTACCATTTATGGCTTTTAAATATTACTTTCCCTTTGGGGTCTTTCAGCAAATAGGAATCCTTGCCTTTTCTGATATTTTGGCCTTTTAAAATACAGATGTGCATTTTATGATTTTTGCCATGGTTAAAGATAAGATTCGTGGATTTGCTCCAATTTGTTCACTAGTTCTGTTAGAAATATGGGGAGTGGGTGGGTGGGTTAGGGAGTATTCACAGATTGTTTACATAGGTTTGAGGTCTGACTGTAAGTTTGCTGTGCCAACCTTAAGTTAATGAAACACATTTGATAGTTAAACTATTTTCATTTTCAAAGCACAATGTTCATGCAGCTTAACTTTAAACATGTGACTAAAAAGAGTAACTAAAATAAACAGGTTTTAGTGCCACAGTTGAGTATTTAAAAGAATAAGAGTATGAAATTACAATTCAGATTACAATGACTTGGGTTGTAAAGTACTGAAAGAAGTATGCCTTCCTAAAAGCATTTAGAGAGTGAAGTATGTTTATGAATTTTAACTAGAGCAGTATTAATAATAGAGATGTTTTGCAAGGCAACAGCTATAAAACTAGGCAGTAGAAGCTTTTGGAAATATAGAACCAAACTTTCGAGTCATAAAAATACATTATATGGTTTGACATAATGATTTCATCACTGATTTTTATACATACCATGAAAATTTGTGGAGAAATTTGACTTTGTGGAGTGAAATTAAATTGCTTTTTATTCCTTAAATAGTGCTAAGTTGAGAGAAAGTCAGTAACATTTTGAGCTCTGAATTGTAAGGACCTTGCTCCATTGATAAATCATGTTGTATTCAGACTTTTATCAGACAATGATGATGAGACTAACCATACAGGGCAGCTCTTGAATGTCTGTATTTTTCTTCTGTCAAGATACCCTACACATGGCCTTTCCAGACCAGTAACTCAGCAGAACAAAGCTTACAAGGTCGGTCAGAACTGACAATCAGACAACTTGATCGCTTTGGGAAAGTCTAAATGGTAAGCAATGCATTTTTTGTGTGAATAATGTCTTCTGCTCAACCATATTTATGCAAAGGAGAGGCTGATTTACATGGATGCTTGCCTTTTGTATTTTTATTATGCTAAAAATGCTTTTGGTCCTGGCTGGTGTAGAATACAAAACAGAACTGAAAGCCAGGAAACACTTGCCTGTATGATGTATCCACAAACAATGCTAACACCCCCCCCCCCCGGTTCATAACATTCTGTATAGATATTTAAGAGTTTCTGATTTGTACATTTGTGTCTGGAGTAAGGGGGATTCTTGAAAAGACCTGAGGAACAGGTGCAAACTGCTTCACATGTGAGTTCCAAACACTGCGCAAAAAAGTTGTAATTGTCAAGATCAACGGGCTGTGTTTTCATTGGAGCTGAGATGATGGTGGTGATGATGGCAACTGGAACAAGTCTTTATGAATGGATCATCTACCAAAAATATAAGGTTATAGGAGTGTGAATATGACAAGCATCTTTGATAATGGTTCTCTGGTTTGGAATATTGACGCTGCCAGTGCCTGTAATGTTGCTGTTCCCTAACTTGTTTCATAGCGCCTAGCAAATAACGCAACACACTAACTATATTTCTGTGAAACCAGTTTCTAAAAAGGCAATTTGCTGCAGTAAGTTTTGGGGAAAATATTTAGGAAGTCACATCAGAATGAAAATTTGGGGAATTTACTTCCGTAATCCCTTTTCCAGAATCTATAATTCTGGGGAGCTTTCCCACTGGCATCCATAGAACTGCAACACAGAAAGTGGTTGGGGAATTTCAAAAACTTTCATTGCAATCTGGTGTTTACGCTCTATTGTAATTAATCAAATTTAATCTTGTTTTATTTATTTTTATTTTTTTACAATAAAGTTTTACTATGAATACTTTATCTGGATTCTGCCAATGATTTTGTCTGCACAAGTGACAATGGCTGCAATTCTGTGCTCAGCCAGACTGCTTAAATCCTAATGAAGTTAATCCTGGTTTCAGGATTGTAACCAAAGAGTACAGTATTGAACATACATCTTGACATTTAAAACAGTTTGTGACTAAGTACTAATTCAATTACTATAAAATGTGTTCTTTCCCCCACTCTTCCTTTTGTTAACACATCCCATTCATTCTGCAAGCCATAAGCACTAGGAGATGTGACATTAACGTGTTTAATCCTAGGCAGGGCAGCTCACCATTTTAGATAATACAGATTTACACATTGAGATGAAAGGTTAATTAAGGTTAATCTTGGAAAACATGCTCTGAGACTTCATAGCAAAAACATGAATGAAGCTGATATAATTCTAGGCATTTTCTCTCTGTGTTTGATATGTATATTTTTCTAGATCTAGACTATCTTCTGCAAATTCATTAAAACTCATTTACCTTGAGGGTAAATGGATCCTAGATATCTGTAAGCGCCATTGTGTGAAAGCACATAACATTATGAGTTAGCTGAAGGGAATGTTGTAACTATATCCTCAGGTAACATTTTCATGCACCAGTATATTACGCAATAAAAAGTATGTGTGTCATCCCTTTTATATTTCTTATGGGGAATATTATCCAAACCATTTGAAGCAAGCCATGCTTTTGGCGAGATGTACAGAAAACAATCCGAATAAATCCTGGAGCATATATAAGAGACACACAACTCTAGTTTTTGCTACTTAGGCTTGTTCCTCTGTTCTCTCATTTAGGCTGGTAGTTCCAGTGGAAAACATTGAAACCTGAGACAAAATGTGTCAAAAAGTGCTTTAGCAAAAAAATGTATTTATACACCATAATTTTGGTTGAGTTGCCATTACTTATCATGGGTATTCTATTGTTTATGATGGTCTTTGTTAGAATTAAGAGCTGTGCGGTCAATTCTATGCATTAAAAATAATAATAATAATAATGCATTTTTATTGTATTTATGGGACATACTCCCAGGTAACTGTGCATACAATTGTAACATATAGTTTCAAAATCATGACTGAAGCTCATCATTTCAGTTTCTTTTATACCCTTCTTCATATTTTGTTTCTAAAAAGCGTGACTAAAGTCACTTGCTGTAGTTTTACAGACTTCTGTAGTGAGCCCTCACATTTCTGTCACTCTACCTTGTAACAGCGCTGACCAAATGTCCCGGCCATCCTGAGTAATATCATGCTTTGCAATTATGCAGTGGTGCACATAGCCTATCACAAGCATACTTTTTTTTTTTTGTGGTGCAGCATCTCTTAAGATTGGGTCAGCACCAAGTGCCAAGAGGGAGACCCACCTTTGCAGGGGGGGGGGGGAGGGACAGGCAGATATCAGGACATCGCAGGTACAGGATATTCTGACTTATACATAGAGCTGGATTAAGTGTCCCATTGGCTTTTTGCAAGTTTTTGATTATTAGCAATACACTAATCACTGTTGCAAATTTTGTCATTCTACTTTTCCTAGAAAAGGGACATTTGCTTTCAGTGGTTTGAAAAACAATTCTTCTTTCTTTCTTTCTTTCTTTCTTTCTTTCTTTCTTTCTTTCTTTCTTTCAAGGGCTCAGAGTGGTTTACAAATGGTTGCCAGGCAGTCTCCCATTTCAGGGCTAGGGACGCTTACCTTCAACAGTATAATGATGTTATGTGCCATCAGACCATTCTCTTGGCTAGTCAGTTGAAAATTCCATCCATCTTCACACACACGCACACACACACACACACATGGGGGGGGGACCACTTCCCCCAAGATGTGAACTATAGGGGGTGATTGTGTGGGTCTTTCCCACTTGATCAACACTCTATCAAGAGTTAAGAGTGCCTATTGGATGAGGAAGACCCATGTAATTAGCCCTGTTCTGACTTGCTTTGGATTGCACTGTGGGGAAGCAACTTCCATGCCTCTGGGTGTATGTGCAAACGAGGCTGTAATACACACAGTCTGAATTGTTCATATGAAATATGTGTCCTCCTCCTAGTACAATGTCCACAGAAATGAGGCAAGCTTATGCTTTCAGGATATTTTGGAGCAGCCTGATACCTGAGCCAAAATCAAGTCTTAAGACACATATGGCATGATTGATGACAGTTGACATGTTAGTGTCTGCCTTTCTTGTGATATATGTGTGTGTGTGTGTGTGTGTGTGTCTGTATGATACATACATATATGTATCACACACACACACACACACACACCCCAGCAGAATATGTATAAGTGGCAGATCTAGGGTTTGCTTTCTTGTGAGCTGCCCAGAGAACTTTATGTTATGCAACAACATAGAAATGTTAACAAATTAATTAATTAATTAATTAATAATATATAAAAGGATGGTTCACACAATCAAATAAGCCATGGTGACTTGTTTAAATGGGTGCCATGTGCTGGGCACCATTAGCCTAATAACCCGCTTGGGCGCGACTTGTCATGCCGTCTGAACACAGGCAGCATGGCTAGTTTGAGGGGGAAACAATCCTCAAATAGCCCTATGGCCTAGGTTATTAGGCATGCTCAGTGGATAATTAGGCTAATGGTGCCCAGCATGTGCCATTGATTTAAACAAGCCACCGTAGCTTAAATAACGGCTTTTTTTGATTGTGTGAATTGGGACAAAGTGTCTGATTTTCTGAAAATCATCAAAATTCTGGGTATCAGGCTCTAGGAGACAATTCAGTGCATTCTAGCTCTAGAAGAACAAGTGGGCCAGCTAGAAGAACATGTCATAGCCTGTCTAGCCAGGGAATCTGAGAAATATTCTCTACTCTAGATATGTTAATAGCAGGTTGGTTGGGCATCTCTCAGGGGGTTCTAAGAAAATTTGTCAATATGTGGTGGATAGAAGAAATAGTCCTTGAACCACCAAGCAGTCCTTGAACCTCTATCATTATTTAAGATTCTGTCTCAGTACTACTTTTCCTTCTTCTTCTGACAATTGGGTATTTGATCACCACCACCCTTGTTAAGGCAGACACTCCCAAAAGCTGTTGTTTGCAAAACAGCTTTTGTGAAGTGAAGATACTACTTAATTCCAGGGATGTTAGAGCCTTGATGTGAGCTTAGATGTGGCAAACAATCCCCATACAGTGATGATGCACATTGGATAAAGCTGAGGAATCCCTGTCTTTCAGATTTGGGAAGTCACAGACTTGCAAGTTTCTTTAGAGGTTAAACACTGCTGCGTTCAGTCCTTGGAAGAAGAGCAGCATACAAATGTAATTAATGATGCCTACTATAAATGGTCTGGAGTGTTTATTTTAGACTTCTCTCATTACATTTAGACTTAGTATATTGGAAAAAAATGTTCTGATGTTCATGGGAAAGTTATATTCCAAGGAATTCTTTCCCTTTAAAAAGTTCTGTTCATTTCCTTTAGGTTTTCATTAAAATTGTAGATGGGAGGACAAACAGTATATTTTAGGAGACTCATTGTATTGAGTTTTATCATCACCCCCACCCCCCAAAATCATGCTTTTATGAAAACATTTTGTCTTAACTTTGAAAAGTCAAGTTATACATACCCCAATGTATAAGGTAGGTCACCTAAGAAATTGCTATAAATAGTCACTCATCATTCTACTTTGATAATAAAAAAAATATTACCACTGTGACACATTTAATGCAAATGTAAAAAAAATCTTCTTGTCATAATCTCAGTTAAAAAATAAACTCAACTCTAGTTTATTCTCTCAGGAATAGATGAACGTAGATATCACTCTGCTCACATATGTGTATGTGCGTGCACATACACAGGGTTTCAGGAATTAATGATCTGTCCAAAGTTGCTGTATGTGTGATACCCAGAAATACAGCTCCATGATCCAAAGCATTCTCCTTAAACATGCCAAAAGATGATACTAAAAGAGGAACCGCAGCATTAATGCAGGCGTTGGTCATAACAAGTACATGCCTAAGATGACCTAAGACTTGGAATCTGTGTTTGATATCATTGGAACTTGCTTTAAAGGGAAACTGAATGTAAATGCTAAAATGCTGACCTGGCTTGAAATTTTCTATGAAGAATTCTCATCTGTAAATGCAATCTGTTTGGGTTCACATGAGTTTAAATCGCTTGATTTTGAGCTCTGTTTATTTTGTCTTTGTAACTCAGTTCTTTACTTTTATTTGGAGGGAGGAGGATGTTTAGAGGGGAGCTTGCAAGATCCAGATGCAGAAGGTACCTGTCTGCCTTTGAAACCAGATGCATAAAAATCCTCATTGTCCAGAACTGTCCAATGGTAAACATTGTCCCTATGAGAAGATGTAAATGTGCAGTACAGATGGATACAGCTCACACAAAAAATGGAAGTGCACATAGTTGTTTGTGAATAAAGTTTCCCTTTAGATGACTTACCTGTAGCATTGGCATATGAGGTACTGAACTATAATTTGAAAATATTGGCATGCTAAAGGTTAACATATATATTAGGCCACAAACAGAACAAATTATTTAGATTTGCTAACAACTAGAACATTTGTATAATTCTTGTTATAAAATTTCTTCTTTCTTTCTTTAATTATGAGTCGCCTTATATGTCAGGGTGACATATGTAATCCAAAAATAAGGTTCTTTTCATGGGAGGATAAAGTGATTCTCTTTAAATTCTGAACACTCTCCAAAGAGTAATATCAGTTATTCATTTTGCCTACAACCTTTTTTTCACTCTATAATTGATGCATGCTTCTTAAAACAACAACTACAAGAGATGTTTTTTTCATTTTCTAGGTTTGTTCTGAAAACCTCACTATTTACCCTTAATTGTATTCCACCCTCTCCTGTGGGCTATAAAGAGAGCTGTGGGTGGTTATTATAGGAAAATAACACACCAGTAAATAAAGAGTTAAAAAAATAAATAAAGGCAGGCTCCCTGGTTTGTTGAGATCTGTCAGAGTCTGAGTGGCTGGCTACATATCTGTCTCAGGAACAATAGGTACCTGTATTCTGCATGGGCTGCTGGGCAGGCAACAAGCAATCTGGAAAAGGTCTGCCTCTGTTAGAGGTTTCTTCATGAGAATCCCTAATGACAGTCGCACTTTTCATTGGAGGGGGAGGGGGTGGTGGAAATCCCAGCTCCTGCCTTGATGAGGGGCAGAGCTTTGATCATTGCTATTCAGCCTTGACTTGGCCAGAGATTGAGGTTCTCAGTCTAGAAGTCAGCAGGCTGTCTTTTCAGTTATTTCACACTGGCACACACAGAGAAGCACATTCTCTCTCTCTGACACACACACACACACACACACACACACCCCTTCGCTGGTCTAAGCAGGCAGCTTAGTGTCACAGCTACAACTGCAATCGGCACAGCAGCACCAGCACCAGTCTGCTGTGGTGGGAAGAGGGGGCACTCAAGGTGACAAGAAGGGAGAAGACTTGCTCTGCTTGCAAGTTTAGGTAAGAGAGAACATTTTATCTTCTTAAGTTTTACGATGCTTTAGAATTCGCTTGCTTTAAATGATACTGTTTTAAGGACAAAAACTCTTTGCTATTTCAGATTATAGGTCCTTCCAGTCAGCTTTGAGCATGTTCATTGCCTATACAAAAATACTTTTTTTCTTTTCTTCTTTTCTTTTCTTTTCTTTTGAGATGGTGGCTGCTCTAATTAGAAATATTTCTAACATCCACCATTAAAAAATGCATTGTGATGCTTTCTTATTGGGGTGGGGGAGGGTTATGTTATGTAGAGCGGTATTTATTCATTATGGTTCAAAGGGATAAAATGTCACTTTGCCCTACATATACAATATTAGAACTGTGTTTCATCAACTCCAATTTTTTAATTATTTTTACACTCTTAACTGTTCCAAGGGTTTTAAAAATTAATGAGCTTCCCTGCTGAGTTCAAATACTATAATCTACAGGAACTGCTGCAGCAGGAAGATACATTCTTCTGGGAATATTTTTTAATGCAGGTGTAACCTTTAAACTTTTAATATACTGCTTTCTGAATGCTTTCTATTAATCGGGCTTGTGCAGTCTGTACTGGAAAAGGGTCAACTATTTAAATTAAATAATGACACAACTGAATGTTAACAAAATGCATTGCATGGTGCAATAAAGCTCGCGATAGAATTTTTAAAATTGGATAAATAAATGAATTTTGGGCATTGTCTATTGATGTGCTATGAGAGCTGCAAACAACTTACTGGATATGTGGTACAAGACAACCCACAATTGTCAAGGAAAAGTACACTAAACAGAGTTTCTTGTTGGAACAGAAAATGTAAATTCTAGAATGAAAAGATAGCTAAGAATGCTGGCAAAACAATTTGAGGTATACAGTTAAACTAATAAAACAACATGAGAAGAGGTGATGCTACACTGGTGTAATGAATTCCATTTTTTTTAATGGAATGTAAACCGGATTCCATCATTTCCTGGTCGCAAAAAGAGGATTTGCTGCAGCAAGCTCCCCCTTTACAAATATTAACTTACAGTATGATCCCATAGAGAAACAAAAAGGAACTTTGACACTGTGAGCTTTATAGCACTTTCTATTCATTGAAATCCAGTATATTGTTTAAACGACGGAAAAAGGAAGGCGGTGTGAAGCTTGAGTGTACAGTAATCAGTGTGAGAGATGCGTCTTATTCAGTCCCCCACTTATAAGATTCATTCTGAGCTTTCTGTGATATATTGTTATGTAAATATGGTTCAGCAGGGGAAAGCAATGCTAAGGAGATTCACAATTTACTTTGAAAGTTGTTCATTTTAGATGGGATGAATGTTATTTAGTTGATGTGATTCAAAGGCAAGAAATGACTTTTTCATTATGAAACCTATTGTGATGGGTGCAGGGTGATCTAATCTTTTTAATTTTGGCTTTCACACCAGAGAAGATTAAAGAGAGACCTCAGCTCCTTTAGTGATTGCTAAGTCTTCATGGACGCCTAAGGACTGTTCTTGGTTGCTATGGCCAATCTGACCTCTGTCTATGCCATTTTGGGAACTAAAGCAATCCTTTTTTACATTTAAGAACAGGTACCTTGATTTATGTCCAAAATTGTGACTAAATGTCTTTGTATCCATGTGATAAATGGTGGCATGCAATTAATCATTTCTTAGAAATAAACACTGCTGTCCCACTCAAAATATGTTTTGTTCTGAGTTAATGGTATGGAACAAGCCATTCTCAGCAAACAGCTATCTATTATTTTGGAGAGCCACTGAAACTTGGATCAAACAGAAGGATATTGGCATTCATTTTCTCTTGCATTAGTATTTCATTTCTCTTATCTGATGATGAGACGGATTGTAGATTGACAATGAATAGCTAGCATTCCATCCCTTTACCTGAATATATAATGGATTAATTCTGAGTATATTTATTCCACAAGGCCAAAAAAGGGTCCACAGTGCTTTATCTGATACTGTTTGTCTGCTACTCCATTATCACTGACTGTACAAAGATATGCAGTTAGAAGTACTTTTTCTCCTCTGAAAGAAGCTCAGTGTTTTACTCTTATGCAAGTTTCTTCAATTCAAATACTATCAGGTTTTGTTACTACTAGAAATGTTCAGCCTGGATGAACTTAATGGCCCTTGCATTCATGTATCAGAGAATCTCTTTCAGAAGGAACTACTGTGATTAAGAGGTACCTCTAGTACAGAGTGTTTAGTGAGGAAAGGAACAGCAATATTTTTCTGTTAGATGAAAATTACTGGTTTGACTTGTTGTTTGGGTTCTGTACGCCAGGCTAATGTAATAATGATCTCTGGCTAGCAGAGAAAATGATTTGTGTGTGTGTGTGTGTGTGTGTGTGTGTTAGCATAGCTGAAAAACGCAGTCATGCTTCACAGTCTTTTCTGTTAGTAATGAATTTTGGCCCTAAATTGGCTAGCTAAGATTGCTACAGTAATAATAGCCAGACAGTGTTATACCTGATGACATGGCTTGCATTATAAATAAAGAAAAGCTTGAACCAGTTGGTAATTATGCGGAAGTAGTCCTTTAAAGGATATTCTTTATTCTCTTTAAAACAACACATTATGCATAAAAGGGGTGGAAGTGAAAACTTGAATGGTTGGATCCAGACATAGTCATGCCTAGAGTAGACCCACTGAAATTATGGGACAGATAGGTATGACTGAGTTCAGTCCCACTGATTTTAATGGGTCTGCTCTAAACATGATTAAGTCTGGATCCGACTCATAGCTAATTGGCCACTGCTGAAATTGATCACTGTCCCCTAGCTAGGTACCACTTGGGAGACTAAAGTAAGTTCTCCTTGGAATGTTATAATTACTGATATAAAGTTAAATAAGATTTAAAGTTAAATAAAGTTTTACTTAAAACTCTTCTCAGCTTTGGTATGCCACTTAAATCTGTGGGGCATTTTCATCATGTAACTTTGAAAAGACAATTTAAGGTGTTTGGCGTGCACATACAGTGATAATTCCTACTTTTCAAGAGGTTCAGTGGAAATTACTGTTGTAGAGAATGTGGGAATCTAGATTAGGTAGGTAGTAGCTGGCACTGAAATCAGTTTTGGGATGAATGGACTTTGGAAGGTGGATCTTTTGGGTCAAGCAGTTGGGCACATTTGGGTCAAGTGTTACATAGGTAGAACCATGTTGAGGGAACGGAGTTTGGAAAATAATTGCTTTTTTCTTCTCTATCTGCTGTCCTTAAGTAGAGCTATCCTAACATAAGGATGAAACCAAACCCCCCATTTAATTCAGGGCTATCCCACTGAAGCAAAGGAAAAACTCTGGAAGAAGCGAGTTACAGAATGTACCAGTCTTTTCCATTGGATTCTTATAGTAGTCAACATGATTTTGACAAAATGAAGTGCTCTCCAACTTCCTGAAAATCTGCAAAGGTTTTGTCACTGACTTGGATTTGGATATCAAAATCTCTCAGTGTTTATCATGCAAACATATTTACATTAAAACAGTGATAAGCTAAGGAGCTTAGTGGCATTTTGATTACTTAGTTTCTGGTTTCAAGGCTGTCAACATGTGGAGATCCAGGGTTCATAATGATTTCCAGCGCTCATAATAAGTTCCCCAAATGACATAGTACAATTTTACTATTTATGAATCAGAGACTTACAATGTACTAGTTCTCATGCATAAATCAATGATTAGATAAATGGCTAGATGTTTCCTGGGGTCAGTAATGAAACGGAGATAAGTGAAATAAGGTGGTGCACAGGGGTGAACGGCTGCAAAATTCAACCCCACACTGCCTTTGTATTTTCATTTCACGGCTCTTAAATGTGTATGGGAATTACAGTGGCCTGAGCATAATTTCCAGTGTTCCATATGTCTACTTATGGAACACTTAACATGATAGAATTACATTGTCTTAGTTAACTACTGCCAAATACAGCAGTATTGATTAACCAGTAGGAGATGCTGTTTAAGTGTTTCAGCTGTCACCCTTTCATTGGAGTACATCAGTTGCACCACTGACTCATTTCCCACTAATCCATAGCAAGAGGGAAAGGGTTTATTCCTACACATTGACTCATTGACTCCCTTGAGCTTATGTACCAAGTCTTGTTTGCTTTTTGCTTTTAATATTTGTAGCATCATGCTGTTTTCTGCTTCTGAAAAATAATTTAGTTAAGGCACATATGTGTGTGAAACATGCCGAGAGTCAAAGGAATGGGAATGTGTTAAAAAAAAAAACACAACCACACACCAAACCCACATAAAATCATTGCTGTATTAATCATTGTATCTTGTTAATTTGTTTAATACAACATTATCAGAACCCTACATGTATTTTTTGGAGATTTTATAACTACTACATACATCTGAAATCACAAAGTCAGATTTATATGTAAACATTCCTGTGGCTGAATGCTGTACAAAATTTGACACACACACAAACACGCACGCGAGACAAACAACAACATTTTACAGAGTATTCCCTTTCCTAAGAGGAGTCCTTGTGTTCAGGGTTCCAGACAGTGATTCACACCAAGCAGAACATTCCACATTCTCTCCGTCCCCTGTTCCCATTTGTTCTGTGTTCTTTCCCAACTGACACTCAACATTGTGGAATGACTGAGCATGCTCATTGGACTGCTATTTGGGGAACTGCCCCCTAGGTTTATTTTTAAAATTGGTTTGTATGTCTACAAATTCCAGGTTTCTCCAAGCATTCTGATACTTCCATCTTGTTTTTCAGTGGCCCCATTTTGGCCCCATTCCTGTTGGCCAGTCACTACCTGAGTTTGCTGTTAGAGAGTCCATCCATCCATCCATCCATCCACATACACAGATCTAAAGTGCAAATACAAATGTTCTGAAGCATTCTTTTAATTGTGTGAAGGTGCTGAGTCCTTTTATCACTTCATTTCAAAGCACAAAACTAATGCTACCATGCTGGCCGTTACCTGCAGAAGTGGTTCAGGTTTTAATTCTTTGTTCTAACTTGTGCACTAACTCTGCCATTAATCATTTTGTTACTTAAGGGTTGCCAAGCCGTAACCCAGAGAAGAATGACCTCCCTGCTGAATTAAGGAGCAAGACAGCTGTGGCTTCTCTTACCTGTTCCCCTCAGTCCTTTCATGGGGCTAGTCCCTCTAGCCCCACATGCTGTAATGAGCAGGACTCCAAGGGTGTTACAAAGCGAGCAGGGTAGAGGGACAGATGAAAGGAGCGAGACTAAAAGAGGTGGGAAAAGACATGTCTGCTCCATCTCTCAATTCCTATTGAAAAGTGCCGTGCAACTGTTCAAGTTGCAGCATGGCAAGCCTATATGTTATTGCATTTCTCTGTGTTTTCAACACATCATATATGAATGGCACAAGTGAACACTGGGTTGTATCCAGTGTAGCACAAGCGCAAGGACACTCATGCAGGGGGAATCCCCAGTTGCACAAGATGCCTCAGCCTGATATTCCCTAATTTTCCTTCTCATCACAGCCCACACCCCAGGCATTTTCTGAGGGCCCCTTATGTTGTTGTTGTTGTTGTTGTTGTTGTTGTGGGAGATTTAAAATATAATCTGTGTGCTAACAGTTGCTTGGCATTTTATACACAGATCTTAGTAGAGCTCACTTCTTTAATTCTACTTGTTTATTTACTTATCAAGTAAAGCAAGTTTTACAGAGTATATATATTTTTCGCTACAGTCTATGTGTAGAGTATAAATGCATAGCAAGCATTAAATCTAGTAAAGTAAGTTGAGCTTCACTGCACCTCAGCAAAAGCGTTACATTGTTGCAAAAAAACAAAAAAACAAAAAACAAAACAAAAAACCCACAAAGCTTTTTATTTATTTATTTGTTATATTTATACCCCGCCTTTTTTCCTGCAAGGAACCCAATGCGGCTTACATAATCCTCCTCCTCCTCCTCCTCCTCTCCATGTTATCCTCACAACAACCCTGTGAGGTAGGTGAGACTGAGAGTCAGTGACTGGCCCAAAGTCACCCAGTGAGTCTCATGGCCGAGTGGGGACTAGAACCCGGATCTCCCGAGTCCCAGTCCAACACTCTCACCACTACGCCACTACGCCACACTGGCTCTCCAGTTATTTAAAATAACTTCTGCCTAAAGTCAATACGTCATCAAAACAACAAACATATAACTGCTGTTTCATTCTCTTCTCACAGATCAAATTCTCATGCATCTGAGAATAGACCCTGTGTGTGTAGACATAACAGACTAGTTCAAAAAGCCACACTATACCTTACATATATAAACAATATAGTAAAGCTTATAAGTGATACATATCACAACACCTTACCCGTGGGAAAGGATTTTGGGGTCATGTGGGGAGAAGGGGTGTGGAATTCCCCTTGCAAGCATTCTTTCATAGATTCATAGATCATAGAGTTGGAAGGAGCCTACAAGGCTATGGAGTCCAACCCCCTGCTCAATGCAGGAAACTAGAGGAGGGGTCTCCCATCCAAGTAATAAACAGACCTGACCCTGCTTAGCTTTCCACACTCAGACAAGCTGAGCCAGCGTTGTCTGCAGCACAAGTTCTTGTACTTGTGCTGCATTGGATACAACCTACTCTTGGGTGATATATATTACAATATTTCATGCCTGAATGTGCTATTAATTGGGAGATTCATCTCCTTTTTACCCACTTCCCACTTTCCCTTTTTCTTTTTGCAATGTTAATTTCTGGGGGGGGGGCATTGCCCTGCCACACCACTTCTGCCTATAGTTCCCCTTTAGCATGCTATATCTTATGAATTTAATTTATATCCTGCCTTTCCACCAAAAAATGGTGCTCATTTTTATGTGCATTGTACATAGATCTCTGCCATGGTACATGAACATGATTATTTAGATCCATGCCAGTCGGGCCTCAGGCCTGGACATGGGATGGAAACGGCCTTGGTCGCCTTGGTGGATGATATGAGGAGGGCTTTGGATAGGGGCGAATGCTCCTTTCTAGTCCTCCTCGATCTCTCGGCGGCTTTTGATACCGTTGACCACGGTATCCTCCTGGACCGCCTGGAGGGGTTGGGCTTGGGAGGCACTGTATTGCAGTGGTTCCAGTCCTTCCTCTCTGGAAGGTACCAGAGGGTAGTTCTCGGGGAGGAGGCTTTGGACCCTTGGCCGCTCACTTGTGGAGTGCCACAGGGTTCCATCCTCTCCCCGATGTTATTCAATATCTACTTCAAGCCACTGGGAGCTATCATCAGGAGGTTTGGGGTGCGATGTCATCAGTATGTGGATGACACGCAGCTCTACCTCTGTTTCAAGTCCTCACTGAGGTTGGCCGTTGAGACCCTGTCCAAGTGCCTGGAATCAGTGGCTGGCTGGCTGGGAAGGAACATGCTGAAACTGAACCCCGACAAGACCGAGGTACTTCTGGTGGGGGACAAGGGGAGGTTAGGGGATGTTGACCTGGTGCTGAATGGGGTACATCTACCCCTGAAGGACCAGGTCCGCAGCTTGGGGGTCATTCTAGCTGTCCATGGAGGCTCAAGTGTCTGCTGTGAGCCGGGTGGCGCTGTATCAACTCCATCTGATACGGCAGCTGCGCCCTTACCTTCCTAATCACCTGCTCCCATCAGTGGTTCATGCCTTGGTCTCCTCTCGCCTAGACTACTGTAATGCGCTCTACGTGGGGTTACCCTTGACAGTTTGGAAGCTACAGCTGGTACAGAACGCGGTGGCTCGCCTGGTTAAAGGCAGCCACCGGCGGGACCACATCACGCCAGTGCTCAAGGAGCTGCACTGGCTACCAGTTGCTTGCCGAGCCGAATTCAAGGTGTTGGTTTTGACCTTTAAAACCCTATACGGTTCCGGTCCAGTCTATCTCAAGGAGCGTCTCCAGCAACACCAAGTGGGCTGCTCAACAAGATCTGCCACAGACGGCCTTCTCCTTGTCCCTTCAGCCAGAGCCGCTAGACTGGTGGGGACGAGGAAGAGGGCCTTTTCTGTGGCGGCCTCTGTACTGTGGAACTCTCTCCCGAGTGACCTCCGCCATGCCCCCTCTCTGCTGAGCTTCCGCCGTTCATTAAAAACCTGGCTGTTCAGGCAGGAATATGGGGTGGGTTAAGATTTTTTTTAAAAAAAATTTATAATGTTTTAATTGTATTTTATCTTGTTTTTAGCCTATGTACTTCGCCCAGGGTGGCCGGTTGCCGGCCAGATGGGCGATTAATAAATGTAAATAATAATAATAATAATAATAATAATAATAATAATGAACAGCCAGGATTTAGTAATCTTCTCGTGTTTCCCTTTGGCATGTTCCAACTCAAAGGATACCTTCTGCCTATCAGACCCCCAAGATATTACATTAAGAGAACAGGATCTGGATGGGCAGCCCTAGGGAAATCACCATTAACCTTCCATAAGGCACTAAGGGTCAAAGTGCTGAAGATTTGCACAAAGCCTTTGAAATGCAATTAGACCAAAACATAGAATATTCTTGCAGGACATTAGGTGGTGGTGCTTCTTATCTGGAAGAGTGGTTTGAGCGTAAGTTAGTAGATGGCTTTTGAAGTCATCTGCTTCACTAAATCCGAGGTGCTCACTCATAACAGCAGATATTTATGTGCAATGCAACAAAGAGGATACATAGTATGCTAAAGGGAAACAGAGAGAAGTGGTATGTGTGGAAGGGGGAGGCGAAAGGTGGGAAATGAGAGAGGACAGGCTGCTCACGCTGGCTCAGCTTGTCTGAGCGTGGAAAGCTAAGCAGGGTCAGCCCTGGTTATTACTTGGATGGGAGACCCCCTCCTCTAGTTTCCTGCATTGAGCAGGGGGTTGGACTCGATAGCCTTGTACGCTCCTTCCAACTCTATGATCTATGAAAGCGGGAGTAAAAAGGAGAGGACATTTCTATTTTCCTCCCCACTTTCAACAGATAATACAGTCATGCCTTGGATTGAGAGCATAATTCGTTCCGGAAATGTGCTTGTAATCCAAAACACTCTTATATCAAAACGAAATCCCCCCCAAAAAAATTGTACAGAGATTTTTAATTTAAGCCGTACTACAGTACTTGTATTGCAAGACGTCGCTTGTATATCAAGTAAAAAAAATTTAAATAAATATTTAAAAATTTGCTTGTCTTGCAAAACGCTCTCAAACCAAGTTACTTGCAATCCAAGGTATTACTGTAATTTACCTCGCATTATCATGAGTATTGGTGATATTATTTCCGCTTGACTGCTCCCTATATTCCCACCCACTCCCTATATTTCTTTTCGGCTTCTTCATCTTGTACATCCACTAGATGCTGATTCTCAAGACCCTCTCTATCAGCTGCGTCATACACTTTTTTTTTTTTTTTTAAGGCATATATCTAGGATTTTGTAAAGTGTACATCTAAAAATGTAACATGTGAATGAGACACAGTTGTTTCAAATGTTTGTATGACACAGAGAGCCAGAACTGGCAGCAGCTCTGCACTGGCAGGCCCAAGTGTGTTGCTGTGTAATGCTGTGAAATGGCCTTGTTAAGTGCCCAGCTGTCTCATCTCTCCATCCCTGCTATGAAAGTCAACACCCAACCTTCCAGGAATAGTTCTGTAGTTCAAGGACCAGGAAGATCAGTCTAGCAGGGGAGCTGTCCAGCAGAGAGCACAGTCAGAACGGTGTTGCTTCAGCGAGGACTAGACTGCAGCAACTGACCAGCTTTATAGGGAGATGCTAATGCCCCACCCTTTCTTGGCTTGTTAGTAAGGCCCCAATCCAGAGCATGCTTTCTCCTCATGAGTAGGGCTCAAAGATAGCTGATGTGCTGCCAGACGAGCACTGCGTCTCTGGCTCTGAGCTTCTGTCCGGACCTGCTGTGGTCTTTGCTCCCGGGGTAAAACCTTGTGGGCCTGAAGCAGGGGAATGGGACCAGACCAGGTGCTTAGGTTTCTTCAGTGCCACAGCCACCTTGAGTGGGGCATTGCTTGTGGTGGTGGTCTTGGAAAGGCTATTGGCATTGTTTGACTTCTCCTGACTCTCGCGAGCACTGGGACCGGCAACAGGATCCTCCTCCTCTTCCCAGGTCTCCTCAGGTTCCAGGGCTGTCCTGGCAGGAAGGTGGTGGGACATGGCACCTGCACTACGGAAAGCTGTCCTCACTTTAATGTATAAATATCAATTCAGCATCTTCTACTGTTATTTCATTTTCCGTGGGCTGTGTTGCAGTTTTAGAGGTGTAGCATCACAGCTTCCAACCCGGTGTGAAATAGACATCTTACGTAAATGTGAGATGTTGGCATGGAGAATAAAGAATGGCACTGAATGTTGCTGACATGATTTCTTCCCCACAATCTTCTTCAGGCACATGAAGAAGATGTGCCTGCAGGCAAATATGTTTTTATTCAAGCAGCTGTTTGGTATGTCTGCTAGACTGGGTGCTATTTCTATTCAGTGATTGTTGCGTTTTTTAATTGTGCTTTAAAATGTATTTGCTTTCTCATTGTTTCAGTCAACTTTTTATTTATCCATGAGTGTAAGCCTCCTTGAGTATCATTTTCTTGATAGAAAGGTGGGGCACAAATCAAATCAATCAATCAAGGTTTTACATTTACATACATCAGCAAGAGAAGCGTTTTGATGTGTGTGGACCTCTGGTTAGCTTTGTCAATGTTGATCTATTTTAGAACTTAAGGATCACATTTCAACTTCAACATGGTTCTAATTTTTGCAGCTTGGCCCATTTGAGCACCACATCTCAGTGGGATACCCCAACTTCTCTTCAGGTCTTCTGGCTGGAAACCCTAATTCTCCCAATGCAACTCTCACGTGTGTGTGTGTGTGTGTGAGAGAGAGAGAGAGAGAGAGAGAGAGAGAGAGAAGGAGAGGGAGAGGGAGAGGGAGAGGGAGAGGGAGAGGGAGAGGGAGAGAGAGAGTGATTGACTATTCAACTATCCGAATATCTATGATTTTCAGCCACAGGTATTTATTTGTTTGTTTTATACCATTCCTTTCTGCCCGAAAATGGTGCTCCTCGGGGATACAACTGAAAATGGTTTCCCATAGGAAGTGATCCCCATCCTGGTGCAAACAAGTGTAACTAGATAGGTGCCACTATTGGGAGACCTCCACCATTGCACTATGAGCATATACAATCCATTCCATATTCCTGCCTGCTGCAGGTTTGGCATGAAAACTCACAACATAATGTCAGAATCTCACTTGCCAACAGCAGCTTGTTTTTGGTGGCACCCCCATGGTGACTCTAATGTGTAGTCTAGAACTACTGTCCAGGTCCTCCTCTCTCCCCTGGCTGCCACCTGCCTTCCTCTCAATGCCTCACTCTCAGGGGTCTCTGGTTGAGTTGACCCTGGAGATTGCCTGTGCTGCTGTGGCATAGGCAGTCTCCAGAATCACCTCACTGCCAATGCCTTGCTTGGGGAAGGACCCCTCAGAGCAAGATATTTGGGCCAGGCAGGCTTTCTGGAGAGTTGCACCAGCTACCATTGGCCACAGTAGGAAGCAACCAGCTGGGCTTCCCAAGAGCCCTCCCACATGATGCCTAGTTCTGAGGACGCACCCCTCAGAACAAGGCATTTGCTGCTGCAGGAGAGAGGCTGGTGCAACTTCTTGGTGTGCCAGGTGGGCTGATGCCTTGTCCTGATGACCTGTCAGAATGAAACAAAGTCCTGTTGCTCTGGAGAGTCATGCCAGCCTCCCTCTTCTTCCACCATTTGCTACAGTAGGAGAGTGGCCACCCATCCTATGCCTTACTCTGAGAAATATTTAATTCCTTCAACATCTGACTAGTGGTGTGCTGGAAGATAAGAGGCAAGAAGAGGCTGAATGGGGGCTGAGGGGGAGGGCTCATGTCCTTCTGGCAAAGGATGAAAGGTGACAGTGGAGGCAGGGGATGGCCTGTGTCAGCAACATGCAGGTGCATGGCTGCTGGTTGGTTAGGGACACCAAGCCTGGGCATGGGTACCATGTCAGTATAGGACACGTCTAGCCAGTCAGCATCCACACACTTCCACAGTACTGACTCCAGCTACCCCCTGCCTCCACTGCTGCCTTAGATCTCCTGCCAGTAGGGAAACTGTGTACCCTTTCTCTTCAGTCAATGTTCAGTCACAGTGACTTTCTCCTGCCTCATATTTCCCAGTGCACTCTGCTTCTCTTTAATTCTGTGCACGCTTATCCCCCCCCCAGACTACAGGAGGCAATGCTGGTGGCTAGCAATTTTTGGCACCTCTAAATCAGTGTCTTACACAATTGGCCAGGAGTGGACCTTCTGCACCATCTTAAAGGTGGAGTTGGGAAGAGTAGGGAGTGATGGATTCATTACTGCTTTGGGGTCTGAACCACTGTTGGTCAGATTATCCAACGAACTTTAGCAAACTGGTAAACGATTTTTTTCACACAGATGAGTATTGGATCCTGTTTCCACATCAAAACATAAGTCTATGTTGTGATATAAATTCAAAGCTACTTTCCTAATCCATAATCTCTCTAAAAAGAGATATGTTTATGTGAACCTCTCTCTTATTTTATTTTTTTTCAGTACTGTATTCCATTCCATATACTTTTAAAAATCCACCTCAAACAATCCACATGGACTGAATTGTCAGGTACATCTTCTCCAGGGCATCTGGCATTTTTTTCTATTGCTCATTTTACCGTGTTATCCTTTGTTTGTGTTGATCAAGCCTGCCTCATTTAAAACCTCTCCATCTTCTGGAGAAGTCAAGGAAGTTTGTAGTCTTTCATTTTTCACTGGTAACTCCTTACGCATTTCAACAACATAATATCTCTTTTCCATAGCAATATCATTTTCCTTTGGGCCTGGAGCATAAGAAAATGGCTGCTTTGTTTTCACATCTGATGGAATAGACTTGGTTGTGAAGAAATCAATTTTTCTACTTCTGTTCTTGCCTTTTGGCATTTGGATCCTTGCATCCCCTTCCTAACAAGTACACTATTCTGAAAGCAAAGGGAGTCCCCTCTCCTGTATTAATAATGTCTGAGAGAGCGAGCGAGAGAGAGAGAGAAGGTGTAAGGAGGACCATGCATGTTCTTTTGACAAGTGGAGGGTAATAAACTATAATTTCCAGTACAGACAAGCATGGCATTGGTAGGAGAGTTGTGTATTTTGCCATTTTTTTAAATCTCAGCATGGCAGCACTAGCGATAGGTGATCCCATTTTCCCTATTTCTATTTTCCCAGGCCCAAGCAATAGATTTCTGTGGGAAAATCCACTGGTGATTTGAAATTCTTTCAGACTTGTCCATGTAGAACAACAATTACAACAACAACAACAACAAACCTCACATCATTCACTGCATTTTCTGTTATTCAGTTCAATATGTGTATGTGGTTTCAGTCAGGGCCGGTGCTACCACTAGGCGAACTAGGCGGCTGCCTAGGACACATGGCTAAAGGGGGTGCAGAAACGCCCCGCTCCTGGACACACACACACCGCAGGGATCGCTCACCGCCCCTTTAATTTTCTGCACCAAACAGCTGATCTTCACCCAGCTGTTTGGCGGGACAGCCGATTGCCCGGAGTGGCGGCGGCACAGCCAATAATCATATCTTGACTTGTAGGGGGCGCTTTCCTTCCTTCCCTCCCCGCCTCCATGCCGGCACTGGCCGGATCTGGCGCGGCAGGCAGCCACCGGGGAAGCTCCCGAGGTGGCGGTGGCGGTCGAGAGGCTGTTGGGCCGCCTCGTCGCCCTTTGAACTTCACCGGCGGAGGAGACCCGGCACGGTAGCGGCTGGCTCAGTTCCGCTGCTCCCCTGGGCGGTGATGGCTGCGGAGGAGGCGCGCCAGGTACGAGGCGCCTTGCGTGGCGGCGTGCGAGGGTGGGAGCCGGTGAGCGGCTGCGCTGCTGCTGCTTCACGAGCCGCACCCACCCTCTCCCCCTCCCAGGCCCAGGCAGACGTGGACGGGGTGGGGCGGGCAGCCGCGGTGGAGTAGTGGGAGCGCACGGGCTCCAGGGATCATGCCTCCTCGCCCATGGCTGCTGCTCCCCGGGGCAGCGATGGCCGCGGAGGAGGCGTGCCAAGTACGAGGCGCCTTGTGTGGTGGCGGGCGAGGGCAGGAGCCGGTGAGCGGCTGTGCTGATGCTGCTGCACGAGCCGCCCCCGCCCTCTCCCCCTCCCGGGCCCAGGCAGACGTGCGCGGGTGGACAGGGTGGGGCGGGCAGCTGCGGTGGAGTAGCGGGAGCACACGGGCTCCAGGGATCGTGCCCCCTCGCCTGCCCCAAGCCTCCAGGGTAGTCGCCTGGTGGACAGAGGGAGGTCTGGGTGGCTCTTCCGGGTGGGCATGCAGGGATGGAGCTGGCAACCATTTCAATTGAATCTCAGCATCTTCTTTAGACATTAAAGAAATGGTTTGCCAGTTTGGTTTGCCAGTTTGCCAAGAAAAAGGAAAATGAAGTTTTAAACATTAAATGTAGTTTCTGTCACATTTCACCAGGAATTTTTCTATATAGCAAATTGGTACTACATCAACATGTATTTTATGTATGTTTGTCAATGTTTATGATAATAATTTTTTTAGGTTTTGCCAGTTGACTTTTATTTCATAATGGGCATAGGGCTGGAGGGAGGGAGGGCTCAAGTGGGAAGGGGGGGTGCGCTAAATATCTGATCTTGCCTAGGGCACCAAACTGTCTTGCACCGACCCTGGTTTCAGTTGTGGTCACACTGGAGAATTTTTTTCCCTAGTTTTAAAATTGAACATGTATTTAGTCGTTCTTGAGCTATCTCACTCCAGATTACCATTTGTTATGGAAAAACTGTGTTTGCCCTTAGCAAAAGTATTCTTTGCAGGATGCGCACAATAGAGGCTGGTACTTCCTGAGAACATGACCATGACTAATTCCTAAATCTTAGAGTATGTGGTATATATCAGGAAATATATATATTTCCTGAGACAACTATTTCATCCTCTGTTCCACCATTCCTGCAACAGCTCTTAAGGAAAATCCATCCTCAGTATCTGTTTATCCAAAAAGCATATGGGTGGGCAGATGACTAGTTATTTCATTTCATTTCATTTATTACATTTCTACCACCCAGTAGCCAAAGCTCTCTGGGTGGTTTACCAAATTAAAAACCTTAAAAATACAATATTGTACATGATTTTAAAACCATTGGCGTACAAACATATAAGCAGAAAATAGACACACCCACCCCTAAATAATTCAACAATAAGAAATCTCAGGATTTAAATAAAAAACCTTATCATGTGCTGCCAAATGCCTGAGAGTAGAGGAAGGTCTTAACATGGCACTGAAAAGATAACAATGTTGGTGCCAGGTGGGCCCATTGGGGAGATTGTTCCAAAATCAGGGGGGCACTACTGAGAAGGACCTCTCCCTTGTTGCCACCTTCCAATCTTCCCTTGGAGGAGGCACCTGGAGGATGACCTTAGATGTTGAGCATAGTATACTGGCAGGTTCATGCTGGAAGAGGCACTCCATCAGGTAGTTATTTCAAGTTTACAATTACTAACCCATGAGATACTTCCTGTATTACAAAATGCCTCAGCCAAATGGCCTGGAACAGGTAAATATTTGACTCAACTCATGTAGAGCTCACCCTGGAGCCATCACTGTTTGCCACGATAGATACCCTCTTCCTACCCACAAAAAGTAGCTGGCTGTACCTGAAGTGATGTAGAGGCTACACATGAGAGCTTCCTGTGAGCCCTGTATTACACCCTGGCACATGGACTGCTGAAATGCTAGTGTTCCAGGCACAAGAAGCCCTAGGATATATAGTTTCCAAGACCCCTGACATCCATACTAAGTACTCAGGTGCCCTGGAAAACTACATGTTCCAGGATTCCTGGTGCTGGGAGTGTTGCCACTTCATTAAGTCTTGGGGCCAGGGAGTAATTTTGACTGGACAGTGACACCAACAGATAAGTTTTAAAGGAAGGGAAGAGTAGGGACAGATGAATTTGTCAGTTTCACTTTCTCCAACATTCATTTCCCCCACCCAAATTTCAAGCTTATTCCATCCCGTTTATAAAGAAATGTGCAAACTTTGGTAAGTTCCTATTAAAAAAACGAACCGAACAAAATTCTCACCCATCTATACCAGCCAAATTCAATAGGCATGGATGAGAAGCCTGTCAGGAAAAAGGTGGGAAGCCTAATTCAGTGCCACAAACATGGCTGATTACACAGGGATACAAATCAGACTTTTAAGAGCTAAGTAAGAAAAGCCCCCTGCCTGGATGATAGACAAATATGTCAGTCTTGCTTTCTCCCACATTTCAATTCTTTAAATCTCAAGTGCTTTCCATCCTGTTTATGAAGAAATTTGTGAATTTTGATAAGTTCTTATAAAAAAACACAAACCAAATGAAATTCTCAAACATCCCTAGCACTGGGGCAGAGCTCAGGGGCTTTCAGTGGGCTTAGGGTGGTGTTTGGGCTGCAGTGGTGTCCGGACATTAGATGGACTTGGAAAAAAGTATCAGTTTGTTTCTCCTATTTCCAAACAAATCTGAAAATAACTAATATTAGCCAAATCGAGATGATGGTGGTGGTGATGGTAGTAGCAGTGGTTCATCCATCAGTAAAGATGATAGTGATCTGCTTTCATCATGTGCCCTCATGGAATAAGCTGAAGTATAGTGCAGGAATTCCCACATGCTTTTTTTCCTGACCTCTATTCTGCATTTCCCCCCCCAGATGTCTAGGATCTTGTATTCAATGAAAAGATGAAAAACCAGGTTATTTGGATGTAAAGTTTTTTTGGGGGTGGGTTATTTATTTATTTTGCTTTGAATTTGTTGGCATTTTGATATCCAAGGCAAGTGACAATATTTGACACTGCTTTCAAGTTACTGGTCCTAGCACTCAACTAAGTTGAGACTGGCTGCTTTAAATGTCAGTTTTGACTTGCCGAGGTCTATAGTTGGCCTCAGTGGTCTTTACTTAGCTTATCCCTATGGGGAACACACCATGGCATTATTGACAACTGAGCTCTCGTCCTGGCAGTATTAGGATGACAGTGGTTTGCCATTTCTATTCTATTTCTGGTAGTCGTTCTAATCAGACGGTGTATGTGAGCTCAATGTGAAAGGCTGAATGAGACGAAGCAGCTGCTGCACTGACACTAGAGGTAAGGACACAATCAGAGGGTAAAAGCTTGATAAAAGAAGCTATAAATTGCAACCTCTCCACAGCTTTACCTTTGGAAAGCCTGCTGTAGAGATTCTGACGGTTCCAGAAGAATATTCCCAGAACTCCTGGTCAGAGCAGATTTGGGAATAGGAATGAATCTACAAGCCCTGAGACTGTCCTGAATGCTGGATGCTGTGGTTTCCATGGCAACCGAAACTGATGGCAGCTAGGAGGGGTAGCTAACAAAAGCTCCTACTGGACTGCTGGATGCTAATTTGAATATATATATATATATATATATATACACACACACACACACACACACACACACACACGCACGCACGCACACATATATTTCAATTTAGCATCCAGCTAAGGTATCTTGCCTTGTTTATCATCATTCAATCTCCTTTCCATGGAAAGGAATAAAAGGCAGTGGGTTGCAGTTGCCAGCAGCAATGGATGAAAACAACCTCTTCCCACTCTGATATGCTGGCTGTCAGGTAAGGGCCAGAAGTGCTTCAGTTTTCTAAAACTCTGAGCAGGTTTATCAGGTGTGTGATTTGTAACAGTCAGAGGCACCATGCTGGAGGCTTTGCCTCATCTTCAAGTAAGTGCAGAATGCCGCTTTAGCAGATGCAACGCAAACTCTGCTGCCTCTGTGGAAGAGGTTGCAGATGAGGCCAGGCTGCCCAGCTGCCCCATATGCTGAGCTATGCTCACTTAAGTCCTGATGTGACTTGAATGCTGGAAACTGGGTTGAGGATCATATGGCCTTTAATAAAAAAATAAATAAATAAATAAATAAATTATTTAATGCCCCACCTTTCTACCAGGAAATGGTGCTCAAGGTTGCTAAACAACAATAAAACCCAACATTTAAAATTAAAAAAAACAAAACAAAATTAAAACAACCATAAAACAAATAAATTAAAAACAGAATTTAAGAGCAAAACAGTAAAAGACTGGCGTGCACGCCAAAGGCCTGCTTGAATAAAAGTACCTTTGCCTGCTGGCAGAAGGACCGCAGAAAGGGAACCAACCTACCCTCCCTTGGCAGGGAGTTCCAAAGTTGGGGAGCAGCCGCTGAGAAGGCCCTCTCTTGCATCCCCGCTAAATGTGCCTCTGATGGCGGTTGTACTGAGATACCTTAGTGTTTCATTTTCTTCACTTTATACCCACAAGATGACTAAATATAGATGATTAATCTCTCATTAATTAAATTGTTATTTTACACAAATTCTGGAAAAGCTTCTGCATTCACAAGAATTGCTCTGCTTTGGGGCGGCCATTGTGAATGGTGTTTTCCATACATCTGCTTTTCATCAAGCATGCATAGCGGATACCAGCAAGAGGTCATTTTGGGCTGTGTATTGATTTGATGGTATGACATAGGAGATCTCTTAGGTATGCAGGGCCCAACATTTTGAATTGTGCCCATAAGACTAAAGAAACTGGGCGCACACCCAGATGAATCATAATTTAGGAGCCGCCAAAAGACTTGGAATCCGAATACCCATGGGAAGTCACGTACCTTCAGTGTTAGACGTTCTGATCCAGCACACTGGGTTATATCCAATGTTAGTCTAACTTAAGTTGCATTCATTTCAATGAGTATTTCTGCTTATGAGGGAGGGGTTAGTATTGCTTTATTAGAAGGCAGCACAGAACCTCAAGGCTGAAGAGCACATTCCAGAGAAATAGCAATGGAAGATGAACATTGTGAGTGTGTCTGTACCACAAAGTAGAGAAAGGGGAGGCTGGAGTGGCTGCAGAACGTATTACTTTTCACAGGATCTAGGCCAGTGATGGCAAACCTTTTTGAGCCCAAGTGCCCAAACTGCAACACAAAACCAACTTATTTATTTCAAAGTGCCAACACTGCAATTAAACCTGAATACCGAGGTTTTAGTTTTAGAAAAACAACCCATACAGTTGTCCGACCTAATTAACATCTTTTGTCTTTAAAGAAAAACACAATAACAGAGCTTTCAATTATACAAACAGGTTTTTTGTTGGAAAAAAAATCAACTCAAAAAATTATTATAGTACTACATTGTGCACATAGCCTGAAGGGAATTTATACAAACTTTTAAAATAATTAGGCACATGTATTTTTGGATAAGGGATTCTCAACTTGTAATATGATTATATGCCAGACTGAAATTGTATGGGGCAAGCTTTACCCCGGGTCCTTTCCCTGTTTCTACAGGTGTCGGATTAGTAAAAGTAAAAGTCAACCTGTACTAGGATGAGCAAGATAAACAAGAAAACTAAATGTGCTTAACACATTTTAAACACTTTATGTCTTGGACTGCAAACACTGCATTAGGTAAAAGTTTGCATTGGGCATGCTTTTTCACAATTAATGTGATTTTTGCTATTGCATGCATGCTGATTTGTCAAACCTTGGCTCATACTCCGTTAGTTTGAGAGCAACACATGCAGCACTCAGGTCAACTGTTAGGGCTTTACATCCAAGCCATGCTCTGTGCATCATTCTTCAAAATCTTTTAAATGTGATAACAACGTAGAAAAGAATTCTGTAACAGGAATTCTAGAATAAAATCATTCTGTTCCACACTGTGAGAAAGAACAAGATCATTAGTGTTTTGCAGAAGGGGATGGTCTTTTCGCGATCTGGTGATCAATGGCTCGAGTGCCCACAGAGAGGTCCCTGCGTGCCAGCTGTGGCACCCATGCCATAGGTTCGCCATCACTGATCTAGGCCTATTTTGGAAGCATATGAGAGATGGTGCAGTGTGGCATGGGACATCTGTGGGTCATGCTAGCCAACCTCCCATGCTTTGAAGTCTCCAGTGCACTGAAAAGACAGCCATGACACCTAGGATGGCCATGTGTCCTCTTTTAAAGTCCTCCATTTGTTTGAAGGGCTACCTTCAAAAGGACTGTCCTTTCAAAAATAATGTAGCATTTTCTCCCCTCAAAAGTTGGAAGGGATTTTTGGTGTCCCTTTCACAGACCCCTCTCCCTCAACCAGGAGTCGTAGTTATCAGAGCTCAAGGTGGAAATTATATTTTCTAATCTGGAACACTTTCACTCTAATCATGTGTAGGGGTTCGACAATCCTTTTTTTTTTTAATATATATTTTTTCTTTTTAATTTTTACCAAACAAATTAATTACAAATAATAACAAATAATAACAAAATAATGACAAATACAACATTAACATTGTGCACCCCCCACCCTCTTGGGACCAAGTTATATTTCCCGAAAGATATCAGATATTATTCTGTATTCCAGAAATGTAACAAATCTTGACAAGGTTCATTCCCCTTCCCCCTCACCAACACATAATCCAGAAATTTACCCCAAATGCTCAAAAAAGTGTTTTTCTCCGATTGTCCTTTTTGGCATTTGATATTGCAGGTTAATTTATTGTTTAGCATGATATCCCATACCTCTTTATACCACTCGGTAATTGAAAAGACATGTTGAACTTTCCATTTCCTAGCTATCATTAATGTAGCGGCTGTTAACAAATTCACAATCAATTATTTAGTATTTTTTAAACAAACTACTTTTTCTGTTATTGTTAACAATGCTAATTTTGGGCAGACCTCTAGTTCCATTCCAATTATTTCCGATATTTCTGCAAACACTTTCTGCCGGAATTCCAGAACATTTTTACAGCTCCACCATATGTGGGCATGTGTACCTTTTTCTTTATACCCTCTCCAGCACAATGTGGAATCGTTATTATCTATACGATTTAATCTTACTGGAGTTGGATACCATCTCCATACCACTTTATAAAAATTCTCTTTTATCCTAGTTGACATAACTCTTACAATACATCTGTCTCAAATATTTTTCCAGCTTTGTTTTGATATTTCCTCATCAAATTCATTATCCCATAACAATTTAAGAGAATCTTTATTGTCTTCTTTTTGTAACATTATATATAAAACCATTGTTGTACCACTTGTTGCAACATTACCGTCTATAGCTTCTCTAGTCAAAACTATCTTTTCAAAATTGGTTAATTCTCTTTCACTATCAAGTCTTGTCCTGGGTTCGACAAGGTGGCCGGGTGACCGGCAAGATGGGCGATTAACAAATATAACAAACAAACAAACAAACAAACAATCCTGCTCACCTATCTAGCCACAAGAAGAGGCCAGCCTCGCTCTGGAGTGTGAGATGAACCTGAGGCTTCCTACCAACACTGGAACTATCGACAGGGAGGGTTGAGCCATACCCCCCTCACCAGCCCCAAACATGAGTGGAAGCCTGCTGTTTGTTTATCAGCATCGCTTTTAATTTGTATGCCGCTTTTCCACACAATGTTCCCAAAGCGGCTCACAACATAACAGCAGTAATACAAAAACAAGAATGCATATCAATACATCAATTGCAATTCATTTCACTAAAGCTAGCACAACATTTATTAAAATTAATTACAAAAGAGGCAACATCAACCATTAAGACACAATATCAATTTGTATTCATCATTAGTGCATAAGCCTAATGTACCAATTCTTTCTGAATGAGGCATTTTACAAATACACAACCAATAACCACTCCCTCCCACCCCAAAGTGCCAGATGCAGGAAATAGCAGCCAGGTTTCTTACAGCCTGCAGACACTGATCTCTCCCGTGCCCCAATCTAGGGCTCAAGCAGAGATGGAGGAAGGGGGTGAAAGCAAAGTGCCAAAATGAACTTCTGCTTCTCCGCTATGGCTCTCTGAACTGAACAGGGACATTTTGGGAGCATTGGCTTGTTTCTATACCTACTGGGAAGCTGGAGCTCACATAGCCTGGCAGAAGCAGATAAAGCTCATACGCCTCTGCCAGGAGAAGAACATAGGAGGTTTATCTCTGTGCAGGGCTGGCCCTACCATTAGCCAGGGTGAAGTGTCTGTCTGCCTCAGTTGGCAGATCCTAGGGGGTGTGGAAAACTGTATGTGCACCCCACAGCCTGCCCAGAGTAAGATTTGATTGCCAGCCTGGTTGGCTTCTGTACATGGAACAGGAGCAGGGTGCCAGCTTTTCCTTTTCCTTGGCCAGCAAAATGACTTTGGCCAGCCCTGTCTCTATGACTGCCGGGGTTGGAGCACCAACCACATGACAGGCACACAGAGTTGTATAGGCTGAAAGAGCAGACTTCTTGATGTCTTCCAGTGCTCCAACCCTGGCAATGACAACATATTCTAGGGCTTGGTTTAAATTAAGTTATGAACATAATTTATTTATTTATTATTTATATTTATTTATCGCCCATCTGGCCGGCAACCGGCCACCCTGGGCGATGTACATAGAATAAAGACAATAAAATACATTTAAAACAGTATAAAAAATTTAAAATCTTAACCCACCCCATATTCCCAGCTGAACAGCCAGGTTTTTAATGAGCGGTGGAAGCTCAGCAGAGAGGGGGCATGGCGGAGGTCACTCGGGAGAGAGTTCCACAGTATGGGGGCCGCCACAGAAAAGGCCCTCTTCCTCGTCCCCACCAATCTAGCTGCTCTGGCTGAAGGGACAAGGAGAAGGCCGTCTGTGGCAGATCTTGTTGAGTGGCCCACTTGGTGTTGCTGGAGAGGCTCCTTGAGATAGACTGGACCGGAGCCGTATAGGGTTTTAAAGGTCAAAACCAACACCTTGAATTCGGCTCAGCAAGCAAATGGTAGCCAGTGCAACTCCTTCAGCACTGGCGTGATGTGGTCCCGCTGGCGGCTGCCTTTAACCAGGCGAGCTGCCGTGTTCTGTACCAGCTGTAGCTTCCGAACTGTCTTCAAGAGTAACCCCACAGTAGAGCACATTACGGTAGTCTAGGCAAGAGGAGACCAAGGCATGAACCACTGATGGGAGCAGGTGATTAGGAAGGTAGGGGCGCAGCTGCCGTATCAGATGGAGTTGATACAGCGCCACCCGGCTCACAGCAGACACTTGAGCCTCCATGGACAGCTAGAATGACCCCCAAGCTGCGGACCTGGTCCTTCAGGAGTAGATGTACCCCATTCAGCACCAGGTCAACATCCCCTAACCTCCCCTTGTCCCCCACCAGAAGTACCTCGGTCTTGTCGGGGTTCAGTTTCAGCATGTTCCTTCCCATCCAGCCAGCCACTGACTCCAGGCACTTGGACAGGGTCTCAACGGCCAACCTCGGTGAGGACTTGAAACAGAGGTAGAGCTGCATGTCATCCGCATACTGATGACATCGCACCCCAAACCTCCTGATGATAGCTCCCAGCATAGGGAGAAAACTCCCCAGAATTTATACTTTTAAAAAAATGAGTGTAGGTGGTGAAAAAAGATGTTTCCAAAAATTGTGTGAACCTGTGTTGAGATACGGGATTAAAAAGATGTGTGGAAAGGAGACAGAAGGGAATTTGAAATATGTTTGCAGAAATAGGTTAAGCAGAGTGTGAGTATGGTGAGAAGAAGCAAAGTATCAGTTTTTTGGGTAATTCTTACAAAGAAATGTAATTTCTCCTTCATGAAATTATTGCACCAATTATTGTACCAATTATATTGCATAGGCAGCAGGAAAATTTTACTTCTACTGTAAATCCCATTCTTACCTTGGCTATGAATTCAAGTCAAACTTCCTTGTATGAAAAGTTTTGATAGATGGCCGGCCAGATGGGCGATTAATAAATGTAAGAAATGAATAAATAGAAAATCTTAATGATAGGATGTTAAAATTGTACTTATGAATATTGATGCAACTGGTTTTCCTGTGGCCAACTCATTTTTGTAGCTACTATGGAGTGGACTGCCTTGCTTACCTGCATCCAGATACTTTGGGGAGGGCTGTAATGGAACAGCACATGTTTTATGTGCAGAAGATCCGAGGTTCAAACCCTGGCATCTCCAGGTAAACCAGGTCAAGACCCCTCTCTGGAAATCCTGGACAGCTGCTGCCAGTCAATAGTGACTAGTGATGTGCCAATTTTTGCAACCTCTTTGTTTCTCTGTGAAAGAGGCAGTTGTTTTTCTGCCACTTTTGCAGGGATGTTGAGAATTTCAAAGAAATTTCTCAGGGTGCAGGGCTTCAGTGCTTACCTTACTGTAAGAAGGTGGCTTTTATCCTGATGCAGCATCTCTGGCTGCTTGAGCTTTCTGAAACCCCCCTAGAAGACTTAACCAGGACTTCCTTCCTAGGGCCTTTCCAGTGTTGCTGAGTGCCTGAAAGCCGAGTGAGGTATTTTTGATTTTGGGTTGTTGTTGGAAGAAGGAGAAGGAGAAGATATTTCTCACAGCTTTCAGGCAGTTTTCCTGGGGGGGGGGGGTTCCCCAGGAATGCGCATCTCACCAGTACTCCCCACTTTGTTCTGTGTGGCTTACTCCAAAGTAAGCATTCATAGGATTGCAGCTACTATCTTCTTTTTTTCATTTCACACATGAAGGCAACAGAAATTCTTAACTTGTACTCATTTCAAGTCACTGTCAGGCAATTTTCCTTACAAAGAGGGTCTAGAAAAGAGAGGCACCCTGTAAAATATTGCTCATCGGACATTAAAGTTAAATGAATGGCACATGGCACTGGCATTAATTACACAGCATTTAACTGCAAACTGCCAGGAGGTGAAGCTATGAACATAACTCAATGGACATCAATTCTGCTTGCTGTAGGGGTGTCCTTCAGTTGGCAAATGGTGTTTGCAGTGGCAAGAGGGAGCTACTCTGTGTGAAGTTTGACCCAGAGTTTATGTATGGACTGTTTTAGGGGCACAGAGGACTACATGCACAGCTCTCATTTGGCCGATACTGACAGGTCCACCTTCTAATCCTAGGGCACATCTAATCTCACTGAGCTTAGGGGAAGGGCAAGGCTTCACTATGAAAAAAACTTTACACCAGTTTTCAGTGATCGTAACTCCCTAGCCCCTGCACATATCCTTCTGGAGACACTTCTGCGAGGTGCGCCATTTTTATACAACTTAGCCAAAAAAACCACAGAGGGATGGATGGGGAAGCTCATCCCCAAATTTGAGGATGGGGCTTCCACATAAACCTCTGCAGCTATCCTTCTGAAGTACTGCAGTTTTCTTATTTAGGGCCGCCTCTATGCTGTCTGTCATTTTCAGAAAAATGATCCACAAGGAACATGGGGGGATAAGTAAAGGCTGCTCTTGCACAAAAATTGTGCATCTATTCATCTGAAACTACATTTACACTTCACTGTGGCCCATGTACTGATACAATTCCAGCACAAGCATGTGAATGGGCTTCCTTTGTGGTGTGCTAACACCTCCCCAGCCAGGCCTAAATAATTTTTGCTCATGGGTATTTCCACCTGGTGTCTGTGCAATTCTGCACAATTCCTGGGCAGCCCAATGTTTGTGTTGAACAGCAGCAGCTGTTACTGTGGTGTCAATGTTTATCTACTGCTTGGTGGCCATTTCGGATTCTTTTCCTTATCCACCAAGGTGACTTTCTTGTTGAGAAATATTCATATCAGAGTACAGTAATACCTTGCAAGCATAATTCGTTCCGGAACCGTGCTTGTAATCCAAAACACTCTTATATCAAAGCAAGTCTCTGGCGGGCGTGAGCAGGGCCGATTTTGGCGAGCTGATAGGGATGTATGAAAAATTAATTCCATTTCGTTTTTCATCAGGTTTTACTCAGTTCTCACCTTCTGGACTGAACATGGACTCAGATGCAATCCGTGGTCAAAGTCTGTACATTTCTGAGCATGCAATGTGATTAGCAGATTTGCGTTTGACAGCGTGCATACATTTGAAAAATGTGCATGGGAAACTGCGCACATTTGGAAAATGCTATGCTCACAAATACACGTTAATCAATGGGAGAAGAATTTCAAAGATGCACACAATTGATACATACATTTGGGTAAATGTGCATGAAAATATGCATGGATTTTCATGCGAAAAGGAAAAAAACGAAGCTCACGATCTGATACGGACTTGAATTGGAACAAGCTTTGAGATGGAATTCAGAGAACTTTGGTGAGCTCAAGCTTTGCTGGTTTGCACATTCCCAGGCACTGTTCCTTCCATCCTTCACTGTTGCCGTCTTTGGCATCACATCTGAAATGGGAATCCTCCTGTGGTCGTGGAGGCTCCTTGTGTAATTTAGGACACTGCCTAATCATGGCTCTATTGTGCAGGAAACTCTGAGTACAGGAGGCTCCCCATTTCAGACGTGATGCTGAACACAGCGACAGCAGGGGTGGAAATAGTGGCATGGCTTTGGAGTTGGGGCCAAATGTGTTTGTGTGGATGCACATTTTAAATTAAACCAAATATGTAAAAAAGCAAAAACAGAGGTTTCACTTTGGAACTTTAATGGACTTACCAAAGAATACTGCTCATTAGTCTACTCTCAATTCTAAGTGTCTCCACGTTCATTTCTGTACTATTCTGAGCCATTCTTCCATATTACAGATTAAGGGTGCAGTGCTATGCATGTTTAGACAGAAAAAAAATGTCCTGCAACTCCAAGCATTCCCCAGCCAGCCATGGCTGGGCAATGCTGGGATTTGTAGGACTTTTTTCTGACTAAACATGCATAGCATTGAGCCCTAATCTATATTAACAATTGATATAATTTGCAAGGTATCCCAAACAAGTATTCTTCATTTTGATAGGATGCAAGGGCATATGCCTGGATTATCTTTTATGTCCCTAGCAGCCATACAATCTTATGGTTCAAATATTACCTAGAAGGGATTCTTGCTCAGATTTTGAATTTTCATGTAGAAATCCACATCTCAAAAGTCAGCATTTTGAATTTCAAAATGTATGGAATGATTCATTCATGTGAAATTTTCAAAATATGTATAGAGAAATTAATTCATGTGAATTTGTCAGTTTATCTCTACCCAAGATATCCTCTTCCCCCAGACAATACTATTATGCATGTGAGTTTGAAGCATAATATATCTCCATTTTTTGCACCCCAGTACTGGCATTTATTTGTTGCACAACTAAAATCTTGAATAGTGCTACCTTGTTTTAGACAGCCGCTTAGGATCCATGACCTTGAAATGTCTGGTATGGCTGTTGGTAGACAGAAAATATATTTGACCACACTGTTTATGCTGGTGTATTTTTATGAGTGTAATGTATATGAGTCTAGAAGCATATATGTGACATAAGCTTGTCAAGATGTGTTATTTGCCTGTAGGATAAATGAATACATGCTTAAAATAGGCAAAATTACTCAAATACAGGACTTTTTATTCTACAGTTTTTCCCCAGGAGGATTTGAAACCAATTTTGGGTGTCTGTTGCAGCTGACCTTTGAAAGAATAAATTAGGTTTTTCAAGTCTTCTCAGAAGTGTAGCCAAAAGGGAGCTGTCTAGTTACATGCATTTTTAAACATCTGCTAGCAGAATCTAAGATCAAAATGCAAAATCTTTGGCTCAGTGATAGTCCCTTGAGGAACTGGGGAATCTCTGAACTTATAAAAGAAAAAAAAGAAAAGGAAAAAAAAGGAGCACTTTCAGATATGAAGCATTTTCTGCACAGAAAACAGTTTTTCATTCTACATTGACTTCTTCAAATGTACAATTGAGCAAATAACATTGTGGTAAAATAAAGAAGCAAACTGGTGGAAGCTCAGCTGTATGTTTTGTTTTATCAGGGAAAAAAATAGATTGTGAACCACGTAAGCTAAGTTAGTTCATTCATTTCTTTATTGTATCCCACCTTTCTTCCAAGGTCATCTGCATGAAAGTTTCCCATTTTATCCTCCTAGCAACTTCCCAAGTAGGTTAGTTTGAAACTGGCCCAAGACGAGTCAATAAGATTCATGGCTGAGTGGGGATATGAGCTTGAGTCATCTTGGTCTAAGTCACTTAAGGCACAATCCTATGCATGTTTAGACAGAAAAAAGGCCTACAACTCCCAGCATGCCCCAGCCAGCATGGCTGGCTGGGGTGGGGCATGGTGAGAGCTGTAAGCCTGTTTAATGTCTAAACATGCATAGGATTTAACCCTTATTCACTGTACTATTGGCTCAATACATTTTACCACAGTTGCTTAATATATTTTACCATGGTGGTATTGAAATATTGGGAGAAATTATGATGCATTTGCTATATACCATGAACTATATACTCATGGCCTAGCAGTTGTATGTGGCCCCCAGGGCCTTACTTGTGGCCCCTAAGTGTGCCCTGACCACCCTCTGCTGCTACCAAATTCCTTCCCCATGGGATCTTGATATAGATTGCTCTTTCCTCGCTGACTATCCACTTCCTCTCACAGTGATCCTCATGCAGCTCGATCTTTCCCCAGTGCTGCTATCACTGAGGAAAGAGCCATCTGTCTCAGGATCACTGGGATGTGTGTATATATCTGTGTGTGCACACATATGTGTACGCATGTGGCTCTCGACCCCCAAGCCACCATCACATGCGGCCCTCGGGGATGAAAACATTGTTCACCTCTGATGTCTACTGTATTCTTGGGATCCTTTCAGTGACTAAAACAGTGGCTGGGGGTCACTGCTCCAATGCTGGGAGTTGTAGGCCAAAAACATCTGGGGACCCAAGGATGGAGAACACTAGACTAAAGGTTTCCTTCTCACAAGATTTAAGAAAGGCTTCAAAAATCCATTTATGACACCAAATATAAGTTTCTTGTATGCTACACATTTCCTATCACATGGCATGCATTTCCAGTCACTTGTGGTAGCCCACCACCAGAACGCACCTGAAAAATCTAATAGGATAAAACTTACTTGAAGCGACTCTAATAGGATAATTCTGTTAATACATTTTGCGACAAGCATGCAAGCAGTACCTTCCACTTGGGAAGCTGTACAGTGCCAGCCATGTTTCCCACAGTTAGAGCATTTTATACTTGTAAAATCTCACTTTCAAGAATGTTATTGGGCCACTAGGATACCACACAGCAGGGAGCCCAACCCCATCCCTACCCTGCCCTTTCTGGTGCCGTGCAATTGCTCCTGAAATGTACTGTTAGCCACAGTAGTATTACTAGAGTGCTGTTGCTGGGGCATACACCTAGTGCACGAGGAAAACTGGGCCCTTCTACCAGAGTTGGTACCCTTAAGTCAATCCTGTGGGCTGGTTCATTGCTAGTACAGCAGTTCATAGAACTTGGCTGTAAAGACTCATGACATGGTTTTTCATGTGTTGAGAATGGGAGCATCATTTTTCTAACCTGATTGTATGAAGCTTTTGCCACGGGCTGCTCTTTATTTGGTTCATCCACCATCATCAATGTGGCAGGGAAAGTCACAAATAATAAGCTTAGTACAACTATTTTAGGGCCAATAAGCAAAAAAACTGGCACTGCAGGGAGTCTGCTTTAAATGGCTCCCTGTGGCAGATGCCTCCGCCTAGTGGGGTGGCTTGCTATGCAGATTACTTGTTTTTTTCCCCATGACATTGCAACCCTTTTCTTTTCTTTTTTTTTAAAAAAAAATTGTGGTAATGTAGAGAAAAATGCTCCATCCATATTGCAAACCACTGCACATTAACACAGAGGGCATGGGGAATCAGTCACTGCTGGAAGTAATGTAAAATTGCCTCCACAAGTACCCTTCTTAAATAAAAAAAGTGTAAGAGTATATTACTCTTTTACAATTATTTTCAATTTCATGTTGCTTCTGCTATTACACTCTTTTTTAAAAAAAGTGTTTTATTATTGGTTTTATTGTATTTGTTTTTATTATGTACTAGCTGTTGCCCGTGGCTGCGCTCGCGTGGGTTTTAGGATTTGGTACAATGGAAAAGATACAGTGTCTCTGACCGAAAGTGTAATGTTTAGGCTGGGTGCTGGCAGCAGAAAACTTTTCTGACAGAAATATCTGATCTTAAAGAAAAATCAGGTTAATCCTGAGAGTCTACAGGTGATGAAGAGTGAGCATGCCAAGTTTGGGGTAGATCCGTCAAAACGTGATGGAGTGGAGCCTATGCGACGACGCCCCACACACAACAGTCATTCAGTCATTTAAAAACTTTCCCTCCCTTTTCACCCCCTCAGAGAACATTCTAAATGGCCCAGGGGATATTTGCATTCCCACCCCTTTTGGCCCCTGCAGGAATTCATACGAACATTCTAAGTGTTGTATGGGCTATTTGCATAACTGCTCCTATTGGCTCCTGCAGCAATTATGAGGTGAGGCCGATTTGCATAACTGCTCCCCTGTTGTTTTGCCCATAGGATATGAGAGTGGGGTGATTCCCCCCCCTTTTTCACCCCCTTAGGGACGGAATTTCCAAAAATCCTTCCTTAGTGGGTGTCTACGTCATAAAAGCAATGTCCCTTCAAAATTTCACATTCCTAGATTAAACGGTTTGAGCTGGGTGTTGATGAGTCAGTCAAAATCAGTCAGTCAGTCAGTCAGTCCACCTTCTTTTGTATATATAGATGTTGCCCTGAGAGCTTTAGTTATAGGGCGACTCATAAATGGAATGAATGAATTTTACTTTATTTATTTATTAATTATATTTATATCCTGTCTTCTTTTCCTGCAAGGAAATGAATGAATTAATGACTTAATATAATCCTCAGAAGAAAGATCTACTGTGCTAGGGGAAAGGTGCAACCCCAGTCAAACTTGGGTCAAATGCTGGCAAGCATAGATTTACACCAGGGTTGGGCAACTTGTGGCCCTCCAGATGTTTTGGCCTACAGCGCTCTTCAACCCTCACCTAGGGATGTAGCCGAGTAGCCCGGCAGACACGAGTGAGGCCTGAACTGGGCCTGCTCGTGTCCGCGCGGGCTCTCTGCCACCCCCGCAGGCTTACCTGCAGGCTTTCCGCCCGCTGGTCCCGTCGCGTCACTTCTGGCGCGGAGGAAGTGATGTGACGGGACCATGCTCCGTCGCGCTGGACCCCCGCGCTTTGTTTTTGGCGGGGAAAACCAGGACAACAGGGCTGTTTAAGCCCTGTTGCCCTGGTTCCCCCCGCCAAAACAGAGTGCGGGTGGGGGTTCAGCGCGACGGAGCAATGGCGGTGCAGGCAGCGCAGGCGGCGCACAAGACAAGGTAGGCTGCAGGGGGGTGGCGGGGGTGGCGGGGGGCGGTCCTGTGGCGGCGGCGGTCCAGCGGCGGTGGTCCGGCAGTGGCGGTGGGGGGTGGGGGGGTCCTCCGGTGGCGGCAGCGGCGGCTCGAGCGGCACAGAGAACACTTCACGCCGCTCTGAAGAGTGAGATTGGGCGCCGCGGAGGGCCGAGCCACGAGCCCGGAGCGAGCCACGAGGCTGCTGAAGGCTCAGTCCCACCACTACCCTCACCATTGGCTTTGCTGGCTAGGACTGGTGGCAGTTATAGACCAAAACATCTGGAAGACCACAAGTTGCCCAGCCCTGATTTACACAAATCTGATGTGGGAATGTGGAGGTGATCTCAACAGATGGGAGTGGTACCACAGGCCATCCTTGAGAAGGTTCCATGAGGATATCACTGATTTGGTGAAAGGAAGGGATGAATGGAACAGCACCTCCTAATCTTGTGCTGAAAATTATTCCACATTTTTTACCACTCTCATCCAATTCAATAGAAAATAATTTCCTTTTTTAAAAAATCAAAGGAGAAGAAAAAAAAATTGGTAAAATTCTTATGGGGTTAAAGTGTGGGGTTCTTGTGCTACCTGAGTTACAAGTTGGCTGAGGGTGTGTGTGAGTGCCCTGTCTTTCATTGTACAATCATCTACCCAGTGGTCTGCAGCCTCTCCAGCTTCTTGCACTTCAATTCACATGGCAACTACTTCCCCAGGGGGCTTTTTGAGTTCAGGAACCATGGGCAGTTGGAGAGTCTACAGAGTGATGGAGACATTTTAATAGACATTTTTATAGCACTGTTATAGTATTGATGTTACGGACATCTTTAAAAACCACAGTGCCCTTAGCCACCTTGCAATGATAAGGTAAGCTCAGAAACATCACCAAAAGAAATTCAAAAGAAATTCTAAAACTGCCCTCAGAATGAGAGAGAAAAACAGAAGCCTTTTTTTGCAGGAGAAGAAAACTTTCAGGATACTCAAGGACAGCTTTCAGCACAGCATTAGCATGTCCTTGGATACATTTACCTTACCCTATGTGTTTCCCTTTTCTCAATTTCACCTATATTTGGAACCAAATTTCCCAGAATGCTTAGCTCCCAGAAAGTAGAATAAGTGAACTCCTTGTAGCTTGCCTTTGGAAATTAGCTTTGCTATAGCTCCCTCAGAGAAAGGATTATCCTTCCCTTCTTGGTTTATTTTTTGTGACATAAATTTGTAAGGCATAACATTCGCAAATTTCAGATACAGCCATCTTTCCTAGTCAGTGAATTTGTAATGAAACTACAGTATCTGGTTCACAAGATACAACGGGCTAGACATATAGAAAGATTCCAAACAAATGCAACAGGTTTCAGCCTTAGATAATTGATCCTTAGATTTCTAACACTCCCATCTCTCTGCCTTATGGCACCGTTTCCCTCTATTTTTATATTTTCATCCCTTCTTTCAGCCCACCAGTCACCCTCAAAGCACTGGTGGATTCTCATTTTCCATCTTCCTTCAAGTCCTTCCTGAAGAGCTTCTTTAAAAACAAGCAAACAAAGCTTACTGAGATGCCTGAGCCACTCTTGGCTAGCCAAACTCATCGTCCAGTTCTTCCCTTTACAGTCCCCACTACGCATAACCTCTCCCCAAGTGTCTCTGTTATGACTGAAAGTCCCCTGAGTAGCAACAATGCTGTGTTTGATTTTGTACTATGACAAACATACCACTGATGGGAGGTTGCTTAGCCCATCATTACATCTCAGTGGCCCTTGCCTCATGCAATTGCAGCGTCAAGGGCATAATAGTTTTAAGAGTGGTTGCAGGTGGGACTGTGATTCTCCCTCTGCCAAATCCACTGATTTAAATAGGCTTGGGTCCTCCTTCTCCATCTGGATTCATACACTGTTGACAAATAACTGCCCAACCATTGCCCCAGTATGCTCTTCTGGGCCCTTGAAACTGCAGTCCTAATCAGTTGGTGATTTGGCAGGAAGCAGGGTTGCCAAAGCCTTTCCTTGAAGGCTGCTCTTTCACCCTTGATAGCTACAGTGTCAAGGAGAATATGAACATTGGACTATTGGAGTTTGCCTTCCAGCACTGCTGTGATGGAAGAAACGACTTAAATGTGAGCCACTTCTTGTCACACAACTTGTAAAGGCACAGGGGTCTTCTTTGGCTCCGGGGTTGCAGCGATAGTGGGAAAGTGAAGACTTTTCTATTCACACAGGCCTTTGAAATAACACAGGTTGTCCATTTTAAAATTGGTGTGTTTAATTTTTGAGTCTTGAAATTATTGAATTTATTTTCAATACAAAACTTTAAAAGAAAAAAATGTATTGAAATTATTATCTTTTGCAAGCTGCCCATAGAACTTTATGGATATAAATGGTACAAATAAATAAATAATACAAACCCACAGATTTTATATATCTATTTCTCTTTGTATCCATTTTTAACATGTATGGGTCTTACCTGGGGATGCTAAATACAATATTTCTGGAGACTTTTTCCTCTTAAATTCTCAGATTAATGCAAAAAAAAAAAAAAAAAAGGCCAGAACAGACAAACATGCAAAATTGACACAGTCTGATTCATCCATTGCTAATCCTACCAGGATTTGTAAATGTTTGAAACCCTTCAGAACAACAATTTGGCTAAAGGATGAGCACAGACTAAGAAAATGGCCAATGTTCAAAGAAATAAAATGCTTACTAGGTTTTGTAAACAGGTATTATTATGAAATAAAGCCACATTTACATTGTGAATATAAACCTGTAGTACTCATAAATGTAAACCTAGTTTAAATCTGAGGTTCTTCAAAGTGAAAGAAATAAAGTTTTGTGAAGGTGCTGGGAATTTTCTGTTAGAGATCAATCAGATTGATTCTCAAGTTCCACTGAGTTCAATGGGGCTTCTTCCCATACACCCATTCATCCTTAGTTCCCTGGAAGAGCCATGGTTTTTAGATAGTGGAACCTAACTCATTGATACCACTTCTGAATTTGCCATGTAGACGGTTACCAACCAATTCCTGCACTGCTTATGCTACGTCATTCCTGGAGTTCCTCTGCTGTGGGGTTGTCAGAAGTGATATAAGTGCCCTGAATTCTATGAGCAAATGTCACTCAGCTCTCATCTAATTGTTCCCCCCCCCCCTTTCTGCCTGGACAATATATTTGTTGTGTAAATTGGTCCCAGTAGGCTCTATGTTGGACTACTTAGAAACCACTTATGCGATATCTAAAAATATTGCTATTGTTTCTCAGCCCTGCTTACAGAATCATGTATGCTTCCTCTGTGGTATACTTAACAAACAACAGCTTCAAATAGGCTGCATTAGCATATTCCAGGAGGAGTCCAAAACATAATCTAGATCCTGAACATTATGCCACAATGCTCCCTGCTGCTCCGCGATGAAGCAGTTCGCAGTCTGGTTATCATACTCTTTTACTAGTGCATAACTTACTCGTCCCTATTTCCTTATTATAACTTGAAATCAGAAAGATTATCAGGAGCAGTCTGTCTGAGGAATCTTGGATTTGCCTTTTTGTCTACTGAAAGCATTGCAAGATTAGCATGTTCTATCATGGAAATAAAACAGCAAAAAGAATTCTCGTATAAAAATTGCTTTGTGGCAGTGGAAAATAATTTTTATACTGTACAGCCCAGAAAATGATTGTTTTTAAAACAAAGATCTTGTACTTGAAGTAATGGTTTTCTGAGAAGAGAGGCATTTATATTTCTTACTTCTTTACAGTGAATCCAGGCAACTGCTCTCTGGATTTCATCTAAAACTGTGCAAGGGAAATTCCACACCCCATCCTCCCCAATGCAGCCCTGTGTGCCCCCTGAAAAGCATATCTTGAGGATCGGGGGACCTTGAGGAAGGGCCTAGAATATGGGGCTGGGGTGCAGTGGGACAGGGGAACTGGGAACAATCTGCTTGTGCAAGTTGTCTGCTCCATCTGATTTTTGGCTGATTCTCCCTCCTACGTTAAACCCAACCCCAATTCCAGACCTTTCCTGAGGAGTCCCAAGACACTCAGGAGAGGGGTTTTTTTCAGAGGGGCTGCCAGGGGCTGCAGTGGCAAACAGAAGGCAGAAAGTGATCCCCCCCCCTTGTGCAGGCAGCCTTGCAATCGTGCTGCATTGGATACAGCCCTTTGAATTTAGTGCTTGAGCATTCAGCCAGTTGTGCACAACAAAGTAGCCTACAGAGGTGTGCCTCCCCCGCCCCGCCCACTGTGCTTTGCACTGTTCCCATTCAACGTTGCCTCTGTGGACTTCATAGTCGATGTTGGCCCTGCTCTGACTATAATTGACAAGCAGGAATAGACTGGGGAAAAGCCCAGGATGGATGTACCAGTGGATTAAGATCTCAGATGGATATTGATACACCTAATGCCTCCTCAAAACTGGATCTGCCATTAAAGCCAATGGTGTATCTGAAACTCATAATCTGGTTGGAATACGAATTTGCCTAGCTCATAATGCTCAGATGCCATACAAATCAAATACTATCTCCATCAAAAGCTTAGGCTGGAAAGCTAGCTTCTGCACATGTGCAGAATGCACTTTTAAAACTTAAGATCTATTTTGAGTCCAACTCTTGTATACCAATCAGAACTTGCATACACCTAAGCAAATGCTTCCCCAAGTTGTTGTTGTTGTTGTTGTTGTTGTTGCTGCTTTTGTTGTTTTTAAAAAGGCTTGAAAGAGTCTGGTGGGTCAGTCCAATGATGCTCATACACCTTGTGGCAGGGTGTGGGAGAGTGTGCAGCCCCTGAACATGCCAGACCAAACTCTGGGGTGTTTTTAGCATAAAACAAAGGCTTTTGTTAAAAGCCGTGCTATCTATCCACCTAATCCATGTTTTTATAACCTCTTTAGCTGATAGCGAGTCAAAAAAGAGTCAAAAGTTCCAGATGCCTCATTTCATGCAGTAATTGGTGACTAATTTCCAAATCATTGGGAGTTTGCCATCACTAAATTAAACTCTCCTTGTGAACTTTTCCACAAAATTTAGTATTCCACAGCTGCTGCTGCTGCTTCTAGTTTACCTAAACTAGTTTACCTAAACATCCCTAAGTTAGGCACATTTGTGGTTTAAAAGAAAACAAGAGAGAGAGAGAGAGAGAACTTTGTGAAGCTTTCTTTCCAGGTCACCTGGAGGTAACTCTCAAGTTGCTGCAACTTGTGACCAGGCAGGTGCCAATTCTTTCATGCATACATCAAAGCATTTCCACACATGATGTTAAAACCAGTGTTGAACTTGCCTTGTTCCTAAATCAATTAAAGTTATATTAATTAGAAAGTCAGTTTAAAAATACTGTTCTTCCACTTTCTATACACAAAAGTGATGCATTGTCAACTCAACTAAGGCTGCAATCCTAAGCACACATACTTGGGAGTAAGACCTATTTAACTCAGTGGGGTATACTCCTGGGTAAAATTTCGTAGGATTGGACCATTAGCCACAGATACAAAATTCTTTTCTCGGATTCCATAATGCGACATGTTTGATTAAGCCAGAAGGCTTTTGCAGCTTTCATTAGCAGAAACATTCAAGACCTGAACTGACAATGACATGGAGAATAGCTTAATTTAGAATAAGTTTGAAAGGAATAAAAAACCACACTGTGATGAAAATTAATCAAGGGAATATCAAGTCAACGCTTTAATGTGGGCTTAATTGTGCTTGGCAAAATGGGTGTTCTTGTATTTTTAGCTGTTGGCCTTGCCAACTGTTCAGTCCACAGACAGTGTGTTCAAAGCTTCCTCCACTCAAATGTGAACCCCTTCTTCTTAGAAAGTGGGCCTTATTTTAAGCCTCCTTTTCTTTTTCAAAAGTGGGCCTTATTTTGAGCCTCCTTTGAGCTGGACCTGACTTGAAACAGGATTTGCACTCTGCTCCTGCTGCTACCCAGTCTTCCCTGCCAGCTCTGCCTTCCTCCTGCCAAAAAAAGGTGGGGGGAGGGAGAGGCAATGGGTGGCAGGGTAGGTTCACTACTACCCACAAAGTCTCCCCTTAAATGGGGAATGTGGACCTTCATTTCTTGCCAGGGATCATGGGGCCTGTAGTTTTTCAATGAAGTGTATCATTTCCAGCTAATGAGAAGCCTTCTAGGGCCTCTCCTGGATAGTACTAGAGAGGGCCCTCTCTGCCACCTGTAATTCTTCTGCTTCTTCTTGTTACATTTAAATCCCATCTTTTTTCCTTTTGCAAAGAACCCAAGGCAGCTTACACGGTCCTCCTCTTCACTGTTTTACCCTCACAACAAACCTGTGAGGTAGATTAGGCTGAAAGTCAGTGACTGGTCCAAAGTCACTCAGTGAGTGGCCAAGTGGGGACTAGAACCCAGATCTCCTGAGTCCCAGTCCAGCACTCTAACCAGTACACCACACTGGCTCTCAGTTGCCTTCTCCTCCTTTCTATAAGCTTTATTTTTTGCTTGGGAAAGGCAGGAGGAACTGGCGGGCAATGGGGGAGCCACACTTCACCCATTTGGGTGTGGGGAGTGAGTGAGCTGTAGCAGGGGGTGATGGCTCGTATCTCGCTAGTTCTTTTTCACATGGGAATGTCATATTTGTGCTGGGAAACAGTCTTTATCCCTTAATATTTTCAAGATTTGCTAAGAAAGAAAGAACGTTATCAGAAATAATCTCTCTCATGCACACCTTGTCTTTTCACTCTGCAGAAACTACAGGTTTATCGAACGACTCATCGATCCTTCCAAAGTGAATCTGCTCAGAGCAAAATGGCTGTAGAAAATCTGCTCGTGCATTCCAGCTGGTGGCAATGCAGAATGGGACTGCTTCCTTTAGGATTTAACACAGGTGTGTTGAAAAACGTTGGGAACATAACTCATTATTGATTTTTCATTAATGTTTGACAAGTAGAGTTAGAGGCAGAAATACAACTGGTACCCTCAATACAAAAGATTATATGAAATAAATGTCACAGTGAAAACCTCTTTAGTATACCAACTCACAGCCCAATCTTCTATAAGTTTAGGAAGAAACCACTTCTAGCAGTTTTAATCTCCACCAGGAGTGAAAGGGCCTTTGTGAAGCGAAAGGGCCTTAATTGCCCATTCAAGACCAAGCCACCGCAAAATACTTTGCATTACAACAGAGAACAATATATTGTTGCTGGAAAAATCCATTTCTGCCCCAAGCTACCGGTGCTTCGACCATGGGAGCCCCCTGGGTCCACTGCATCAGTGCAATCAGACCTGGTGTGGTGGTTGGCAAATAGATTTATTTTTTTTAATACAGAAGTATGTAATCATGCGAGTCCAATAATAATAATAATAATAATAATAATAATAATAATAATAATTGTATTTGCGCTGTACACCAGAGTGCAGTACAGTATACAAAATAAGTCAAACAATAAACATTATGATTTAAACTAAAATACATTAAAATACTTAAAATGGGCTACCATCCAAGTACATTTAAATTAACAGCAACAAAGCCATCAAGCAATAAAACCAAAATCACAACAATTACCCAGTTCTCACTAAATCTAACACCTACGGTCCCGAGTTGAACAGATAGGTTTTCAGGTCACGTCTGAATTTACTCAACTCTGATTCCATCCGAAGGTGTAAAGGGAGAGAGTTCCACAATCGTGGAGCCAAATGAGAAAATGCCCCGAGCCTAGAATTTGCCACCTTCGTCCAAGGCACTTCCAAAAACCCTGAGTCTGCAGATCGGGTTCTCCTAAGAGGTGTGTGCCATGCGACCAACTCAGCCAAATAATTGGGAAGGGAAGAGCGTAGGGCCTTAAATCTCAAGACAAGAAGTTTGAAGTAAGTCCTTGCCCTGACCGGCAACCAACAACTATTGATGAATATCACTCTCTTTCCTGAAAAGAAGAAAAAGAAAAGCAGCACAAAGTGGAAATAGAAGCAAGAACAATATGGCAAGAGAGAAAAAAAACCTGTGTTTATATTGCTTCTGCCCATGTGCAAACTCCACCCACTATTTATCTATCCATTTTTTAACACCCCATTTGTAGTTCAGATGGGTGGGGCAGGGTTCCGGGACAGAATGCAGCATGGTATCATGTGGAGTCTGTGGGAACCCCACAAGCCTCTCAAAAATGCTCAGTGCAGATTTATGCTGGGACATGCATATTGATGTTAATTCCAGAGTAATTGATATATTGAACACCAAATAAGAAACAGTCACTGTGGCACCTTAAACGCTGACACATTTCCTGTGGCATGAACTTTTGTAGGCATCAGTGTGGATCTGATGAAGGAGGCTACAACAATATACCAAACGTATAACAAAATAAATTTGCTAAGCTTCAAGGTTTACAGGATCCTTCGTGGCTTTAGTTTGGCAATTATGCATACCTATACCTAGCAATTGCTACAAAGTGGCCAATAAAGAATATTCTAACCTGCATGTCTCCTGGTCTGTCTTCTGGCAGTTGCAATGGATATTATTACTGAAAAGTTGCCCACACAAAAGATGCTGCTTTGAAAAACTCTTTGAGATTCATCACTGCCCGGTATCGTCTTTTTACATGTTCCCATTGATAACAAATAGCCCTCCAATTTGCTATAGAAAATATAATTTCTGGCCACAGTGTGCTCTGTTTTCTGTATTTTTTCTAGTCATTTTACAGAATGTTCTATTTTATTTAGCTTTTTCACCAATGTTGCTATATGGAAAGAACTTTGTCATGAAAGTGTGAATGCGACGAGCCGTCTAAAAAGAAATTTATGTGTCTCCCATTGTGTACGCACACAATGTCATTCAATTTTACTACAAGGTAAGGAATTTATTTTGATTCAGCTACCAAAAAAAAAGATGAAAAGATATAATGTTCCTTTTAAAGCTATAATTTTTGAAGAATAAGTGGGTGCATCAGTTCATTCCTCCCCAAAGAAATTATTAAGTATCACAAAAGGTGCACACTTTAAGGATAAATTGCTTTCTCTGGAGAGGAACATGCTATTTATTTTAATGCAAATATTTCAGTAAAGGACTGTCCTCCCGCTGTGCTTTCTACTTCCTTTGGGATGAGGTAGTGAGTACTGCTTCAGCTGAAGTTAACAGGAATTAAGCTGATTTTAATGAGACTCCTCTGTAGATGGTCACTGAATGTACAAGCAACACATAGGGGGTGGGGGAGGGTAAAGAAATTAGAATCTGCCCACTGGCTCTTGCTCCCTGTCTTCAAGATACCTCTAGGACAGTGTTCTCCAACCTTGGGTCCCCAGATGTTTTTGGCCTACAACTCTCAGCATGCCCCAGCCAGCGTAGCTGGCTGGGGCATGCTGGGACTTGTAGGCCAAAAACATCTGGGGACCCAAGGTTGGAGAACACTGCTCTAGGAAAACAAGCAAGAGAGGAATGTTGGACTAGTATCCTTCCTTCTGTCCCCATTCTGCCTTGCCAATGTGTTGCACATATTTTTGCAGTGCCTTGAGAGCATTAGAAGAGTCAATGGGCAGAGTGGTAAAACTCAGGGGTGCAGAATCAGTGATAAGTTGGGGCTCAGTTCTTGGCAATCACACAATGGAACCAAATGTGCTTCCATGCCAGTGCTGGGAGTCCAAAGCTCTCAATCTGTGTGTGCTCTGGGGAAGGACCAGAGGTCAGGTTATCACCCTCTGTAGTGTCATAAATCAACATGGATCATTGCTTCTTACCACCTCCCAGGTTGGCTTTTATTTTGTAGTGACTGCTTGAGGTGATAGGAGTCAGTAGTCTATGATGACTGTAACAGCTTTGCCCACTCAGATTATTAAATGTAACTGCAGCATTGCGTGAATAATCCAGTGTGTGAACCTGCCCTTGTGGCCTGGTTTTAGCAATGATTTCTGTATACAGGCAGTCCCCAGGTTACTGTCTTTAAGTTGAATTTGTATGTAAGTCAGAACAGCATAGTGTTCTATACATTAAAATCGGCATTTACACAAATTGCATAAATTACACAAAATGTGTAGTATACTACGCTATGTACTCTATGTAAATGATGTAATTTTTTAAAAAATGTAAATGCATGTTCTCTTTTTTTATATTGCATTTTCTGTGTGCCAGTGGCCACCCCAGCTGAAGCTAACTTTGGGGACAAAAATAATCTCTGGGCAACCTTTATTTAAATAAGTGTAAATTGCAGATGAAATATTTAATTTCTTCTCAGAGTACATCTTTAATAAATGATTCATCCTTCCAGCATTACTGCTTTTTCTACCCCCTAACATTGCCTTTTCACAATATTGATTTGAAAAGATCTTTGAGGTTTAACTTTAAAACAAGAGCCCTATTAAATTTTATTTCAGTACAGAGACTTGCTTTTTGCTGACCTCAATTTTGCTTTGCTCCAATATTGCCCGAAAACTTGGCTTAAACAAAGGAAATCGCTTCCCTTACTGCTGCAGTCCAACAGCTCTGTGCTGCCAGTGTCATTGCTATGTTTTACACGACCACCATCTGAATTAGGGCAGCGTGGGGCAAGTTTCCCATTTGTGTGCCACATACAAATACGGAAGTGAAATATATCATTTTGATGGTTCCTGATAGCATAGATTTCATAGATTTCATAGAGTTGGGAGGAGCCTACAAGGCTATATCGAGTCCAACCCCCTGCTCAATGCAGGAAACTAGAGGAGGGGTCTCCCATCCAAGTAATAACCAGGCCTGACCCTGCTTAGCTTTCCACACTGAGACAAGCTGAGCCAGCGTGAGCCACAGGCATGCTAAACTTTAACTTGCTGCCAAAAAGGTGCCTGAGGCACCTGCCATATCTTGATTCAGTGAAACACTAAAAGACAGATCTAAAAGTACTTTCTCATTTGGCATGCATTTGGTCTGTAGATTAGAATCAACTTGTAGTGGTCATATTAGAGTCCCATAATAGGATCAGATTCTGATTGGGTGAGATTTTAATGCCCAGTTGCTGTGGTGGAACCTTCAGTTATTTCATTATGCACGATATGCAGACCAGATGTAATCCAATCTCCACTGCCCCCTGCAAAGTTGTGCAACATGAGCACAATTATCATGGGAATCAGTGCAAATATCAGTGTAGTATCACTATATTACTGCAGCCTCAGTCCTCTTCAGCAGTTGGTATTCTACTCTGGATAGTTTTAAACTCAAATCTTTAGGAGTGTTTGTTTGGCATTCAGGCCAGATGGGGTTTGTTTCAAGTTTGAGGCTGCATTCAGGAGGCCCCTCAATAAAGTAAAATAAAATACCCCAGCTGTACAATAATCTCACCATGACTTGCATTATACATATTCAAAAGTTAATGTTTTTGCACACTCGGAAATACCACACTCACAATTTTCTATTGTAGAAGCAGGTGGTGGAAAGCCTTAATGCTCCCTTTTTCAACGGCAAAATCAGCAATCAGTGATGCATGTCTCTAAGCATGATCACAGGTTCCGGGGGGGAGGGGATCCTCTGCCAGATCATTTGTATGATCCCCCAGTAATCATATTTCTAGGGATCATCGTTCAAAGTATACTAGCCCTCTTTGGGCATTTGTAAAATATAAGCATATAGAGGAGACAGGGGCGTATTCTCTGGCCTCCCACCCCTGGCCTCCCCATGTTTATGGGAAAGGTATGAAGAAAGCTGCATCCTACGCAATCGAAGTTCCTGATCCCATAGAGTACTGTAACTGTGTGTGGTCAAACACAGTAACAGCTTTTCTTCAGCTCTTCCCTGTCAACGCATGAGAGTTGGGGGTGGGGCCGCAGCATGTCTCCCCATCTCCTCTACATACATTTGGTATACAAAAGGGCTACAGTGTTAAGTATAATCACCAAGTTCACAGGAGCCTCCTTCATGTGTAACTCATTGTGTGACTGCATTGTGCAGTCATGTAGTGGCCAGTGTTGGAGTGCAGGTGTGCTCATCACAACAGTCCCCACAGCTTCTCCCTGCAGGAGATCCTACCCCATACTGCCAGAGCGCACAAAGCCACCAATTGGCTTATTTCCCCTCCTTGATCATGCAAACTTGGCCCCTTCGCAAATGATGCACAAGTGCACCTGTCCCTGAGTAGAGACCTCTGCATGTGTAAGCCTCCGCAGGTCCTGGAACCTTGTGTGATCAGGGTTTTAGGATCTGGGGAAGCCTCCATGCATAGAGGTCTTTATATGCTTTGGCTGCCTCACCTCAGTTATCCATGCAAATGCATGGTGGGCGGGGCTGGAAACAGTTGGACCTGCGATGTGCTGTCAGGGGCGGAGCCACAGGTGCAGCCCCACAGCTCTTTTAATCCTGCGATGCCCCTTTGTAAGGGTAATGTGTGAAGGGGCTAAATATTGTTAAGAGATGAGAAGATGGTCTTAGAATCAATTGAGAGTGCTGATGTCAGGCAGAAGGACATAGGAGGTATCTCGTGCAGCTCTTTGATTCAGTGAAAACAGCAAACCCCAACAACAATCCACGGTCACTAGCTGGTGGAAAATATGACTCTCAGCCAATCACTAAGTATGAACCAAACCAGCCAAACAATTTTTTCTGCAAAGGGAACCTACAGATCTAGGCCACCTAGCATGGTGTTCTAGTTATGGCAGTCTCTTATGGTCTACATTCCACCACCACCCCACTTTCCCTTCTCTCTCTCTCTTCCCATGTAGAAAGAGTGTGTGTGTGTGTGTGTGTGTGTTTGTGTGTCCATTTTTAAACTAAAAGGGGCATATGGGTAAAACATTCTGACCTCTGACCTCCCCTGCTGCTTAAGTCCCTGTAGGCCCTTCTTTCTAAGGTTTTTCTCCAAGCTGATCATACATCGGGTGTCAGAGTTTGACTGAGGAGAAAAAGCACCTGGAGGGGAGAGCTCAGGGATAAGTAAGCTGTGGATATGGGGAAGATTCTGCACTTCTCAACTGGGCAGAATCCAACCAAACAATTCCACTCCTTTTTGGCTTTTAAGCCTCTTTCTATGTGTTTGGGGCAGCTTTTGGGCTGAATCTCCGGGAACTGCTGCTGCCACATCTAGTTTAACCCTAATTTCAATCTGTTTGGGTTGTCATCAGACTCCAGCTCTATTTTCTGTATTGCAGACTTTTCAAGCTTGGCTGGTGGGCCGGCAGCTGCCATGATATAGCCACTTTGCTGCACTGATTGGAGTATTGATTGCACTGTAAATGCCAATATTTCTGTAGAGAGAGCAGAGCTGAAGCACCTTTATTGAGACCAATCCCATGGCCTTACAAGCAGAGCCTCTGGCTGGTGTTTCAGCCATTCTAATCTATACTGATGTGCATTTAGTCTGATGGCTTTCCGGAGATAGTCCATTCCTCTCGATCACCTCTCTTTTCATTACATAGCAGCACATCGTGCACACAGGACACTTTGTATTCCTCCTGCTTTCCTTTAGGTTGTCTTTTCCTTACCTCTCTTCTCTTCCTATGAAGTCATTCATATTGCTGGAAGCATACACTGAATAGGGTAATGTGCAAAAAGGAGGTTTTTTTTTTAATAGCAGGGCAGTGGGCTGTATCTGATGGTGTCCTTCTGCCAGAAGAACAGACGTAGCTGGTGGATAGAATTCTCCCTACCCGCTGCAGTCCCCCCATATGCCCCTCAGATCTGCTCTTGAGGGTTGGGCAAACCTCCAGAGCAGATTTGGGGAGTGTGTAGGGGGCTGCAGGGAGGAGGAGGGGATGGAAACTCCCATTGATTGAGCAGAAGGCAATGTTATATACTTGTGTATAACATTGGATTTAACCCAGCTAAGACTGATTTTTCAAAATATTTCTGGGTAGACTTTTCTGTGGTGGTGTCCCGGTTGTGGAATTCCTTCCTTAGGTAAATTTGCAGGGCTTCACCATTACTGTCTTTTAGGCACTGAAGTGTTCCTTCTTCATCCATACATTTAAAACTGTATGATATTACTCCTGCTAGAACTGTTTTGTTAACTTTGGGTAGATGTTTTTAGATAGCATTTTTATTGCTGATTTTAAATTTTTGTAAGCTGCCTGGAGCACTATTATAGGAGAAAGGTACAGTATAAATTTTGCAAATGAATACATAAATAATAACTATACTTTCTTATTTTTGTACAGGGCCTCTTATGTACCTCTCCCTTGATGTTATAATTTAACTTAATTTAATTTAATTTAATTTAATTGTCTAAGGGGAACAGTGACCCAGATCCAAAAGAAATTAGTCTCAGTCTTACTAGGTACACCTACCTAACTCCAGTGAACAAAGTGAGACTTACATCTGAGTAAACACGCATAGAATTGTCAAAGTCCCATTGAAACTGTTGGGACATACATTAGTTGCAAGTTGCGCAACTATAACGTCTTACTGATTTCAATGGAAAAAGCATAATTTAGCTTTTCCTAGGTTTTGGCCATTAAATATAATCTTTTAAAATTATAAAATTATTTGTATTATAACATTATTCTTATTTAAAAGCTAACATACACTATACTGGTAGCATAAGCAGGAGGTTTTGACAGTGGAAAGACAACAGGTGAATTCTCAAGGGGAAATAGTGAACAAATGCAGCTACACATATTTTTAAGAGGGCATCTTACATGGGTTTTAAGAGAGCATCTTAGCATCTGGGAGGAAGTTCAAGGCATAGGGGGGATCAAGGGAGAAAGGATGGGGTTATTTGAGAGAGCAGGAGTCCTTGAGTAGGCTTAGAGTAATGGACTTGGTCTACAATCCTATACCCACTAATCATTGTTCCATATTTTATTTATTTATTTATTTATTTCATTTATACCCCGCCTTTTTTCCTGTAAGGAACCCAAGGCAGCTTACATAGTCCTCCTTCTCCTCTCCATGTTATCCTCACAACAACCCTGTGAGGTAGGTTAGGCTGAGAGTCAGTGACTGGCCCAACGTCACCCAGTGAGTTTCATGGCCGAGCGGGGACTAGAACCCGGATCTCCCGAGTCCCAGTCCAGCACTCTCACCACCACTACGCCACACTGGCATGAGTAGACATGCATAGGTTTGCACTGTTAGTGAAGTGTGGGCTGCAGGCAAGGCTATAAGGCAAATAAGAAATTTGAATAAGTAATTTAAAAAAAGATAATTGCAGTATTGTAAGATAGTCAAATACATGCAAAAACCTCAGCCTGGTGAAATATATTCTGCTATGTGGCACTTCACATTATTTATATCTACATTTACTGCTACTACTGTTTTCATACTGATATAGCAGCACACTTATTCTATTTTGGTCCTCTTGTTATATATACTTACTCTATTTTGGTCCTCCAGTTATATTTGGTCCTCATCATATTTTGGTCCTTCAAAAGCATTCAAGTGTCCCCCACTGCCTTATTACACTGTGCTGAGATTTAATCAAGATTTAATCAATGTGTCATACAATTCTTTGTATTAAGCCAATAAGATTGCCTTTGTCAGCTAGACAGGTGGTGTGTGTGTGTGTGAAATGATAGATTTATATGAGAAGAATACACCCCCAACAAAATCATTCTGATTTTGATAGAATATCCATCTGTTTTCATTTAGAACAATATTGGCATTTATGTTATTTTGGTGAGATTTACGGTATGTCAGAGTAATCAGTCTTCAGTTACTAGTGTCACCCTGCTTGCCCTCTTAATTACTGGTACCAAAATTAGCCTCCTATTTGTATTAGTGGAAAGAAGATGGAGTATGGAGTATTCTGCTTGTAATATTTCTGACTATATTACAAGCAGAAACACTGTGGAAGATTGGCAAGTAGCAGCAGAAACAGGGGAAAGTATCCAGCTAAAGCTAAACACTTGAAGTTAGCAGCTGGCCTGAAGCTGCTGCCTTCTAATGTGATGGATACAACTGCCATAATTCCCAGCCAGCTCCTTTAAAATTGGCTCTAGGCTGTTCCAAAGTTTGGGCCTAGTTCAAAAATGGCCCAGGAGCATGAGCTGGTCGGTGGGTGGGGCGCATAGGAGCAGGGAGCTGACAGGCCCAATTTGGACTGAGCCCTAAAGATTTAGGCCCAGATTCATTAATTTAAGTTAGGTCCATTCCAAATTGGTTTGTGGGCAGTTCTCATCTCATTACAGCATATTTTCTGTGACATGCTGTACAAATACTGGGGAAACTCTGAAGAAATGTTTGATTTCAGTGTTTGATGCTTTAAGTGAAAACAAGATGTTATTTCCATTGGCCACTTCTTTTTTCTTTTGGCTAAGATTTGTCTCTGCCTGGGCAGCAGACAATTTCACAAGTAATGTATAAAAACGCAGGAAATGCATAACTCAAGGAATGTTACCTGGTTTGGATCTTTCATTAATTTATATGAGAAGTTTAAATCCAAGCCTTTTGCTGGAAATCAAAACTTGTTATCACCAATGGCCAGGCTCTACCTGGTCAATAATACATCTGGGATTGAATCAAAATCTTCCTTGTGTTCCCAGAAAATAATAAGGCAGAGCTGATCTATCCGAGCACTGTAATATACTGTTTGTTAGCGTGGTAACCAACATTGTCCTGGCACTAGCTAGCACTAATGATGTCGCACTAGTGTAAACCAACAAAATAAGAAAAAGCAGTGTTTTGCCACTCAATTTCAGTTTTCCCCATTGTGCTAGTTAAGTTGTGCACGCATTGGTTTATGCTAGTGCAATATCGTTAGTGCTAGTACTGGGACAATGCTGGTGCTGATGCATATTTTAAAATATTATTAAAAATCAAAGAGCACCATTCTTCCTCCAATTAAATCAATCAATCAGGATGCAATTCTTTACACCACAACTGGACAACTTCTGTATTATGGGGGTCTACTCTTTTTGGTATATGGGGGTTGGATATGTATCGTACCTCATAAACTGATCCCTTCATAAGTGGTCATGCCCCCCCCCCAACTGGTGCCATGTAGCAGTAAAGGCTGCAGGTTACATAGCACATGGGTTCAGGTATAGCATTATGAGTCATCATTGCTAGCTCATAATGGCAATGGTTATTTCAAAGATGTTTCACACACACGGATATGGGTTGATTCCATTCATCGATCTTTCCGTAAAATGGTGAAATGAATAAGAATGTCTTGCAAAAGCTCAAAGATGCCCTATTCAAAAGCAGCCATAAGGGTTCTAAAGGCATCCAATGCCACATTTATTTTGGTGGGGGGCAAGGAATAATAACAGTGCAATCCTATGCATGGTTAATCAGAAGTAATTCCCAATGAGTTCAATGGGACTTACTCCCAAGTAAGCACATTGAAGAATCAGTGAGATGAATCAATAAACATGGGGATGGGGGGGCAGCCATTTCACAAAACCATTTCTCCATGGTCCACTTCATGATTATTATTTTTCATGAAATCACTGCTTCTCACCAGCTCTATACAGGCATAAAAAAAATGAAACAAAGACGTAACATTAAAGTGTGGAACATCTCTATTTTCTTACAGCTCATTTTCTTCTTCTTTCTTTGTGAAACTATGGATGAACATTTAACCAGACATTGAGTAACATGTGGGGCCAGAACATTGCTTCAGAGCTGCAGCTGCCCCCATCAGCTGCCAATTAGCCACCCCTGCTCTAGAGTTTTAATTACAGTGATGCTAGAAACATTTTAAAACCATTTTGGGAGGTGGGAGAGAGAAATTGGATAATCAAGATCCCAGACCAAACTCCTGCCTTGTGACTAGTCCATATTTGCAGACCATATCTGTATCAGTGGCCCCATAGATTAGAAAACAAAGTGGGCTTCTGTGAATTGACTGTGTATATAGCATATTTGGTATGCACAGGCCAGGTCCATAGTTGGAAGATTTTTTGTGAAAGCATCCTCTAGTGGGGCCCTTCCTCCATGGTCCCTCGTGGTGGGCTTTCTTGGGGGCCATGATTGACTGCAGCAGCAGCTGTGCTGGTGGCTAGTTCTGAGAGCCACTGCCTGCCATTTAAACTTCCCCCCATGCCACTGATACCCACTAGAGGGCATCATTTTAATGTCCTGCAATGCCCTGGAGCAACACTACATCAGGCCTGTGGCTTATGCTGGCTCAGCTTGTCTGAGTGTGGAAAGCTAAGCAGGGTCAAGCCTGGTTATTACTTGGATGGGAGACCCCTCCTCTAGTTTCCAGCATTGTGCAGGGGGTTGGACTCGATAGCCTTGTAGGCTCCTTCCAACTCTATGATCTATGAAATCTATGAAATCTATAGCATTGTGGGAAAGTGAAATGGTGGTGTCTCCCAGACCTAGCTACCTGGCTCTCATTTGAGCGCCAGATAAACATCATTAGTATGAAAGAATAGATTTTAAGTTCACATTCTCCCACAAGTCTTGAAATATAAGCAGTAATTTTTGCAGTATTTCTACAGCAACACCCTGGCATTAAAAAAAGATAGAGGAGTTAACCCAAATGCATTAATTTTTTAAGGAAGATATTTGGTGTGTGTGAGTGTGTGTGTGTGTGTATTTTGAAAGCATAATACACCAAGCTACCCATGTCTTATTTTAATCTTCAACGAATGCTCATATTTACTTCAAATTTATGTCAGTAAAATCTTGCATGGTAGTACAGTTGAAAGAATACCTTCCTTTTCCCTTTCCCTCTGTGGAATTTATGCTTTCAAACAGGTGAAATATGCTTATGGGGAGTTTGCAAATTATCTCATGAAAGCTAAAGGAAAATCAATGGGAATATTTCCCTTAGGGCTTAGCATACTGATTGTAGGAATATTAATAGTTAATGCCTCTATTACATCTCTTATCTACACAACTGAATAGGGCGGCTGAGGGGAGGGAGGAATGTGGCTTATGTTTTCAAAAAGCAGCAGTGATATGTGCAAGTCTTCCAAATGTCAACTTTGTTGGCAGGATTTCTGCTTGGGACAAAAAAAAAATGAAGAAAAGAGATAAGCGAACACAACTGTGTGAATCTCATGAAGTATATCACAGATGTGCCCTTTTCCTAACCATATACATGCACGTAAGACCTGGCAACATTGATGAAAAGAGCTGATATTTCCAACTACCTGCAGGAAGACTTATCTGTAATAATGGCTGTTCTTGTCTGAATTACAAATGTTTCCTCTCATGCAGAGAATAGCTATGACTGTTGACAATGTAATGCAATGCTAACTTCTGTAATTCTTACAAACAGCTTGGCAGTTGGCAGCAGGTACAATAACAAATGTACACTCATTTGTACATTAGAACTGTACATTTACCTTTTGGAGGGAGTGGAATTTGCAATTGTTGCAAGTTACCTGTTTTGTTTCACTTTTTAATTTAATTTTTTTTAGAAATGCAGGGTTCTGAATGGATGCGATGCACCAGGAATGTCTCCTGTGCGAGTCTAGTGGAAGTGAATGGGTGCCATGTCCTTCCACATCTCCAGTTCATTTCCATATTTTTTTTATTCCAGCAAGTCCCTACAGAGCTATGGCAGTTGTATTTGTTCATTACCTATAGTTCTAAATATTTTGAGTGTCCAAATCATCATGTTTACATTTATTTTTAAATAATTAAAAGTGTATCTGGAGACTTTGCTGTGGGGAGACTGTATCAGTTTACAGCTCTTGGAGTCAATTAATTTTTAAAAGAACCAAAAGAACAGAATCTAATGAAATTATGTAAAGAAAAAGGAGGGGACCAAGAAATGGAAGAGGAGAAATGAGTATGAGAGGGAACTCACTGGATTTGAAAAGAAAGTGGTGTCTCGAGAACTTGTAGAAGGGAATGTTTCTTCCAGAGGGTTAACAAAGGAGATATATAAAATGATTTAAAAAATTGAAGTGCAAAAAGATAATCTCAAGATGGTATGGGATATGGAATTTGAGGAGGAGATTTCGAATAAGGGGTGGAAAAATATTTGGGGCAGATGTATATTAAGAAATATGTCAGTAAGGATAAAAGAAAATTTTAAAAAAACTATTTGGAGATGGTATCTGACTCCGGTAAGATTAAATAAAATAGACAGTAATTCTTCTCCATTGTGTTGGAGAGGATCTCAGGAACTTGGTACTATGCTCATATGTGGTGGTGTTGCAAAAGCGTATTGGATTTTTGGAACAAATTTTTTGTAGAAATTTCAGAAATTATTGGTATAAATTTGGAGGTCTGTCCAAAATTAGCGATGTTATCAATAACGGATAAACTTCTGTGCTCTCAAGAGATAAAAGAAATAATTGTAAGTTTGTTAACTGCGGGGAGATTATTGATAGCAAGGAAATGGAAAGTTCAACATCAGTATTTAATTATAGATTGGTATAAAGAGGTGTGGGATATTGCTTTAAATGATAAATTAACATGTAGTATTAAATGTAAAAAGGGACAATTAAATATAAAAAAATTTAAGGATATATGGGGACCATTTCTAGATTATGTTTTAGTAAAGGGAAAAGGGAGTAAGCCATGTCAAGATATGATGTATTTTTTGGAATATTGAATAATAATGGATTATGTGGATAGAATTACATTTTGGCCCTGTGGTGACGGATGCACTTTGGAGTTATATGATGTGTGGGTTTTGTGTGTGTGTGTGTGTGTGTGTGTGTGTGTATTTGTTTTATATAATGTATGTAATAAAGAAAAAAAATTAAAAAAAGAAAGAAAAGGGAGGAAGAGGCAGTTGCAGTTCTGCAATAATGCAAGAGCTACCTGAGGCTCAAAAAATGGGCAGTGCTAGAAGTGGGAAAAGAAGAACCACCAAACCCATAGGCAAAATTTACAGGGATGCATCTTCTGTTGCAGCTTCCAAAAATGATAGTGATGCCTTCACAATGAAGTTGTACTCGGTGATTTTCACTAATTTTCCAGTACAGAACTGTAAGGCCATCTAGTTCAAGCTCCCTACTGAAGATAGGAGTATCTATTCACCAGCCCACCACATATCACTCCCTGACCTGCAGACCAGCTGTTCTTTAGTAGAAGGATTCTGACTGGAGTGCATCTCCTGTCCATATTTCCCCAAGGCATTTCCTGTCTGTATGTGCCCTATACATGGAACCTTGATGCGCATACATTAAAAGTTCCTCAAAGTTGATTACAGACTGATGGATGACGTACAGTATAAAGCACAATTAAAATAATAGCCACTGTCTGACAGAGAGAAGAAATGTGCCAGATTAATATTCAACCAGAACAAAACATTAATACATAGCATCACAGAGTTGGAAGAGACCTTTAAGGCCATCAAGTTGAATCCCCCTCCTGATGCAGGAAATTTATCACTACAGCATCTCTGATAGGTGGCCATCCAGCCTCTGCTCTGCTTAAAAACCTCTAATGCAGGGCAGTCCACCACCTTCTGAAGCAATCTATCTACTTTCAAACAGCTTGTACCTTCAGGAAGTTCTTTCTAATGGTTAGTCAAATCTCCTTTCTTGTAATTTGAACCTGTTGCTTCAAGACCTACCCTCTGTAACCCTCCATCATCTTTGTGCCACAACCCTTTAAATATTTGAAAATGGCTAAACATATCCAACTTGTTCAACCTTATCTCATAGGACTTGGTCTCCAGGTCCTTCATCATCTTTATTGCTTTTCTCTGCACATGTTCCAGTTTCTGGATATCCTTCTTAAACTGCGGTACCCATAACTGGACACAGTATTCCAGGTGAGGCCAAACTAAGGCAGAATAGAGTGGTACCATTACTTGTTGTGATCTGGATGTTGGTGCAGCCTAGAGTGTATTCTCCTTTTTAGCCACCACATCACACCACTGACTCATGTTTAGCTTGTAGTCTACTAAAATGGGCCCAAGATATTTTGCTGCCTGAGGTAAATAACAAGATGGCATCCTCTTCCATTTCCACATAAAGAAGCAGACTAGCAGTTAAATCTTACTTCAACACTGGTGAGTGATGGGACAGCATATTTTACTGCAGCCCTGTCCTCCAACACATTACTGGCAGTCCCTGCCCCCCAACCTATGCTGCCTGAAGGAGCTGCATCACTCTGCCCCATGATTGGGCTGACCCTCCCTAGATCTTTTCCTGCTGTCAAGGCAGGTGTCACCCATCCTGTATTTCTGCATCTGATTTTGCCTACCTAAATGCAGAACTTTACCTTTATCTCTGTTGACATTCATTTTAGGTCCCGTTCGTCACCTTGTGAAAATAATCTTGAATCCTGTTTCTGTATTCTAAGGGTATTTCTTACCCCTCCAAGTTTAGTGTCACCGGAAGATTTGATGAGCGTCTCCTCTACTCCTTCGTCGAAGCCATTTAGAAAAATGCTGAACAGCAGTGGGCCCAGGACAGAACCCTGCGGCCCCCACTTAACAGTTCTCTCCAGGTTGATGAGGACCCATTGATAAGCAATCTTTGGGTACGGCCCATCAACCAGCTATAAATCTACCTAACAGTAGAATGATCTAGCCTACATTTTAGCAACTTGTCAACAAGAATATTGTGTGTGGAGGAGGGGGGCTTGTCAAAAGACTTACTGAAATCAAGATATACTCCATCCATAGCATCTTACTGATCAGAATACCTAATCTACTGATAATACCTAAGATAGCATTAAATCTTTGGTAAATGAAGTAATATATTATGTGTTGCTATCATGTTGGCATTTTAACTGTTACAGCCCTCACTTTTCCTAGAATTTTCCTTGTGGTCTTTTAACACTCTTCACTTTAACAATAGCAGAGATACAGGACAAGGAATTAGATTAGATATAGACAAGAATCTTTCAGTTTCTAAAACATCGGTTAGCCCAAACAGATAATATGAGTGCACACTCATTTTGTGCATGGTTTTGGGGGTTTTATCTTTTAAAAAGGAAAGGATTTCCATTGGGATTTGCTGGTCTAAATCCATTTTCTCTTCAGCATATGAAATGACAGTCCATTCTCAATGCCCCAATATTAATTTTTCAAGCATGCCTGTATATTCATCTGCCAACCATCAACGAATTTTCTGGATTTCTATTAGCTTGTCTCAAGCTGCTGGCAAGCTAAATTTCTCTAACAGGCATCAATTCGATGTATTAAATGCCTGTTCTGCCCTAGAAGACATATTGATTATTTTTTTTCTCAGTGAAGTGACAAATACCATTTTCATGACTATAATAGAGATTGATTACAATTTTATGGAACGCAGAGGGAGTTGATCTTGGTGAGACAGCCTCAGGGCTTATAGAAATTGAAGAAAATCATTTGGATTAATAAAGAAATTAATGAATTCATGGGTTGATGATAAAGCTGAAGCGTTGTAGAGATAATGAAAATTACAGTAGATGCATGGTTGTTACTGGATGGTGAAGTAAATTTAAGTGACTAAAAACTTGTGAAAAATAACCAAGTGTTTTTCATTAAAACTTATATGTCACATGGTTTAATCTTGAGTTTTTAAAATGTTTATTATTTTGAAAATGCTATGTATCCTTAGAGCAGGGGGTCCTCAGCAGGGTGCTCATGGGTGCCATGATGCCCACTGGAACCTCCAACAATGCCCATAAAGCTCTCCACTCCCTGCCCCTTAAAAAAATATAAAAATATTTCTTTTAGAAAACCTTCAATAACATAAGGGAGCCAGGTTCTCCTGTTCCTGCACCTGCTGCAGATCAGCTGTTGGTGGGCAGGCAGAGAAGAAAAGAGTTCCTTTCCGGCCCCACCCAGTCTTCTTCCACCCACACGGACCATTCCCCTTTGCTTTCTCTCACCCCACTCCCAGCCTCTAGCCTCGCTATTCCTCTCTCCCCCACCTCTTTAGCTCACTGTTTCTCCCCTCCTAGCCTCTAGCCCTGCTCTTTCTCTACCCCTCTGCCTTGCTGTTTCCCCTCCCTCCCAGCCTCTAACTTCGCTATTTCTCGCCCCCACCTCTTTACCTCACTGTTTCTCCCCCACTACCAGCCTCTAGCCTTGCTCTTTCTCTCCCCTCTAGCCTCACTATCTCTCCCTCGCAGCCGTTAGCCTCATTATTTCTCTCCCTCTCTTCTTTAGCTCACTTTTGAGCTAACCAGGCCCCCACAGCAGCCATTATGTGGCTAGCCACACCTACTGTGGGAGCCATTTTGTGGTGGTGCCTACAGCAGTTTCTCAAATTCCCAAATGTGCCCACAGGTCCAAAAAGGTTGGGGACCCCTGCTTTAGAGAGGAATTGTTTTAATGTGGCATGAACTTTCCTAGGCAACAGTATACTTACATCAGCTATATAGAGACACAGACACACACACACAGATGCATATACACCATGGGCTGAGGTACATTGGAGGATAAATCACACAATGACAATATGAACTGCAGCTCGAGGCCTGTGGCTTACGCTGGCTCAGCTTGTCTGAGTGTGGAAAGCTAAGCAGGGTCAGGCCTGATTATTCCTTGGATGGGAGACCCCTCCTCTAGTTTCCTGCATTGAGCAGCGGGTTGGACTCGATAGCCTTGTAGGCTCCTTCCAACTCTGTGATCTATGAAATCTAGAGTTTCCTACCACCAGTCTCTTAGCCTGTACTTCTCTGGTTATCTATTCCCTACAATTCCATATGCTAATTCCCAGCAATGGCTGCGTTAATTCATTTACTATAACTGGCATCCACTTACTTGGATGTAACCTTAAACAATGGTTTAGCATTATGAGGACAAGCCTAGCCTCTCCCTGGGGTCCTTCCACCCACACGGATACCCATACCTCTTCTCCTCTGGTATGGCCATGAGGAACAGATTGGAAGTGTCCACTTCCATTTTAAATTTAACAGCAGTTTAGAAGGTCATCCAAACCCTAAAGTGTGATTAATCTTGACTATGGTTAGTGAAAACAAGCAAGGTTTGGACTGGAGTTGGCTTGTTTCCACTAACCCTAGTTCAAATTAAGCACAGTTTGGCTGGGAGTTTGACACGACAAACTGCAGTTATCTAAAATAACTGAAAGATTCTGAACTTCTCCTCATGGCCAAACCAGAGGAGGAGGGAGGGATGCTTGGCTGGCATTACATTCAAACAGCCCACTGAGCAGCAAATTCAGAAGCTACTCCAGCACATGCAGTATTAATTCACTGCAGAAGCAAGACTGTTGGTTGCTGGCTGTTAGGAATTCCTTTTGGCTTAACAGAGTACACCAAATGTTACTTTTCTAGAGTCCTAAGCCTGCATTGCAGTCAGCCTTGGTTGCAATCCAGGGGTGGTTATCTTCTGAGGTTTGATGCACATCTCGACTACAACATCCACTTGTTCTTCTGCCCCCCTCTTCTCAATCAGATCGGAAGGCTCATGCTGCCTTTAAAGAGTAAAGTGCTTATACTTGACAGCAGAAGTCTCTGGTGGAGACAGTTCGAGGGCATGATTTTTAACTCCTTTCTTCCACTTTGTATAATAAGTTCTGCTGCTTGTTCAGACCAATGGAAAACAGGTCCTGCCCTGGCTGCTTCAGTAGCCAAACAATCATAATCACATATCACTGCACTTTTAATGGGCACACTGGGCTGGATTCAGACTTGGCCCTCTGCAGACCAAGGGCTCCTTTTGTCTCAGAGGGAACCAGGATCTAGTGGGGGCTCCCCCTGCAGCCCCCAACATCACACCCCACGCTGTTCCAGAGGGTTCCCCAACCCTTCAGAATGGTGTGTGGAGTGGTGCTGGGGGTGCAGGGGAAAGGGGGGGTCTGAGAAAATGGCTGCACCACCCTTAGCACCAGTGGAAGTCCGCTGAGTGCAAGTCTGGATCCAACCCATTCTCTAGAAATTCTGGGTCCCACCCAGAACAAGGCTGGCTCGTAAGCTGGGTTCAGACAACATGATAACCTACTTTTCAGTAACAACCCACGCTTCAACAACAACCCACAGTCAGTCAACCCATATTCAACCCTTGAGTGTGGGTTATCAGGTTGTCTGAACCCAGCCACTACTATACAGGTGCCTGCACCAGGAAGCCAGAATTAGCCATAGCCAAGATTCCCTGCCATGCATATATGTGGTTGAAACATATGGTTGCCACCATGTAATGTGTGCAGGGACTCTTTCAGTTTAATTTTTTAAGTCCTGGACTTAGGTGTACCGAATCTTCCCTGGATTGCACCGGGCAGTTCATTATCCTACTTTTCGAAGGTACAGTTTAAAATACAATGTGGATAACATGAAATGAAAAGTTTTATTACCGTCTTTAGTCAAGATGGCAAACTCTCTGTACACAACTAGTGCTTAAGTCTATCTATCAATGACAAGTAAGCCCAAGAACATTTTTTCTTACTTCTCTCAAGTAATTTGGCATCACATTCACAGCGTGCTTCCAGATGAGGCTTTTATTGTGCAATCACCCTGCCTCATTCATGGAATTTTAAAGGGGGTCCAGGGGGCGTCATCTTCAATTTGTAACCTTCCTGTATTTGCCCACTGCTTCTTCTGTCTTACCAGAAAAAAATCCATTAAGGAGGGAAAGACAGAATAGCTGCACAATGCCTTTTCACTGGTAGCACTAGGAGCTTTCCACCTGGAAGCACCCCTAGTACATCTGAGAATAAATTAAATGTTTAAATTGATAAGATAGGAATGTTAAAAGCAACGGGGATCATATTTTCTTGTTTAAAGCAACTGAAACGTTTTGTGTGCTGTGGACACCTTTTCACCAATAATGGTGTTTTTGTTAATCTGACAACTGTCCGGATAGCAGAATAAAAAAGAAGAAGATATTTTCCATTCTAAATGAAAGTGATTGTAAGCATTGTAGCGGTGAATTCTCACTGTAGCCTGTAGTGGGATAACCTACAGTAGTATGTATGTAATGGTAAGTGATCTCTCTTTCGAATTTTCTTTGCATGCTTCTGTGAACAAATGACTGTGGCTCACCTGGGCTAACCACAATTTGTCTTAAGCTTTACTTAAGCTTGGACTAAGAGCTGGTTGCAGTACACTGTATGTGCACAGTGAATGATATACTGATTAACTGGAGCCCTGTTTAATCCATAACACAGTTGAAAACTAGATGGAAGTTGCCCTATCTCAGTGATCAGTGGTTGTAAGAAAAATGGGCTGGGAATGAGAAAATGGATGCTCCAGGTCATGCACATGTCTCAGTCATGCCTAGATTGAGCCAGTTTGGAGCTTGGACTCAACCCCCTGACACGTCTGCAAGACACATGAGGGGCTTTAATCAGCTGAACCCCTCAAGTTTTCCTTGACCCTGCCTCAGTTGCTGCCACTGTTGCTCTTTCTACGGTTCCACTCAAAATGTCAAATGCATTTCTCACATGCTCACATATTTTTTGCTTAGCTACGTGCCCCATGAGGTACATAATACAGCAAGACAAAGAACAATTTAAAATAACTTGGTGAAGATAAGAAAATACTGCCATGTTCCAAGGGCGTCTAGCTGAATCTAAATAAATTACAAAAGAACAATGAAAATCACTTGTTTTACAGTGATTTAAAAGTAGGGGAAGTGTGCCAATAGTGCACATATTGTGGCTATATGGCACCACTGAAGTTTTGGGTATGAACTACTATTTCATCCCTGCATTTTATGATATAGGGATGAATTATGATTGTTTTAACATCAGGGTGATCATTCAGCAATTTCATAGAAGCAAAACTCATGTCTCCTTCAATGGAGGCAAGATTTAATTAGCAGCCTTTAGGCATATGGTACCTTAAAATCAAGTTTGCCCTTTGGTAGCTCATTTGAAAGTAAGCTAAAAATGTGTGTCTGATAGAAGAAAACAAAATGTGCTATACATATATGAAAGTTAGTTAGATTAACAACAGAGTAATTTCAAAATATATTTAGAGCTAAATATTTCGGCTTCTGCCCTCATCAGTGGCTGTGATGTTAAATGGATACCAAGAGTGGCAGTTTGGAATGCTGGGAGATGAAAATTCCTAAGGAGAAAAAAACAGAGACGTGAGAGGTATAAAGCTTATGAATTGTCCTCCAGATTAAGGCCAGATGGACTAAGAGTTCTGAGTCTGTAGATCCAGAAGTTTTCCTTTCTGTCGAGCATGTCAGTGTCCCTAGTTTGTTCAATTGGAAGCAATTGTAAATCTGAGAGTCTATGTGCAGGTGAGTTAAAATGTCTTGCAACAGGGCAGGCTGCTCTAGTTTTTTTGGTAAGAATTGAAGATTTGTGGTTACAGAATCTTGTTCTTAGGTCCGTTGTAGTTTTTCCTACATATTGCATACAACATCCTTTTAAAAAGAAAATTCAATTAAATAAATTACAGTAGTGGAAGTGCATGTTACTGATTGTCTAATGCACCGTACAGCAACTTAATTTATAGTCTATCTGTGCTTTGCACAATTTGTTGAAATAGCAACATTTGCTTTAGAAAAAAAAACCAATAATCCAATTTTTATATTAGCTTTGCATCTAGAATAATTAATTTTTCATTTTCAGAGCAGAGATCTTGACTGTTTACATATACAGCTTGGAAGGATAATATTCAACAGGAGAGAAATAATTTATCTTGTACTAGCTGTATAATCGTACGTCGTGGACACAGGGAGTGAGCGGGAGGAGGCCAATGGCAGACCGGTTTTGTGGGATCGGTTTCGGCTTCTTCCTTCTGATGAAGTGGACAAGGTGCTTTCATCTGTGAGGCCGACCACCTGCTTGCTTGACCCTTGCCCGTCCTGGCTCATCATGAGCTGCAGGGAGAGACTGGGTGAGGGGATCAAGGCGGTGGTGAATGCCTCCCTCGAGGAGGGAGTGATGCCATCAGCCCTCAAGGAGGCAGTAATAAGACCGCTTCTAAAGAAGCCCTCCTTGGATCCCCAGGATTTAAACAACTTTCGCCCAGTCTCCAATTTACCATTTCTGGGCAAGGTGATCGAGCGGGTGGTGGGTGCTCAGTTGAAGGCACACTTGGATGAAGCCGATTATTTGGATCCGTGCCAGTCGGGCTTCAGGTCTGGACATGGGACGGAGACGGCCTTGGTCGCCTTGGTGGATGATATGAGGAGGGCTTTGGATAGGGGCGAATGCTCCTTTCTAGTCCTCCTCGATCTCTCAGCGGCTTTTGATACCGTTGACCACGGTATCCTCCTGGACCGTCTGGAGGGGTTGGGCTTGGGAGGCACTGTATTGCAGTGGTTCCGGTCCTTCCTCTCTGGAAGGTATCAGAGGGTAGTTCTCGGGGAGGAGGCTTCGGACCCTCGGCTGCTCACTTGTGGAGTGCCGCAGGGTTCCATCCTCTTCCCGATGTTATTCAACATCTACCTCAAGCCGCTGGGAGCTATCATCAGGAGGTTTGGGGTGCAGTGTCATCAGTATGCGGATGACACGCAGCTCTACCTCTGTTTTAAGTCCTCACCGAGGTTGGCCGTTGAGACCCTGTCCAAGTGCCTGGAGTCAGTGGCTGGCTGGATGGGAAGGAACATGCTGAAACTAAACCCCGACAAGACCGAGGTACTTCTGGTGGGGGACAAGGGAGGGTTAGGGGATGTTGACCTGGTGCTGAATGGGGTACATCTACCCCTGAAGGACCAGGTCCGCAGCTTGGGGGTCATTCTAGACTCCCAGCTGTCCATGGAGGCTCAGGTGGCAGCTGTGAGCCGGGCGGCGCTGTATCAACTCCATCTGATACGGCAGCTGTGCCCCTACCTTCCTAATCACCTGCTCCCATCAGTGGTTCATGCCTTGGTCTCCTCTCGCCTAGACTACTGTAATGCGCTCTACGTGGGGTTACCCTTGAAGACGGTCCGGAAGCTTCAGCTGGTACAGAACGCAGCAGCTCGCCTGATTAAGGGCAGCCGCCGGCGTGATCACATCACGCCAGTGCTTAATGAGTTGCACTGGCTACCAGTTGCTTGCCGAGCCGAATTCAAGGTGTTGGTTTTGACCTTTAAAACCCTACACAGCTCCGGCCCAGCTTATCTCAAGGAGTGCCTCCAGCAACATCAAGTAGGCCGCTCAACAAGGTCTGCCACGGACGGCCTTCTCCTTATCCCATCAGCCAGAGCAGCCAGGCTGGTGGGGACTAGGAAGAGGGCCTTCTCTGTGGCAACCCCCACATTATGGAACTCCCTCCCTAGTGACCTTCGCCATGCCCCCTCCGTGATGAGCTTCCGCCGTGCATTAAAAACATGGCTGTTCAGGCGGGAATATGGGGTGGGTTAGGTTTTTAATGAGAATTTTTAATATTGTTTTAATTATTATATTTTATTGTGTTGTTTTGTTGTATTTTAATTGTACATCGCCCAGGGTGGCCGGGTGACCGGCCAGATGGGCGATTGATAAATATAATAAATAAATAAATAAATAAAATAAAATCTTATCTCAATTATTGGTGTTGTGTCACACACAACAGCAACAATGTGGCAACCTGTGTAAGGCAAGCTGCAGAACTGCCTTGCCTGCATGAAAATAGCTGCTTGGATGTAAACCTACTTACTACAGTTTGGTGCAGGGCCTTGCCTTTTAAAGGTCTCCCCGTTGGCCAAAGCCCTTGCATCAGCGCTCGTATACAGCACAGCAGCCTTTTCTGACTTTGCAAAACTTGTAACAAGCTGGCTGCTATCCAAATAAATTTAGGGGGGGTGTCTGTTCCAAGTGCCCAAGTAAGCGGATGAGGTGTCCCCTTTCAGTGATGCTGGAACCGCTGAAGCTAATCTTGGGTTTTGCTCCCATTACACAGCAGAACGTCCAATCAGCTTCATATATAAGCGTTGCAGCCCTATCCTGTGCATGTTTACTCAGGGCCAACCAGTTACGACAGCAGCCAACCCATGTGTCAGGATCGGGTCAGTACTGTAATGTGTACAACAGGGTGCAGAACCCCTGGCCTGCGGCCTAATCCAGCTTTCCGGGCTCACCAATCCAGCTCATGGAACCATGGTTTCCTCTGAGATTGGAGATAATAGTGGGGATCCCCCTGTTTACCAATCTCCCCCCCCCATTGAGAGGGGGAGTGGCATGCAGGGAAATACCTTCTGTTATCTCTGATATGAGACCGGAGATAACAGCAGGGATGCAGGTGGCCAAGTCGCTTCACATGGGGACACCAGGCATATGCAAAGGCAGGGACTTGTCCGGCCCTGGCAAGAGACTTTGTAGACTCTACAAAATGTGGGTTTTACGGGAGCTTGAAAGTGAATGCTCCCGCTCCTTAAGCCACATTTTTAAGTTCCTTGACAGCAGAAAAATGATTAAACAAAAGAGAGAGCGAGAGAGAGCACCCTTGTAGGGGGGGGGGCTGTGGGCAGGGAAAGGATTCGACTTCACCCCTTATCCACCCAGGCTGTTCTTTAAATATCCACCTCTGCCACTCTCCCTTGCATGACTCAGGTTAGGCTGTGCTATGTCACGTCTAGTAGTTTCAGCCTTAGATGTAGATCCCATCCAGTTCAATGGGACTTTTATAATAACATGACATTTGAAATTTATTCCTTTTTTTTAAAGTATGAAAATAGTAACAAGAAACATGCGGGCAAATTTTCAAATCACCCACCACCCTTCCCGAAAAAACATCTATTGCATGAAAGCTGTCATCTTCTTTTTTTTCCCTTTTCATTTTTTTTTAACATTTTATGTTAAATGAGGGATTTTTAAAGGGCTTTGTAGTCTGAAACCATTTTCCATATGAATCTGCCTAATATGTTTGGCACAAGTTTTCTGCAACAACATTTGAGATAGCTTCATCATCCTGCAAATTACCAACTATTTACTTCCATTTCTGTTTTGTCAATATAAATCAAGATTCTATGAATATAATTACAGCTAATTAATGTTTGTGATTGCATGTTAAAATATTGTTGTATTCATTCCCTACTTCATTTATTTATGCTTTGTATGATGCGTTGGGATTTTGGCTGCGTAGTGACTGAAGGATCAAGCACCTGATTCCTATAATAGGTGGAGGGCTCTCAAATCAGTCTCTTTGGAGTTATTTAGCTGGTACCAATTACTCCCTCATGGTAAACAATCAAAGTGCTTGTATCTGCAGGCAGTAGATAACCTGGAAATCAAATATATCAGCTGTATACAGATCCATAAAGAGATTGTCCTGTCAGCTAAACAAGAATAAAAGATGTGATTGTACATAGAAGCCCCTCTCCCTAGCAGGCTAACATGAGCAGTATTTTGCTATATTGGCAGGAGAGAAAATGCAAGATAAAATACGAGAAATTTAAGTAAAATTTGAGTTGTTAATTACGCAGAACTCTTTCTACTGTCATCCTATAGATGTCTACTCAGAAGTAAGTCACACTGAATTACTCCCGGGTAAGTGAGTATATGACTGCAGCTTTAGTTACCTAAACATTGTGGCTACAGAGTTAAATCCTGCCTCAGTTTATGTATCTATTGGACAGTCTTTGTAATCTGAAAAAATATGGTAAAGTGGATGAATATCTAACAGACCTAAGCCAAGTTCAGACATTTGGCCCCATGGTAATATCATTCTTGTGGCATGGTCCAGGCTTGGAGCTGGGTCTTAAGAATGTATACACCCAGCACCATGTATGAGCAGAGAAATCATGTATATACATATATGCAGAACTCACTGCACGATCTTTCCACCCCTTTGGAGAGGTGAAGGATCAATCATGTTGGGTGACCTAAACAAATATTTGTATGCCAATTGCTCAGCTCACAAACTGTAATTTGTGTAGTACCGGGCACATCTGAGGTCCCATAGACCTCCTATTGCATGGATAAATAATTTATTGTTGGCTTTATTTCCCATTCTGTAAAATGGGAGGAATCATTTTGTTGTAAGGGCATGTGCAATGAAGTGCTATATAAAGATAAGAAATACTAGTAGTAACAAAACGTTCTGTCATTCCATCAGACATTAGTCCAATAAAATCTATTCTCTTAACATTTTTTGCACCTCTTAATAGCATATCAGTGTAATATAATTGGAAAACGATGCTTTTGGGGGATGCTTTTACTTTTTCCTCCTTGACACAATGCACATTTTAAAATTTCATGCTAAAAATCTGTCATATTTTGGTATCCTCCTCAGGAAATCTGGAACAGTGTTTTGATGATGCTACCAGCTGGAATAATTTTGCCTTTGCTACAACTATTGAAATTATAGTTTCTGATGAATTATTTATTTGCAAGGATTATGTTTGAGTGGACACCATAGGAGGTAACTGCAAATGAGCGTAGGCAACCAAACAATAAATGTAATCTTATTTACCTCCTAGTATCACGGCAAACGAATGGTTTTTTATGGTCTTTTACCAGCCTTCTGTTAGCATGATGTGTATATATAATTATTTTTAATTGAATGCCTTATTGCTGATGCCAAAAATATACGGTTGGATCCAGACTTAGTCATACTTAGAGTAGACCTATTGAAATCAATACAACTTAAGTTAGTATTAAGTCCCACTGATTTCAATGGGTCAACTCTAAATATGACTAAGTCCAACCCAATCAGACAAAACATCTGCTGTTTTTAATTAATTTAGGATTTTAATTAATTTAGGCTTCAATCCTATACCCGCTTACCTGGGACTAAGACCTACTAAACTTTTCAGTAAACATGTATAGGATTGTTGTTAAATGTGGTGGCCCACATACATATCTTAGATCCTCATGCTCAGCCACTGAGATCAGTGTTCTCAGCATTGATAACACAGGTTACCTATTTGGGATGGAGACGGGAAGCAGAGCCTTGTTAGGGATGAATCTGTTAATTGACGAATCTGTCCATTTCAGTTTCTCTCACTTTCTCATTTTCCCAGTCTTACATTTGGTTCATCCCAAACTTTGAGAATTTTTTAAAAAAGTTTTCTTTCAAAGTTTGCATGAACATCCGTATGCATTTTTGTTCCCATTTCTCTATACAATTTTGCAAATTCCAAGGGATAACTAAGTTTGTATCTTGGTTTGAAACTGTGAAATTAGGTAAAATGCATCAAAATGCAAACCAAACAAATTTCTTCCCCATCCATAGCCTGGATGCACCCTGATCTGTCTTTTTGACACTGCACATTCAATCATGATTGAACAGGGGATTGAACATATTTCATCCATGACTGAACTATGAATGGAGCCCTGGGATGCACAAGATACAATCTAGAAAGAAATTTATTTATTTATTTATTTATTTATTATATTTATACCCTGCCTTTTTTCCTGCAAGGAACCCAATGCGGCTTACATAATCCTCCTCCTCCTCCTCCCCATTTTATCCTCACAACAACCCTGTGAGGTAGGTTAGGCTGAGGGACCGTGACTGGCCCAAAGTCACTCAGGGAGCTTCGTGGCCGAGTGGGGACTAGAACCTGGATCTCCCGAGTCCCAGTCCAACACTCTAACCACTATGCCACGCTGGCTCTAGTCCTTTCTGAATTGAAGTGTACACATTTAAACCTGTTGATGACAGCTATGGAGCAGAACATATATTCTGCAAATTCAGCCTTAATTTAAGAGAAAAAACACCTAAGATCTTAAAGGCAGAAAGTACCAGCAAAACAAAAACAAAACAAACCCCAAACCCCATATGGGATGGTTGTAACTCTTTTGCATATATATTAGATACACATAAGTAACATTTGATGTCTCACTGACATGGATGTAGTTCCATGATGGAAGAGAAGGAGAGGGAAAGGGTGAGGAAGCGTCCAGATACCCAGAAGAGTGTTTAGAATTCTTTTAGAACAGAGTTGGGGGCCAAAGATTCAAGTTGGTTGTGCCGAGAAAGGCCCCTGAAGCAAGTTCTCTATGTGAAATGTGTTGGACTCATTAAGCATACTTCTGTGGTCCATGGAGCTTCCTTTTTCCCTTTCCCTGCAATTGATGCCTTCCCATCTTTTTCTGTCTATGATGGGAGAAAGTTGGGATATAAATGTGACACATGTAATACATAAATCTATAAATGTGTCTTTCCATCTTGACTGATCTTTTAGCATAGACATCAGTACCCAGGGACCTGGGCCAAATCCAGTCATTTGAAGAATTCAAGCTGGTTCCACAGTTGCCAACCCAGAGGCAAAGGGTTGTAGGGAGAAAGTGGAAGTTGAAATTGTTAGCATGTTGGTGGTCCACACTGTTGAATGTGTGTGTGTGGGTAGGCCTGTAACCAGATCCATCCCCTCCTCAAAGTGGCCCTCTCTTAAAACTAGTTGCTGATCAGTGCTTACAGTTTTATCCAATGTTGTCATTCTGCTAATGAAATCAACACCGATGTTAGGGCAAATGCACCCACCCACCCACCCCAGATCTGCTCTGGAGCTTTGGGAGACCTCCTGGAGCATATTCAAGGGGACTGCAGGGGGAAGGAGGTGAAGTTCTCTTGCATAACATTCCATTTAGCCGTAGTTTTTGAAGATTTCATTCTACAATCATGTGGAATAGAATGGTATGTGTGTGTGTGTGTGTGTGTGTGTGTGTATATATATATATATATATATATATATAGAGAGAGAGAGAGAGAGAGAGAGATGAAAAACAACAACACCATGAATGCTTGTTGCTGTACCACTGCATAGCTGAGAGGGATCAGATCCTCAGAGTTACCCAGAAAATATTATTACTGATATATTGGTAGGCTATATTATGATGGTGAATTTTAATATGTGTGGTGAATTCCAAATGCATGATAATATAATATAATATTATATATATATTATATATATAATAATGACAATCTTTTGGCCCTTTCCTTTCTTTACTGAACAGTTTATTAAGCCAGATCTAAGGAGGAGAATACAACATCATTAAACAATATTTCCCCCCCTGAAATTTGCCATTTCATTTCAAAGGAAAAAAATGTGTGCATTCAGGACACTTCCATGTTCCATGAAAATAGCTCTTTAGTACATAAGTGGCTATTTTTCCTTCCAGGCTGACTTCCTGTGGGTTTGCCTGTAGAATAGCAGGTGTACCAATCCAAAATGTCTTTGCAAGTGGCTCAGCAGGGTCGCTCTGCCGCACATCCACAGGAGACAGCTCATCTGTTTAATCCTTATGTTTTAGTCAACCTTCCTTATTATGTGTGCACGGCTCTGTCGCTCAGCTGGATTTTGACTCTCCAAATGAATTGATGGAGCTCTTTGATCTTTGCTGTGTATTGCATCTGTTTCATCTTTCATCTTAATGCTCTTCCCAACTCCAGCTTTATTTTTCCACATGAATTCATCAGTTTTACTTTGTTCTGCCTTTTCTGGGCATTCCCTTTTTATGTGCATTGAACTTTATGGCATAATTTGAATATAACAATAACTGTTTGGTATGCATGTAATTTAAAAATACACAAGATGACCAAGAAATTTATGTTTATTTAGGAGGAACATTTAACATGCGCCAAATCTTTAAATGAGACGTGGGAAACCATCTATAAAAATATACAAATGATTACACACATTTCATCTCGTCATTATCAACTATTACACTGAAGAACTGGAAAATGTTATTTCATTTGTCTCTGGAAAAGAAAACCACAGGGTGAAAAAGTCTCTTAAATTTACTCAGTTGCCATGTGCATTGTTGTGATATCCATTAAAGTATCCAAAGATGTTAGCCTCATATATATATGAGGGCTCTTCAGTTTATTCAGAAAACGGGCCCATTAGAGTGGCCTTCCCTAACCTGGTGTCCTACCAGATGTATTGGATTACAACTCCCATCATCCCCAGCCAGCATGTACATTGGCCATGGTGCTGTGGATGGCGGGAATTGTAGTCCAACACATCTGGAGGGCACTGGGATGGAGAAGGCTGCAATAGCGTTAGGGAGTGTCCTATTCTGTGGTTACCTGAGGCTCACAGGGGAAGCTAATGTCATCTGACAGGGTCAGCTCTGAGCAAGGAGATCCAGTCTATGTAGAACAGTCAGGTCAAGGCAGGTGAGGATGTGGCAGGTAGATAGAGTCTGGTTAAGGTAAATGCATCAGGCACAGCAAGCTAGGTAACACCAGAAGCCCTCTTGTGTAAAGGGCAGCAGAAACAGGATCAGCATGGGTAGCTCAGAGTGAAATCTGTTGGCTGGAGCTCTCTCCTACTAGAAACATAGAAGGATGTTGTTGCAGCAGCAAGTTAGAGGCAGCTGGAGCAGCCACGAACTGCAGTGTGTGGTTAGCTCCACCACCTCTGGAGGAGCTGGCAGGACTATTAAAGGGCCTTGTCTGATTCTGTAGTCTCAGACTTCTGCAAGGCTACAGAAGGAGACTCTGCTGGAGATTCCTCCTCTGACTCAGAGGGTGATGGCAAGGCTGGCCAATGGGCCCTGAATAGGGGACTGACTGCACTTCCCCTGGAAGAGAAGTCTGATCCTCACCTTCATCAGAGTGTTCTTCTGTACCCCCAAAGGCCATGGGCTGGGAGATATGACAGGAAGGATCCCTGCAGGCCATAGCTCAGTGATAGAGCACACGCTTTGTATGCAGAAGCTCCGAGTCCCAGCTTCAATCCCTGGTATCTCCAGGTAGGTCTGAAAAACCCCTGCCTGAAAACCTGGAGAGCTGCTACCAGTCAGTGTCGACAATACTGGGCTAGATGGACCAATGGTCTGGCTCAGCATGACACAGCTTCCTATGTTCCCATCCGAAGTGATTCAGATTATAAGTTTTCTATTGGATTTTGGGGCTTGAAGTAGTGTTTTGTTCAACTTGAAATTTTGCTGTCCAACACTAGTGGTACAACTGATTCAATAAAGTGTTTTGTCTAAAGGTCCACTATCACTTTTCTTCTGGTTTGGGTTTGTGTAATTGGGATGTACTATAATTGTATGTTTTTTTCTGGCAGAGTGCTATGATGACTGATGCTGTGATCTGATCCTATACACACTTCCCTGGAGGGAAGTCTTTGTGCAATCAATAGGGCTCTCTTTTGAGTAGACATGGATAGGATTATACTGTGAGGTTGTAATCTGTTCCAAAGATGATGGAGATTAGAATGGTTCTCAAAGCCAGTGTGGCGTAGTGGTTAGGGTGTTGGACTGGGACTTGGGAGATCCGGGTTCTAGTCCCCGCTCGGCCACGAAACTCACTGGGTGACTTTGGGTCAGTCACTGACTCTCAGCCTAACCTACCTCACAGGGTTGTTGTGCAGGAAAAAAGGCGGGGTATAAATATAATAAATAAATAAATAAATGTACATTAATGTTGTGGAATCCATTTTTTTAAAAATTGACATAATACTATGATTCTGCAGATGTCCAGTACGGAATGCATTTTGGGGTGGGGGGTGGGGAGTGCTTTTACAAATAGTTAACTCTCAGTCTCAACTTGCTGTTGTGATCAACTTTGTCATGGTGTTGTTTTGTTCTTAAAGAGACTTATCACAAGATCTGATGTCTTCTGAAGAAAAGAAAAAAGCCACAATGTGCTTAGTGTCAGAAATCAGCCATTTTTATTAAGTAGTTTTCATCTAGGTTCTTCAATTGTGTGACCTCTTGCTAGGTCCTCCTTAACACACATAAGTCACCAATTCTATTAAGGAAAATAACTTGCAGAGCATTCCTAAATGGTGTGTGTGTGTGTTGGGGGGGGGGTAGCGGTGTGAAGTAGCAGATTCCTCGACACTTCCAACGCCTTCCTGACTTCTGCTGGCCCGGATGGAGCATGGGGAGACAAGCTCACATTTTTTGCCCTTCATTGGTGATTTGTTTTTCATTTTTAATTCCACCTCTGTGATTTTTTGATTTTTTAAAAAAATCCCTCCTTGTTTCAACAGAAGGAAAAATGCCCGTGCCAGCCTGAGGCTAGTGTAAGCAAGGGGCCCAAAACTGGGGCCCCATGGGGGAACAGAGAGCCTATGGGTCCAGTGGAATGCCCCATTTAGGGGCCTAATGATACCTGGTGTGGGTGTAACCGGGTCCTCCAGGATGGCTCCCCACTGTTGCAGCTCCAACCCATTTCATCCCTCCACCCCACCCTAGCCCCTTTTGATAGCCGCCTGAGTGGGTTAGGATTGTTGCTCTGCCAGATACATCCATTAAGAAGTTGCTCAGCGCAACCCAGAATAGTGCCAGGAGCCTTTACATCAATGCCAGCTGTGGCTGGTGTTTCCTGATGGAACTGGTGCTGCATATGGATTAGGCAACCAATGCAAGGATTGCATCAGCATATGCTTCTGTTCTTAAGTCAAGCTCCCACCCAGTGCAATCTTTGAAACACCTGAGACAGAATTCTCTGAACAAAGACTGACGTAAGAGGAGAACAAAAAAAAAAGGTCAGCCAAGGGGAAGACAGTAGTCTCATTCTCCCTCTAACATGTTACCTTTCCCTTAAAATAAAGAGTGTACTGGGAGTTACCAGAGCTCTGAACTGTAATAAATTTCTCATAAGTGCACTAGTTTTTTTTCCTCTTTGTAATGCTAGTTGGAGTTTTGACAGTAGGTTGGGCTACAGCACACTTTAGTGGAGCAAGAAGTAAGAATCTCTGGAATACTTCATAATTAAGCCACGAAGAATGCGTGTTTGCCATTATCTGTAGATGGGTAGGGAGTCTCAGTCAATTCCAGCTCATGGAAGTTGTGCAAAACTCCCATGGAATTTCACATGAAATTCAATGATTTTGGATCAGGTTAGTGAGATTTCTCAGGATATGTGTGTGTGTGTCTGCTTTCACCACACCTATGTTGCTACAAAGTTTTGCGTAAAATTACATTGAAGTTGAATTTGGAGGTTCCTGTCGAGCCAAAACATCTGAGAAATTTCCAGAGAGAAGAGAAGGGTATTATTGACCTGCAACATTTCTTAGAGGAAGGTGAGGTTCACACATCCCAAGTAGCCATATGCCATGATGTGCCCCTTAGAAAGAGTTCCTGGGAAACAAAATAAATAAAAGTGCTCCTAGGAAAGTCTGATATTTTGTGTATGCCTCATTTCGAATTTGGACTTGCTGTGTTATTATAAGAAAAAATAATAATAATTGGGTGATAGATTAAACCATCATGGTAAATTATTACTATCTAAAATACTCAAGGCTAATCAATGAACATGTGAACATAAGAAGAGCCATGCTGGATTAGACCAAAGGCCTCTCTAGTCTTGCATTCTGTTCACACAGTGGTGAGCTAGATGCCCACAGGAAACCCACAAGCAGGACTTGAATGCAGGACCCACAAGCACCCACAAGCACCCTCCCACTCATGTTCCCAGCAACTGGCATACAGAGGCATCCTGTCTCTGATCCTGGGGGTAATATATAGTCATCGTGACTCATAGCCATTGATAGCCACATCCTCCAAGAATTTGTCTAATCACCTTTTCAAGACATCCACGTTGGTGGCCATCACTACATCTTGTGGTATTCCAGCGTTTAACTATGCACTGTGTGACATTATTTGGTCAAGACCCATTATTAAACCTATCCAAGGTACAAGGACCTTACTTTAAACACAAAGTAAATTCCAAGTACAATTAAACAATTAAAGATATAGAGAAGGTTCTCACTTTTTTTTGGCTGGGGGTAGGTAGTGTTTGACCGTTTCTATAAAGATATATTGAATCTTTATATTGAATCATGTTGTAAATGTTGTACACATTTTAAGAATGTAATATACATGTACAGTACACATCAAAATTCATAATGTGCCCAGCTTGTGATGACCTCTACGTGTTACGGCCATATTGTCAGATCTGCTTTTACCTGAGTTTATCCTACATCACAGTTGTATTTATTTATTTATTTGTTCCATTTATGGATCGCCCATCTGGCCAGCAACCCAGCCACTCTGGACAATGTACAACATGATAAAACACAGAATAAAGTACATTTAAAACAGTATAAAATTTTAAAATCTTAGCCCACCCCATATTCCCGCCTGAACAGCCATGTTTTTAGTGAGCGGCGGAAGCTCAGAAGAGAATTTTTAAAAGCTTGGAACCATGTGAGCAAAATGGATTGTGTGGCTCTTTCCTCTGGAATCACCACTTTCCTTTTCAGGGACTGCTGATTAAATTGGAAAAATCCATGCACTTGGCCCCACATATGTTTGCAGGTCTTGAAATATTATAGCAACATCATGGGGTGAACTTAGAGACACGTGGTTGTGATGGTTCCAACATTGGGACACTATAGTGTAAAGTAGGAATCGATGAATCTTTCAGTTTGCTTTATCCTACATTCAGAACGTTTAAATCTCAAGTTCTTTCTGTGTTATTTTTTGAAGAAATTTCAAATTTTGGTAAATTCTTTTGGTAAGTTCCAAACAAAATTCTCATCTATCTGCACCAACCAAATTCAATAGGTTCAGTTATCCCTAGTTTGGAGAGGATGTTGTACCTGTCTGCCATGTAACTGTTAAAGATGAGAAGCCTGTCAGAAAAAAAGGTGGCGATCCTAATTCAGCACTACAAACATAGTGGAATACACAGGGATATAAACCCAGACTTAGAAGAGGTAAGCAGTCAAAGCCCTCCGCCTAGATGGATAAATCTGTCAGTTCCACTGTCTCCTATATCCATTTTTTAAAAAACCCTCAAGTTCTTTCTGTCCTTCTCTTGTAAAAAAAAAACTAACTGAACAAAATTTTCACTCATCTCTTGTGTAAAGAGTACCTGTTGCTGATTACCTTCTAAAAATATACGGTGCATATGTAAACCACAATTGCAGTATTTTACACTACACTACTCTGTTGTGTTTGTCTCCTTTAGAGCCTTATCGATATCATCTTCTAGCTAGTTTAGTAGTTACTATTAAAAATGAATGTGCATTTCATTTTGGATGGAATAAAAACTTAAGAGTATGTACATAAATGTATAGATGTAATGCATAGGTTTTTTTTTGCAGTTTTTGCAAATATATAGATGTAATGCATAGATTATTGCAGTTCCTTGCCATTTTAGATAATAAATAAGAACATTCACAACATATACTGTACATTACTTGACGGCAATACTAAGACTGATGTGCTACTTTTTCAGCTATGCCATTGTTCATTACTCAAGAATTATATGATTGAAGGTCTTTCCCTGCCACAAACACATCATTTCTTTCTACAAGATGCTGTATTGAGGCAAGTGGCAATCAATTGGACTTACAGTTTTGGAAAGGATCGCACCATTTCAACAATGATGATTCTCAGAGGGTTCTTCTTAATCCTGTGCAGTTTGTATGCAGCATTGGTTTCTTATGCCCTTAATACTCTGTTGTTGTTGTGACCTACATGAGCCAGAGTGGTTTAGTGAATAGATGTTAGCACTGAATTTTTGGAATAAGTGAATGACACATAGCTGTTTATGAGTAAATTAAAAAAACAAGAACAACACTTACATAACACAAACATGTAGGGCCTCATTTACTAGGAAATAAGTGGGCAGTGGTATGGAACCACTGCAGTACTTAGCACCTTTATTTATTTATTTATTTATTTATTCATTTCATTTCATTTCTATACCTCCCAATAGCCAAAGTACTCTAGACAGTTTACAACAGTGCCTAAACAAGGCCATAATACAATAAAAACGATAAAATTATTCACCAATACAATACATGATTTAAAACAGTTTTAAAAAATTAAAAACAATTCAGCAACAAAAATGCAGTAGGCATGGATGAATCTGGCTGTTTTGCTTTCTTATAACACTCAAAAAATTTCGAGTCCAAGTTTGTTCTGTGTTCTGTTTCTGCATCCGTTTGCAAATTTGTTTTAAAGTATTCACCAAAATCTGTATGCATTTTTGTAGGCAATTTCCCTTAATATGTGTTTTTTCCCCAGGCACTTTAACCTAACATATGCCTTTTTGTTCACAATTTCCCCAAATATATGCCTTTTTGTATGCCATTTTCCCTAGTATACACATGTTTGTAGGCATTTTTTGATCAGAGAACCGAACTGTAAAATTCAGAGAAGTGAAGAAACGGAAGGATGTTCATCCAAAAACTGAATGATGTTGCACTCATGTCCTGCTTGTGTGGGATCCTGTGGGCAGCTGGCTGGCAAATGTGTAGACAGAATGCTGGGCTAGATGGATCCTTGGTCTGATCTAGCATGGCTCTTCTTAAGTTCTTAAGTGTTTGTTATTGGTTTGGGAAGTGCAAATTAGGTTGGTTCATATTGATAATTGATATGGTTCTGTAGCAAATCCAAACATTCATTGTACCAGATCTTAAACATAGCTATACATTTCATTGCATTACATCCCCATGGCTTTTCATGGTGGTATTTAAAAAATAATAATACTCTGCCTTTCCTTATAAAAGTTCAAGGTATCTCACCCATAAAAGAATAAAATAAAATAAAATAACACACAATAATCAAGCAGTAACCAAATATGTAGGTTCTGTGTTCTTCATTAAGTTTTGTATTTCAAATTATAAGATATAAGGTGAGGAAGACAGTGTTGCACAAATGTTTCAAAACTTTTGCAGCTGTGCTATTATTATTTTCTACTCCCAGCCTGGACGATGAAGGGCGTAGGATCAAAGCTGATTGTTAGGGTCAACTTGGAATTTTATTTGTGTGCATGTATAGATCTAAATGACTACATGTGTAAGTTTCTTTGGATTTTTAGTGAAGTAGGTCTCAAAATGTTTTAAATAAATAAATAGGATATTCTAAAAATAGCCTCCGAGTAGAATTTTGTACTTGCATGGATAGTGCTGGTTTTCTCCTGGCATTTTAAATTCAAGGCAGAAGGCTTGTCACAACTAATATCCAAAAGTGTTTTGACTTTTTCTGCTTAGGCTCAGGGCCGGTGCTACCATTAGGCGAACTAGCGCCAGGCTAAATAGGGGCGCCAGAAACACGGGGAAGGGGAGGCGAAAGAAACGCCCCCCTCCCTCTCTCTCCTCCACCTCAGGGCTCCGTCTCCAATCTGGCGCCGCTGAAGCTTCAGGCAGGCTCCTCCTCACAACCAGCATCAAAAGAGGCAGAGAAGACGACAGGCTGGAGGAGGCGGAGGCGGGCAGGGGCCAATGATGGGAGGCTGGTGGGCGGCGGGAAGGAGGCACCTGCAAACACCTCCTTCGCCTTCCCGGGCAGGGGCCAATGATGGGAGGCTGGTGGGCAAAATCTCCCCTTCCTTCCAGCCAGTCTAATTTTTCTTCCTTCCTCTTAATCTGTTTTGTCTTTTCCCCTTCTCCAATGGTCTATTTCAGTTCATTTTGTGTTCCTCTTTCTTTCTGTCTTTCTTTCTTTCCTTTTTCATCAGTCTCCCCCCTCTTCCCCCCCTTAATCTTTTTTAAAAATAATCTTTCTGTGGTTTTCTTTCTCTTTCGCGCACACGCACGCCACTTTCCTCTTCCTTTCCTCTCTTCTTTCGCCGCCTCCCACCTCTTCCTTCCTTCCTTCCTTCCTTCCTTTCGCCCTCCCTCCTTCACCCACGCTCCAAAATGGCTCCGGATCAGCTGGGGTGCCTCGCTTTGCTTCCAGCAGTTCCAGCTGTGCTTAACTGTACAGGTCTACTCCAAAGTAAGCTCCGAGGGAGCTGGAGGGAGGGAGGGCTCAAGTGGGAAGGGTGTGTGTGCTAAATATCTGATTTTGCCTAGGGCGCCAAACTGCCTTGCACCGGTCCTGCTTAGGCTGTAATCCTATACACTTACCTGGGAATAAGTTCCATTGAATTCAATGGGGCTTACTTCTGAGTAGATACATTTAAGTTTGCACTCTGAGGCTCAAGAATAGAGATGGATTTCACACTTTTGGTGACAACTTTAATAAGAACCAAGTGAATGCTTGCTTCATAATCCGTAAAGTACATCAACATAGCCAGCAGGATCAGGCCTTGAAATCCTATGGAAAGAATATTTTGATTCTAAGGTATGAATTATTGTTGCAAGCAATGACTAGTCATAGTGTGTGTCTACTGTAACTCCTTCACAAGTGGTGGGTACAGTGACGGATGACGTCCGCATCTAGGATATCCCCAAACTGAAGGTAGCTGGACCTGTGGTGGAGCTGCCGTGCAGATGGGAAAGTGCAGATGAGCCAGTGTGGCGTAGTGGTTAAGAGTGTTGGACTGGGACTCGGGAGATCTGGGTTCTAGTCCCCGCTTGGCCATGAAACTCACTGGGTGACTTTGGGCCAGTCACTGACTCTCAGCCTAACCTACCTCACAGGGTTGTTGTGAGGATACAATGGAGAGGAGGATTATTATGTAAGCCGCCTTGGGTTCCTTGCAGGAAAAAAGGCGGGGTATAAATATAATACATAAATAATATTACTTGAGAAAGTCAGATAAATTTTGCATTACATTGTTCAACCATCCTAGTTATGGAAAGCACTTACATCTAATTTTTGCAATATATCAGCATGTTATTTTCTATGAAACTGTGACATTGGGTAGTTACAGAAGGTTCTTTATGTTGTACATGTTTATTCCTGAATTTAAGTATCCCTGATCTACTGAATAGGGATTTAATTTTTTTTAAAAAAAACATCTTGCTGTAAGGATTTCAGCATTCCCAATATCTGCCCATTGTTTTCTTTACTATTTTAAAAGAGCAGGCATATTTTGTAGTTTCAAGAGCAACAGTGAAATGTTAACTATCAGATCACATTTATTTAGTAGGGGGCTTTCTATAGCAGGATTAGAATTCAGGTGCCTGTCCCACTTGTAGGAGTTTGTAGACTGCCAGACTAGTTACGATGGAAAGTGCCTACAGAGAAGTCTTTAATGGAAGCCAACTGCTTCTGTGGGCCCAATTAAGTCTACCCAACTGTGAAATGCAGTCCCCTGGGTAGAGATTGGATTGCCCATTTTGGGATTAGGGGACAGGCAAAAGCAAAGGGAATACCTGGTATCATGGTTACGTCGGAATTGTCTAAATATTCAAGGGTTCTGCCTAATTCCTTAAATTTTAAGTATGTGTTATTAATGAGGTTAGCACTGGAGTCCCTCAGTGCAAGGTTTACATATGCACCACAGTTTGAACTTGAAGCCCTGGTAACTGTTCTTGAGATATGGATATGCTCTTGGTCCCAAATCAATCTTGTCATTCCTCAGAAAGCAATGAAAGATAATAAGTACTATTCACCTGATTGCCTTCCTGCTCTGAGACAGCTGGTGACGCTTGTCTTCCTGATAACCAGGACTTTCAGATCTAAGGCAGGGATAAAGAAAAGCCGGGAGCTTGCTGAATCTAAATTTGACAGTCGATGGCAGTGTAGAGGGTCAGGAGGGATAGAATCTCTGACACGTATAAGAAAGGAACAAAATTTATCTGCTCTGGTTGCAATGATTAGATGTCTCGTTGTCTGGCTTTCTTATAGTGGATGATTGATCGTGCCCGCCAGCTGCCTAATATCATAATTAACAAAGTTGCTACCGTGTCTGAGAAGTTTAATCGGAAAAAAATTGCCAGCAGTAGGCTTCCATTGTTGCCCACAAGGATCAGAGGCACAGCAAAGTCGACTTTTGGACTAATGGAGCTGCAGAACTATGTGGGCAGAATAAGAAGTGGTGCACCTCAATGGCTAATGGTATGTTTCTACTCACAATTACATTTCCCCTATTCCTTTATTTATTTTTAAACCTAGGAGGACTTTAATTTTAATTTCAGGGTGTCATTGGGTACATTATCATTGGATGCTGCTTGATAAAATTTATTAGCTGCACAACCAATTTAAAATATCTGGCCATTGTTAATTATGTTGCCAAACATTGTTTAAAACAGCTGGGAACGTGGTAATTGTTGCCATGTATGTGCTCCCACCCCCATTCCAACTGCAAACAGATTCTCTAAGGTTTCCGCTTTTTGTTTGCCTGTGTCTTAAATATTAAATAAACATGGAAATATACGGTAGTCAGCACCTATTGGTATTTTGTTATGGAATGTGGCTAAAAATATACACATTTATGCATATGCTTATGGCTATAGTGATGTGTAACAACATCTGATTAGCAATCTTGACTCCAAAAAGCCCAGAATATTTAGGAAATATCCAAACATTTCAGTAATTGATCTGATATATTTACTTGTTTTATGGCTTTAAAATTACTCCACTGAGCTCTTTCTTCTTTGCAGTTGTTCCTCCCCCCCCCCCCCGGGCTTTATTTGCTCACATAGTTATCCCCCGAGTGCACGTTGCTATTGCCAGTCTAATATATGACTGTGAATATTGACTGTGATGTTTGTGTCTGTGATACAAAAAAGAGAGCAAGGTAAAGAATGGGAAAATATGGAAATAAAGATGAAACAGTAGCTGATTTATGCAACAGCAGATGAAAAATTGTAACAGGAAAAGTTTATATAAACCTTGCACACTTTCCATTATTTGGAAAGAGGCATTTGTTTGGCATGTTGATAATTGTGAATGAAATTGCACATTCTAATCACATTTGGAGCACCATTTTCTGGTGCATGTTTTTTTTTTTAGGTGTTCTGTTTGACTGAATATAAAATAGCTAATCTGATATTCTGACCGCAAATATATCTCTGGAAATTATTCTATTTCACACATTTTTTTCTGTTAGCAATATGACATCTACAGATTTTAAGGAATATTAAAAGATTATTGATCTCATTGTATATTAAAAATATGTTAATGCATAGGGACTTTTAAGGATGATTCAATAAGTATTTCACATTGATATACTGTTATATTGTCTAGTCAAATTCCTTGGGGGGGGGGGAATTAGAAGTGGTGGCTGGCCATCTCCCTTTTCTCAGGATATGGCTCTGAACTGAAATGCCATTTCTTGCTCAAAAACATTCTTTCCAGTGATAGATAATAATATTAACCTTGCTTGGCATTTTTATTCTTCATGAATGGGTTTTGTTTTTGGTTTAAAAAAAAATCAATTCTTTGTTTTGCCTGGAACAAAAAATGGTATAAATATATTAGGAGGGGGGATGACAGATTAGTAATGCAAATTTCAAACAGAAGGAAAGATTAAGCTACTAGAATGAGTATATTGTTGTTTTAATCGGCACTCCCATAATATTTCATGTAATTAAGACTTAGTGCATTGTTAGAACTCAGCTGGAGAACCAAATGTCTATATGGATTACAGGAGGAAATGCTAAAGCAGTGTCACAGCAGATGTGTCTGGCTTTTAACAGGATTATTTCCTGGGATAAGTAGCAATGAACTCCTTGTAATAGTTTCATAGGAACTAATAACTTTGAGAAATATGTTAATAGCAAATGTGCTAATGTAAAGGGTTAGAAGATTAGTGATGCATTCTTTTGCACTGAAATAAGAATATAATAAATGTCTCCCAGGTGACTCCGGCTGCAGCAATTTTTATTGGAGATTAAAGCTTGATGGACCTTTGTTCTGGTGATTAACCTTTCAGAAATTAAAACCCAGTGCTAAAGTATTCAGTCCAATTTAAATGCAAACACAGAAAAAAAGAGGTTATCATTCAAGTTTTTAAAAACCTTTTAATTTTCTTCTTTTTTCATGTTGATGAGAAGATAAGATAGTAAAAAGGACCATGATTTAGCTTGGGCAAAATTGTTCAAGTAGCAAAATGGCTTTCCGGAATCCACATCTGAGAAGGATGTCTTGCAAAGGAATTTCAGAACTATGAATGGATGTAATGAACCTATGATAAAACAGGTAGGATAGAAAAATCATCTGCTTCATATCTCTAATATAAAGTTCAGTTAGACTGTGTTCTTGGCTTGCAAGGTGATTAACACTGGTGATTTATTTGTTCATGTTATAGCCGAACATAGGAAATGTTTCAAGATTTTAACTTGGACAAAGTCTTAAATGTCGTCTGCCTCTAAAGATGGCAAGCCATTACAGAATATAGTCTAAAGAGGACTAGAGACACCAATTTAGGCTGTAGTCCTTTACCTGAGTCCCACTGGACTCAATAGGGCTTACTTCTGAGTAGACATATTTAGGATTACACTGTTAATCACATAAAAAGCAAAGATGGTTGCATTGGTCCATGAGAAAAGAATCCAAAATCCAGAATTGACTGGATTAAGAAAAATGATTTTGTTATGTTTATAATAAATGTGCAGGTTTGGTCCCAAAAATAGTCATATATACTCATTATCTTTCTCAGTGTTATAAAATTTAGAGGATATGAAGCATTGACAAGATGACATTTTAGCAGTCCGCAATATAAGAGGTACCACGTTTGCCGGCTGAGAACCTGATTCCTTGTTAAAATGAAGTTTTATTGAAATATTTATTCATGTTCAATGTATTCATCTGTTGGTTTAGAGTTAGTATCTTATGTATGTTTACTATATTTTCAGACATCAGATTACTAAACACATCAAAGTCAGAACTGTCTTTTTTCTTTTGCTAATTATCAACTTTCATGAGTGATTTTGGCATTTTGATTTAACATTTCCCATGGAATAAAGAAATATCATGCTAACAACGAGCGCCAACAACCCCACTCTTACTATGAGTTAAGAAAAGAGTATAAATAGCTGTTACTTCGGAAGAAGAGAGAGAAGTGGTCAGTGTCTCCTGGCAAATGCTGATTTCTGCGGTTGTCACCCGCAACCACAAATCCTTCTGGCAATTAGTTTCAGGAGTGCTAACCAATAGTTCAGGCAGTTTTGACTGCCATATACCAGTTAACATATGGGAAGCACACTTTTGTGCAGTTTTCAATGATGCACATTCATCAAATTCTGTTGCACCTCCCTGTCTATCTCCCAATATTCCGGAGTGGCCTCCAGTTGATATAAAAGTTGTCGAAGATCTAATTCTTAAACTTAAGACAGGGAAGGCACCTGGACCAGATGGCATCCTTTCAGAGATGCTGTTAAATAACATCTCCTGGTGGGTCCCACTATTGGCTTCTCTTTTTTCTTTGATAAACAAATCCGGTATAATTCCCGCATCTTGGTTAAAGGCCTTTATTATTCCAATTGACAAAAAAGGTCCCAAAGAGGACCCAAATAATTATTGACCAATCAGTTTGTTATCCATAGTTGGGAAGGTGTGTGCTAGTTTTCTGGGTCTTAAGCTAAAGGCGTGGATCAATGACAACAGTATCGTAGGGGAGGAACAGATAGGCTTTAAACTGGGCCACTCTACCCTAGACCACTGTTTGGTTCTGGCTCATCTTGCTTATAAGTATACCAAACCTAAAGGGGGCAAACTTTTTACAGCATTTATTGACTTAAAATCTGCCTTTGACTCCATTTCCCGTGAACGTCTTTGTGGTAAATTGGAGCAATATTCTATTGATAAGAGGCTATTATTTCTGATAAATTCATTGTACTATAATGCATCTGCTCAGGTACGATGCAGCAATGTTGGCCATCTCTCAAAGGATATTGTCTCTACTCGTGGAGTCAGGCAAGGTTGCCTGCTTGCCCCTATACTATTTAATTTATATTTGGCTGACCTTCCCACTGTGTTAGGCTCATTACCTTCCCATCCACCCAAGCTTGGTTCCTCTAGGATCTTTGTCCTCTTATATGCGGATGATGCAGTACTGATCTCTCAGACATGTCTGGGCCTTCAGAGACTGTTGAATGGCTTTGTTGTCAATTGCCAGGAAAATCTTCTAACTATTAATTACGTGAAATCCAAAAGTTCTGGTCTTCTCTAAAAGGAAGGTTTTATAATAACAAATTTGAATAATAACAAATTTGAGCAAGTGGATTCATACAAATATCTAGGTATTTGGCTCCATGGAACGGTAAACTGGAGGGTGCAGGGGAAAGCTGTTAAGAACAAAATGTGAATACTATTGCCCGTTTTTTCTTCACCAATGGTGGGAAACACATTCCGTCAGCCATCCGAGTTTATAAAGCTAAAATAGTTTCTCAGACACTCTTTGGGGCTCCAATCTGGTTTCCAACTGTTAAATATTCTTTAGAAGGTATACGATCGTACTTCTTCAGACTCATTTTTGGTGTGCCCAGATGTGTTGCTGGCACTGCCCTTAATTTGGAGGTTGGTCTCAATTCCCTTAAGTCTCTGGCATGGACATATTCCATCCATTTTTGGCTCCGTTGCTGCCTTATACTCCCTTCTACCTCCCTTGCATTTCTAGTAGTAACTGACCCCTGTATGACACCCTGGAGGAAAGAAGTGGAGTACAAAATTAGTTGTATGGGGCTCTCCCCGTCCCACCTACTTTCCTTGGACTGGGATAGTGCAAAATCTTTAGTTAAACAGAGATTGTGAGACATCGATCTCCAAGAACTTCATTGTGCAGCACGGGGTCCATGTTCTCCTAGTGCCTTGGGTCTATCAGGCCCCTTCTCTAATGACGGAATGGCTTACTTAAACTGGTTATCAATTCCTAAATATAGGAAAGCGTTCTCCCTGGCTAGGTTTAACGTCCTCCCGTCTAAACTTTTAGACGGAAGATACTCTAGAACACCAGTAGATGAAAGATGCTGTCCCTGTAACAACGTTGAAGTGGAATCTGTAATACACGTTCTGTTCAATTGCTGTTATTATCAGGGGGTTAGAGATGCATTACTACTCCCAATTACCCAAGCCCTTCCAGGTCGGTCCTTAGAATCTCTTATGTGTAGTTTACTTGAAGGATCTAACAGATTAATCACTGAGCGGGTTGCTAAATTCCTGAATGTTGCCATTCTGACCAGATCTTCTCTGGCACTGTGATTTAATATTTTTATATAGAACAATACTTTTTAATGTCATGTATTTTTGTATCCTGTTGGTGGTCAGTTGACCGTAAAATAAAGTTCAATTCAATGAGTGATTTTGGCATTTTGATTTAACATTTCCCATGGATTAAAGAAAGTTTCCTGAAATGGCACAGAAAGGAAATATTGAATCTCAACTTTGCTAATGTTCCAAAAAATTGATGAAATGTCATGATTTCAATATTCACGATTAAATTAGAATTGTTGCAAAATGCAGCTAAATGCATAGTGAAACATAGTCATTGGTAACAGATGTCAATGGCTTCAGAGTATAGTATTAGGGTACAGATTTAGGGTACAGATATTGGGTAGTATCCAATTGTGCCTAGTGACTTTGGGCTAGCGTAATAACATTGCATTAGTGTAAATCAGCATTCACGCAATGTAACTAGTGTCTGCTAGGGCAATGGGGGAAAGTGGCAATTTGCCGCTGAATTTTGGGAGCAAATCACAACTTTCCCCCATTGCTCTAGTAAGCACTAGTAATTAGGGATGTTCACGTACCCACTCACGCCCGCCCGAGGCAAGCGGGCCTTACTGGGTCCTGGGCCCTGCTCACCTCTCCGCAGCAAGCTGCGCGGAGAATCACTCCGTGCCGCTGAGAATCGAGCGGCAGGGGGGGCGTGCCCCACCTTGCCTTGCCTCTCCACAGCGGGGCCCCCCGCCGCTCGATTCTCAGCAGCACAGAGCGATTCTCCACGCAGCTTGCTGCGGAGAGGCGAGCAGGGCCCAGGACCCAGTAAGGCCCGCTTGCCTCGGGCGGGCGTGAGCAGGGCCAATTTCGGCCTGCTCTGCCCGCTCTAGGCGAGCGGTTACATCCTTACGCCTGCACCTGACATGCAAACTGCATTTTGGGTAGTGTAAGAGTTAAGGGGAAGCACTTCTTCATGGACCTCCAAGAGAACTCTTCTGACACAGCCAGCAGATAATGTGGCAAAGCTGTTTTATAGAGCTAAAGACTGCAGCACTCGCTCACACTATGGGTGGTACACGAACCGGGGGGGCTCACAGCTCTCCGCGGCTTGCCTCTCCGCGGGGGCAGCCCCCCCGCCTCGATCTTCTGAGCGGCGCGGAGCAGTTCTCTGTGCTGCTCGAGCCGCCGGCGCTGGTCCCGTCGCATCACATCCAGCCCCGGAAGTGACACGATGGGGACCCTGCGCAGGTGCAATACGGTGCGCGGGGCTCCAGCACGCCTGTGCAGGGTCCCGTCGCATCACTTCCAGGGCCAGATGTGACGCGATGGGACCGGAGCGAGCGGCGCAGGTGGCTCGCTGTGGAGAGGCAAGCCACCGCAGGAAAAGTTAGGCCCATAGGCCCGCACGAGCTTCGTGCGGGCACGATCTGGACCGAGTTCGGTCCCACTCGCGCCCGTGCGAGCTAAAGGTAACAACCCTAGACTTTTGCAAATGCTCTCCCAGACAGGGTAGAAAGCTCCATGACTACAACCCCCTTGCACATTAAAAAGAAAAAAAAATTGTATCCCAGACTTATTTTCTGTGTTGCCCTCTTGATTTTTTCCTTATTCATGGTTATTTTTTTCCACCTTAAAACATAGTTGTAGTGTCAGCATCTCCAGTATAGACTGGCAAAGAGCTATTTTAGGGCTATTTTACCTTTAACTAGAAGCTTCCTTGTTAGTGTCTCACTGTGTAACTGCTTCCTATTCAGTATGGCATAACTTTACTGATTGAAGCATTACCCTTCATTAGTCAGTTCCTGACCATAGGCAGGTGCTTTAATTACAGGTTCCCTCTATTTTCCTTTTCTCTTTTATTTAAAAAGTATGAGATAGTAACTAAAGGCCCCCTTGACTAATTAAATCTGACTGATTAATTAAGGGGCAATTCATCATTCATGCCACAAATAGGAAGCTTCTAATTAAAATTACAGAGGATGTTTGCTAATCAGGACTTACTTCTGAATAAGCATTATGGAAGGTTCTTGGCCATGGCAAAAAGCATTTCCAGATAATTTAGTGCTAAATAGTGCTAAATTAAGTGCTTTGTAGACTCACCATTTTATTTCCACTTCCAGCTGAATGCAAAAAAGTAATTCCTCAGCAGTGCTAAAGAGCCCTAGCATGGTAGGGATTGGAGAGAAAGCAAAGTAAGAACCCTACTACCTGAAACCTATTTTTCTATGGGCTGGACCCAGATTTAGGTTCATGCAACTGAGCTGGATGAAGTTCCCTGTCCCATCTCCCAACGGCAGTTCCTCCAACCCCCTTGAAAATGTTACGCAGAGCGTCAGCAGCACTGCTGAATGGGGTGGGCTGTGGTGGTGGTTGGATACCCCCAAAAGGGTATCCTTATTCTGTGAAGTAAGTCCATTTCAGCCAGCCCAGTTGTATGCACCAAAAATTGGATCCAACCCCATGTGTAGGAATTATTTTTATAGGATGGGAAAGCCTGGAGTGGAATACAAGCTCCTGTAAAATAGAGGGACTGAACTGTTGAGAACCACCGGCCTACATCCCCCAGTATGGCTGTACAACCATTTAGCTCTTTGTTGAATGGCCAAGGGAAAGAAGCGAATGCTCTTCATATATAAGAGAGAAAAGATCCTGCTTCCTTTTTCATACTACTGCTTGTGAGTCAAGCTAAATCTTGGTGTTACATTCATTGCATAGTTAGAATATCTATCTTTTACAATTTGATGTATGTTATTAAAATGATAATAAATATGCAATCTCCTGTCCTATTCAATTTATTTCTCTCTTTCATCAAAGATGAGTTCCCACTGACTCTGTCAAGATAGAGAAGTCCTAGGCATTGTAGTGGAGAAATTAAGCAGCCTGAGGCAGCAGCTTCCTTCTACCTAGTCCTTTCATTTACACTTAAAATACCCTGCAGGAAAAGGAAAATCTTTTTATGGGACTCCATGAAAAAAAGTGGAAAAAGATTAAAACTAAACTTGCTGTGGAGTGGTTCAGTTGGATGATTTTTAAAAAAGAAAGAAGAAATACCTCTGGGTATTGAGCGTATATATATTTTGAGGCTTAGATTAGCACCATGATTTAACTAAGCAAGCCACTTGCTTAAAGGACCCTTGATTGTCTCTTAATTATATTCCACTCTACATTTATAACCATTCTATCTCCTTTTGGATTGTTATATAGATTACTAATTGCTACCTTTCAGCTTTTGCTCCTATATTTTTTCAAACATTCACTTTACCACATAAACAATATCTTTTGAAATGTTTGCGTAACTAAAAATAGTACACTTTTGAAATGTCTTGAGCAATTGTACCTAGATTACAGATTCATATAAACACACATTTAAATATTGACTGTGCCTGCAATACATAAACTTCCACTGCTTTTAACCACCTAGATCTTCCCATTCAGAACTGTTTCTTCAACTAGAATTCATTTTAATGTGAAGTAGCCATTTGATGGAGCCATTTGATGCTAATGGAGTGTATAAACAGTGTTAAAGTAACTTCTGTTGAACATTGCCATTACTTCTACATTTTAAATTAAAGAAAAAGATGAAATGGAAAACACTGTATAGGTATCTACCTATACATGTTTCCAGATCCCCCCCACCCTCTATTTAACAAGTTTTGGGTCAGCCTGGGTAGAATCCGAAGTTGCAGTGCGATCCCCCGCTGCATGAGTCGATAATGATATCGACAGGGCAGACTGCATGTCTCCTTCCCGCTGAATTACTACCCCAAAGACCCACATGTTTTGTGATGGAACTTGCACTTTTGCCTGAAGAGTTCAAGATGAATGACAGCAAACTTCTGTATCACCATTTCCCAGATGTATTAGCAACTGTTCATACACTCAAGAAATCCCAAAGGAAGCCATTTTGGGGGCATGTCTGCTCCAGGACACACAGTTGGACACTGTAGCTTTTATTGCACTCAAGTGCTCAGAGCGAAGAAACCTTCATTATATCCATGCCTCCAACATATTTATGAAATTCTCTACTTAGCTGCCAATTTAATACCTGATTTTTAAAAAGCAATGTGGATTCATTCAATAATTTATTGATGTATCGCTAATTAGAAGGATATGCATATTCATGGCTTATGACAGGGGTGTAAAGATCAAATGAGTTAGAGGGCCAAATTCTGCTCCTGCAGGTGCCCATGGACCTCATCCATAATTTTTCACCAAAAAAGACTCCAGTATTCTACTTCAGTTTGCTGAACATCAACTCCCCAAACTCACCTTCCTGAGTGATACCCAAAAGCCATTGCAAGTTTCACTTCTAGAAGTCTGTCCCAGGCAGGGAAATACAGGAAGGGAATGGGGACCAAAAGACTTTGAAATGGCATCAGCTGTCAAAGTCCACATCCTGATGTCTGCCTTGCTTTTGTGTGAGGAACATTGGCCTGCTGTGGGCTTGTCTCAGGCCCATGCAGCATTTTAAAAGGCAACTTGGGGTCATTTTAATAGTTCTGAACATAAGAAGAGCTCTGCTGGATCAGAACAAGGGTCTAACTCTGGGGTCTCCAATATGGTGCCCGTGGGCACCAATGTGCCTGAAGATTATTCTCTTGATGCCTGCCAGGCACGCTGCCCCTCCTGATTTTTACTGTGTTTCTTAAGGGGTTTTAATTTATTTATTTTTTAAAAAACAAAACCCTGTTAGGCTGGCATGTTGTGAAATAAATGCTGCCTTGCAGCCCCATCTTTATTTGGATTCAAAAGAGTAATTTTGTGTTTTGGAGCTAAGTCTGTTCCTCTGCCTTATACTTAGGTTCTTTGGCAAGTTACTTTCTGTTCATCTTACCCATTGCCTACTGGGAAATGGGTGATTTGTGTCTGGTCATGCCCACCATGGTAGTCATTTTATGAATGGGCAAGCCCCCCATGGCAACCATTTTGTGAGAGTGCTCATGACATTCTCTCAAAATTCCAAATGTGCCCAGCAAACCAAAAAGGTTTGGTACCGCTGGCCAGTCCTGCATTCTGTTTCCCATGTTGGCCAACCAGATGCCTATGGAAGCCCAAAAGCAGGCCATGAGATTAATAGCCCCCTCCCGCTCTTGTTCCCCAGCAACTGGTATTCAGAGATATACAACCTCTGAACCTGGAGGTAGCAGATAGCCATCATGACTAATAGCCGGTAGCCTTATCCTTCATGAATTTCTCTAATCCCCTTTTAAAGCCATATAAGCTGGTTGCCTGAAGTCTATCCCAGGCAATGAAATACTGGAAGAGCATAGGAAAAAGAAAGGTTTGAGAGAACATCAACTGTCAAAGTCCTCATCGTCCTGTTGTCAGCTTTCTTAGCTCTGCCATGTGAGGAACATTGGTTTGCTGTGTGCCTGCCTCGGGAACATACATGGATTTAAATTTAAAGGGCAAGCTAGGGCTAATTCAAGAATGCATCTATGTGTGGGAAGGCCTGCCTAAGAATGACTGAATTGTTCGGCTCATTGTAGGGGTCTGAGGGAAGGCCACAGATCTCCAGATAAGCCCCCAAGGCCTTACTATTGAAAGTTACAGGAATGTCAAGAACTTCTAGCAAAGATGGTGCACATTCAGATATAGGAGATAGTTCCTGACTATAGGAACTGGCATATTCTATGGTAGCCTTCCCCAACCTGGGGCCTTCCAGATGTTTTGGACTATATAACTCTCATCATTCCTGGCCATTGACCTTGTTGGCTGAGCGTAGTGGGAGTTGGAGAAGGCTGTTCTAGGGTGACCAGGATCCTGTGCCTTTAATAATTATGCAGATGATCACTTTGGTCATATATAAAATTCTACTTTATAGTGATGATAAATTTTCCATATCAGTATTGTTTCCAAATAGGAAATTATTTCATGTACATTGTCGCATGTGATAAATGTGCATGTGGAAAAGCCCAACTGGTGGCAACTTCCCAGCATATTTGCACATTTATGTGTGGCACATGTGACAGTATACATGCAGCTTTCATGTAGAGTTTCCTACACAAATATATATCCATAAAAGAAACATTCAGATACGAAGCAACCATGAGTGTGGCTGAAAACACTTAAGCATTCGAGTTGGAAGACTGTTTTAAACAATAAACTTTGATTTCTTTAGAAGCTTGTCTTTCCTGAAAATCTTATTTAGTAGTAAAGGGTTATTAACCATTTCATATGGTGCTTTGATATGAAATGATTTTTAGAATCACTCTTCAGTCTACATAGTAGAGCAAATTATAGAGGGCAACAGCGACTGTTCTTATATAATAGCTTGTTTGGTTAACTAGTAATTGTGACATTTAGAAGGTTAATCAGAGGGTCAGGTGATTTCAAAATGATAAAAAGAATCCTGGCTATTTAGGGACTTCTGCCTCATTTCCTTTTGTCCAAAGATAAGGCCCCTTCATATGCAAACATGCAGGGCCAGCCCACAACATTTTGCAGCTGGAATTTGACCCCAAATGGCTCCCCCCACCTGCCTTCCAGAGCCAACAAACTGAAGTCTTGCTGCATGGCTCAGACACCAATTTCTGCCTTCATCTTTCTTTCCCACTCATGGTGCCACCCAAGGTTCCATGGACTTTGAAGAAGCCCGAGTGCAAGGTGAAAGGGAGAAACGTGCTAAGCGAAAAGCACGTCAAATGAATCCTTCAAAGGACCATCTTCCATCTGGTAACCTGTGTCCTCACTGTGGGAAGCTGTGTGGATCTAGAATTGGCCTCCACAGTCACTTACGGACCCATCGCTAGAGTCTACACAATTTTTTAGAATTTCCTCCTTTTATAATCCTCTTTTTGTAATTTTATCCTGGAAGACAATCTTACTCGGTCACGAGTGATTGCCTACTACTACTGCCACCCAAGCAGGTTTAGGGATGTGCAAAGAATGTACACGTTTTTTTCCCATTGATTAAAGCATATTTGTGTGCATTTTTCAAAAGTATGCACATTTTTCATGCACAGTTTTCAAATGTGCGCTTGCTGTTGAAAGCATTTTTGTTGTTGTTCTGCGTATCACATTGCAAGCTCAAAAATGTACAGACTTCAACCACTGATTTTGCATCCAAGTTTGTGTTTGGTCCAGAAGGTGCAAATCCTGAGCAAGAGCCAACTGAAACGAATTTCTCATACATCCGTAAGGTCACTTCACCCTGCTGCAATGCTGGGCCAGAAAGGGTAGCCATCTGTCCTACTTTACAGATGACAGCCATGTCTTTGAAGGGCAAATGGGACAACCTCGAGGTTGTCTATCCACAGATAGCACTGGATAGCAGTCAAAGCAGGCACACAGGTCACCTGGTCACAGTCCTCCTCGCTATGGTGAAATGTATTTTCTATGTAAATTATAGTAATGATTTCTAAATTTGCATCCATTCGTATGAATTAACATACGCATTTTTTTAATGGAAATGGTCCCCTCTTTTGGGGTGATGCACTTTCTCTGTTTTGGCAGTTTGGACGTAGCCAGGCCTTCACATGTGTGGGGACTGCTGTGAATACTGAAACCCCATAATTGGTTAGGAAAGACTCATGTGATTGGTCGTGTCCACAAGTTCCTTTATCCACATCTGTATTCACAGATGCCAGAAGGCTGCAGCTTCCCTGCTGCTGTGGATACATCTATAAAGTAGGCCTAAGTGATGATGTAAACGGTGTTGTGTTCATTAGCATGTGTATGCATAGGTAAAAGCAGTTCAACTTCAAAGTGAGCAAAAGGAGGAAGAGGCTGATATCCTAAGGAATTCTCTGGTGTATGAATAATGGCTGGTCATTTAGACAAGTTGCCAGAATCTACGGTTTGTGATTTGAGCACACAAATAACCATAAATGTGACTAAAGGATAAAATCCTATAAGTATGCTGTTTCACTGGTTTCAATTAGTTTTCACACTGACTGCTCCCGAAAATGAAAAAATAGAAGCTTAACCCATGCATGTATTGTGTGTGTGTGTGCGTGTGTGCGTGTGTGCGTGTGTGCGTGCGTGCATGCATGAAGATTTGCTGTGGCTTGTGAAAAGATAACATTATTTTACAGAAAAATCAATTTTGGCTTATATTGGTTTATTATGGGAAAATGAATGTGCCAGGGATAGGTACACAGATAGATTCATTTTAGACATCTGGGGCAAAATAATCAATAATACCTTTTGTAAAGTTTTCCCCTGGCATGCCAACTGCAACGTGACGACGGCATCTGTCAATGACAGTAGCATGCTTCTCCTCTTTTATTTTGGACCCAAGCTACATATATTTAGCCAAGGCTCGAGATGTTAAAAATCAACACATCATTATAAAAGAAGCCAAAGGACGGTAAGTTGAAATGGAAGAATACCTGTCTGTCACTAGTTTTACTCCTTGACCATGCCTGAGAGGAGCACGTGCTCCACTTTTTCTAAGCTGCTTCCTTGTTCGTTTCTTCCTTTCCCCTTGCATTGCAGCTCTTCCCTCCTATGCCCCAGTTTTGCCTGTGATCATTGAAAGCCACTCACTATGTTGCACTTATGTACATCGACACTTTGGATCGCAGCTATGGTTTAACAGAAATATTTATATTTGTTCTTGTGCTGTTGCTTCTGTGCTTCCATAGGCAAATAAAATAAATAAGAGGACTTTAATGAGGTGCATTGATTTGATATCACATTGATATCAGAGTGATGGATGCTTAATGACATTGGATTTATGATTGGCCACTATCATAGTAAGTCATACATTGCCTTTGTTCTGTTAACTTTATGATGCTATATGGATAAACGGTGCAGTCCTATGGGTAGAAAACCACAGAGAACCACATCTGTGTTCAAGCCTATTTTCTCCTGCACTCAGGTTCACTTGTAGCTGGTATGGTTGCCACTGAAAGCCACTTCTGTGTGGTGGAGGCTGTTACATGGCTGTTGTAATACATGTAAGTGTCTCCCTAAATGGATTGGCCCTATTACAGGGGTGGGCAGAAGGTAGATTTTCAGATGTTTTGGACTTCAGCTTCCAGAAGGCCTTGCAAGAATGGCCAATGGTCAGGAATACTGGGAGTTGAAGTCTAAACCATATTATCTATATTATGGAATAGTGATATTCATAATCCATATTATGAAATAGTGATATTATGGCAGCCACATGGAGCTTCCACTATGTGCAAGCAATTTTTCATGGCAACATATAACATATGAAGTGGGCCTTATGTGTAACATTGAGCAAGATTGAGCAACTCACTCCTTTGTAGCCATTACCCTCGCTTCCCCTTCAGTAATGTGGGAGGAATAATAAATTACTCACAGGGTTGTTGTGAAGGTGAACACAACACTTCGCAAAATAAAATTTGCTATAGAAGTACAGACTTTTTTTTACCACATTTGTGTATGCTATGCTATGCTATGCTATGCTATGCTATGCTATGCTATGCTATGCTAATGGCTTCCTCTAGCAATTACTCAGGCTTACTCTTAGAGTAATAAAAAAAGTAGCCTGATATAAAACCTTGTGGTACTGTCTTATGCATTCTATAGCCTCATTGATTGAAATGGAAGAGAGTAGATTAATAAATGAAACAGAACATTTCTTAGATGGGCTTAAAAATGATCCTGTTGACTCTTGAGTGACTCTTTGAATCATACAAGTTATAGAATGTGATGTAGTGGTAAGAAGGTCAGATTGCTGAGACCCAGGTTCAAATCCCTACTCAGCCATGAAACTTGCTGGGTGAGCTTGACCCAGCCTCAGTCAAACCTACTTCATGGAGCTATGTGAGGATATTTTGGAGGGGTGTGTGATAACCATGCACACTGCCCTGAGCAACCTGGAGGGAGGGTAATACAGTAGTTCCTGATAGCACGAACAGAGAACAGTTGGGTGCTGGTATAAGGACATTGTGCAGGGTCACAGACAGTTCTGCTAGATGCCACTGCAGTAGGTGAAAGACCAGAAGAAAAGCAGAAAGCTGATGTAGCCTTACAAATGGGTTTGCTGGTAGGAGGTTCTCCTTGAAGGGGACAGAGGTGGTTGGATCAATCTCCATGACTGGGAGGCTACTTTTAGCTCAGTGGTGTGTGTGTGTGTGTGTGTGTGTACCCAAGTGGGTCTGAGAGAACATCGGTCCCCACACTCCTGCAGCATATATCTTTCTTTCCCTAATGGTTAATAAACTGTATTGTTCTCCTGGAGCTACAGCTGTCTCCTGCACTACAACTTCACACCCATAACAGCACAATGAAACTCAACATTTTTCTTAGAGCCTTCCCCAGCTGGTTTTCTTAATTTCTTCACATGTATCCTTGTTCTGTGGAATATTTTAGCATATTTTCTATTTTGCCATTTTATGCATGGAAAACATAAAGAGAAGCATTATGGACAACTGAAAAATATTTATTTTTGTGGAGGAAGGGGGGCTGGCTGGCCTGCCACACCCCCACCCTTTCCTACTCCAAAGGAACCAAGACCCCCTGAGATCTCAAGGTACCAGATTGCCAGCCTCAGCTGTCTGCAACCCTACTTGAATCTCTGTTCAGGGACTCGCCTTTAATTCTGTAACTTGGGTTTAGATACTGAACCAAGCAGAGTAATCTACAAACACCGTGTGGGGTAAAACTAGGACAAGGTTTATTCTGGTAGCATTTTACAACAAGATTAGGGAAATGAGAGAAGCACACAAAATAAAGAGAGAGACACTTTAGTACACAGTAAAGCTGCAAAACAATAAAACCTGATTCCTTAATATCTCTCAGGCACACACCTGTTACCTGAGGGTGTTCTCTTCAAGGGTTAAATTCAGCACAGCCTCGCTGCCCGAGGGAGATTACCACACCTACCCGAAGGTCCGAGATGGGTAAAACTCCCACAAGGCTTGCCTTTACTAGAGCCCTCAATCCAGCTAATTTCACCAGGAGCTGCCTGGGGTCCTTGGCTTACCGCCATTACCACAGCCGGGTAGAACAAAGACCAAAACCCACGCTTTGGGAAATATACCTTTCCCCCCCTCCCCTCCTCCCTGTAGCTCTGCTGCCTCTTAGCCAATCATAATGCACTTCACCTGGCCAGGCAGGGGGAAGGGAACTCATGACTCATGGCTTACTGGGCCCGAACTATTTACATATATGAAAGCCCTAGGCCAACTTCGCCAGGCATCTAGGCGCCATTCATTCCATCCGATGCTTTATGTACCTTTCATTTCTTCCCAGCCCCCTCAACTGGCCCCACTTGGTTTACACATGAGGAGGCGTGTGCGTGTGTGTGTGTGTAGGAACCCCCAAAAGCTCTACAATTTTTATGCAATATTTATGCAAATAAAGAAGGTACATAAACAGTGCAATGTTTATTGCACTGTCCCCTCCAAGGTCAGAGAGAGATCTCCAACTTCAGAGGGGGAGATGTCATTGGATCCTCCTTTCTGCCCCTGCAGGAGGATCCATGGCCTTCACCCTTTGTCATGGATCAGGACCCCAAACCCTCATCCTCAGAAGATCCCAACCTCTTGTCCTCTATCAAGGCTCTCCCAGCCCCCAACCACTCCCCGGGGGGGAACATTATGCCAGCCTGGGAGCTGGTGTAAAGAATTTCCCTCCCATTGCAAGCAATGGTGGGAAATTGTTTAACCCACCCCCACCCAAAAAACAAACAAAAAAGAATTAATGATTGAGGGAGATGACTTGGCCATAAAAAGTCATTACTAGGCTTCCATTTCTTCAGGATCCAGAAAGACCACAGGAGTTGGCTTCCCAGCATCCAGAGGAGGTTGCATTACCATCCCCAGACTCTAAGGACTCAGGCCATGAGGACACTTGCATACCTCAGCCACACACATTGCCACAGCCTGAAATTGTTAAAACAGGCTATGCCCCTTTAAGATACAAAACCTTAGTCAATATGGAGGTAGGGCCAAACAGTCTAAAGGGCACTACATTTCTATTCAGTTCTCAGTCCTGCTCTGATGATCTGATCCTTGTTGGAGCAACATACAGAAAACCCTGTCTAGCTCCAGCACCAGCACCACTTGGAGCTTTCCATGGTGCTGATTTCTTCCCATCTTGCTTCCTGAGAAACTTGAGCTAACCTGACCCCTGGTCAAGATCTGATCCATAGCAGAACCCTGCAACCCAAGCTACATCACAGGGTGTCATCAGAACCCATGGTCTGAAATGGCACACCCTTCTGAAAAAGGGGGAGGATTGGGCATGTGCCATGGCCTTCTCTGTGTTGATGATGCCCTGCCCACCTTATGATGGAATTCCATCCCTGGTATTTAGGAGGTGCCAACTGTGGTGTACTTTAAGCACCAAAGATCCATCTCTTTACCCAGGCCTTCCCTGATTGGTTGTGCTGCTCAGTTTCTTTGGTAATTATGGCATTGTGAATTAAAAATATATATGGTAAGCAGTATCTAAATCTATTAAATAATAATGAATAATAAATAATGTGCAGCTTGGAGGACGATCCAAAGCTCTCCCAGCCCCCAACCACTCCCCAGGGGGAAACATTATGCCAGCCTGGGAGCTGGTGTAAAGAATTTCCCTCCCATTGCAAGCAATGGAGGGAAATTGTTTAACCCCCCCCCCCCCCAAAACACAGAACAGGCAGTGAGTATTGCTCCTCCCTTACTTCCAGCCTGGCAGAGTGTTGAATATTTCAGGTGCTTTGACCTTGGAGTGCTCTGGTTTTAATGACAGGATTGGCCTGTTAAGTTGTGTTTTGTAGACAGCATTCTTGAAAAATGCCAGGCTGAATTTTACTAGCAAAGTCCATGTTGATATATATTTGTAGATGCATTAACCGTGAAAATGCTTCTTGATAATAATAAAACCCTTGTTCTGCTGTGAATCAGCTTATAGCTCTAGTAATATTGAGGAGGATAATTATATTAAAATTCATACAGTTTCTGAAAATAGAGGCCAGTTAATTGCTGAAATGGAATTTAGATATTTTTCACTGAGTCTGCAAATCATGTATGTTTTGGCTAAATTACCCTTGTTTCTTCATCTTGTTTGCAAAAAGAGACTCCTGCTTATTGAACTATTACTACAGGATCTAGCTTTCCCCCCAAATTACACACTTTTTGCATAAATGTGCCTAATTACCTGAATTCAGTTTTGATTAGCAGTGTTAATTGATGCAGCTGTGGATGGGATCTGTTTACCTAAATTACCATGTGCAAACAGCAATACGTCTGAAAGGGAATATGCTGAACTGAAAATACTAATTAGCTGAGACAGATTGTTATTCAAGTCACATCTCTGGGCCTTTTTAATGAAAGCCTGAATATGTCAGGGCTTTATGATATGCAGACAGAAATGTCTATATTACATATGATTTCCTAAAGTTAATTCCTGAGAGCAGATGGGATGTCGGCCAGCAGGTTTCTCATGACTTGCTTCTAGTGTTAATGTGAATGCTGTGCTTCATTGATAACATGGACATTGTTTTAGTGTGTGTGTGTGTGTATACATAAAAACAGAGAGAAACTCATTGTATGCTTGATACTATGCCACATCACTATGTCCAAACTGAAACAATTAGTTCCCCTCCCCATACATCTGCAAATTCTCTCTCTTTATTACTTGGAACAATACTGAAAATAAGTACAGTCATGCCTTGGATTGAGAACATAATTCATTCTGGAAACGTGCTTGTAATCCAAAACACTCTTATATCAAAATGAAATCCCCCCCAAAAAATTTGTACAGAGATTTTTAATTTAAGCCATACTACAGTACTTGTATTGCAAGACGTCGCTTGTATATCAAGTCAATTTTTAAAAAATAAATATTTAAAAATTTGCTTGTCTTGCAAAACGCTCTCAAACCAAGTTACTTGCAATCCAAGGTATTACTGTATCCGAAAATATTCTGAAAAGTATCTTGCCAGTTTAATAAAAACAGCAGCAAATTTACTGAAGCCCAGCAAGCAACTAGTGAACTGGGTTGCAGGTAAATATATGGATATATATAGTAATTCCATTTAAATGAAAGATGAAATCAAATATCCTAAGTCTTATCTGAAACCCTTTTTAAAATCTTGGTGAATAATACTATGATAACAAAACTAGAATGTGTACTTTGAAGCTAATAGACGGGCAGCGTGATCCAATGAGGCTCTCCGTGACCGTAACCCCCTGAACTTGGAGGATTATGGGCATCCTATTGAGGACAGGAGGAATGTGGCAGATAGGATATCTGCCACACTCCCCTCACCCTCAAAAACATCTAGACAGCCGATTTTGGCTGTCTAGATGTTTTGCCTCTCCTTGCGAGAAGTTGAGGCTGAGACACCTCCTGGATTCCTCTGAATCCGGGTGCCTTGCTTCTCCCCTCCCTGCCCCTGGGAACATCCCCCCCCATGGGGGAGCTGAACATGGTCTACTGTTTGGTTTCCTGCCAGTGTGGGACATAGGATTATGCCCTCAATTGCACTGCACACAGCAATGCTCAGATCTTCAGGCAGTTCCAGTGGCCAGAAGGACGTGGCATTGACTATTTGACTCAGTCACCTGGAAGTTGTTCATGGGCCTGTGAAAAGTGCTCATAGACCTTTCAGCAGCGTGGAGATCTGAGCAGTGTGTGCAGTGGATCCAGGAATAGCAGAAGGCTACAAGTCAGAACAACAGAAGAAGTTAACTAGTGAACTCACTGCCTTCTGGTTACAGCAAGACTTGCTGATTTTAGTTTGGCATGGCATGGTAAGTACCATCCAAGTTCACTCTGAATTCATTTCATTTAGCTTTCTTAGCCATGCCCAGACATGGACCTCATTCACATGGCCTCCAGGTTTGAGGGGAGCCTGGGCCAAGTGTCTGTTGTTGGGCCCTCTCCAGAAGGGGGCCTACCTAACTGTGGTGACAGCACTCCAAATAGTGCTGGGTGGCTGCATCTAGTCACCTCCTTAAATTCTCACACTACCTCAGAGTAAGGATAGATCAGTGACATTGTGAATAATCAAAAGAATGGTTAGATCCAGCCTACTGGTGCTCCTCAGAGTGCTGGGCCATAGCAGCAGTGGGCCCTTCCAGCACCCTGGCAGCTACCCAAGGATGCCAGATACTGACATGGTACCTGATTATTTGGATGTAACGCTAAACAATATTTCAGTGTTATGCATTCCTCCTCCAACATGTCTGCAACAATGAGATAGGAAGCATTTGCTAACTAGTTTGTTGTTATGTCCAAACCAGGAACTGTGGTTAGATTTAACTATGGTTTAACCGAACAAGCCAGGATTGTAAACTGTGGTTTGAAGTTGGCTTCTTTGGACAAACCATAGAGAAAAGTAACCACAATGTCCTGGTTTGGATATAATGATGAACTGTGTTTAGTTGAAAATGGAAGTGGATGCTTCTGATTTCCTCTCATAGCCATGCTGGAGAAGGAGGAAAGAGGAAGAGGAAGCACTTGAGCCTGAGGCTCACCCATGTTCATTCCCCTAGTGCTAAACTATGTTTTAACTTTATATCCTAATGCAGTTCTTGAGTAAGGGAGAAACTACATGTTACAATATAAACACAGAGTTCATAACTTTGCATTTTTCCAAGATAACACACATGCATTGGCAGGAGGAATCTGTATGGAAGACTTATGGCACTTACCCCTTCCCTTGCCCACTGTTTTTCACTGCAAATACTCTCCCCACCTGTTTTTAAACTTTTCCCCCCAGGCAAGTTCCAAGACCAAAAACAAGTGCTCCTTGAAGAAAACTGGAATGGGGCGTTTGCAGGTCCAGGAAGAATTAAGCACCTCTCCTCTTCCACCAATTAGGTCCTACAGATCCCTCCTGCCCCTCTGTTTGTATTCTCTTGACAAATATGAGTTGGAGGGCACACATTTCCGAATGTAACATGTAGTTTTCAACCTCAGAATTGAGATTTGACATCTAGTGTTTGAAGAAAGCAGAAACCAGATGCTTTCAGCATACTGAACAAGAGAGGGGGAAGCTTCTTGGGACCCTCACAAGAATGGTCCTAAGGCAATGATGATAAGCACCACTTGCTATGGCCTTGGGCCTCCCTGTCAGCAATGAACACATCATTGAACAACAGTCCCAAAAACACCTGCCATGTGACACAGTCATGTCGTTTAGGTTACTACATTTATCTGCTTTTTTTACAGAAGAGTTCAACAGAATAAAAACAGAATTAACACAAAGCAATAAATAATCCAGACAACAAATCTAGACTATTATTAGGTAACCATGATGCAGTAATACATCATTGTCCAACAGCATTATCAGTATAATATTGTTAGTTGTTGGCTTGTGGAGTTCTCTCTCTTTCCACATACAGTCATGCCTTGGACTGAGAGCATAATTCGTTCTGGAAACGTGCTTGTAATCCAAAACACTCTTATATCAAAACGAAATCCCCCCAAAAAAATTTGTACAGAGATTTTTAATTTAAGCTGTACTACAGTACTTGTATTGCAAGACGTCGCTTGTATATCAAGTAAAAAATAAATAAATAAATATTTAAAAATTTGCTTGTCTTGCAAAACGCTCTCAAACCAAGTTACTTGTAATCCAAGGTATTACTGTATTATTCAGCATCTATATGAAACTGCGGGGAGAAGTCATCCAGGGGGTTGGGGCTTACTTTTTTTATTATTATTGTATTTAGAAGACTTTATACCACCCTTCATCTGAAGATCTCTGGGCAGTTTAGAGAATTAAAACTACAAAATAAATCAAGCACTAGTAAGATGTAAGAAAGACTAAAAAACTGAAGGCTAGAGAGTGACCAAGAAGGAGAAACTGGGTGCCATAAAGATGTGATGACACTCAGCTCTAGATCTCCTTATCATCAGTGTCTACGTTCAGGAGGGCTGGATGTATGTGAACAAGGCTGATCCAGACAAGGCTGTTGGATAGTAAAGCTGATCTAGGATTAGGTATTCAGCTTGAAAAGTTCAGGTTTGTAGCCTGGGAATGTTCTTGGACCCACCTTTGCTCCTGGATGCCTGGCTCATTTCTGTGGCTGGTAGCCAGCTGTGTCCTTTGCCTTTGAAAAATGTTTGGAAACTTCAGCTGGTACAAATGTGACAGTAAGAGTTTTGAACAGAGCTCCCCCCCCCACCAATCCAGTGCTGTACCGACTACATTGGCTTCTGACTTGTTTCTGGAGCAGTTCAAACTGCTGAATGGCTGCTTCTCTCCACCCTCTCACCACTAGGGAGGATCAGTTGGTGGATACATGAAATGGGACCTTTTCTATGCTGGTGGCCAGGCTTTGGAATGCTCTGTCCTGGGAGGCCTGGCTGACCCCCCTCACTGATGGTGTTTTGATGCCTATTCAAAACAATTATTTTAATTGCTGTAGTTTTGCCTTAGGGCCCTGGATGTTATGCTACTTTTGGGTCATTTTATTTAGTTCTGTTTTTATTATATATTTTTTAAATTAATTTGAAATTAGCAGCTCAGGAGGTCCCCTTGCTGGGACAGAAAATGTGGATATAAATATTTTAATAAATATATGATTAGCTGTTGTACTGATGAACTAGCTTTCCAACTGCAGGGTTTTTAAAATAGGGTGACATGGCTGACCAAAGACATTTTACTGCCTGAGGTGGAACAGCAAATTGTGCAGACACAAGTTGAAGCCAAGTTATTTTATTTATTTATTTATTACATTTCTATACCGCTTTTCTGCCAAGGCACCCAAAGCGGTTTACAATGTTTAAATACTCAACAAACGGACGTTACCCCCCCCCCCCAAACCAAACAAACATCAGTTCTCTCAGGTCAACTGAAGGTTTCTTCGGGAGCTGCTGCTACAATCTCCCTGGCCTGGGCTTTTCTTCTGCCTTCCCTTTGTAGCCCTGGGGGAGGGGGGCTGCCCCAGCAGCCCTCTCAGGCCGGTGATGGTCGTTTCAGGAGGAGCTGATGGCAGTTGCTCCCCGGCCTGGGCTTCTCTTCTGCCTTCCCTCAGGGCACACAGGTCTTAAATAGCCCAGCAGCATTTCTCCCTGGGAGTAAAAATAAAGCAATACAAAATTAAAAAATTAAGTTTCCTCCAGAATCAGCTGCCTGAGGTGACTGCCTCATTCTCCCTCAACCCGGTGGCTCTGCTGGATTCCCCTACCTCTATTCTGAAATGGTAAAATGATAATATCCATGAAAGACTAGATTGCATGGGTAGGCAATCTGGTTCCCTCCGGATGTTTTGGACTACAGCTCCCATAAACCCCAGCCAGCATGGCCAACAGTCAGGGATTATGTGAGTTGTAGTCCAAAACATTTGGGAGGCACCAGGATGCCCACCCTTGATATATTACATACTTTTGTTTGAACATCTGAATTGGCTGTAAGAGCTTGGAGATTAATGTCTGTGCAGAGCAGGCAGTATTCAGAGTACATGTTTTTGAGTGTAGGAGTTGCTCATCTGCACGGTACTTAAAGCAGGTGAAGTGGGTGTGGGGCTCTTGGAAGAAAAACCGTAAGAAAGCCTCGTACACATGAACACTAGAAGAAAGGGAATGGCACTGCAAGCAACCCTCGGTATGTTTACTCGGAAATAAATCCCATGGAGTTCAAAGGGGCTGCCTGGGAAGTGTGCCTAGGACTGCAGCCTAACTGCCACATATCAGTCTAACTAAAATATCCAGCCTAAGAAATAGCACCAGGAAGTGAGAAAATGAATGGAATAACTTGAGAATATCAAGGTCAAGTAGTCATGATCTTGCAGCATATTTTTAAAGTTGTCTATAAGACCCTTAGGGCAAGAACGATGCCTGTCCGTATGATACAAAGTACAACAGTTCCTGTGAGCCCGCTCACGGTCTCTTGGTGCTACTGTAATATAAGTATTAAATAATTCAATACCAATAAAGAAACTGCAGAGACCGGGGGAAGCAATTCTCAGCAGCCAAAGCTGATGATAAAATACTGGATTGTGTTTTGGTTATATCAGCAGAGAAAGTCAAGATGCTGTGCATTTCTGTAAAGACTATGAAGCAAAGCATTGTGCACAAACTCCCCAGTGAATAAGGAGTATTGGCATTCTGATCCTTGGCTTTTTGTAATTCTAGCAAAGCAATCCCTTAAACTGGTTCTAGACCTTGCAAATCTCACAGTGCAGAGATCTAGAAATCCCCAGGACTGTCCTGTAGAAACATCAACAATGATTCCCTAATTGTCCTCTAAAGGCACAAGACGGATTCCCCCATAACGTTTTGTAATTGTAAAGTCACCAGGAAGTTATTTCGCTAGATAAGTTTCATATAGTGAATCTTTTAACTGAATTGGTAGAGGCTGGTATTTATCACATCAGGGGGAGCCCTAGTTTGCCAGGTTTCCTTGGTCACAGAACTGTTTCATGCTGATCTGTATGTTGAATGGTATTTAGAGCCAGGGAAGCGTAGTGGTGAGAGTGTTGGACTGGGACTCAGGAGATCCGGGTTCTAGTCCCTGCTCGGCCATGAAACTCACTGGGTGACTTTGGGCCAATCACGGACTCTCAGCCTAACCTACCTCACAGGGTTGTTGTGAGGATAAAGTGGAGAGGAGGAGGAGGATTATATAAGCCGCCTTGGGTTCCTTGCAGGAAAAAAGGCGGGGTATAAATAGAATAAATAAATAAATAAAATTCAGACTAGTTATACCTAAGGGCATTTGTTCAAAGCTTCTTCTTAAATGAATTTTGACTAAAGCCCTAAACTAAATACAAAAACTAAATATATAGAAGTTTCTATGTAACATGAGAGGTGGATGCTGTAGTGTAAGCCATGGGTTTAGTAGCTGATATCAACTGTGAATGGTGTTCCCCCTTCCCTCTGCCCCATAAATTAATAAACCAATAGTATTGATCAGTAGTTGGTTTTATCCCAATCAGGATTAGCAAATACCAACCCCAATATCTCCCCTTCCCCACTTCTTGTATTAGGTATATTTTATTCTATAGCAACACTGATATTATTTTTTATTGTTATTTTGTATTTCACTGTGTACTTTTACTGCTGTTAGCCACTTTGAACACCATTTGGAAAGGTGGGCTACAAATTTAAACCCCCCACTGATACATGTTTGACTGTCTACTGACTCTCCAATGCTGCACGGATCATGGGTGAATACAGGCAATCAACTTACCATATGGTCAGATCCCAACCTTTGCCACACATAAGAATGCATGTCAGAGGAAAACTTGGGAAGAATCCAATGGTGTGCCACCACAGCACTACTGATGTTGTGCTAGTAGAAACCAATGCTCGTACATCAATCCTGCTTGCTAGCATGATGGGTTTCCTGGGAAACCTGTTGTGCTAGTAAGTGCTATTGATGTTGTATGAGCATTAGTTTCTGCTAGGCAACATCAATAGTGCCGTTGGATCTTTCCCAATACACTGCTTATGTAGTAATACAGGTAATCAACCAACTGCATGCTAGAAACCCCTACCAGACAGTAATTTGGCCAACCATATTGATTTGCTTTAATCAGGTGTTAGATTTCCTGTTGACAGCTTTTGTTAATCCTCTTTTCAAGGCTAAAAAGAAGTAGTAGGATTGGAGTTTTAATGATTCTTAGTAAAGTCAGCATATCTGTGCATTACACTGTGCATTTCCTATGAACTTGAGCAGCAGTGCAGGCAATCTGTTTGCCAAGTTGCATGCATAGTAATATGGATAAATGACAGGACTCAGTTGTATCTCATTTTTATCATCTGGACATGACATAACATCCTCTGAATTTTTTTTAAAGCTGGATTGCAATAATACTATAGGCTTATTTAATGTGCATTTCATTATCTGCATATAATGGCTGAGTGCTTCCTTATTTTCAGTGCATCAGAGTTAGACCAGTTCTTTCAGAAACTCACTGAGAAAACAGCAAAATATCTGTGCAGGTTAGCTCACTGCCCAACCTGCCACCCAGTCCTATGTGGTATTATGTCAGCACAGTAGCTTCAAAGTCTGGGGTGCTATGGTTGTGTCTATGCATGGTAGTTTGGGCAGTTTCACAAACTCATATTTTTTGGTATTGTTTTATAAGATAAAAATATCACCAAAAGATGATATTTAGTTTAGAAAATGTTAAATAGCCTACAGATCCCATTTCGTAACCTGCTTTGATCATTTCATACCATGTAGATATACAAATAGGATTTGTATTGGCCAATTTATAAACAGCCATCCAGTTTGCAGTTGGAACAACTTCCAGATGTTGTTGGGATTCCTCAACAGCAATAGCTGTTGGAAATCTGAAAGTTAAATAGGAAATTCCTCCAACAGAGGTACATATTATCGGTGGGGGGAAGAACTAGTGACTGGTTTTGCATGATGATTATGGGTACTGCTAGTATATTTGGACCAGCAGTTAACTTCATGGGGAATAGCAAGGTGGGGTGTCCAGAACACTGACTCAACATGTGCTCACTCACAAAAGCAGCATGAGGGCTGGGGAAATTGGCATCTGGAAGCACCTTTCATCATTTTCAGAATGAAATATTGGTTTTGAGCACATAAATTCAAAGACTGTATCCTCTGGGACAGCCTTTCCCAACCTAGTGCCCTGAAGATGTTTTGGACTTCAATTTCATCCAGCCACAGCCAGCAGGGCCAATGGTCAGGAATGCTGGGAAGTATAGTCCAAAACATCTGGAGGTTGGAGAACGCTGCTCTGGGCTGAAATTCAATATGCCTAGGTAGTGCTATTGGACCTCTGAAAACATTCATTTCTATGTATGTTATTGATTGATTGACTGATGGACATTTATACACTTCCTTTCTATAGAACATTAAAGGTGGTATAGATTGTGTAGCTTTGCCACCCTTGTCTCTAAATTTCAACTTTTGTTTGTTTCAATATGTATATACTACTGAAGCCCCTAACTTTTTAAAAAGTCTGTATTTGCTAATAAAATGGCTTAAATTCTTTTAAACATGACAAATTCAGTCTTTAGCATTTGCTGTTTTGATTGTATTCAGTTGAATCTTGGAGATAGAGAAGAGTAATCTGGAAAAGTATTTGATGGGAGAAAAGATTAACTTCCCCCTTTTCAAAAATTGTGATTGTTTCACCTGAGGTTTACATTCTGACATAGATTTGCAAGCACTGATCATTCAAATGAAATGGTAAAATAGATGTATACTTCTTTTCTCTTTTAAACGAAATTAAATATTAATCAGATTCTGCTATATCACATACGAAATTTAATTGCATTGTTCCCAAACCTAGTTTTTGAATGCTTATTCTCATGATATTATTGCCTATAGCTAAATCAATGTTCACATGAGAGATCTGGAAAAACAAAATGTGTATATCCAATAGATTCACAACACTTTTCTAATTTTATTATCTGGCTTCAAATATGTCTCATTTTTAAGTAAGTTTGTGCTAATACATAAACATTACAGTTAACTAGTGAACCATACATTTTCACATCTCCCTTAAATAGCTAGGATATTTTTTTTTTAAGGATTCAAATCAAAAGCTATGCTTCTTTGCAGTTTTCTGAATATTTTAAGAAGCATTTACTGAGATAATTGAGCCTGGATATATTCTCAGAGTAATATAATGCTTGTCACTGCAAGTCCCTTCTTCAAAAATTATGTTTGGTGTAATTTTAATGAAAATTTCAGCTATTCAGTATCCTATTTCTAGGATATTAACAACCCAAGACATAAGTAACAGAACCAAATAAAAATCCAGCAGCTAGTCCTGTGCATCAAAATACATTGCTCAAAATCATTGCTTTCCTCAAACATTTCAACAAAACCTATATCTGTACTATAAAGTGCTATGGGGATTTTGGAAAAGCTGCTGGCAGCAACTGGCTGAACTCCTGTGATGTCATGGAACATTTTAGCTGCTCAAGGAATGTAGCAGCCAGAATAGAATGTTCACAGTCCAACTGTGAGGGAAGGGAAGATAATCAGTTTGGCTGTAATAAATACTCACAGAGATTTAACTCTGAGACCTGAAACCTGGAGAATGGAAGGCCAAGCATGCAGACATATTTAATAGGCATTCTAAAAAGATTAAATCCGGGAACAAAAAAGCCTCAGATGCCTCATTATTTATTATTATTATTTATTTATTATATTTATACCCCGCCTTTTTTCCTGCAAGGAACCCAAGGCGGCTTACATAATCCTTCTCCTCTCCATTTTAGCCTCACAACAACCCTCCAGCATTCACAGACTGAAACTGCCTTCCCAAGGAGGTTGGCTCCCTCATTAGCCTTTAGATGGCTGGTAAAAGAAACTATATGGTTCTACCAGGCAGTTATTTATTGAGATTGCTCTTTGATTTGGAGCCAACATCTGGGGCCTTCCTCCGATTGTCATCTCCATGGGATGTTCGGTCAGTGGCAACAAGGAAGAGGGCCTTTTCTGTGGTAGCCCCCCCCCCCCAATTATCGAACAAGCTCCACACTGAGGCCTACCTGGCACTAACTTAACTATCAATTCTGCTCCAATTTTTAAATTTGGTTTTTAAATTTTAGTATCATTAAAAATTATACTAAAATTTAAAAACCAAATTTAAAAATGACTTAAATAGCTAAGAACAAGTTAATGCAAGTAGACCTGTTGAAAAGCTGACACAACTTCCCCCCATCTACTATTTGGAGCTGTTAAACGCCCCGGCATAGAGGGCAGTCTTAACCTGGCGCCGAATTGATAGTTAAGTTAGTGCCAGGCAGGCCTCAGTGTGGAGCTTGTTCGATAATTGGGGGGGGGGGCTACCACAGAAAAGGCCCTCTTCCTTGTTGCCACTGACCGAACATCCCATGGAGATGACAATCGGAGGAAGGCCCCAGATGTTGGCTCCAAATCAAAGAGCAATCTCAATAAATAACTGCCTGCCAGTTTTTGTGTGTATTTTATTGTATTTTATAATTGTTGTAAAGCACCCAGACAGCTTTGGCTATTGGGAGGTATAGAAATGAAATAAATAATTAAATAAATAATAATTTTAGATGGTCCCCCTCTTTTATTGTTATGTATTTTATCAGTTTTGTTCTAGTTTTGTTTGAAATTGTTGTATTTTATTGTGTTTATGATTGTATTGTAAATTGCACTCATTGAGTGGAGTGGTGATTCAGAAATATTTTAAATGCATTAATTACATAAATAATTAATGCTGGACACAAAGAAAAAGCATGCACTATAATAGAAGAGAGCATTTTAATTAAGTGAAGTCCAGACTGCATGGGCTGGGTACAAACAGGTGACTACTACTCTACAAAAAATCGCTAGAGACTTCTCAGAGATGCATCTGGAGATTTCATCCTCATGGGCAAAATCAGTTTGAGTTCCCATGCCTAGAGCGTGACACAGAATCAGCTGGCTCTAACACACCTCTAGGTAACTCCTACTCTCTGCCAGAAGTGTCCAATATTTCCCAGAGCTCAAGAGCTCCATGCAAAGAGGCAGGAAGTGACACTCCCTTCTGGGCTGTGATCTCACCTTGTTCCTGCTAGAGCAGCATTCTTTTTGCTGCATGGCCGCTGTGCTGTGAAAAGGCTGGGACAGATGTGCTGCTGGTGTTCCCCCTTTGTGATGTGATCCTTATGCCTGGTTTTATGATGATTTGATCAGGCTGCAAGTTCTTATTTTCTGACTTTGAAAAATATATAATTATAGACTGCTCTTTATCCAAATTTAATTCCAGGGCAGTTTGGCAACAATGCACCAATTAAAAACAGAGCCCCAATCAAACCGAGGCTGTGTCTTGCTGAGAGCAATGGGAAAGAAAGTATTTTGACCAAAATCCTGGAGAGCCACCGCCAGTTGGTGTAGAATATACTGCGTGAGATAGAGTAGTGGTTTAACTTGGATTAAGGCCGCTTCCTATGTTTCAACCATAAAACACAGAGATAAAGCAGCAGATAAAAGTTCACATATGTAAAATGCCTGGGTGAATAAAAAGGTTTTCACATGGTGCAGAAAAGATGATAACGTCAGTGCCAGGTGAGCCTCCATTGAGAGTTCCTGGCATTCCATAACTGGGACACTAAAGCCAAGAAATCCCCCTTCCTAGTTGACCTCACCTCCCAAGGAGGAGGCACTTGGACAAGGGTATCAGCACAGAGAACCATAATGTGTGGCATATTAGTTATGGGAGTAGGCACTCTTTCAGGGATCTCATCTACCTGTCTAGTTTTAAGTGGACCCCAGGCATTACTGGCTATTCTTACAGTATGCAGGGACGGGGTGTGGCCCAGTTTATTTGAAAATATCAGCTTCCATTAGTGGAATAATTCACAGCCTTTTGAGTCCTTTTAACTACAGTGCCCTGCTAACCCTTTCTATCTTCCAAAACTGCAACATGCTGTAGGTATGAGGATGTGCAGGGTCTTCCATTGCAATTCTTGTTGCTGTTGCTCTGAATATGTTGGAGAAAATATGAAAAGATGTGGAAATCTCTTTCCTGTTCATGTGGAAACTGTTTTGAGAGCTTTCAAGCAGGTTCCATAAACATAATACTGCAGGTAAAGTCACAGGACCATACCTTAAAGTCCATTAAAAGTGTATTGAAGCAATTGAACAGCACATACTTATTTTGTGTTATGACGGCAAGACAAATGACTTCTTAGTGAAATAAAATCTTATGTTAATTAATCTTCATCAAGGCTTAGGTCAGTGATGGCAAACCTTTTTGAGCCCGAGTGCCCAAACTGCAACACAAAACAAACTTTTTTGTTTCAAAGTGCCAACACTGCAATCATACAGTTGTCCGAACTAATTAACATCTTTTGTCTTAAAAGAAAAACACAATAAGGGCTTTCAATTATACAAACAGTTTTTTATTGAAAAAAAATCAACTCAATTTTTTTTCTAGTACTACATTGTAGCCTTAAGGTAATTTAAATAATTAGGCATATGCATTTTTGGATAAGGGATTCTCAACTTGTAATATGATTAATGTGATTTTTGCTGTTGCATGCATGCTGATAATTTGTCAAACTTTGGCTCATACTCAGTTTGAGAGCAACACATGCAGCACTCAGCTCATCTGTTAATCTGTTTCTGGTATCAGATTTGATATAATTCAAAGCTGAAAAGAGCTGAACTCATGTTTTTGTTTTTGTTTTTTTGTTCAAGTCTTGGTGTCTACAAAAACACAAAATTTATTTAAAAAGACAGATGAAGCACCTGCAAGGAACCCAAGGCAGCTTACATAATCCTCCTCCTCTCCACTTTATCCTCACAACAACCCTGTGAGGTAGGTTAGGCTGGATGTTGTGAGGATAAAATGGAGAGGAGGAGGATTATGTAGGCTGCCTTGGGTTCCTTGCAGGCTCTAAGATTGTTAACAGGACTGGCCAATATGATCATATTCATATTATGCCAGTGTAGATGGGAAAGTACTGGCATAATATGATCACATTGGCCAGTCCTGAGAGGAAGAAGAAACTACTGGGGTGCGGAGCGGGGAGCCAGAAGTACTTATTAAGATGATGGAAACGGGGAGAAATGAGGGAGGGGGGAGGAGAAGAGAAGAGAAGGGAAGCAATATCGAGAAGGGAAGCCTGCTGCAGTGAAATAAAAGCCTTAGAGCCCTCCATGGAGTTACAGAGAACTAAGGGTGGGGGGGGCAAGGGAGGGAAGAGGAGGAAGCGCTATGGGGGGGGAAGTAATTATGAAGACGATGCAAACGGAGAGAAATGAGGGAGGGGTGAGGAGCACGAGAAGGGAAGGGAAGCAATATCGAGAAGGGGAGGCTGATAGGAAGAAGGCAGTGCGGGGGGGAGAAGCGACTGTTAAGGCGGGTAATTATGAAGACGATGCAAACGCAAACGGGGAGAAATGAGGGAGCGGGGGAAGCACGGGAAGAGAAGGGAAGCAATATTGAGATACAAAATATGGGGGGGAGGGAAGGAAACTGGAGGGAAAGAAGACCTCAAGCATTTGGTGGAAAGAGTGGGGGGAAGAGTGGGGGGATCATGATGAAGCCAGGGAGAATGTGGGGGTCGCCAAGAGAGAAGAAGGGAAGCCTACGGCGGTGAAATGCCTCCCTTCTCCCCCTCCCCCTCCCCCTCCTGCAGAAAGAACTCCCGGCCGGCCTCATGCCGCCGGGAGCGACTCTCATGGAGGCCCCCCAGGCTTTGGTGGCACGCATACGAGCCCTGGATCGTGCCCCGCTGCCGGGAAGGGCTCCCTTCTCCTGCATCTCCTCCTCCTCCTCCCCCTCCTGCAGAAAGAACTCCCGGACGGCCTGTCTGCCTCGGGTCCGCTCCGGCTGGGCTGTGGCTCCTCCCTTCTCTTCTTCCTCCTCCTTTGCTGTCTGCAAACAAACAGCACCAGCGCCTCGTTGGGAGGGAGCACGTGCGCGTGGTGTGACGCTGCCTCACGCCTCCCGGCGACCCCACCCCACCCCAGGAGGACCTTCTTGGCCCTTCCCCGGCAGAGGAGGCAGCCTGCGGGATGCCGGGCGACACGCAGCAGGCAGGAGCGGCCACTTCGCCCCCCTGCTCTCGAGCTCTGTGCCCCTGGCGACCTATGGCTCGCGTGTCAGCAGAGCGGTCCCCAGGTGCCAGCTGTGGCACGTGTGCCATAGGTTCGCCATCACTGGCTTAGGTGGATAATACAACTTATGTGTTCAAAATCATATTTGATTTAAATTTGCATGAGGTGGAGAAAGACTGCTGATTACAAATCATTTGGATATGTTGAACCAGAACTATAAACATTTAAAAATTGTGTTGTTTTTTAATGACCACATTAACAGAAAAAAGGACACTTAATTAAAGTTCATCATTTGAACTTCCACTTTCCTAAAAAAAAAACCCAACAACCATTAATCTGTATAAATAGTCCAAATAAATACTATTACACTTTCTAGTTTCAATACGTTCTTCAAATCCATACATTTAACCTAGGTGTTCTCATATTATATACCAAAGAAACATGAGGCATGTAAGTTGTATTTCTCTGTGATCTGTTCTATCATAAAATGAGCTAGCCCTCTTTTAATATTCAGAATAAAAATTTGCAGAAGATTCTAGGAGGCTTGAAGAGACAGGATATATGGCATCTCATCTAACTGCCATGCCTCTCCTCTGACTATTTCTCGATAGCAAGTCAATAAAAATGATTAGAGCTGGCACCTCACAAAATATACACCCTTAAACCATGAAGCCATAATACTGTGAAGGATTTTTTTTCCTGACCTTTTCAAATTACATCCAACTGTCTGGGGAATTTCTCAGTGACTAGAGGTAATAAGGTTCAATCCTTTTTGCTAGTTGGCCTCAGATTCAGCTCATCAGAAGCCTTAACTTATCTATTCTTTTTATCTTGGCCTTGGCATTCTTTCAATACTGTAATCCATGCATCTAATCTTCATGTGCTTTTTTTCCCTTTCTCCCCTCTTAGGTTTTGCTGGTGGATCAAACTGTGAAAACTACAACCATGAAAGGCCCTCCGTTTATTGCTTTCTCCAAAAATGTGATATTAGCATGGGAAGCTAAGATGGTATGTTGCCTTTTGAGAAATGCTTGTTGAATTTAATTAGTTTTTAGATTTCATCTCCATCCTGCATCTCAGTTTTTGCCATCCTGTGTGATTTATGCTTCAGTTGCTTTAATTCTATAAAACTTTTAAAATGAAGCTATGCCATTGCACTCTGCAGAATATTAAGAAGTTGTGGGACTGTGTGTGGGGGGGGGGGAGAAGGAGTTTAAGTTATTCATGTTAAATTGATTTCCCTTTAGTTATTATTGTGGGAGTTCAAATGTGATAAGACACAGCAATGAATCACCCGAGTGAGACACACAGACTGACAGCTGTTCTAGCCTATTCTCTCTTTTTGAGCTTCAAGGAATAGAAATGAAAACCAAAGTTAAGGGCACATTTGCCAAAGGAGTACAGATGTTCCTGGAAGGTCTGAAGGCAGTATATATTTTAGCTAGTAAATACTCTTGCATTTCAATCCAGCAAGAGAGATCCATGCAAGAGAGATCCATACAAGAGAGATCCATGTAAGCCTCTTTCCACATGCATTGCCGAATGCTACAATTGGTATGTCCCATCTCAATGCTCACTCAAACCCTATTGTACTTGCTAGATCAAGGCTCTCCAACCTTGGGTCCCCAGATGTTGCTGGACTACAGCTCCCAGAATCCCTTGCCATTAGCCATGCTGGCACGGTATGCTGGGAGCTGTAGTCCAGCAACGTCTGGGGACCCAAGGTTGGAAAGCTCTGCTCTGGATGGTAGCTGTAACCCTTAAAGCAGGGCTCTCCAACCTTGGGTCCCCAGATGTTGATGGACTACAGCTCCCAGAATCCCTTGCCATTAGCCATGGTGGCTGGGTATGCTGGGAGCTGTAGGCCAGCAACATCTGGGGATCCAAGGTTGGAGAGCCCTGCCTTAAAGGTATTTCTGTATCCTCCTGCTCCTTTATGGCCAAGGGACAGATAAACTGTGAAGGAGTCATCCTCAGAATCTGAGGTTAAGAAGAAGGCTATATCCTCAGGTCTGGAAATTATATGTGGGGGTGCCAAGGGTTCACTCTGAAGTGGGGTGATCAGTAGCTCATTGTTCTCTGAGTCCTACTCAGGCTGCTGCTGAACCTCTGAGCCTTGGACACATAACACCTAGTTGCTCAGATCAACAAGCAAGTCTGATCCAATCGCCTTTCCCATGATCAGAGAGTACCACCTGCCTAGCTATAGCCTACTGGTAAAGAGCATCCATGCTTGTGTGGCATCACCTTTCCTATCAGTAGATGGTGTTGATGATGATAGCTGAAATCTAACAGGTGCACTTTGTACATTCTTTTCACCCAATGTGATCTTTCAAAATTCATTGCTAGCAAAATCGGGATTTTTATACTTATTCACCCCAGTCCAGCCAGGGAGATCTGTGCCAATATGCCCAAGCAGATTTATGAACATATGAAGCTGCCATACTGAGTCATTGGTCCGGCTAGCTTGGTATGGTCTATTCTGACTGACAGCAGCTTTCCAAGATCTCAAGAAGAAAATAGTCTTTTCTACCTAAAATCCTTTCCAGTGATGGAATCGTCCAAGACCGTTTACATGCAGAATGTGTGCTCTTCCATTGAGCTATGGGCTTGTAGTTTTGCACCAGGATACAAATCCATATCTGCATTACATTGTGCATGCACGTGCCATTGAACTTTTGATGCAGATGGGATATGCTGCACCCTCATTCAGAACCATAGTTTTTGTACATAACCAATTACATGTGACTGGATCCAGACTGAAGTCATTGCTTTATTATAATGCATTGTATTATAATTTTTAAAGCTGTCTTCAAAGGTTTCATTCATTAAACTTTTGTGTAAATATATATTGATAGCCCTGTTCAGTTAGGCATGTACATGATAGTACTTGTTTGCCTGTTTTTAAAGTAGACACCCAGATGTTATTAATCCTCTTGCACCAGCACAGAGGTGCTGAGGTTAGGGGTGTCAGAGCTTAAACAATGAAGTGGCTCTGTAGAGACCAGGGGACTGCCAGAATAGCAAAACACACAATCCCTTGGCACAATGGTTAGAGATCAAGCTTAAAGACTTTCAGTTGCATATAAGCTCATTTCTAAAATTATTGTCTTTCCTAATGACCCTGATTTCTCATAAAACAGAAAGAATATCCTCAAATAATGGTGCTCAAAAGGTAAATGGACCATGTTTTCTCATGCTGTCTTCCTTCATGATAATGTCTTTATTGTCCAAAGTGAGTTGCCCTGTTAAAGAAAATGAGCATTAGTACAGAGGAAATGAAGAGTCCAATTATATTCCTTAGTGAACCATGACTGCACATTTCTGTGTTTCCCCCCTCTTTCTCTGAAAAATTGGGCTTTCTTCTACTGAGGTTGTAGTAAACACATTTTGCTACACTGTTCATTGTAATATTCAGCACACCTATCTGGACTATGCATCATATCCAGCTGCAGAAGCAAGTGCTTCTTGGCCCACACCCACAGCTCAACTTAGGAGCCATTCCTGCTCAGGACCCATTCAGTCCTAGAATATGGGGAGTACTGATAAAAGAACTGAGCATGTGCAAAGTGCCTTTTGCTCACCTCTTAGGAGCCACAGCCATCCATCTGAGATCAGAAGTAAGAGCTTCCAGGTCAAATGGTGCGACGTCAAGGCAGGTTTCAGCCCTGGCACTTTTCATATTAGCAATTAAGCAGCACTAAGCAAAAACTAAGTGATATAAGGATGAAAAGAATTGCATGTGACTAGAGCCAGTGTTGTGTAGTGGTTAGAGCAGGGATGCAGAACCTGAGGACTGGGGGCCTGAGGACATCTGGACCAGGGATTCCAATCTGGCCCCCTGGGAGTTCCCAAAATCCCCCCTCCCTTCCCCTAACCACCAATCATTTCCCAACTTTTGTACACTTCCTCCATTCCAAGAGCTTGAAATGCCTATTCAATGGCTTTGTTACTGGCAGTAAGAGCTTTAAGCTAAAATATGATATTTTGGGGTTTCTGACCCCACCCCTGTTACCTTTGGCCCTGCCCACCACTGGAATGCAGCCCCCGAGAGCTTGTCTGAAATAAAATTTAGCTCTTGGGCTGAAAGAGGTTCAGTACTCAGAGGGCAGGGCTGGATAATACTCTTTCTGAGATTTTGGAGAGCTGCTCCTTGTCCTGGGCTAGGTGGACCCTTTGGATGATCATATCTGGGGGGAAGCTGTTGCTCAGTGACGGAGTGCACTTTGCATGCAGGCATTCCCAGGTCTGATCCTCAGCACCTCTGTTTAAATTATGTCCAGGCTAGGAAGGACAACTGCATGAGATCTTGGAGAGTTTATTTGTAACATTTTTATAGAAACCTCCATCATATATGATTCCAGGACATTTACAATATTACAATATTTTTTTTAAAGTACAGTATAAACCACAGTAAAACTAGCAAAAAGAACAATAGTGGATATGTAAAAATGACTTAATATGCTTTGGCAGATCAAAAAGTGACTGTTGGTTGGAACTGGAAGTTTATGCCATAATAAATTTGTTTATTGATCAGCTGAAACCCAATATCAGCGTGAAGAATAAGATGAAACAAACCATGGTGTTTATTAATACAGTTGGATTGGCTGTTGCATACAGGTGCTGAATGTTAATCTTTGTTTCTCCCACTGAGGTTTGGCCCTGATTGGCTCTGGCTCAGTTTATAAGTGGTATTGTAGCATACTCTTATTTGTGACTGAAGCTGGTGTTTTATGCTGAATCATTTCACAATTTAAAATCTATCTATCTATCTATCTATCTATCTATCCATTTGTAATCTGGATGCACTCTTACTGGTTGGTTGTTTTAGTTTTGGAGTGCTGTGTCATGCCTATGTATCAGTGTATAATACTTTTGTTAAACTTTAAGGTGCCACCAAATTCTTTGTTGCTTCTTTGCTGGTTGGATTACTACTGGCCAGATGGACCAATGGTCTGACTCAGTATAAGGTAGCTTCATACATTCAGGAAAACAGTGGGCAGTTTTTCGCCATGTGTAGTCTACCCCTTTTGCCGACCCCACAGTCTCCCATGTGGACTACTGGGGAAATCAGTGTGGGGCCAGCATTTATGGTACATCCACATTAGCTCCTGCTGGCTACAAACTTCCTGCACCAATAAATAAGGACTTAGATTTTCAAAACACTCACAAAAACATCTCAGACCTCATTGCAACACCCTTATAGAGCTGCTGGACCAGCACTGCCAGTGAATACATCTGGGGCAAGCATTTGGGATGCTAGATATATGTCTTCTACCGTTCCTTATGTGGAACAAATCAGTCTTCTCTAGACACTGCTTCATGCAATTGGCTTTCTGACACGACACAAAAAGAGCCCTACTGTTTGCCAGTCATATCATGGGAGCAGCATGGTTTAGGATCTCGAAGTATTTTAACTGTTGTAAACTGCTATTGAGCGGTATAAAAATTATTAAACAAACAAACAAAGTATTGTCAACACTGTTAGTTGCGTTTATGCATCTTCTTACAAGGATGTGAAAATGCCGGCGGCATGTCAGTCATAATAGATAACTTGTTCATATTGTTGCAAACAATAGCCCAGAATAATAGTATAATTTGGTATTTTGTTCCACATTTTCTGTTTTTGGGATTACATTTAAATAATGAATGTTTCAGGTAAGAACTGCTGAATCCTTTAAACTCTCCCTCTAGTGTTATGGCTTTTCACCACCAAAGGTGCTGAAAGTGAACTTGGAAATCTAAGGATTATTCATTCATTCCTGTAGTTTCCGACATCTTGTCAGTTTCAACAGTCTCTTTCATAATATATAGCATGTGGTGATGATAGATCTGTGATCCATTGATACTAATATATTGCATTAGATAAAGTCTCAGTATTGTATACAAAATGTTTAATTCTGCCATTGTAACAGTGACTTTCTTCGTGTGTGGATTTGTATAGTAAAGTTAAGTATTCAAAAACCATTTGTGTGTTACTAGAATTTGGGATTGCAGTCAGTTTTTCACATTATTAGGAAACACTGGATCTTTGTATTTATGTTTTAGAAAGTAGCTGACTTACTTGTTTTTGATGATGGCTATCAATGATTTTCAATCAGTCAATTACTTAATTTGGTTTTTAAAATAACACAACATCTTCACAGTCTTGAAAAGGTTTAATGGAATGACTCTTTTGACTAAACAATGCAAGTTGGCTTTGTTTGAAAATCATCTTAGATGCTTGACAGAATCATGTAATGAACACAGACAGAACATTTACAATAATGACACAAACACTTAGCATCCTTTCACCAAGGCATTAAAATTAGATTGAAATCCGCAGTAGTTTAAGGAATTAATATTTAATTTCACAATGTAATCCATTAACTCCTTCAGTCCTAAAGATTAGAAATGTTTTATAACAAGAAAGAGTGATTCCAATAATCCAAATTGTAATCTTTTTTGCTATATCACTTTTGATCTTATTTACCTGGATGTAGAGATAAATGAAAGGCAATTATCACTAACAGATCCTAGAAAAATAATATTTTTTTCAGCCTAGAGGATAACAATAGAGCAATATTTTAGGAGGGGAAATTGATTGAAAAGGTTGCCAATGATGTCAGAAACAACTACTCATGTTAACCAGACTGGCCATCCATATACCTCTTCAGGGTATTTATTTGTAACTACATCTCTGGTGTTATTTCTGAAGATTAGTCCACATAATCTTCATAATCAGTCCTGTGTCTTCCTAGAATGAAAAATAAATCTTGTTTTATTGAACCTGTTGAGGGGAAAAAACAAAACCAAAAAGCCCTAGGAGATCCATGTAATGTTGTAAATTCATAGTACAAAAAAGAACAGAATCATATGAAGAGAAAAGGACTTTCCTTGTTCATTTCAGTGTATATTTTTACACACACACGGGGGGGGGGGGAGAGAGAGAGAGAGAGAGAGAGAGAGAGAGAGAGAGGACGCAGTCCCTCACCAGCGTCTTAGAAAATAATGCCATTCAGGCTGAGGAGAATTACTGCCTAGCAGATTCTATTTATCTGTAGCTTAAAAAGCAGCTGCGTTTTTGTAAAAACCAATGAATGTGGCAGTCCTACTTAAAGGTAGAAGAAAAAGAACACCCCTTGTTTTGTAATAAGGGGATTTTCAATTTAAAAGCGAGAGTGGGCCTGTTGTGTGAAGTATGGTTATTACATTCACTGTATTCTATCTCACCCACCAGGAGGCTAATAATGAAGGCGTTAGTAAAGGAGGCCAATGCCATGAGGGTTATCTCACAGCCCCAGATGCTGGATAAGTTGAAGAAGGCAGAATCGCTTTTGGATGACATTCAGGTCTGAATGATGACTTGGAGAAGAAAAGACCATTCTTTCCAAGGTAAACAGTCCATTTCCTCTGTCAGCTGTATATATTGGTCTAAAATATGTTTATATAGATATCTATAAAGTTCACTTTATCACTTTCAGGTTTTTCCCCTTCTATGTGACAATGAGCTTTCAGCAATACAGTCCTGAGACAAAAGATCCACTCTGGGACCAGCCACACCTAAAGGGAAGCTTTGAAGGAATTGCCAGGTTCACTTTTAATAATGAGAGAGAAATTACCCACATGGAGTCAGCAGAAAATGAAAAAGTAGCATTCCTACTGCGAATAATTCCAGCAAGTGCCAAGGGGCTAGTTGAGAAATGGCTTCACAAGGTGAATATCCTCAGCTCTTACTTAGGATTTTGTAACCATCCAACTGTTTTCTCTTTTAGGAAGCTATGAATTTAAGCATTCTTAAGCACAAGCATATTTCCAGGTTAAATGGCTGTCAGAATATTTGCCGCTGTGTCAACAGACCAGATATCATCCTGATTGCTACTATTGATGGCAAATAATTTACTATGTGCAAATATACACAAATAGCCCTCAAAAGGCTCTCAGGGTGGGAGCCTTAATAAATGTGTGTGTCTGAAATCATCTATGTGAATGTGTGTATGTGTCTTTGTACATGTCCTTGCTTCTTTGTGGTAATTTTTACCGTTCATAGCTTACATTTTTCAAAGGGCAGTTTAAAAATGCATTGGGGTTTCAATTCTTCGTCAGACAAGTTAAATATATCAGTGTATTTAACTTGGGTTCAGTGATTAAACTTTAATTTTCAATACATGTATGCTAAGGAAACACAAATAACATACATGGCAATATATTAAGCATTACTATTTTGGCCGCTTGGACAATTTAATCAGTTTTCAGTGTGAACTAAGTTGAGGATTTCTGATGGGGTCATTCCCCTTTTGCTTTATTTACCACATCAACAAGCACACAATCAAAACAAGTCTTCTGAGAAACTAACCCAAACCTATTTCCAGTGCTCTTCTTTTTCTTTTTGTCAGAGATGCAGCCTTCCTTTTAAAAATGAAAATAAAACTTGGAGCCTGTGCTTCCTCCCTTCCTGCAGCCTGAAAGTCCTGTAGCTCAGCTCGTTGCTTCCTCCTTTTCATTTCAGGCTCTCAGCCAACAAGGGAGTGCAGCTGAGACAAACAATTTCCTTCTTCCACAAATAAAGACTGCCATGCAATGCAAAGGCCCTGAAGGAAACTTTTTCAACCCATGGCTGTATTCTCATGAAGACCCCAAGAATGAAAGGATTAAATTGGCCAAGGGCCAATTTTATTATGTGAATTTTGTTTGGCAGAGCAAAAGCACAATAGGAAAAGTCTACTCCCCTCCTTCCTCTCTTGCCAAAATAAAAACAACTTTCATGACTCTGGGTTTCCCACATATCTCTGCCGTGTGATATCACCATGCCAACCTAGCATTAATCTTCTCCAAAGTGACTATTTCAAAAGAATCAAGGCTACAGCCTAATCCACCACACTCTGAAATCCAAAACTGAATTAGGGACACCAGACATAATTGGGCCAAATTTTTAAGCACTTTCATGTCCAGCTAATTTCCATGGAAAAGTTAAGTATGCACTTAAATCTCTCCTATTGAAATCAATGGGATTAGAAGTACTTAGCTTGAACTGGATTGTGCCCATTTTCTATTAATTTCACAACACTTCTTTTAAAAAGAAGACAGGAACATTTAAAACAACAACAGCACACACACTACACAGTGGCTCTGATCTAGCTGTAGTCTCACAACAACTACTGGGCCCAATGTGGATGCATATCACTCTCATATAAAACGACACATCCGGTTAGTTCAGCAGGTGGCAGATGAACATTGAGGTACAGATGCAGATGGACTTCCAGATGGGCATTGCCATTCACATAGAGCAGGGTGGGCAACTTGTGGCTCTCCAGACGTTTTGGGCTACCACTCCCATCAGCCCTAGCCAGCATAGCTAATGGTGGGGGTTGATGGTAGTTGTAGGCCAAATCATCTGGAGGGCCACAAGTTGCCCAGCCCTGACACAGAGTGAGCACATGGAAACCTATTTCTGCATGTGGAACTTCCTTGCTAGATTGAGTCAGCTATGTGAAAGGGATTATTTAGGACTGCTGAGTTGTATACATATATCAACATGCACGTGTCAGCATATGATAGCCTCCTTTCTCCTGAGATTATTTGCACGGGGCTAGATCCAATAGGACACAAGCAGACTTCTGCTCACAGAGTTGTCCTTTGCCTGCTCCCCCCTGCAGCCCCCCACATGCCCCCTGAAATCTGTTCCAGAGGATCCCCTAAACCCTCCAGAGCAGACTTGGAGAGGTGTGAGGGGCTGTAGAAAGAGGAAAAATTCAAATCACCACCAGTGTCCATTCTCCTGGTAGAAGGAGATCATTGGACACATGCCATGTTATTCATTTCAAGAACAAACAAACAACGCCAACCTATGCATGTCTACTCAGAAGTAAACATGTACTGAATTCAATGGGGCTTGCTCCCAGGTAAGTTTGTTTAGGATTGCAACTAAAAAGTCATAACTGAAAACAGAGAATGGAATATATTTTATTCTATATGTAAGATATAGAGTTTAGTGGTATACCAATTAATTTGAGATTAGACAAATATTTTGATCCCAATTTGATTTTGCATTTGTCATCAGTGCCCCTAACAAAATAAAAAGGGAGATAAACAGTTGTGTACATTTTTATACATGCCATTTAAAACTCACCTAAAAACATATTGGAAGGTTTGGGAGTGCATTAATCTGGACCCAATTAGTGGCTATTTGTCCTTCAAAAGTGCATAAGCTACAGTTTCATATGCAGTCTTTAAATCATTTGCATGTTTTATGCATGATAATTTAATTTATTTATGCAGTTTATTTCATTTATGGGTTTCCTGCTCTCACTTATGCTAACCGTATTGTGCTAGACAAGAAATAGGATTTGATAGGCAGGCAGAGAATAGTAATAGATAAATAAAACAGAGTAGATTTACAGTGGTAATTGTTAACTGAAAATTAAAATTAATCCTAACACGTCCAGGGTTCTTTTGCTAAGGTTAATGTTAGCTAATTTATTTAAAGTGTTGATTTTAGCCTTTTGAGGCACTTTGGATTTTCTTTAGTATATGTACAAATGTGGAAGTGAAATTTCTTCCAAAAGGCTTTGCATTTAAGTCATTTTATTGACTTTTCAATGACCCTAGAGACTTGTGTTTCAACTTGGCCAATTAGCAGGAAGAATAATAATAGTAATTTCATCTATGATATGATTTACTGTATTTATTTCAGGACTTATGGAGTCCTGGCTTGATTTTGAAAATAACAGTATAAGATCTTTTCTTCATTGTCGAAAAGAAATATGATTGTAGGGTAGATAGTGGAATTATCATGGATTGGGATAGATTAAGGTCAAGAGAAAGGTTTGCCATGTAGGATGTTCATGGGCCTTGACTTTTACAGCACTGTACTGTAATTTCCATATTACCATCTCCCTGTGAGTCTCAGATGTTTTAGTGTGCCTACAGTGCTGTTGTTGACTTGTCTGATCCCCAACCCCGGAAGCAAATTCCGTATTTGCAGTGGCCATATCAGAAAGCTACAGTGGGAGTGGGCTAAAGGATTTTTAAGTTTCCAAGGCCATGTTCATAGTTCTCTTGTCTTTTGTATGTGTTCAAAGATGTCTGTTGCAGTGCTATTTTCTGTGGTGTCCTGTCTATTCGGTGAATTCAATGGTTGTGTGTTGTGACTGTCCCCCAAATCTGTTTAGCTAGCGACCTCTCTGAAGCCTAAATTGCTGTTAATTTGTGATGTAACCATTGTGGTGTGTTTTTTTAAATCATTGAAATGTAGTTTTAAAATGTTGAGTAATGTGGCATGAAATTCTCAGTTAGGTTGGAAATGGTTGTGAAATCATGTGAAGAAAATCAGTATTGCATCTGATCAAGATAAATTCACTCTAGTGTTTTATGGCTTTTTATTCCTATGTGATAGTAATAAAGTCTCATGTAGGGATGGAAGCCATGAAATACATTGTGAAAAATCATCAACTAAGATGAGCCATCAGAATAGAATCATTATAGTAGTAGAGCTGCTAACGATTATTGGGAAATGATGTAGTGTGTTGCTTTGTTGACTTCCACGCTTCCACTGTTTCTTCATTGCCTCACTCTCAGAGTTTGAAGGATAAAGGAAATAGTTTCTAACAAAATAATTCATCTTTTAAGCCAGCATCTAAGTCTTATATTTTAAAACATTTTATTTTATTTTTTTGTTATTAAAGATTACACTGTGCATGAAACACTGAATTATGTGAGACAAAAACTATGGAATTTATGAGAAGGTCCAGGTTTCTTTACTCCCATACTCAGGAAATGAGTTGAAGCAACAGTTCCAATATCCTGCATTGACATGTTTTTCCTAAAAGTGTATGTTCTCCCTTCCTTGACATGACATGAATTCTGGGGAGCTATACTTCTGGGGCAGGGGAGCAGTAGCACGGGAAGCCAATGGCTGTCACATCCCTGTGCTGGTCTGCATGGTGCTTCTTTACACATATCACTGGAGTGGCATGGGACCCAGCCATGCCACAGTGGCTCCCACACTACAAAGACAATGTCTGAATCAAGCCTAAGAGAGTGTATCTGAGTGTGCCTTGATGCACACTATGTGCTCAGTATCATCAGTCATCTCTCTCTCTCTTTCTCTCTCTCTCGGTGGTTATTCTAATCATAGTATTCTTTGGGGGATATTAAGCAATACTGCTAAAGGTCTAGAAACCTCTTTGTATCTATTTTTGGTCCCTTCTTCCCCTCCAAGTTACATCTAATAACATTTTTTGTCGCTTTCTGTCTTCTGTTACTCTCGAAAGCAACACATCCGACTTCGGGCACAGTCCAATTGGGAACGCAGAGGATTACAGGCATCCTATAGAGCAGGGCTCTCCAACCTTGGGGGCCCAGATGTTGCTGGCCTACAGCTCCCAGCATACTCAGCCAGCATGGCTAATGGCAAGGGATTCTGGGAGCTGTAGTCCAGCAACATCTGGGGACCCAAGGTTGGAGAGCCCTGCTATAGAGGGTGGGAGGAGTGCCGAGGCAAAGGTCACCTCCGCACTCCTCCTACCCTGCAACCCAAGTAGGCTGCCAATTTTGGCTGTCTAACTGCAGCGCTTCCGAGCAGGAGGGAAGGAGGCTGAGGCGCCGCCAGGATACCATGTATCCTGGAGGCGCCTGTCTCCTTCCCTCCCTGCCCCCTGAAATGTCCCCTAAACCCTGTCTCTGAGGTTGCCCTTGTGAGATGCAGCCAAGTGCAGTACAAATGCAGTTGTGCCCCAAATTCTCCACCCTATCCACAGCTGACAAAAATTGGGAGGCCATTTTGCTGAATAGTCTCCAAGGAAGGAATGAAATTCTCAAGCAGTTCAGGGAGACCTCAAAAAAGAAAGGAAACCTCCCAAATTCACCAGGAAATTCTTTTCTGAGAAATTTCAGCCCAGCCCTAAAAAATAGCACCCACAGAGGGGTCCCAATCTGCACCAGGACTGCAGTACAGGGGCAGGGATGTAATAATAACACTTTCTCTTGCATTGTTTTCCTGATGAACTCCAGCGCTGTTTATCCTGGGAGAGAAACTGCGATGGGAATAAATAACAGCTTCCCTTCTTGGGCAAATAACAGCTTCAGGGGGGGGGATTTTCATTAGGATAATAGGACATAAGGGAAATGGCACCAGAGTCCCAATTTAGAACAAAGTCCCCGATGGCTGCTTTTTTGTTTTAGAAAGGATATGCAGATTTGATCACACATTTAATGTAGCATCTTAGCTTTGCCCTTAAATGAATGTTAAAACATGTTTGTATAGAACAGTACACACAGTGTAACCTTTATTAAATCCAGGGCCAGCCCTGCCGCTAGGCAGAGTGATTCCTCAGGTGGCAGATCCTGGGAGCAGCTGTGGCTGTTCCTCCTGAACTCCCCGGCTGTTCCACTGTGTTGGAGGACAGAGCTGTGTACACTACACAACCTGTCCTGACCACCCCCACCCCCAAATTAGCCTGCTGCGTCAGGTGGTAGAGGATGCTATCGCAGTGCTGAGGGGTGGGGTGGGGTGGGGGTCATCATTCACTGTTTGCAATAACCATAACATTTGTTTATGAGAATGATCACCAGTCTTAGAGCTGCACTGCCGGTCTGGAGTGCCAATGGCTTAAGGATTCCTTGCACATGTGACATTCCACCCCCTAAGACGGCACTGGCGGTTGCTCCTGGAGACAGAAGCTTATTCCGTAATCAGTTGTTTCCAATCTCATTCCACAGTGGTGGGATTTCCATTTCCACAGTCACCGTGTGATCCAGAGCTGCGGAAAAGGTTTTGGCTGCGGAAAGGTTTTGGGGCAATGAGGATCTTTGTGTGAAGAATACATTAGAAGGCTTTGTTCCTCTCCCACCTACCTTAGCTGATAACTTATGTCGAGATTCTCAAGTTGTTTCTTTCTTTCTTTTTTAATTTAGGGCCACTGACTCTCAACAAAACCTGAGAAGAGTTGCTTCAGTTAACTGGATTAGGTATCCATTTACAGATGAATGGATGATCTACCATTGTCACCCAGTATGAGAGTCACATGCACGGTGCTCAAAGATGCAGTGAAGTGTCCTAACTATTCAACCATTTTGCTTTTCATCTGTGAAGTTGTTTATGTTCATTATAACCAGAACATAATGGTCCCTTACAACTAGCACACCATCATAATTAATCCTAGTACATGGCAGAAAATCGCCTGGGTAACAGTACCTGACCATCAGCTAGTTTATGAGGTGTTTTTTTTTTCATTGTCTCTGGGTGGAATACTCTTGCTAACCACACACTGATCTGACTGTGTGCTGCTGATGGAAGTGGAGAAGCAGGGATAGGGAAATGTATGGGGGGAAATCACATATTTTAATGTCCTTTTTCTTCTCCTCTTCACAACCCAAGAAGTCATGTAGGAGGATGGTTGCTCCTACAGATCCATCCAAGTAACCAGTTGCATGGTTGTGGAGCCTACCCCTGACTGCCACAAAGCTGGAATTCTGCATAAGATTAAGAGTGAGAAGGGTCAAGAAACTGTTTTAGAAACTGTTTCCCCCAATTATTACCTTTTAATACAGACTCTCCCAGAAGAAAGAGAAGGTTTTCCTTCATCTCTCTCTTCCACTCTTTTTTTACATACACCTATTAGCACACACTTGGCAAGCTGGAATTATGCCTCTACCAGCTATAGAACACTGTTTCCTTCCAGCTATGACACTTTATTGGGGAAATGCTGTTCAAAAATACCTTAAGGCTGAACACATGTTTGGAGATGATATTATTGGAAAATGAATTGAAGAGGCTCAGATTTCAAAAGCACACCATGAGTGTAACCGAAAAGGTTCCACATGTGCATACTGTAAATTGTGAGTGGACAATTTTCACCAATTTATTTGGTGTAATTGGTAACATCAATAACTGAAATAATGTAGCAGCACACACCACTGTTTCCCATGTGATGAGGAAGCTTGATTCATGTTGCTAGCCACTTGCTACATGACTTCATGGAGAATTAAAAGAACTTCTTGCACTGTTCTCAGTCTCACTTTGTAAGAAAAACAGTGAGCTTAAACCTTTATGGAAATTCTGAAAAAACAAATAAAGAGAAGTTTTGGAAAATGAATTGTGTGTAATATTCAATAAAGTTTTGGATTTTTGTTTTTGTTAACAAGGTGGATGCTATAATAAACTTTTTTGAAGTGCTGTAAGTTTCTAGAAAATAATTTTTAAAAATAGCAAAAAGGCACCAAAATATCACAATATGACAGAAGTCGCTGCAAGTGATGTTATTGATTTAATCTATTCTAATAAAGAATTCTGCCTGTTCACTATTAGTTGTGTTGTTGTTGTTGTTGTTGTTTATAAAAAGGTCATATCCAGAACACAAGTCCTTTCTGTCACCAGCCAGAGAGTGATGTTTAGGAAGTCAAATTCTATTTTAACTGTAATTCTTAAGTTTCTATCCTAAAATATTGCCTCTCCTTCCAAAGAAAACCACACCCAGATGGTTCCAAATGATTTAAATAAATAAGGCCACTGTTGACCATTTGGGTATTAAAGAAGTGTGGCTGCCTTGCTGTAACCATTAGAAAACACAATAAACAAATCTGACAGGCAAATTCATTTGTAAGAATGTCCTCAAAATGCATTTCCCTGTGTTAAATCTGGACTGCATGTTTTGTAAACCTTATGGCAGCCTTACCCCAACCTGATACCCTCCAGATCTGTTGGAGTGCAATTCCCATGAATCCCAGCCAGTAAGACCAATGGCTGTGTTGGTTGGGAAAGATGGGAGTTGCAGTCCAACACATCTGGAAGGCACCAAGTTGGGGAAGGCTGGCTTCCCACATGAAGCCACAAGCAGAACTCTGTGGGGCAGGCAGGGCAAACCCAAAGGACTCTTTAGAGAGCCATTGCCTTCTTCCCCTGTGCACATATTTTCTCCTGGGGGCTCTCAGCCAGGTGAATGTTATGCCAAGGACATTGTGACTTTCCTAGAAATTAACTGGCTTATGAGCCCCTTCAGCAGCTCACACACAGGTTCCATCAGGCTGGCGGCCCCACTCAAGGGCCTGGGCTTTTTGTATCTGTACATTAGGGGTCTGTACACTAGGGTGCTGAAGAGAAGCAGGGATGTCTCTAAGGTGCAGAAGGTCTCACATCCAAAGGTCTCACATCTAGTAATGCACCTGTCAGGGAAGAGGGGCAAGGACTCTATAGACTGCTATGACTATGTCTTACATTCATTGAACTGCACTGAGTCACATGTTTTGACAGTAGATTATTGCTTGCCATTATTGTCTTTTATTCAACACATTCCTTTAGGCTCACATGTGCAAAGCATCTACCTCAGGAGCAGAGAACCTGTACCCCCCGTGGATGTTGTTGCACTACTAATCCCATCACCCTTAACCTATGCTGGCTGGGACTGATGGGAGTTGGAGTCCAACAACATCTGGAGCGGGGAACCTCTGCTTCTCCAGATGTTGTTGGGCTCCAACTTGTACCAATTTGACAGGATGCTTCAGGGATGCCAGAAAATCCCTCTTCAGCATTGCCAGTTTGTAGGGACATTCCTACCTCACCACAGACTTGAGCGTTGTATAAAAAATATACAATAGTACCTGTAAATGACTTTTTATTAGTTTAGCCAAAATCACATGGGACAGGGAGGGAGCTTCTCATTCCAAATTGTCAATGCATGCAGTTAGCAGATCCCAGATCCACTGTAATCTGCATCCCGAAGACAGCTTCTTCCATGGTTGATAAACAGTGGTAGCACTAAACAAAACAAAAAAAAACAGGAGAAGAGGTATATGGCTCTTTCCTACAAAAGTCACCCTTTGGGACTGTTCCACTCCCACTGGTCATGTGACATCCCAGTCTGCCATATGAATCAGGGCCCTTGACACTTGGAAAACCCTTGGTCTGGAAACACCCTAAAGAGCAATGCTGCACAGCAGCTCTAGAAGAGTGTGGTGTGACGACGAGGAATGCTACATGTATCTCTTAAGGCAATCTTATTGCTTCCTGCCTCTTGCTAGCATGTACAGCTTTGCTCTTTCTTCACTATCTTAACACATATCACTGGTGACTGAACTTTAAGGTGTGACACAGGATTTGGAATCCATTGTTCACTGACCATGGTCCATATATTACAGCCTTTCCCCAGCATGGTGCCCTCCAGGACATTTTCCTTAAAGAGAGATGCAGACATTTCTGATGGAGGAGCTCGTCCAACTGCACCATTCCCCATTTGAAGCACAAGGAGAGGTTATTGTAAGCCATCTCGTTTAATGCCTTGCTCAATGCAGAAAATCCATACTGGGAGCATTCCCAATAGGTAGTTGTCCAGCCACTACCTGAAGACCTCCAATGAGAATCCACCACTGCCCTAAGAAATTGGTTCCATTATTGAGCTGCTGTTAGCATTAAGAAGTTTGTCCTAATGTTTAACGAAAATCTGTAACTTATGCCCATTAGATCTAGTCCTGCCCTCTGGGCAACAGAGAACAAGTGTTTGCCCTTTCCTATGTAAAGAAAGGTATTTGAGTAGTGCTATCATGTCCTCTCTCAGTCTTCTCTTCTCAAGGCTAAACATACCCAGTTCTTTCAACCTTTCCTCATAGGACTTGTTTTCCATAACCTTGATAGTCCTGACTATCTTCGTTGCCCTCCTCTGAACATAATTCCATTTTTTAAAATACCATTCTGAAAATGCAGCACCCAGAACTGGCAACAGTGTTCCAGGTTAGGACTGACAAGCATGGGATAAAGAGGAACTATTACTGTTTGTGACTTGGAAACTATGGCTCTATTAGTACAGTCTAAAATTGCATTTGCAGTTTTTTGCAGCCTTATCACTCACTACGGCCAACTTATCTTCAGCTTTTGATTAACTACAATATCCTTTTCACATGTACTACTTCCAAGCCGGGTATCCCCTATCCTAAATCTGTCCACTTGAATTTGGGGGTGGAGGATGGTGTTCCTAAATGCAGATGTTTGCATTTGTCTCTGTTGAATTTCATTCTGTTCGTTTCAGCCTAGTTTTCTATTCTGTCAAGGCCATTTTGAGTTGTATTCCTATCTGCTGTTAACTATACCTTCCAATTTTGTTTCGTTTGCAAATTTGATAAGGATACCCCCCCACCCCTTCATCAAAGTCATTGGTAAAATAAAAACATTAAAGAGTACCAGGCCCCGGAGAGAGCCCTGCAGCACGCCTCTCGAAACCTTCCTGCAGTTTGATGAGAAACCATTGATGAGCACTCTTTGAGTACAGTTTTTAACCAGCTGTGAATCCAGCGGATGATATAATCATCTAGCCATCTAGCATTTAATTTAACCAGTTAGCTATCCAAAATATAATGGGGAACTCTGTCAAATGCTGTGATGAAATCAGGATAACTCACATCCACCCCACCCCAACAACCCACTAAGCTAGTAATCCAATCAAGAAAAGAGTTAAGACATAAGGACATAAGAAGAGCCATGCTGGATCAGACCAAGGGTCCATCTAGTCCAGCATTCTGTTCACACAGTAGCCAACCAGCTACCCATGGGATCCCACAAGAAAGACATGAGTGCAACAGCACCCTCTCACCCACGTTCCCCAGCAACTGGAGTACATAGGCATACTGCCTCTGATACTGGAGGAAGCATATAGCCAATCAGGACTAGTAGCCACCAATGGCCTTCTCCTCCATGAATATGTCCAATTATCAGCACAATTTTTTCTTAACAAATCCACACTGGCTTCTACTAATCGTGGCATTGCTACGTACTTAATACTTTGAAAAGCCCAACACGATGGGTGGGGAGAATGAAGTGGTTTGAGCTAAAGTTTAGGACTACACATGGATCAAGGGCCCTGCTCACCTCGATTCTGCTGGCAACCGTTTGAACAGGTGTGCTCGCTAAATACTTGCTTTTTAAATAAAAGCTAAGCACTCAGGGTGTGGGAGTGTGGGAGGCTGTAATATCCCTGATGGGAACTCACACTAAAATTGCATAGTTTTAGGACAGAAAAAAATGAATTCTGCAAGGAGTGTAAAAAAAATCAGAAAAAAGCAAGCCGTTTTTCAGCACTGCTCAAAATGTTTGCAAAAACCTGCGGGTAGTTTCATTTCAGGCTTAAATGCCAGGGATGTTGAAGAGTCCTTGGTCTTGAGTCACGAGTCGAGTCACGAGTCTTTGGAGCCAAGTCTTGAGTCCGAGTCCGAGTCCTTGGTCCAAAATGGTGACTCCCAAGTCCCAAGTCACTCCCAAAGCTGACTCCACGAGTCCCTATTAAAATCAATGGGGGGGGGGGTTCCCAACAAAATAAGGCTACTTCAGATGTGTGGCTTAAATAAATTCTAGGCACAAGTATGTAACTGATTTTGACAATAACAGACCAGGCAGACAAACCCAAAAAACCCAGGCAGGCAGAGGAGGCAGGGAACCCCAAAGCAGGCAGGCAGAGGCCTTTGTCTTGGACAATTCAAACGGTGGAACTGGTTAAGAAGAGACCAGGCAGGCAGAGGAGGCTGGGAACCCCAAACAGGCAGGCAGAGGCAGCCAAACCCAAAATGTCTGAAAGGTTGCATTTTAGGAAAATGATTTAAAAAAATAAAATCTTCTCCGGCGACGATCACACTTCTCTCCACTCCTTCTGGCACAGCCCAGGGATGTTGAAGAGTCCTTGGTCTCGAGTCCCGAGTCGAGACTCGAGTCCCATTAAAAATATTGGGACTCGAGTGGGACTCGAGTCAGAAGGGGAACTCAGTCCGACTCACCAGTCGAGTCCTGGAGTCCGAGTCCCCATCCCTGTTAAATGCTGAGGTAGGAGAAAACATGCCTGGGCTCATCACACCCCTGGAAGAGGTTCATCACCTTGTGCTTAGAGTTAAGATTCTTGGTCTGCCATCTGACAAAGCAACACGGCACACAACCCACTCTGCACTTGCCATCACAACCTGCCTAAGAGATCACCTGAAAGGTGGGGTATAAATCTTTCAAATCAAGAAATCAGTAAATCACACCAGTTTGGTTTGCAAAGTGACCTGGACATATGTTTAAACTCTTCTGCTTTCCTTTCCTTATTCATCATGGATATTTCAATGCCAGGGTAGCTTCTAAACCTGTAAAAAGGTGTCGCTCAAAGGACTGAAGTAAAGGGATCAGAGCTCAGCAGATGGCAAAGAGTTATGTCAGTAGAAACTGCACAGAGATTGCCTCCACAGGTAACATATTGCCTCTCATTACTGCTTCTCCTTTTCCTGGAGATTCTGCACAACAGATGAAAATTGGGTGAGGAAATGGCTGGCATCCAAGTCCTATCAAAGCCAGGAAGTGGGCTAATTATGTGCCTTCTGAATATGTGCACCTGCACATTTTTTTCCTACAGTTCCTGGGAAATTTCCAGACGTTCATAAAAGCGCTCCTAAGAAGCTCCCAGCCTTTACAATAGCACACTTAGCTGATTAGTGAGGGTTATTTCAGATGTGGCTATTTAAATGGTATGCTTCGGTGAAGAGGATGCCCTATTAGGACCTGCTGGAAACCAGCTTCCTGAATTCTTGGTCTGGCAATCTCAGCTGCAAGTGTTCAGAGGAGAGCCGGGTACCTTATTCCTTGTGGCATTCCTTCCTTCTGGGAGCCCGGGAGCCCACCTGTGTGCACCTCACGGCTTATGCTAGTCCTGCTGTGCCAGTCGTCACTTCCAGCCACCTTGGCTGAGGGCACACAATGCTAGTGCTGCATTCTTCGAGCTAAGCAGATCTCAGCAGGGGAGGCTGGTGTCTCCTATGCCCGTGGGCCTCCTCATCCATGGCAGCTTTTATTCTGAGCTTGATAGGAGCTATCCATGGTGGTGAACCTATTTCAGGGATAGACTTCAGCACCATGGATGGCTTCTATAAAGTTCAGAATAGACGCTGCCATGGATGAGGCGCCCCATGGACATAGGAGTCAGCAGCCTCCCCTGGATCTAACCCCATTCAGTACCTCAATGGGAGGTTGCCTAGAGCCCCCGGTAAGCCACTTGGAGCTGCCTGAATGAAGAGCAGGGTAAACTGAGTATTGCATGTGCCCCCTTTCCCTGAGCAGGAAGAAATCCCAGGGGAGGGTGTTATTGGTTTTGTATTCTTTGGAAATACAGTACTGGAGACTCGGGCCGTTCTTGTAATATTTGCAAGGATGGCCCAGGTCTGCTACCCCACGTAAGATCCCCAGAGAGAGGAATGCTCCATACCTGGTGTGCTTTAAGTTTCAGCCTTTAGAACAGCCTTTAGAGAGCCAGCGTGGCGTAGTGGTGAGAGTGTTGGACTGGGACTCGGGAGATCCGGGTTCTAGTCCCCACTCAGCTGTGAAACTCACTGGGTGACTTTGGGCCAGTCACTGACTCTCAGCCTAACCTACCTCACAGGGTTGTTGTGGGGATAAAATGGAGAGCAGGAGGAGGAGGAGGATTATTATGTAAGCCACCTTGGGTTCCTTGCAGGAAAAAAGGCGGGGTATAAATATAATAAATAAATAAAATCAGTTTTTTGATCCAGACAACACAATCACTGCTCTCACAAAATCACCACACTCTCTTGCTGTGTCTTTGCCTCTGCTTCTGTCTGTTTCCAGCTGCAAAACTGCAGTTTCTTTCTTCACACTCACACACACCTGTCCCCTACCCTTAGGCTGGCTGGTGTGTGTGTGTGTGTGTGTGCGCGCGCGCGCATGCACATGCGCATGTCCGCAATGGTGGGCGCTATACATCTATTTGCTCCCATTGATAAGACATTAACGGTGCAATCCTGTACATGCCTACTCCAAAGTAAGATCCTTTGAGTTCAATGGGACTTAATCCCAGGAATGTGGGTGTAGATTGTAGCCTAATTGACTATTCTGGGCTATTAGCCAGCAATCTACATACAAAAGGAATGGTTAAGCTACTTACCTATCACCAAAAAAGAGGACAAGAGAGGACCCAGATTTGTGCTCATTTATATGCATAGATGCAAATTTAGAAAGAATTACTACCATTTAAATGGAAATACAATATATCTCACCTTAGTGGGCAAGCCTGTGACCAGGTGCCCCGTGTGCCGGCCTGCTCAGCCTGCAGTCCAGGTGCTCACTGTGGATGGGCAGCTTCAAGGCCCCTGCTGGCTCTCCCTTCTCATGGGTCTGTATCTTTAAACTGGACTTGGACTGGACAGCCCTTCAAATAGAGGGGTGTCGTCCATAAAGTAGGACACACAGTCACCCTGTTGGACAGTAGCCCATAAAAATGATAATATTTAGAATGTATATAGTGATTTTGAGTCCTCAGCGTGCCGTGTTTACATATATTTTGTTTTTGTAATCCCTACGACAACCCTGTAAAATGGGTCAGGAAAACTGTATTATCACTGTTCCCATATTGCAGATGAAGGAGCCGGTGAGGACTGAGGGGAGGCTGGCTTGTCTAGTGAGTTTATGGCTGAGGTAAGATTCAAACCAAGGACTTCCTGATTCACAGTGTAGTGTCTTAGCCACTATGCTACAACAGTATATGTAAGTATGTAGATGTATACATAATAAATATTTTCTGAATTCGCAGACATGAGTGTGGGAACAAGTGTCCCTTAATCCTCAGCACGTTCCTTCAATAAACTGCAGTGTTGGGTTTCAATCACTAAAAAGTAGATGTTTCTGGATGAATCCCAGTTTTGTCTATTTGCTTCGATTGTGGAACAAATAAGCATTTGAGTTCTGATCTGATGCAGAGGAAGAAAGTAATGGAATGGGTCAGCCCCAACTCCAGCCTGAAAAATGCTTCTCCGAAGCCTAATTATGTCTCCCTGATAAACCCCACCACAGCAGAGTGTGCTTGCAGGCAAACCGTCTCCCCAGATGAAACTCTCACGATACACAGCATATGCCTTACCTCTAGTCTTTTGCAGTTAACTAATGGATCATGCCTACACAGCCCTGAGCAATGAGAAACTAGGATGGCAACCTGGGTAACAGAGCAAAACTGAGACATGCAAAAATTAATTAATTTAAAAGGAACAGAAACAGGGAGCAAGAAGAAGGCAGGGGAAGGAGGAGAGAAAGAAGAAGTTTGTTGTGAAAGTGCTGGAGAGCCAGGAGCAGTCCTCTCTCTCTCTCTCTCTCTCTCTCTCTCTGTGTGTGTGTGTGTGTTATCCAGCAAATAAAAGAAAGGCATGGTTCTGAGGTTATACCTGTGCTTTCATGGCAGGAAGCTGGAAGACATGATGCACAAGAAGTCACAGGAAAAATTTGGGGTGAAAGAACTCTGTACCAAGTACCAACATTGTTTCTGCCCATGCCCCATTAAATGTCCCGTGCGTGATATGGACAGGCAGGGGAGTAGCTGTGCTGAGAACAAGTCACACACAAGCCCAATTCAGATATTACATTAAACATGAGTACAACCAAGGTACAGCATACACAGGTTTTTTTCACTTCTATGTATATTGGGCGTGTTGAGTCTTTTCAGTGTGCTTGTTCATTTTATTTGTTCACTTGTTCAGTCCACCTAATTATGCACACTGATGTAAGCAAGCTGCTGGATGATATCCCAGTTGGTTTCACAATGGAGATGAGACAGGAAATAGGCATACATGGAGTGCTGCAAAAACACTCATGCTGCACAATAAACATGACAACTTGCACTAGTCAGCATAGTGAGCTATATGGTTTGGAAGGCAACTTGATACATGGCTATGGAGTACCCATGTATTCAACTGTCACAACCATACACGCATATAGTGGACACACAGTTGCCCCAGATTTATTCAGGCTACACTTGCACATACAGATACATGTATATCCATTCTTAGGACCACTTGTACATATGTACACACAGCATGAATGTGTGTATGTAATGTAATGTCTGTAGTGGTAACTGCCACCTTTGCAGATACTCTCTAGGAAACAGTGACACAGTTAACTGCAAACAACTAGATAAGTTATATGCTGTGTATTGTGAGATGCTTTGGGGGGATATTTTGCCCTGAAAGTATTGTTTATTATTTACTTTATTACATTTATATCTTGCCTTTCTTTCATGAAGGAGCTCAAGGTGGCATACAAGGGGGTTCCCTGGCTTGCTGTGGCGGGACTTATTAGGGACCCATAATTAGATGTCACAGAAGCCTTTTCCAGAATGGAGTTGGTGTTGATCTCATCTGTTCCAACCTGATGATTTTTTAAGTCTCATTAAAAGTCATGTCAATGGGACAGATTTAAGCATGTTCTTAATCCTCACAGCCAGCAGAAATTAAGTTTGTTTGGAACACACACTAAAACTTCTTAAAGTGGTAGCTAGATACCATAAGACTTGCTAGACTCTTTTGGGTCTTGATTTACTCATTTTCCATCTTTTATTTCCCTCAGCAACAAGAAGAATTGGGAAACCAGCCTCTCCTGCTAAGGGCCGTAGCCTCTTTTAGTTGCTGTGTGATATCCTGAGTTCATTCTTGGTATTGTTAAGCCTCTTTTTGGGAAAATGCTGACATCCCTCGCTGGAAAAAATGGACACAAAACAACATCACAGTTGTGCAATATGGCATGAAAGCCTTACACTTGCTGAGATGTTAGGTCACTACTGCAATGCGAATGCTATGAATACTTAAGTAGCTTTTACAGAGGGAATCATTTGATGCATTGTCTTAAGGGATATTCTCTGTATGTATGAGTATTAAGCTAGTGATGGTCTGACAACAAAAGATTACATTACTGAGAATGGTGGTCGAAGCAACCATGTAAATGTTTCCTTAGGTGAAATAGTCTGTTTCCAGATGAAAGTACAGCTGCAAATAATTTGAAACCTAAATTGCATTTTTACATCAACACTTATGCATAAAATGAATCATTAAGTAATTGCTATTGTGACACAAGCTTCCTGCTATAGCCGAATTCTTGGCACTGTTTTAACCCCAAGCTACTCTGAGATCTACCACATTCTTTAATTTTCTGATTGATTAAATGGATGATTTGACAGTTTGGCAGAGCTCTGAAATTACTGCCTAGCAAAGGCACTTTTCATTGGGTTCCCCCTTCTTCAAAGATTGGTAAAGCTGCTTCCAAAATGAAATTTTAGGATTCCTTGAGCAAATCTGGGTTTTGTTCACACACATTTACAACACTATCTGCAACTCTCCACCCTCCCCCTGCTGCAAATGTAACCCTTCTTGTCACAATAGCTTAAATGCAATTTCCTGATGCTACAGCACAAGGTATGAAGGAGATTACCTCCGAAAGGCGAGCCTTTCATATTTACATCACTTAGCGCTGGCGGAAGAATTGAGCTATATGAAAACTTGTCACTAGAAATGTTCTTAACACTTGACTGCTGGCATTTTCTAAACAAATGAACGCCTGAATGGATGTCCGTGTGTGCCTGCAATAAGCCAGGGGGCTAATGACAATCTTTAGCTTCAATTTTCTGTTGTCCACTGTTGTCAGTGGGAGAAGCGGATGACTTAATACTAAGTATTTATGGAGAGACAATTTAATGGGTACAGCCGAGATGCTGCCAGCTGGGTTTGGAGGTCATTGGTTTTCACCACCATCTTGACACTGATGCGTCATTAGAATATACTCAACATCAGGTAATGAGAAACAGCTGGGGGTAGCGAGTGAGGGCTCTGAATGTGACTGCAGCACCCTGGTCTATTAAAAACTTGCAGGCCATGGAAGATATCTAAATATACAACCTGTTCTACTGTGGGGTCCTTCAGGGACACAAACATGCTACATCTGCGTAGTGAAGGAATAGAGAATCTCATAAATATTAAGTGAAGGCAGTGGTGTCAGGGCAGGCAGTCTTCTACTCTTGCTGCTAACTGCTCTGCGGAACGTTTGCTTTTTTGGGGGGGAAAGAAACAAAAATTCTTAAAGCTGAGGTGATACTTTGGGTTCATCAAGTAAGCAATGCCACTTGCCTCAGACATTTCACATAATGGTAAGGGAAGGCACAGAGGAATGAATGAATGAATGAATGAATGAATGAAGGAAGGAAGGAAGGAAGGAAGGAAGGTTGATGTGTATGAAGGTGGTCTCCTAGGGTGGTCATTTAAGCACTGCCAAAAAAGAGGACAAAAGAGGGCAGAGATTTGCATATGCTAATTTATATGCAGATACACATTTGGAAATAATTACTGTAATGTACATAGAAATACAATACATAGTGGAGAAGACTGTGACCAGGTGACCTGTGTGTCTGCTCAGTCAGCTGTTGTCCAGGTGCTAACAGTTGCTGGGCAACTTCAAGGCTCCTGTGCTCCCTCCCTTAAAGAGGTTTTGGACTAGGCAGTCCTACAAATAGAGGATATCCTCAAATAGAGGACTGTCTTCTGACAGCCCTTCAAATGGAGGACACATCTGTAAAGCAGGACACATCGCCACCCTAGGGCCTGCTAGTTTCTCCTCCCTTTCTCTCAGTCTCACTCTCACAGATATGTTCACATACACTCCTCTCACTCCTCCTGAAGCCTGACTCACGTATTTCTGACAAGTAAAGTACTGGGTTAGGAGAGCTATGGAAGTATATGGGGCCATAACATTGCTAGGCATTTAACTTGTGTGTTTACAGGTTTGTACCTCTTCATAGAAGGAAAAGCTAAGGGGGCATTTCCTTTTGGTTAGGATGAATGCAGGGGCCCATCATCTTTGAGCTGGGGTTTTGGTGAGAGGAGCTCTTACTGTGGAAGGGATGGAGATTAGTTTGCTTACTTGTCCTGATGCTATTGGAAGGTGACAGACTAAGAAGAAGTAGGATGGGTGATGGTGGGTGGTCAGTTGGACTGAGTAAGAAAGTCCTAGGTGGGCACTTGCCTTTTCCATCTCTGTCACTTCACTGCTAATGGGACTGTGATGTGGATTGTGTATGTCTTATATTGTTTGCTTTTGTAAGGTGTTTTTGCACCAAAGATGTGTTTGGAGGTGGGGAAGGAAGTAAAGGTGCTGCTATTGCAGTTGCTTCAGGCAGGGGAAGGTACGGTGGTGGAGATGGAATATGCTGGTGGAAGAGACGGGAAAGGAGGAGACATCTTGTAGGTGTTTCTCCTTCTGGTTCACCATCCAACCTTCAGATTCCTGACTGCTTGAGAGGAGACCCATCGGGTCATAAAATGCTGCTGCTTAATGCTAGGTCAGTTAATGGGAAGAGCATTGCAATCCAGAATTTAATCCTGAATGAACAAGTGCACCTGGCATGTGTGACTGAGCCCTGTCTGGGTGAAGAGGGAGGGGGCATTCTGACCCAGCTGTGCCCACCAGGTTTCTATGTGCAGCAGCAGGTTAGAGCTGATGGGTGGGGAATTGCAGTGGTCTATTATGAGTCTATCCCCCTATTGAAGTACCCCCTATTGAGGCACCTTGTCCAGAAATCTCTGCGATTTGAGCACCTGCATCTGGTGATCGGGCAGCAAGACAGAATTGGGATTCTGTTGGTGTACAACCCACCCAACTGCCCAACTGTCTCTCTACCTGAGCTGACTGAGAGATGGTGTTGATGTCCCCCAAGTTGCTTGTGTTATGGGACTTCAACATTCATGCTGAGTACCCCTTGGTAGGAGGGGCTCAGGATTTAATGGCTTCTATGGCAACCATGGGCCTGTCTCAATTAATATCTGGCCCTACGTGTGGCCGGACACACACGTGCTCTTGTTTTTGCTGGATATTTTAAGCCCAGGTTTTAAAATATATTTTAGGGTTTTGTATTTTTATGCATTTTAATCTTTTCATTTTTATTGTACATTCCCTCAAGCACTCATTGAGTGGAGGGGTGATGCAAAATATATTCTAAATAAATCAGTAAAAGAAGGTACACAGAAATGGAAGGGTTGTATTGGGAGTGGAGAGGAAGAGCTATGGGGGGGGAGGAAGGGCTTGCCAACTAGGGTGGCCATGTACCCTACTTTACAGAGGACAGTCCTCTGTTTGAAGAGCTGTCCATTCCACATCTGGTTTGAAGAACCGTAAAGGAGAGCAGGGGCCATGAATCTGCCCATCGTCAGCACCTAGGCAGCAGACTGAACAGGTACACATGCCATCTAGTCAGTCTTCCCCACTATGGTAAGATGCATTGCATTTCAATGTAAGTTAGAATGATTATTTCTGATTATATAAATTAGCATTTTTATAAATTATAATGATATAAATTAACATATGTACATATTTTATGCAAATCCATATCATTGCTTGTCCTCTTTGTTGGTGATGCATTTCCTCCTTTTTTGGATGATGCAAAAGAGGACACCCTATTGCAGTGATGGCGAACCTTTTTGAGCCCGTGCCCAAACTGCAACACAAAACCAACTTATTTATTTCAAAGTGCCAACACTGCAATTAAACCTGAATACCGAGGTTTTAGTTTTAGAAAAACAACTCATACAGTTGTCCAAACTAATTAACATCTTTTGTCTTTAAAGAAAAACACAATAACAGAGCTTTCAATGATACAAACAGTTTTTTGTTGAAAAAAAATCAACTCAAAAAATTATTATAGTACTACATTGTACACATAGCCTGAAGGGAATTTATACAAACTTTTTAAATAATTAGGCACATGTATTTTTGGATAAGGGATTCTCAACTTGTGATTCTATGCCAGACTGAAATTGTATGGGGCAAGCTTTACTCCGGGTCCTTTCCCTGCTTCTACAGGTGTCGGATTAGTAAAAGTAAAAGTCAACCTGTACTAGGATGAGCAAGATAAACAAGAAAACTAAAAGGTGATTATCACATTTTAAACACTTTATGTCTTGGACTGGAGTGGAAACACTGCATTAGGTAAAAGTTTGCATTGGGCATGCTTTTGCACAATTAATGTGATTTTTGCTATTGCATGCATGCTGATAATTTGTCAAGCCTTGGCTCGTACTCCGTTAGTTTGAGAGCAACACATGCAACACTCAGGTCAACTGTTAGGGCTTTACATCCAAGCCATGCTCTGTGCATCATTCTTCAAAATCTTTTAAATGTGAAAACAATGTAGAAAAGAATTCTGTAACAGGAATTCTAGAATAAAATCATTCTGTTCCACACTGTGAGAAAGAACAAGATCATTAGTGTTTTGCAGAAGGGGATGGTCTTTTTGCGATCTGGTGACCAATGGCTCGAGTGCCCACAGAGAGGTCCCTGCGTGCCAGCTGTGGCACCCATGCCTTAGGTTCGTCATCACTGCCCTATTGCCAACAGGATACTTTGAAGGTGATGTAGTTGGCCCACTCAGTGAACTTCCTTCAAAAATGGCCCCATTGCTGAGTGGGGATAAACAACACTGGCAGCTGTTTTGTTTCAGCCAGTGAGCCATGAAGTAGTGAGGGCTTAGTGTGGTTGGGCACTATGAGCTCCAGATTACAGGCTGTCCACTATGGAACTAGTTTATGGAGCAAGTCAGGTTCACTTTCCCAGAGAGATAATACCAGGAATAAAACAGCACCATGGATTGCTCTGAGTGAAGCTGGGGCTGGAAGCCAGACAGTTGCTCTAGGACTGGATTGGAGAGCAGAAGGAAAGCACACTCTGGCTTTTGCCATCAGCCAGGGTACCTAAGCCACTGGGTGGCTGCACCCCTTGCTTCTCAGGGGGAGGCCAACATGACCCATTCACCAGCCAGAGAGGGAGCAGCTGCAAGGAGCTGGGTGGCCAGGGGCCATCAAAGACAGTGGTCCACAGAGAAGGTGGAGTGCTTCAAGACAGTATGGGGGAATGAAGCAAGAGAGCTCAATGTAGAAACAAGGGATATTGAATGATAACAAAATGGAGTCAAGTGATGGCAGGGAGTGAATAGAGAAAAGGACACCGTAGAATAAGTGGTTGGTAGTGGAGAGCTCAAAGAAAGTTTGAATACTAGAGCTGGCAAGGGACAGTGTGACGACACAGTCCCTTCACACGAGGACCAGGCGCATAAACCCTTCTCAGGAAGGCTAAGCACCAACACTTAAAAACCTGAGGGGAGGGTCAAATGAAACCTTTCCCCTACCAATGAGGGAAAAGAGTAATACAGGTTATTAAGGATCTATTTTAAATCTATGATACTGTGGGTACAAAGGTGTGTGTGTAGATTTAACAGTAATTCAGGTTAATAACGCCAAGCTGACACGTAGGATTTGGGTAGCAAACATAATAAAAATAAGTTTATTTTAATTCTCAAAATCTTAGTTCCAGAAAATAACTTTAAACCTGCCTACCCCAAACACTTTGTAATTAACCTAAGTCCCTATAACTCCAAATACTTTCACTCTTCAGACAATCAGAAAGCACTGATTTCTCTCAAAACTCCTGACAGACAAGACACAAATAACTGTAAGAAGGAAAAGACAACGACCCGACTAACCCAACTAACCTAACTCCCCAACACACACCTCCACACTCCCTACACACCCGCACTCACTACTACTCAGACATCACTCAAACACTCCTTATATACTCCTCCCCACACCCTTTCCAAGACATCACAAACCACACCCACTCAGTTCAACATTCTATATACTCACTAAACATACTAATGCAGACATACACCAGGGAACTGAATTGTGGGGTTACGCCACAGACAGCAATTGAGACTAATTTAGGAGAAACCAAGTGATGGTCAGAGAAGTAAAATTCAAAGGCAGAGTGAAGAGAAAAGGTGAGGTAAGTGCCCTTGGATCTCAGCTGAAGCACTGTGATCTCCAACCGAATGGGGGTGGGGAGAGCATGATAAAAGGAGCATATAACTGGAGGTGTTTCAGTTTGAAATGCTGCATGTGGACATGTGTCTCTATGGGGTAGGGCTGTAAGTCCAATAATGTATGTAAGGTTTGTTTTTAATAGCATTTGCATTGCAGATTTGGGTTTGTAATGCAGCAGGGCTGTTCAGACACCAAAGCCCTTGTGGTTAGGTATCTCCAATATAAAGAGAAGCATATGAAATCTCTTATTAACAAAGTTCAGGAAATTACCTGAGTAATTTTAGTAACAAATAATTCAGCAATTCTCAGTGATTTATCATGCATATAATGATACTTTATATCATTTAATGTACAGCCTAACTTGTTAATTATAGACTCTCAAGAGACTGGCAAAGAAGTTGTTATAATGATGTTGTGTCATTAATTCTAAAGAAATACTGCTTTTTCTAGCAGGGCACCTGCAGAGAGAAATTTAAATGCCAAGTCAACCAACAATATCTATATTTAAGTGTGTTCTCTTTCGAATTAAGCAGTTCTGACCTTGAAGTCCTTGCCAGTGCACTATTTCTCAAATTCTAATGTCCATTCGTTGCCCATGGCGATGAGAAGTTGCTACCATTACCTAGAGCAATCATGGCATTGCGTAATGCTGCACCAGTTGTCATCAAGCTCATTCAGAGCACAACAATTCTGGCATTAAAAGGATAATAGATTTTCAGGAGAGGACCAAAGGTCACCTTGTACAACTCCAAACCAAAATAATCATCCCTTTGTGCACTACACAAAAAGGGTGTAAACCAACTAAAAGGGAAGGCAAAAGCTCCTATGGCCATTAACTAAATTTAAAGTTAGGGCAGGCTACCTGTATACCATGCTACGTGTACACTAGTATACTGATATTGTGCTTTCTCATTGGAATGTGCTAGAGAAGTAGCCTGTCATGCTTTCCACAAATTCCTGTCGTGGTAATGGTGTAGAACATTCCCTTGCAAGCTTTCCTGAAGGGGAGGAAAGGGATGGGGTGAAATTTGTTTGGTTTGCATTTTGATGCAAACTTCCCTAGTTTTGAATGTTGGCTTGGAACCAGTTTGCGAACCAAAATTGAGTTATCCTTCAAAATTCGCCCTTCTCTGCATTTTGCAAGGGAATTCTGCATCAAAAATTGTGTATGTTAGGCTGGAATTGTGTTTAAAATTGCGTACATTAGGGGAAATGCATACAATAATGCCTACACTTTTAAAAGAAAAATCTCAAAGTTCAGGACAGACTGAATTTAAGATTGGAAAAAATTCTCAAAGTTCAGGATTAACTAAGGTTAAGATTGCGGGGGGGGGGGGAGAAATTGAGCAACGGAAAGAAACCAAAACAGAGAGATTCATCCATCCCTAGAGATTGTACAACATATGAATATAGGATCCAAACAACCATGTAGCCAGCTCCATCAGCACAAGAGGGCTTTAGTTTCTGCCCTCTCAAAGAGCCACCCAAATTTCCAAATGACAACTTCCTTTTGAAATTGATTGGAAGCTAACGCAAACCCCTTGTGCGAACCTAAGCGGCTCTTTGGACCTAGCTCTGGAGTCTGGTTTTATATAATTCATGCAACGTTAGTCATTCTCCCTGCTCCCATTTCTTCTTGATTTGACTTTAGACTTTTCTTCCCCAGGCTGAAATGGAAAAACTGGAAAGTTGTTGGAAGTTGATCAAAGCATTTCAGCATCACCATTTTTTGATCCAAACTCCTTGTGCGGTGCCACCTTTCAAATCTATTAAATTTCAGTATGTGTTGTTCAGAAATTAGAACTCAGTCATCATGTATCTCTTCAGAGACTCTAATTTTCTTCCTCATTCCTCTCCAGCATCACTGTAAGAGATCAATTTAGCCGTCTCACAAAGTTATTAATGTACAAACTTTTCTGCTTGATTAGAAAGCATTTCCTGATTTGCTGGCCCAGGGTTGAAACATCATTTATGAACGTTTGCCTTAACTTAATCAGCAGCAGAATTTTTGCAGGATATGATAAATGAATGCACTCCTGGAATAACCTCGTATGAAACGGCAAAGATTTATTTTTTTCCAGAACATGGAGGAATTCAGCATTAAACTGAAGCGGTTTAAATGGAGCAAAGCAATTCTAAGGTGGTGGTGGTGAAATCCCATGGTGGAAAAGCCACCAAGTCCTAAGCTCTGCCAGCTTGCACCAGCCAGGGTGGAAGTGGGGGGAAAGGTTTTCCAGTTTTTTCTCCCTGTTTGGCCTTTTCAATCTCCCCCCCTCCCATAAATACTAATGGGAGAGAAAATATGTGTGCCAGCTAGTGTACTTTTTCAGCTGCTCTTGGTGGGAGGTGGGGACTTCTGGCGGCACCGCCCACATAGCACTGTGGGTAGTACAGTGGCAAGAGCAGAGCTTCCACCACGACACCAGCGAGGCCTGCTGCCTGCAGCAGTGAGCATTCCTTTCCGCCCGTGGGCATCCCTCTCCAGTCATAGAGGGGGAGGTCTTCAGCATTGACCCCCCTCAACTGAGTAGCCCCTCAATGGCCCCTTGGGTGCCCTCCCTGGGAGTGAAGAATTGCTCCTTCAATAACATTTGATGACAGCATTTTTATGACCAAATTGGTATTGTTTTTACTCTGGCTTTGTTCTGTTTTAGAATTTTAAACCATCTATATTATATTTTATCAAGTTGTACTTTAGGATCTTAATTTTTGTGACCTGCTCAGAGAGCTTTGGTGGTATAGAAATGTAATAAACAAATAAATAGATAAATATTGTTGGATTTAGTTTCAAGGAACATTTACTTATTTACATTAAGATAATTTTTATCCCATGTTTCTGCTAGGGAAAAAAAAGGCACTCAAGGCAGCTAACAACATTTTCACACAAACAAAAACAGGAATAGGATTTTTCCTGTGTAATTCAAGCAGAAATTGCAAATATCCCACCCTGTCTTAAAATAAAAACTACTTTACGAAATTATTACAAGGAGAAGGGCAGTGCATGATACACATGGCTATTCTTTTTTCCCCAGTGACAAAACATCACAGTTTGAGTATGGGGAAATAAAGTTTCTCCACCATTAAAAAATGTTGCCTTGGGGAAAAGATGTCTGGATTTCACACAATAAATGAGCAACAGCAGTGTATTTTATGCCTTCAAAAACTAATCATGAAGAAAGGCCTGCAGTCATTGTTTTTATCATGGCTGTGACTTCTACCATGGCCTGGACTTTGTTGGGCTTTGTTTTGTAGTGAGCCAGTTCTAGCTACTACAGTGGCTCTGGACAGGGATAACTCGCACTCTGGGGCAGGGGAGGAGAGAGGCTAGGTGAGGACATGAGTGGTGTACACTGGTCTCCTGTTGGCAAGCAATGGCCAGCATGCTGCAGTGGAACATAGGAAGCTGCCTTACACTGAGTCAGACCATTGCTCCATCCAGCCCAGTACTGTCGACACTGACTGGCAGCAGTGGCTCCCCAGGGTTTCGGGCAGGATTCTTTCCTTGTCCTACTTGGAGATGCCAGTGATCAAACCTGGGATCTTCTACCACTGAGCTACAGCTCATGGCATGCTGGGGAGGAAGGGGGCGAGGGGTTGGAAGAGGGTTTCACTGTATTGTCTGCTGGTTCCCGTCCATGCAGGGATGGATCATGCCCCTAGTTTGCTCTTATGGAGACTGTATTTTCACTGAGGCTGACCAAGTAGACTTGACATCACCTCTAGTATGAACAAGCTCAGGAGATTGGGGGACTTTGAAAGACTTGGGTGAAGCAAGACTTTGTGTGAGTAAGGTATTACCTCAACCCCAATGTGGCAGAGGAGAACTCTTTCTGGATTTTCTGTGGTGATAACATATATATATATATATATATATATATATATTCTGCTAATATGTAATATTATGTGACACAATATGTAAATGTTTATATTACATTTCTGCTAAGTGTGGAGATGCCCAGTTTCATCTTTACAAACTCTGGACAAGGAAAACTCAATTAGACAGCATTGTTCCAAGCAAACTTTGCTGGAGTGTGCATGTACCAATGCTGTAAGTTTTTTCCAGTGTGCGTTGGAATCCCACACCTTGCAAAAGCTTATACTTTTGTTCTCATTTAGGATAAGTACTATCATAAGTATTATCACGTAGTTTCATATTTATAGGGGTGGAAATTTGCCAATTTTTCCCTTGATGGCCCAGCTGCCAAACCTGACTTCCTGTATCTAGAGGTATAACAGCTCAACAATTCACATCTAGATAATCCAATTTCCTGCAACTTTTTGGGCTTTCCTTATAACTCACGGGAAGTTACTTAGCTACAGAGAGTTCCCTCTTGAAGAAAACTTCACAGAGTCCTTTGTTCCACTGAGAAAAGCAGCCGGAGGAAATGATCGGACAAAGAAAGCCTCAATTTGTCTCTCAAAAGATGACATAGGATTTTGAACTTACTTTGTGGAATAACAAAAAAGAGGCAGACACCAGAACTTGGACAAAACAGGCCACAAATTTATTTAACTCTCTCATAGATTATTATTGCAATAAAATTACCCTAAAAGGAATATCTTCTGAGATCCTGACACACGGGGGGGGGGGGACCCAGAACATTCAAAAATAAATATTCATCATCATAATTGTGTGTGTGTGTGTGTAATCTTTACAAGAAACCTATAACATCAGCTATTAGTATATTAGTATCATCTGCATATTACATATGTGGGGTGGGGTGGGAGGAGAGGTCTGGAGAAACTGATTTGCCTAAAGCCATGGGCAGTGCAATCCTCTGACCACTAGCTAGACAGAATCTAGATGGCCATAGGATTTCCCCCAGCCCCGACATCGGGGCTCCGAGCCCAGAGCGCCCTCCCCCGGCCCTCACAGCTGGCGTGAAAGAACTGTTGCAAAAGCGACCTCAGAGAAGGGGTTTAGTGGGCGTTCCAGGGGATGGGGAGGGGAGAAGACTGGCGCCACCAAGATATAATGTACCTTGGCAGCTCCTCAGGCTCTCAGCCTCCTTCCCTCCCATTCCGCAGCGCCCCAACTAGATGGCTGAAATCAGCCGTCTAGCTGAGTTGCAGTGTGGGAGGAGTGCAGTGCAGAGGCGACCTTCACCTCCACACTCCACCCGCCCTGCCTAGGATGCCCATAGTCCTCCGAGTTCAGAGAGCTACAGGCATCCCAAGTGGATTGCGGCCTCAGCGAGCTGGTCACTCAATTGAGCTCTGAACCCACTGTTGGCTCCAAGATTTTGGAGGCCCTCAGGCATGACATCCTCTGTGGGGGGGGGGGGTAACTTGGATGAGCAAACTGAGAATTCCCTCAGGCTGTGTCTGATCTTCTTGGATATTCTGTGCAAAGTGAAAATAGTAGCACTGCTGCTACAGAGATGGACCCTGTGCTGGTCTTGGCGCCATGGTGAGTGCAGAGCAGTCCTACCTCCTGCAGCTGGCGCTCTTTGGACCAGGCACTTTCACTTCATTGCTTATGTTTTGAAACCACTCTACTACATCACTTTAAACATGATTTTCTACATTTCTACTGAAAGCTCATAAAGTTTATGCTAGATTAAATATTGTAGAAATGTCCAGAAAATTATTTTTTTCCCCAAAAAAACCTAGCCATACAGATAAAAAAATATTGTGAGCAAGTGCTGCTCTCCCTGTGATGGAAAAGCTACAAGTCATAAAATTAGATTGCTATATATATGGAATGAATTAGTTTTTCTATTATGACTGGTAGGCTGCCTCTGTTTAAACAGAATATGTAGTTGCAAGAAGGTTCAGAAGGAATATCCTATCATGGAAAATGTAAGCTACATAAGTAGATATAAAATACTGTTTAAGACCTTGAAGGATTTTAAATTAAATTAAGGCACTGAAGAATCTTAACTTAAATTAAATGGTCTGAAACCGAAGATTTGGATCTCAGAAAAGCATATGGAGAATTCAATAAATACTTAATTTTTTCTAACCTGGAAAAAATAACATCAGGGCCAGCCCAAGACATTTTGTTACCTGTTGTGGAGCAACAAATGGCAACTCCACTCCACCCCAAGTCAAGGAGGATTGTATCCAAGGGCAGCCAAGTTATTCTGGCACCTGAGGAAATTTTTTTCCAAAAAATGACTCAGTATAAAATCTATTGTCTATTTATTTATGTTACAGTTTAGCAGCCATTTTTGTTTTGCATGCCCAATAGAATCCTGTTTTAAGCTCTATTAACTAGTTCCTATGCATCATGAGATTAAAAGTTTGGTTACTTTGGGTTAGTTTTTCAAACTTTTGACTACAACCCCCAGGGTTCAAAAATGAGGCACTACCTAAGTTTCTCAGGTAAACACATCAAACTAAGAAATGGAGCATTAAAAAAATATTGGGAGAAGCAACCATGCCTTCCAAATATTATGAAAGACATCCCACTGTCATGGACCAGGATTCTGAACCCTCATCCTCATAGGACTCCAACCCATTGTCTTCAGAAGAAGCTAAAGAAGAAGAGGCTCCAATTAATGGTTCAGGGAGAGGATTCAGTCATGTAAAGGTGTCACGAGGCTTCCACCACCCCAGGACCCAGTTCCACAGAAATATCTCAGGGGTTGGCTCCCCTGAATCCATAGAAAGTTGCATTACTGTATTCAGACTCTGAGGACTTCAGCCATGCCACAGACACTCTCATGTCATTGCAGATTGAGGCTACTAAAACAGGCCAGGCTCCTTTAAGACACAAAGCCTCAGTCAGTGTGGAGGTAGAGCCAACCAGCCTAAATTAAGCCAAACTCTTATTTAAGGCTCAGTCTTGATCTGCTCCTTGTTGGAGCAACATACAAACAACCCCATCTGGGTTCCAGCCCCACCTGGAGCTTTCTGTGGTGCTGATCTATTCCTATCTGGCTTCCCTGTGAAAACAGACTTACTCAGAACCCTGCTAAAGATCTGACCCCTGGTAGAACCCTGCAACCCAAGCTTCAGCAATGCCCAGTGACACTAAGCTCTTGCCTCAACTGAGGCAGTGCAGGCCATCAACAGGACTTATGGCCTGCAATGGTACAACCACACTTGTTTTCCATTTCCTAAATAAACACAGCTTCCTATGCAGAATTCTTTCTATTCATTCTTCCTATTCATATTACTGTATAGCCCAGGGGTAGGCAACATTTTTGGGCCGTGAATACATTTGGCAGTTTGAGAAACTGTCCTGGGCACTGCCACAGAATGGCTACCATAGGAAGCATGGCAAAGAACAAGTAACCTGCCCCAAAGACTGAGTACAAGTAGAGTCCCAACACACTAAACCCACAGTTTTCAGCACCAGCAGAAACTTATCTCACAGTAATCAGAGCTGCTGGTAAGAAAATGTGCTATTTAAATAATAAAAAGGGAAGGGGGAGGGCACCTTGGCAGGCACCAAGAAAGGTGTCTAGGGGCACATGGTGTCTCTGTGGACATCATATTGCCTATCCCTGATATATATAGTCTGTCTATCAATAAAAAGAAGGGCCTTTAAAACCTTATACTGCTCTGGTCCAGTTTATCTCAAGGAGCGTCTCCAGCAACATCAAGTAGGGTGCTCAACAAGATCTGCCATGGATGGCCTTCTCCTTTTCCCATCCGTCAGAGCAGCCAGGCTGGTGGGGACTAGGAAGAGGGGCTTTTCTGTGGTGGCCCCCAAACTGTGGAACTCTCTCCCCAGTGACCTCCACCATGCCCCCTCCTTGATGAGCTTCCGCCATTCATTAAAAACATGGCTTTTCAGGCAGGAATATGGGGTGGGCTAGGATTTTAAAATTTTATACTGTTTTAAGTTTATTTCATTCTGCTTTGTTTCATTTTATATTGTGGGGTGGGCTAGGATTTTAAATTTTATACTGTTTTAAGTGTATTTTATTCTGCTTTGTTTCATTTTATATTGTACATCACCCAGAGTAGCCATGTTCCGGCTAGATGGGCGATCTAGAAAAACAATAAATAAATAAATAAATAAATGTGAAATGCATTTGATGAGAGATGAGAAAATAATCAGAATGAGTAACAGCACAGGATGGCTGGTAAGCGGGGTGGAAGGGGAACTGGTCTTAATTTGTACTTAAAGCACTGGCCTTAAACTGAGGAGAACAATGCTCTGTTTCTGGTATTCTTCAGGTATCCTGTGTTATGATTATGGTTATAAATTTCATCAGGTTTCATATCAAGGATGATCAAAACAACTGTTTTGAAACAGTTGAATCCTTATCTTTGGAGTATTAGTTTGGTTTCTCATATTTTTCAACTGACCCTGTTATCCAGGGACAGCCCCTGTTTTGTGGCCCTTATCCCTGATAAATTATTACCCTTATTTTGTTCTTTTTGGAACGACTTGAAAACATTTTTTTAATGTGACTCATGAGTTGTTGTTCTTCAGGGTCAGTTCCCTTCCCAGAGTCTCTACGTGTTAAACTCTTAAGGGTGGTGATGATGGATGCATCATAGATAGATAGATAGATAGATAGATAGATATAGATATAGACAGGGCTTTTTTTCTGGTGGAACTCACCGGAACTGAGTTCCAGCACCTTTTCTTCTATTAATTGCATTACAATTTAATCGCCATCTACTCCCGAGGAAATGTAATCCAAGAGTTCCGGTACCTTTTTCTCCAGAAAAAAAGCACTGGATATAGATATAGATATATAGATGTGCATTTGCAAGAACCCCTAGGAAACATGTGGGGCACAATTTGTAGTTTCACACATTGCAGCCGCTGTGGTACATTTTGACCTGTGGATAACATATTGTAGGACAATTATGTCTTTATCTTTGACCCAAAGAACAAGGGTGCTTCCGGACAAGGCGTTTACTGTGCAGTTGCACTGCCTCCTTCACATAATTTTATGTAAGTTCCAGACATCATCATCTTCCATTTGTAGACCTTCTGTGTTTTCCCATCACCCCTTTCCAACTTTTTTTCTTATGAGAAAAAAAATCCATGAAGGGAGAAACGATGGAATAGCTGCACAATGCCTTTTGAATATTACCGCTTGGAGCCCTCTGTCTGGAATCATCTCATATGTCATCTTGGCTTTTAAACCAGTATTGCAAAGTAAATAAATATCACATACACGGTAGGCCTTCAGCAATGATGGGGTGAGAGGGAGAGAAGAACCAGGGCATTGATCCTTGGTTTGAGAATAGGTTTATTGCTATATTCATCTGTAAAAAGTTGGAGGGTATGAAAAATAAATCTAGTTCTAGTATAAACCATACCTTAAAGCATGATAATCACTAAGAATTACAGACAAGTTTGTTTGCAGTTTGCTTTCCAGTGGCAGAGATCCGTCAACAGACCTAGGAAATGTATGCCATTGCTGAACTACATTTAAAATATTTTGCTTACTATGTTGCTAAAAATGGCCCACTGAAATTAAGGCAATTGTTTCTTCCCCTATCCTCAGTATCAGTTGTGAGAAATATATAGATACCTTTGAGATATTTGAAGCCCACATGCCCCCTAGGTTGGTTGTTTCTTGTGTACACATAGTGAAAAGTTAGTTATTGGATCAGCTGTTAGTCTTTTGAATCAACAGGCAACAGTCAGACCAGGAGATAATGGAGACGGTCGGTCTCATTGTGCTCCTGTACCTATTAACATACACATAATTTAGAACTACACTGAAAGACCCATGAGGCTGTTATCGATGGCTGTAACATGCAATACGTCTATTGGATTTTGAAAGCAGTTGAAGTGTTGCTGTGAAAGATGCTGCTTTGGCTTTTCTTTTGCTGCAGAAATCTAGATGTTTAATAAGCTGTAATGACTTCAGGAGCTATACTTAGAACCTATAAGATATGGCTCAGCTTCAAAATCACATGTAGATGTGATAATAATTTCATTACTGGTGTGATTTAGAAGATTAAAATATCATCCTCTGGCAAAGATTTATGAGCATGGACCCTATAATTAATCTTTTAAGAAACTCCATTATTAAGAGCTGTTTGGTAGATAAGGATGAGTATGTGTTTCAGCATAATGCAAAAATGAACTAGAGATTGTTTCAATCCAAATAAACTTTTTCTAATCAGATGCTTAATTGTTTTCCATTAAGGATAATTTGCTGTAATCCAGACATTGCATATAGATGGGAAAACAGGACAATTCAACACATAGATTCACTGAAGTCTATTGAAATCAATAGGCTTAAGCATACCAAGGCCTTTATTGGCCTACAGCCAAGAGATGCAGATTGGTCAGTAATGGGTACCATTTCCAGGCAGTAGAGGTAAGATTCTGCTAAAACAGGATGCTGCTAAAATTGGATTCAGTGCACTGAGTACTAGGAATGGCTGAAAACATACATTTGCTAATAGATATGAAGACTGTACATTCTATTTGTCAAATAAATTCATGTTTTTTATTACAAGATTTCAAAGCCTTCACCCATTGGAAAAGGCTTTTCCTACCCCAAATGAACAACTTTAACATATTATTAAAGAATACTTATATGCTGATCTTATATTTTCAGTATCCCAAATATTTTGCTTATATTGGTGTGTGTGTGTGTGTCCGTATTTCTCCCACTTGTGCCAGAATATCAATGTTCCAGTCTAGACCAAAGTGGTTACTCATGGTTGTAAGAGTTGGCATTTTTGATTTATAGCAGATGCAGTCTGTCTCTGCTGTAACAAATAATGGTCCCCATCTCTATAAAAAAACACATTTACTTACTACATGCTTAGGCTCCAGTCCTCCAAACTCCAATTATTACTAACTACTTTGTCTTACTTCCAGTACTATTCTGACACTATCTCATTAAATACCTATCTCTGAACCATGTAAATTAATACACGTTCATGTCAATTTATATGGATATGTGAGTTATAGTGCCATTCATATAATTTCTGATTTTGCCTTCCAAGATTTGCCCTAGCTAGTCAATTTTTAAATCTACTAACTCACTATCTCTCTCACTGCTTTATAATGCAGTCAATTATCTGTGGGTATACAAGATACCTTATCAACTAGAAATGCTGAATTAATAAGCTGTATTTTGCAAAGGCTATAGTAGTACAGTGACCACCACACTCTGTTCATTCATTTCCTGGCCTCAGAAATCATGTTAATGGATCATAAATCAATAGAGCTGATACCAGGGATGGGGACTCGGACTCGAGGACTCGACTCGTGAGTCGGACTGAGTCCCCCCTCTGACTCGACTCGGACTCGAGTCCCAATATTTTTAATGGGACTCGAGACTCGACTCGGGACTCAAGACCAAGGACTCGTCAACATCCCTGGGCTGTTGACGAGTCTTCTGGCTGTGCCAGAAGGAGTGCGATCACCGGTGAAGAGCGCGTGGAAGCGAGGCGCGCCGCTGCTCGGCCACTATGGACAGCTACCAGGAGCGCAGCCCCAACGATGTGTTGAGATTTATTTTGATTGATGTGTTGTTGTGGGGGGTTTGGGTTAGGGTCAGACATTTTGGGTTTGGCTGCCTCTGCCTGCCTGTTTGGGGTTCCCTGCCTCCTCTGTCTGCCTGGTTATTTTGGGTTTGTCTGCCTGGTCTGTTCTTGCCAAAATCAGTTGCAGAGTTTTGAAATAAAAAGGCACACTTGTGCCTAGAATTTATTTAAGTCACACATCTGAAGTAGCCTTATTTTGTTGGGGGGAAACCCCATTGATTTTAATAGGGACTCGTGGAGTCAGATTTGGGAGTGACTCAGGACTCGTGACTCGTGAGTCACCATTTTGGACCAAGGACTCGGACTCGGACTCGAGACTCGGGTCCAAAGACTCGTGACTCGACTCGTGACTCGAGACCAAGGACTCTTCAACATCCCTGGCTGATACTGCAACAATACTACAAGGAACCATTAATGAAAATGTCTGAAATTAGTCGCTTTTTTTCAATAGTTCTATAAGTTTTATAGAAATATAATATTCTGAAATGTTAATGTTTATTGGGTATAGAAGAAAATTTCCTTTGCATGAAAGGTTGTTGGATGAATGCTAAAGAAATGTTTGGATAATCAAGGAAATACTTTGAATTATATAAACATTTGATTTGATCAGTACAGATCTAAAACTTGCAGTCCATTGCATCAAAACTGCTCCTACCTATTCTAATAGGAGAGACAGACCCATGATGTTTGATCTCCTGGTCTGACTTCCATAAAGATTATGTACAGATGGGAATCAGGATGCTATTAAAACAGCCCTTGAGTTGCAGTGCCTGGCAGATCTCATGGGAACAGGAGCCCTTAGCTCTTTTGGACTGGTGTTCCAAATTATAACATCTCCCTCACCCTGATCCAGTTAGGGAAAACATGCATGCAAAGGGGGGCAAGGGCGGGGAGCTTTACATGTTTCTCCAGGATGAGGGCCCGATCCAGGAGTCTGTGTTCAACATTTATTTATTTATTCTTGTATATCTATACTGCCCAATAACCAAAGCTCTCTATGCAGTTCACAAAAAATAAAACCCTAAAATACAACATGATAACACCTAACATAAAACCTTTAAAAGTTTAAAACAGAATAAAACCAAAGTTAAAAAAATACAACACAAAAAAACAGAATAAAAGCCAGCCACAGTGTAACTGAAGAATCAAACAGAACTGAAGAATTAAAAGGCCTGGGAAAAACATCTTTACCAAAAAGTCCACAATGTAGGTGCCAGCTGATCCTCTCTGGGGAGGGTATTCCACTACTGGGGTGTCACCACTGAAAAGGCCCTCTCCTTAGCCACCTGCATCACCTTATTTGGTAGGGGCATCCAGAGGAGAGCCTATGAAAATGATTTTAAGCTCTGGGCAGGTATATATGGGAGGAAATGTTCCTTCAGGTTAGCTAGCCCCAAGAAATTTAGGGCTTCAAAAGTTAATACCAGCACTTTGAATTGGGCCCAGAAATGGACCACAGAGCACTGGCCTAATATGATCATATTGACCAGTCATCTCACTGCCCAATTTTTGGATGAGCTGATGTTTCCAGACTGTTTTCAAAGGCAGCCCCAGGTATAACACATTGCAGTGTCAATGGCTGATCATCTGTTTAGGGCAGGGGCGAAGACAGAACCTCTTTCAGTTCAAAGGTCAGATTCCATTTTGAAGAAGTAATTGGTGGCCACATTCCAGTGGTGGGCGGGGCCAAAGGCAAACAGAGCAGGACAAAAATACCAAAAATGGAAGTATATCTTAGTTTAAGGCTCTTATTTCCAGTAACTAAGACTCAAGAGAGACATTTCAACCTTTTAGAGTGTGTGTGTGTGGGGGGGGAACTGCTCAAAAGCTGGGAAACCAGAAAATGCTCAGCAAATTTCACTAGACATTTTAAAAACAATTTTAAAATTACTTAAATAGCTAAGACAAGATTATAAAAAGTAGACTGGTTAAAAAAAGGGGGGGAGGTGACATAACCTATTTGGAGCTGTTAAATGCCAGCACAGAGGGCAGTCTTAACCTGGTGCCAAAAGGATAGTAAAGTTGGTGCCAGGTGGGCCTCAGTGGGGAGTCTGTTCCACAGTTCGGGGGCTACCACAGAAAAGGCCCTCCCCCTGGTTGCTGCCTTCTGAGCCTGCCTCGGGGGTGGCAGTTGGAGGAAGGCCCCTGATGTTGAGCGTAGTGTCCAGGTAGATTGTGGTTGGGAGAGGCATTCTGTCAGGTATTGCAGTCCCAAGCCATGTAGGGCTTTATAGGTTAAAATTAGCACCTTGAATCGAGCTCGGTAGCATATAAGCAGCCAATGCAAATGTTATATGTTCAGACCTCCTGGTCCCAGTTATTAATCTGGCTGCCGCATTTTGCACAAGCTGCAGCTTCCGAGCAGTCTTCAAAGGCAGCCCCATGTACAGTGCATTGCAGTAGTCAAGCTTAGAGATTACCAGATCATAGATTACTGAAACCAGGCTATCCTTGTCCAGCCGGAGCTGGTACAAGGCACTCTTTGCCACTGAGGCCACCTGAGCCTCAAGTGACAAAGATGGCACAAGGAGGATGCCCAAGCTACAGACCTGCTCCTTCAAGCAGAGTGCAACCCCATCCAGAAGAGGTTAGCCCTCATCCAGTCCATTGTTGCAGTCAGGCACAGGTTCAGCACATCCACAGCCTCACCTGCTGCAGATGAAAAGGAGAGATAGAGCTGTGTGTCATCAGCATACTGATGGCAACGCACTCCAAAACTCCGGATGACCCCCCCACTCAGTGGTTTCATGTAGATGTTGAATAGCATGGGGGATAAGACCAGTCCCTGAGGAACTCCATACTGGAGAGCCAACAGGGCTGAACAATATCTCCCAAGCACCACCATCTGGAGCTGGCCATCAAGTAGGAGTGGAACCACTGCAATGCAGTACCCCCACTCCTAACTCAGACAGCTGCCCCAGAAGGATACCATGGTCGATGATATCGAAAGCTGCTGAGAGACAACACAGTAATTCTTGATCTAGAATGGGATGTGTGATGAAGTTCTTCTATGCTCAGAAAAGTCAGTTTTTTCTTTTCCTCACAAAATGTTCTGCAAGTAGCCTAGACATTGATTTCTGCCAAGTTTACAGTCCTTTAATTAGAGCCGCATTCTTTATGCAAAAACCTAAAGCCCCCTATTCAAATGTCATGGAATCATAGTTAGAACAAAGTGACTCTACTTTTTACATCAAGCACAACTACAAGGGAAGGTGACCCATTATCTCTCTTCTTTTTTGATTTGAAAATCTTGAACTGCTCTCAAGTACATAGTCACATTTTAAATAGTGCACCAAAAATCTTACTACTATGCACCATGTGCTTCAAAAATCAGCTGTATTTCCCACTTATCATGTCTTTGTGCATAGTGCTTGAAGAAAATGGGGTTATTAACAATGGTAATCCAAAAGATTTTATTTCTAAAGAACTCTTCTTTAAGGTACTCTAATTCCATCCATCCACTAATTTCCTATTGTAATCAGTGATCTGCTCTGTCTCCACCACAACAGAAACAGATCTGAGAGATGGTCAGATAGCAGTTTTGTCTTTTCTTTTTACGGTTATATTCTTACACATTTTTTCTTTTACTTCAATGTGATTAACTCCCCAAATCTTGCACCTATGCACTTTCCCTTCCACTCAAGGCAGCATTTCTTTCTGACAGGCTTTTAACCACTGCTAAGGGTACATCCAATGGCTACTAGATGCTGTCTAGCCAGCCATAGGAGAAGTCGGAGTCCCAGCTCCGACCTCGGAAACATGCTCTGAGGTTGGAGCTGGGACTCCAACCTGGCAGCACCCTCCCCCTGCCCTTACAAGCCAGTGCAGTTTTTTCTGTGCTGGCTGTGGCTCTGAGGTCAGAAGACTGACCTCGGAGCTGGAGGTTTGTGGGAGGGGAGGAGTGAGGTGGTGCCTGCCTCAACCTGTTTTCCTTGTGTGCAGGGCCAGAAGACTTAGACAGCTGAAATTATCCATCTAAGTCTTTTACAGGGCGGGAGAAATGCGGAGGCAACCTTCGCTCCGCACTCATTCTATCTTTAATAGGATGCCCGTAGTCCTCCGAGTTCAGGGGGTAACGAGCAGCCACATTGGTTTGTGCTGTAAGCATTATTCTCACATGCTAGAGATGGAAGTGTTGGAATATGGGTTCCACATATTCAGGTTTTGCCTTTGGGCTAGAAGGTAAAAGAATCCAACAAGCCTGATCAAGGTCAGGACTGGAGAAAGATTCACCTTTGTCCCAGTAAGGGACCGGTACAGTTTTTTGTGTCCAGAGTAATTGGAGCAAGGGTCGAGCTAAAGTGGATGCAGCTGGGGTGACATCATGCCTTGATGCAGCTGGCATTACCTAATTTAGCACATGACTGTACCATAATGTATATAAAGTGTGTGAAGTCTTTGTAAGGTTGTTGGGAGTAAGGAGTATAGGTAAATATATGGTAAGAGAGCATTCTGATGTGATAAGAGTTTGTTTGTATGTCATGACTGTAACTTGTTTTGTCTGACATGCTATTCTGTTTTTCACTCTTGTAATATATCACTCTTTGATCTGTTCATGTTTTACAAGTTTAGTTGAGTAAACTTTAGAGTTTGAAAGAAACTGACTTGTTGTTTTGCTTTTTCGCCTACTGGCCTTGCACACGGTTTTTTTCTCAAACTACCCTAACGCCACAACTCGAATCTGCAGCCACTGGACAAAGTTGCTTAACTTTGTTTTTCCCCCAGTGGTTCAGTATTCCAACAGGTTATGGGCCCAGATTCTGTGGCACATGGGTATTGAGATCCGTGGAGTTTTGTTTTTGGCAAAGGTCCAGTGAGGTGTTTTTTGTTTGGGTGCTGAGAAGTTTTGATCGCTGCAAAGTTCCTGGCTAGGGCTTTGTATCGCTGGTCCTTCTCTGGCAGCAAACCCTACAAAGCTGGAAGAACAGACGGCTAGGGCGGTGGAGTCAAAGCCGGTGATAAAGAGTGATCCTCTGGAGATAGAGGAGGGAAGAATTCCAGAACCAGCTCCCCCTGTGCAGACCGTGGACGGCGTTCCGATGGCGGTGGTGCAACAGTACCCGGGAGTGGTGGTAGACAAGCTGACGGGTGAGAACTACCTGGCTTGGGAATTCAAGACCAGAATGCTCCTGATGCGGGAGGATTTATGGGACATAGCTGTTGTCAATCCCCCGTACGGCCCAACCCCTGAAGAGAGCAGACGGATGCAGAGAGCTCATGCAATGATTGTGCTGTCTCTGTCAGATTCACAACTCTTGCATGTCAGATCGCTGGAGAATGCCGCCGACTGCTGGGCTACTCTCAGGAGGATACATATTCGGGACTCTGCAAGTTGTAAAATCCTGTTGGCACGGCAACTGTACAGGAAGCAGTTGCTGCCCGGGGAGAAAGTTTCTGACCACTTGCAAGCGATACAGGAGCTGCTGATGAAGCTTGCTGAGCGGGGTCAGAGATATGAAGAAATCCATCAAGTCCAGATCGTTCTGTCATCCCTGGATGAGAGCTGGGACTTGCTGGTCAGTAGCGTTGCTTCGCTCCCAGAAGACGATCTTACCATGGATTATCTAGCTGGCCATCTCCTGGAAGAAGAGGAGAGGAGGAAAGCGAAACAGCAGCAGCAGAAACAGACGGCAGCTCCCTCCATCCGAAGGAATTCAGGCCGAGGAGTGGTGAGAGTGTCGGGTTACAGCAACAGCGCAGAGCAACCGAGAAATGCCGGAGAAGACACGGAGGCAGCTTTGAGCGTGCGTAGGTGCTTCAGATGCGGGCAGCCAGGACACATCAAAAGACATTGTAAGATGAGCTTGCAGAAGGGCGGTCCACAGAGGAAGAAACAACCCCAGGAAGATGGACGTTGTAGTAACTCTGTGTCTGCCACTGTGAGGGTGAATGTAAGTCAGCCTACATCAAGGTGGATTCTTGATAGTGGGAGTTCCAAGACAATTTCTAACTCGTCTTTGCCATTTGTATCGTTTAACAAAGTGTCTAAAGAAAGCAGTAGTCACACTGTAACGTTGGCTGATGGGAGCACGTGTCCTATTGTGGGTGAGGGGAAGTGCAAAGTACCCTATCTAGAAACAGAAATGGAGAATGTTCTGTGTGTCCCCAATTTAGACTATAGCCTATTGTCTGTATCTTGTTTAACCAATGATGGGTATGAGGTGGTATTCACAAAAGCTGGCTGTGAAATACTCAAAGGTGGGAAGCTTGCTGCCAAAGCCTCCCTGGTAAATGGGCTATATGTGTTGTCTCCCCACATTGCCATGGTTGCTAATACACCTTTACACGATGGATGTTTACACACATTTCACAGGAAGTTAGGGCATTCCGGATTTGGTGTAATTCAGAAGACTGCTGAGTCTTGTACTGGGGTTACATTGAAAGGGTGCAAAAAGTATTTAAACTGTGCAGTGTGCAAACAAGCAAAATCTAGGGTGCAGCCAATAAGTAGAAAATCAAACAGGCAGGTCAATGAAGTGTTTGAGTTGGTGCATTCCGATGTGTGTGGCCCCTTCAAACCCAGTGAAGGTGGTGCAAGATATGTGGTACTGATTATGGATGAGTATTCCAAGTTCACATGGGTGTATCTGGTGAAGCAAAAAGCTCAGTGTTTTTCTGTGTTCCGTGACTGGGTAGCATATGCAGAACGCCAGTTTAATACGAAAGTACGTACTCTACAAACAGACCGGGGTGGGGAGTACTTGAGCGGAGAGTTCCAAAAGTTCATGAAAACAAATGGTATAATGCACAAGGTCACAGATACTGGTATTGTGTCTGGGAAATTTAGGGATCTTCAACAAATTATGAGATGTTTGTTAACTGACGCTGGTCTAAGCACAAACTCGCATTTTTGGGGTGAAGCAATCCTTGCAGCCAATTACCTGTGCAATAGAACCTGGTCTATGGTGATTGATAATATACCGTATACAAAGCTATTTAACAGGGCTCCGGAGCTTGGCCACCTTCGAGTCTGGGGTAGTTTTGCATACGTGCATATTCCTAAATCAATGAGAAGGAAGGGAGAACAAAGATCACAAAGGTTGCGTTTTGTGGGATATGCTGGAACTGGGAAATCCTGGAGGTTTTCACGAGGTAATGCCAGGGTGATCATATCTCAAAATGCAGATTTTGTTGAGGAAGGTTGGCAACGTATACATGCAAACCCAGAAGTTTTAATTCCGATAGAGGACTCTGAGCCAGCCAAGCCGCAGCAGCTGGCGAGAGAGGGGGGCCAAAGCCCAAGGAATTCAAAACAATCTGTGCAAGCCAGAGAAAGTGGGGAGGAACAAGCCGGTGAAGGCAGTACTGAAATTGAGATCCGAAGATCTCAGAGGAGTAACAAAGGTGTTCCACCCCAGAGGTTTGTGATAGGAGGGGCAAGAGTTTGCAATGTTACATATGTTGAACCTGAGAACCTTGAACAAGTAAACAAGTTGCCTAATACTGAAAAGCAACGGTGGTTGGAGGCAATGGGCAGTGAAATGGAATCATTCAAACGGAACAATGTATATACAGAGGTGAAAGCACCAACAGGAGTAAAAATAACTGGCAGCAGGTGGTTATTCAAACGGAAGGTGTCAATTTCGGGAGAATTCATATTTAAATCAAGATTAATTGCCAGGGGTTTTTCGCAAAGGTGGGGAGAAAGTTATGATGAAACGTTCTCACCCACTGCAAAAGCAGAAACAGTAAGGTTGCTACTGTCACTAGCTGCGAAAAGGGATTTACAGGTGCATCATTTGGATTTCACGACTGCTTATCTAAATGCTCCTCTGGAGGAGGAAATATACATGGAGCCAGCTCCAGGGTTTGAATGTAAACAGGGAAAGGTTTGGTATCTGAACAAAGCAGTTTATGGGCTGAAACAGTCAGCCAGAGCCTGGAACATCTGTCTCAACGAGACATTGCTGAAATTTGGTTTCAAACGTGGGGTAGCTGACCTGTGTCTGTACACTAAAGGGTCAGGAAATAACTACATGGTTTTAATCACGTTTGTTGACGATATTTTGTGTGCTGGGTCAAGCAGCAGCCAGATATCTACATTTGCACAGCAATTAGGGCAGAAATTCAAAATAAAATCTCTGGGTGAAGTCTCACAGTATCTAGGTGTGCAGGTGGTCAGATCAAAAGAGTCTATTTGTCTGAACCAGAAACAAAAGGTGATAGCATTACTAGACAAGTATGGTGTGCTAGAATGTGCACCGGTCCTGACACCTATGACCACAGATTTTGTTAAATCAGTAACGGCAACAGACAAAGTGTTCCATGAAGTAGAAAGATATCAATCCCTGGTTGGCAGTCTGCTGTATCTGGCCCAATGGTCACGGCCAGATATAGCTGCCAGTGTGGGAGTTTTGTGTCAGTTCACAGCACAACCCACTGTTCCTGCATGGAATGCAGCAAAGAGAGTACTGCGGTATCTCAAAGGTACACTCGACATTTGTTTAAGTTTACCGGTGAAAGGGTCTGAAAACTTACAAATATGGGTGGACTCTGACTGGGGAAACTGTGTATTGTCCCGGAAATCATTCAGTGGCATGGTCATGCAATTTGGTAACACCATTGTGAACTGGGTTTCAAAGAAGCAAACCAGTGTAGCCACATCCAGTTGTCAGGCTGAAATGGCAGCAGTTTCACTGGCATGTGGGGAGATAACTTGGTTTCTACAACTGTTCAAAGATATGGGTATTGATCAACAACTGCCGGTAGAGGTGTATTGTGACAGTACAGCATGTATATCTTTGGCCAACACAGAACACTTGAAAGCCCAGACTAAACACATAGCTGTTAAGTATTGCAATGTGAGGGACCACATCCAAACTGGTATAATTAAACTGATGTACTGCCCGTCAGAGGGGAATTTGGCAGATGTCATGACCAAGGCACTGCCCAAGCCCAAATTCCATGAAATCATAACAAAGTTTGGAATGTTCTTATAATAAAATGTGTTTAGTAGAAAATGCAATAAAGCTTCAAGCCTCTCAGGCAAGGAGGGGTGTTGGAATATGGGTTCCACATATTCAGGTTTTGCCTTCGGGCTAGAAGGTAAAAGAATCCAACAAGCCTGATCAAGGTCAGGACTGGAGAAAGATTCACCTTTGTCCCAGTAAGGGACCGGTACAGTTTTTTGTGTCCAGAGTAATTGGAGCAAGGGTCGAGCTAAAGTGGATGCAGCTGGGGTGACATCATGCCTTGATGCAGCTGGCATTACCTAATTTAGCACATGACTGTACCATAATGTATATAAAGTGTGTGAAGTCTTTGTAAGGTTGTTGGGAGTAAGGAGTATAGGTAAATATATGGTAAGAGAGCATTCTGATGTGATAAGAGTTTGTTTGTATGTCATGACTGTAACTTGTTTTGTCTGACATGCTATTCTGTTTTTCACTCTTGTAATATATCACTCTTTGATCTGTTCATGTTTTACAAGTTTAGTTGAGTAAACTTTAGAGTTTGAAAGAAACTGACTTGTTGTTTTGCTTTTTCGCCTACTGGCCTTGCACACGGTTTTTTTCTCAAACTACCCTAACGCCACAACTCGAATCTGCAGCCACTGGACAAAGTTGCTTAACTTTGTTTTTCCCCCAGTGGTTCAGTATTCCAACAGGAAGAAGATGATGGCTTTGTTCGGTGTCATGGCAGGAGTTATGGGAAGTAGGAGGAAGGTAGGAGTGTGCCCATCTGTAGGGATGTATCCACGAATATTCACGAGTCTTGGGGGGCTGAAGTGACCCCGTCAGCCCCCCAGAGACTCGTGTGGCTTACCTTCCCGTCGGTCGTCCCACTGCTCCACGCCACACCGGCAGCGCAGGGTCCTGTCGCATCATTTCCGGCTGCCAGGAAGTTATGCGACGGGATCCTGCACCGCATTTTTGGCATAAAAACCAAGGCAACATAGCTTGAAACAGCCATGATTTGCTATTTGTGGCCGTTTCAAGCTATGTTGCCCTGGTTTTTATGCCAAAAACGCAGTGCAGGGTCCCATCACCTCACTTCCGGGCAGCCGGAAATGACGCGACGGGACCCCGTGCTGCTGGCGCTAGGGATGTAACCGCTCACCTCGGGGGGGCGTAGCAGGCCGAAATTGGCCCCGCTCACGCCCGCCTGAGACTCACGGGCCTTACCGGGTCCCGGCCCTGCTCGCCTCTCCACGATGAGCCGCCCGTGCCCGCTGCGACGGGACCATTGCGGCGGGTGCAGGTAGAGATGTGCTAAAAAAATCGCGATTTTTTTCTTCTTCGAGTAACCTCTGTTCACTGATCACACAGCATAATTAATGATCCATTGTGAACTAAAAAGAAGTTCATTCCCATTACAGAGAGATCTTCGAGCTCTCTGGGAGCCAGAGCTGTAATACAGGTTTTTGCTTTGAGATTCAAAAAACAGCTTGCATATGCATACTGCCTCTATGCATTGCATTTGAGATTCAAAAAACAGCTTGCATATGCATACTGCCTCTATGCATTGTATTTGCAATTTGCATATTGCCAGCGGCAATCTGGCTGGAGCCTCTCTGGCTGGAGGCTTCCCTCTCAGAGTTAGAAAAGGTTACCTTAAAATCAATTGGCACAAAATCTATAAAACAATAAAACATAATACTGAGCAGGATACTGAGCAGGCTTCCCTCTCAGACTCTCAGTCAGAACTAGAAAAAAAGTTACCTTAAAATCAATTAGCATATGCCTATAAAATCTATAACACAAAATCTATAACACAAAATACTTTTTCATTCTAAGTAGGAATGTAAAGACTATTGCCAGCCACAGCCAGAGATGTTGTTCTAATCAGCATAATCCCTGGTGATTTAGGAATTTAGCAGTCAATTAAGACTTAAGTCAATTAAGAGACACAAACAAAAGCACACAAAAGATCTTGCTGTTCATGACTCAGTTGGGTTCGAATTTGCAATAGAAAGGGAGAAAAGAATCGACATACCTGATAGTGATTCGTGAGCAAGAGGCTTCAAAGCCGACTAGATCGAAAAAATTCTTAAACAGGCTGCTGCAAGATCGTTCACAAGATCGTGACTCAAGCACGGTTCCGGAACAAATTATGCTTGCAATCCAAAGTATTACTGTACAACAGAAGAAGAGAGTTTTCTTCATGTCCTGCTTGTCAGCTTCCCAGATGCATCTAGCTGGCCAGAATGCTGGGCTAGATGGGCATGTTTTCTGATGTCGTAGGGCTCTTCATGTGCTCATATGGGTAGTTGCATAGAGAGCGTGTTAAAGGGGGTGTACCTTTAACCTTGGGGGGGGGTGCTCGCCTTGCCTCGCCTTTTCTCGGCGAGCAGCCTCCCCCAAAGGCCCGAATCTCGGCGCAGTTTGAGCCACTGCACCAGCTAGAGATATTAACGTACCGGTGTGGGGGGCCCCTCGCCTCTCCGTGCTGGACCCCCCCCGCCGCTCGATTCTCAGCGGCGCGGAGCGATTCTCCACGCCGCTTGAGCCGCCTGCACACACCTAATCAATTCTGATGAGATAATGTTCCCTGATGGCCAGACCTGTTTCTGCCCTAATTCATTAACACTCCCACCACCCAGAATGTGGTGTTAGCCTGGGCACACCCTTCTCCCCTTTTTTTTGTCTGGGATGGTATAAAACACAGCTATGACTAAAATTCATTCCTCTGGCCTTTGTCTTCTTATTTGGCTACCACATGCCTAAAAAACAAGGCATAAAGGTTCTACTACTCCGTTTGTCAAAACCAATGGACTATAATAGCTGAACTCAGTAGAACTACATCCACACTTCGCCATCTAGCACATGAACCATGTTAATGCTCTCAAATATACACAGTATAGGGCAGCCTTCCTCAACCTGTGGAGGCCCTTCAGATGTGTTGGACTACAACCCCCATCACCCCAGCCAGCTTGACCATGCTGGCTGGAACCGATGAAGGTTGATGTCCAAAACATCTGGAAGGCACTAGGTTGAGGTAAGGTAAAATTATGTTATACCAGCAACAGAATGTTGCAGTGTGGAATGTTCCTGTTAAGTTCCAGTCTATCTCAAGGAGCAGTCTATGTTCCAGTCTATCTCAAAGAGCGTCTCCAGCAACACCAAGTGGGCCGCTCAACAAGATCTGCCACAGACGGCCTTCTCCTTGTCCCTTCAGCCAGAGCAGCTAGATTGGTGGGGACAAGGAAGAGGGCCTTTTCTGTGGTGGCCCCCGTACTGTGGAACTCTCTCCCGAGTTACCTCTGCCATGCCCCCTCTCTGCTGAGCTTCCGCCGTTCATTAAAAACCTGGCTGTTCAGGCAGGAATATGGGGTAGGTTAAGATTTTTTTTAAAAAATATATGTTTTAAATGTATTTTATCTTGTTTTTAGCCTATGTACATCGCCCAGGGTGGCCGGTTGCTGGCCAGATGGGCGATTAATAAATGTAAATAATAAAATAATAAATAAATTAAGGGTTCCAGAATACTCCATGCCATTCCCCACCCCACCCGAGTTTTTTCATTCTTCCCCTTCACAGCTATCAGTCAGTGTTCCATTAACCACTAAGTATGCTCAGTCCTCATTGGGCTGTATTGGGTTATGTCCCCCCCACCCTAAAGATTTGTTGTACTTCCACAAAGTTTAGGGTTTCCTTAAGCCTGGTGACACCTCTCTCTCCTGCATGGATGGTGCCATTTTGGTTACACACAGAGGATGAGTTTGCTATTAGTATATAAGATGCTAAACATGGTATCACAATATCACTCACAACACAGTAGAGAGAAAAGTCACTGTGCAAATTCTACAGATTCCACTCCCCACACACATTTGTCGTACAACTATTCAACAGGAACACCTCACAGATGGAACGGCGCTCTCCTGGGCTTTGGTGTGATTGCTGCTAAAGTGACCATTTAGAGTTGGATTATAGTTTTACATTTTCACCTTTCAGTTTTAAAGGCTATTTAGAGTATTACATGCTAGCCCATAAAAACCGAACCTGAAAGGCAATGTTGCCTGCAATCATATAACCCAGTGAAATAACAGGTTTTCCTGTTCCTAATAGGCAAAACGACTTCTCCTGAAAGATGAAAATGGTGATTGAAGACTTCTTGATGCTCTTAAAACTCTGAGCTTTTCCTGTCAGCTGGAGATTTGACATTGGCTTCCATAATATTCTTATGATAACATTACTTGCCCAGTGGGGGCTGTGTGAATATCAGAGCACTCATCTTTTTAAAGTTTTGTATAATGCAAGATATTAAAATTAAGGCTGATGTTTACTGTTCAGTTCTTATACACATATTCACACACTCACAGCTAGATATTATTTCCCTTGGAAATGCCGCTGTCTCTCGCTAGTTACCAAATGCAATCAGATAGCTCTGCGTGGGCTAGCATACCAATTAAGCGCTATGTCTGAGTTCTCGGCTATTCCTTCCCTCAGAAACTCAATAGTTTATCTTCAGATAAACAGAATCTAATGATAAGAAGAAGAAAGAAAAGCCTTCTCACACAGTAGAAGCCGAATCTATTTCTTTAAAATGTTTTCTTCAGGCACGCTGAAGGAGCAAGAGCGAAATGGCCATAGGAGCTAGACAGAATGAAAAGAAGATTAATGGCAAAAAGGATCAAGTAAAAAAATTATTCAATTAGGATTTTTCAGCTGTGCTGCAGATCACTCAGTATTACCTTATATCTTGCCATTCCCTAAACCTGTTGTTAAAACTGTTGGCATTTGTCTTCATTATATATTAAAATAGAATAATAAAGAGGTTACCAAAATAATGGAAGAAATGGCCTGACATTATCAGTATGAGGCGTGGGCGGGTGGCACTCTTAATTTCAATGATTGGTTTGTGGAGTCTGTAACAGGCAGATATCATAATGTGCTTATAAGTCCCCGACACCAGGCAATGCATCTGCTCATAGTACATGGTAAGCCATGTACCAATTTTACAGATGGGAAATGCTGTGGTTGAGAGTTTCTATCTGAAGAACCATGCAAAACTCATCACTTATGGGAGGGACCTAGATTATCCCTAATACAGGTCAGCACAGCATGCATTGAAACAGACAAGGAATTAAGCCAATAGAAACCATTTATTCATTGTGCACTCTCCACTCCCATATGCAGTGGTCTACAATTCTACATGCCAAATCCCCAGAGGTAAGTGCCCCTGGTCTTCTGGCAAGGAGGGTCCCTTGCAGCCTTCAACAGACCCCTTTGTATTGCAATTTGGAAAAGATGAGCCATTCTCCAAATAGCTGTAGAAGCCTCCAGCACATGCAGATGATTTGGAAGGTAAGTGTGCATAGGATTACAGCCATCATTTAGCTGTTGTTTGTTTGTTTGTTTGTTTGGTGAAGGAAGGAAAGGTGGGTAGGGAGATGCAAGTCTGCATCTCACCAAATTTTGGAATAACCAACAATGACTGAGTTCTGTACAAGATGGAAAATGTTACTAAACTGACCATTCTCACAATAGTCCTGCCTTTGCTCTGATTTTCAGACCGTAACCCACTGTGGGATTGATCTTCCACTGCATCTCTTCATCTTGTCCTGCATTCTCTCCATGACTGGACTGAAAATATACCATTTCGTATCATTACTTCTTCCTTTTCTAGACATGGACCAGTTCCTGGCTGTTGATATCTACCTGGATCTCAACCTTTACTCATTGTGCAGTGCTTCTTGGTCATTCTGATATTCCCTCCCTTTTCTGTGATATTGAATTTGCTTCAGCTGAAGAAAAACAGAAAATGCCGTCATAATATTAAAATATCTTTTTATTTGCATTTTTATTTATTTTAATAGAAAACACAAGCCAAGACAGAACTACTAGTGCATTACCTTAGGGACATGTGTTAATGAGCATACAGAAAAGGCTAAGAGACAGAGAAAAATAAAGATAACAGTCCCATGCAATTGATTCTAGGAAGCAGCCTCCATAAACAGTTGGTTTTCTGTCCCACATCTGAAAATAACCTAAATCCCATTGACCGCTTCAATAACTTAATAGTTTCAGGACAGAACATATGGTTCCTTCAAGAAGAATGAGGAAAGAAAAGGGGAAGAGTGAAAAGGGTAGAATGAGAAGAATGTGGGCAGTGGAAGGGAGGGGGGGAGGAATAATTAAAAGCAAACAAATTGATCCAGGGTTATGCAGGAAGTCATATAAGGAAGACCTGGAAAATATAGGATTGAATGGAAGTTCAGTCTGCAGTGTGAAGTGGACAAATAAATGGCTGCAGTCACCAGAGTAAAAGTGACAAGTCAAACCACAAGAATGAATGAAAACGGCCAAAGGGAGGGTACGATGAGAAAGGTTATGTCCCAAGAACCAAGCCTATTGTGGACCACTAGGACCAAGAGCTACTTGCCCCTTGACTCTAGGGCCTAGGAAATGAGCGCACATCTGGATGTACTATTTCCAGGGCTAAATTGCAAAGTCAACACGGCAAGGCCAACATTCCATAGAGTGCTAGGGTGGCCAGGTGTCCTACTTTATGGAGGAAATCCCTCTATTTGAAGGTATCCTCTATTTGATGAGCTGCCCAGACTGCCCAGATGGTTTAAAGTCAAAGAGCCATCAGAAGGGAGAGCCAGCAGGGGCCTTGCTTGAAGTGACCCACCAAGAGTTAGCATTTGCACAGCAGACTGAGCAGGCACACCAGTCACCTGGTCAATCTTACTATGGTGAGCTGCATTGCATTTCTATTTAAATTATAGGAATTCTTTTGACATTTGCATTTGTGCATATAAATTACCATATGCAAATATAATACAAATTGGCTGTTCTCCTCTTTTTTGGTGATGTATCAGTGGCCACCCTACAGTGTGTGTGTGTGTTGTGTGTGTGCACGCACATATACAATCACACAACCCTGCACACAAAATGGGGCCTTTTCAATTAGGTACTGCTCCCTGCACTTCTAGTTTTGCACTCATCACCCAGAGTGGCCGGGTACCCGCTAGATGGGCAATTTAAAAATACAATAAATAAATAAATAAATAAATAAATAGGTGGCTAGAATATCCTCCTGGGGCACATGATGATTCTGTGTAGACAGTTCCAGAGAAGGAATGTTGAAAAGAAGGCAGGAAAACCTGCCTTCTTCGAGAAGCCAATGTAATGGAAACCCAAGAAGAAGATGAGACAAAGAGGTCATGTTGGGCATCTTTGGAGATGGCAGTCTTGTGTTACTCACATGGACTCGAACGGTAAAACATGTGAGTGAATGTTTACAAAATACATTGTTTAAAACAGAATCACTTCATGGAGAGAAGAGAGTACTACTCTTAGATATACTGCAAAGAGATCACAGACTGGAATCGAAGCTCTAATATCCACCAAGAACAAAGCATTTCTCTTTCCCAGCAGCTCCTGTACATTGATAAAGCAATTAATTTTTAAAAATGGGCACCTGGCAGTTTAGATGTCCCCTTCTGTCACATCTGAGACCCCCTGCCCTGGTTACACTTGCATGTATTTTAATTAAAATATTATTTAAGATGTGGTGTTGTCCAAGAAGCCTATTAACAATAATCTATGCTAGTCACTTCTCAGCAAGTCAATTCACTCAACTGAACTTAAATCAGGCCTGGTTAACAGCTGGATATTGAACAGCTATTTGGACTTCCAGCTTTCTCTGATTAGTGACGGGAGACTTAGTCTGAACGTTCCAAGTTGCTGTCTTCATCTTTTTCACTCATGGTTCCTCAGGGTCCCTTCAAGGTGCAATCAGTGTTCATTCACCAAATGTAAAAGAAAGCTTTCTTAGCAAAAGAAATGAAAGCACCACTTTTCAACAGAACTCCCACTCCTTCTGTCTTTTATTGCCAGTGCGTTTAATGAAATTTGTCTTCATATACAGCATTTTTTCAATGTACACTTAGTCAGTCTTTCTTCACACAAACCTACACATGGACAGTGCTGGGGAAGGGCTGGCGCAGAGTGCAAAAGTGGGTGTGGGGCAGTCTGTGCTGCCGTCTCTCTTCGCATGACTGAGATTGCTTGGAAGGAAATGCCTGAACAGGGCTACTGTTGAAGAATAAGCAAGAATGTTTTCAGTCCTTCTGTGTCACTCTTTAGAGGACTGACAGTGTGATCCTATGCATGCTAATTTGGAAGTAAGAACCACTGCTTTCTGTGAGACTTGAGCTCTGGTAAGTGTGCACAGGATTACAGCCTCCATCTCATAGAGGTTTTGTATTTGGTAGATAGACACTTGGATTTTTTTGGTCCCAGGTTAGTGTTTGCCAGTTGTGAGTGGTTTACACCATGTGCTTACATAATGCCAATTGGGTACTCAATTGCAAACCTACCAAAATGGATTGAATAATAGCATATTCGGCTGTAATCTAGTCCAGTGTTAGAAGCTTCTCATGACCATTTTATCTTGGGGAAAAGGCAGACAAAACATAATCTGAGCAACCTGAAAAAATGCCCTTCCATGGAAAATATGGCTTTCTTGAGTATAAGAATTGATGCTGCACATATCTAACACTTAAAGCTGGGTCACACACACATGTTCATTACCAGATGAACTACAATATAAAGTGATGACCATCAAAGATATTATGCACAGTTATAACACCATGCCTCAGAAATACCTGTTTAGGTTCATAAACTGGGCCACTGCTGCAATACAACAGCGGAAAAACAGTGATCATGCTGTTTTATACACACAAGTCTATCATATGGAATACAAACATTATAGATTTGAACTAAAAGCCTGTGAAAGACAGTTGAAATTATATTATTATTATTATTATTATTATTATTATTATTATTATTATTATTATTATTGAATGCCACAGATGTCATCAGGTGCAATAGAAAACTAATCTGGGCAAGGGAAACATGTGCATCTTTCCTCCTTTTAATTTAATTTAATAGTTAAAATCCTATATTTATTTATTTACTGGAGCAATTAAGAGCAATTTAAGCCATCTCTTAAATGGTTGAAGTTGCTTTAATGGTGCTCTTTGGCAAATAGGTTTCAGCTGCCGCTGACATATTTCTCACCAAGGTTAAAGAAGGGAAACACTACCTAATGTAATGCAAGAGAAAGCTGTAATCTAAAATCAATATTGTATTAAACACAAATTGCTCTAATTAGATTGGAACAGTAAAATGACTGATCTTCAAAGAAGTGAATTAGCTTGCTGTGTATGTTCAGGAGAATTACAGATCTCCAGAAGTATATGCCTTCATTCCTCAAACTGGCAGGCTGAATTGTTAGGCCACTCGCATCTACAGTGATGACTTAATGAGAACTATTTCTCATTTACACAGACCTGTATCAGAAGTGGTTTGCTGTTCCTTTATTATTCTATCGCATATCATGAAAAACAAACAAACCCTGCTTAACCTTGTTAGGGTTTGTAACAACAGTGTTAGAATATTGGGTGAGACTAGTGAAAGCTGTGTCCATTTCCATCCAGCTTCCACCATCTTTAAATACAGCAGTGTGGTGTTGCTCACAAGAGAGAGAGAATCATCAGCCAGCCACTCCATTCTGTTAGATGCAATGTGGAAGGCCCCAACAGTGACATACTGAATGGATGTGTGAGGAATCCAATTGTTGCTAATTCTGATATGAATGGATCTGATCCACACTTTCTGGACAAATGTGTGGCTCAGAACTTAGTCATTCTCCAGCTTTGGCACTTCTAGAATGTTCCACCACAGTTCTCAGTTCCTCCTCCCTCCCAATCCATTTTTCTTTTGTGTCATGTCTTTTAGATTGTAAGCCTGAGGGCAGGGATTGTCTAATATTAATCTTTGTAAGCCACTCTGGGAGACTTTTCTGGCTGAAGAGCGGAGTAAAAATGCTGTAAATAATCATAAATAATAATAAAATCAAAATTTAAAATTTAAAAGGCATATTTTGAGAAAAAATGTTTTAAAATGTAAATTTTCATGCAGATTTTTTTTTTTTTTTAATGCAGATTAATGTGAAAAGGAGACAGAACAGACTTTGAGTGAACACATGTAAAAATGAGATGGATCTGAAGTATACTGATTTGTCCACCTGTGCCCTGCTCCAGCTGGGTCAGGCTCGAGGCTATGCAAACACAGGGATGAATCCAAATAGGAGTCAATTTAAGCAGGCAAATAGTCAAGCACAAACATTTCAATCCAGTAAGGGAACAGGCTAAGGCAGAAGTGGTCAAGATATAGGCAATAGTCAAAGCACAGTTTTGGCAGGCAAGAAGGTATTTTACAGAAAAGAGGTCTGAGGCACAGCCAAGGTCAAAACACAGGACATCAGTCAAGTAGAAACATACCGTAATCCAAAAAGCAGGGTCAGGCAGGAGTCCAGAGGTCAGTAGCACAGAGGTTCAAACACATGGCACGGTCAGGGAACAATGGGATACTAGAGTCTAGGAGCTCAGGTAAGATGCTGTTTCTAGTTACAACTGAGAGTTGATATAGCTAGAGCTATGAGAGCCTACCCAGGGCTTAGCTGCATCACACCATAGGCGTATGTCAGATGCCCTTCGCATGAGGAGGGAGCCTGATTCATGAGTAGTCCTTTTCTCATGAGGAGCCCTCCTTGGCAAGTGAGCACGCCTTCACCTGGCCACCATCCTATCATGAATCTTAAGGCACCAGTGCTCTCAGGGGCTAGGTGGTGGTCGAGCATTTCCCTTCTGCCTCAGAAGCTGAGCTTTCCTCCCTTCAAGGGGGAAGATCCAAAGCCCTCTCTCCTGAGCACCCAGGACCCTCCCAGTCAGCCCCAGGATCCCCTGAAGTGACTTGTTTCACTTCCAACTCGGACATCCAACTCGGGAAGCTCTAGATCATCCTCTGAAGAGGATTCCTCCAAGGGTGGCATGGCATCCTCTAATCTTAGGGCCACTTCCCACATTACAAGAAATGGTAGAAAGTGGTGCATGATGAGTGCACTCTTGATTCTGCTTTCTGCTGATTCCTGTCATGTGTGCAAATGGAAATCTTTCATCTCCCCTCAATTTGCCCACTGTGCAGTTCTTTGAATGGACCTATTCAAGAAAGTGAACCTAACAAAACCCACTGGATCCTCACAATGTGAGGAGGCATATCATGATTTCAGAAGCTGCGTCATCAACCTCTCCCAATGGTACACCCCTTGGGATGACTTTGAGAACATATGAAAAATAAGAGAAGGAAAGCTCTTCTGGATCAGACCAAGGGACTGTAATCAAGCATCCTATTTCTCAGCCCAACATATGAAGAGAGAAGAATGTCCCCTGGCTGTCATCATTCAAAGTCTATGGACAGGTGAGCAGCATTAGGCATCAATGAAAAAAGAGCCTAAGCCATGAAATGGCCCATTATGTCCTTCTATTTGTACTACCTGCTGATCACCCCATTTACCTTTGTGATGAATGGTGCTCTTCACTATTGTCATGAAAAACATCATCCCTGAACACTATGCTGGTATCTCAGCCACAGTCATACCCATTTGTCATTGAGCATGAATAAGACATTGCACACCACAATGTCAATGTCTTCTCCCAGCTGAATGAAGCTACCCTTGACTCCATGTTTGGGGGTGCGATGGGGGACACTTTGAATAATGTTTCCGGCACCTTCTTGCTCAGTCCTCCATTGGGTGCTGCCAGTGCTCTATCCAGCGCTCAACAGTTTTAGAGACACTTTAGCTCCATAGAGATCTGAGAAAGAAGCCTCATTCAAGATCTTCTTAACCCAGTGGAAACATAAAGAATGGCAGAAATAACAGAACATTCTTTTCCCCATTGCTCAACAGCGAATCCAACCATTTTGCAAAGCCTTCTGGAAAATATTTTATCTTATTTTTTTTATTATTTTTTTTAATGTTCAGCAGATTTGAGTGCCATGAAACTGCAAGGTTTGATTGAACCTTGGAAATATCCTTAGTTTTTGTGGGAATTCAAGCAGTCTGCTCGCAAACAAAGAAAAGCTACAAGCTGAAAGCAAAGGCACTAACATATGAAAAGTTCCAGATCAAATCTTCTATAGCCACCCATTCACTCACACAGGGCCACGATTAGTGTCTGTCCGAAGGTATCCTATTATCCCACAAGGATATACCGTAAAAGGTCATAATGATGATGAATACACAAAGGATAAAACCCAAAAGATCAAGGAAGAGATAAGTATAGGAAAACTATGGGTCATACTAAGTTTAATATAGATTTCTAAGTTAGAGGAGTTGGGTGACTCACAAGTATTGCAACATCTGACTTTCTTACACTCATGTTTTCTGCTAACTTACTAAAGATGACTTTTGCAAATTGAGTATATCCCATTTATTTTATTCTTATATATCTTCATCTATAAGAGCATGCACATATTTATTTATTTATTTATTTATTATATTTATACCCCACCTTTTTTCCTGCAAGGAACCCAAGGCAGCTTACCGTACATAATTCTCCTCCTCCTCTCCATTTTATCCTCACAACAACCCTGTGAGGTAGGTTAGGCTGAGAGTCAGTGACTGGCCCAAAGTCACCCAGTGAGTTTCATGGCTGAGCAGGGATTAGAACCCGGATCTCCAGCATACTTGGCAGTTTCAGAGTTGTAATTAATGTTTTCCAAGTGATCCCTATCAAGTATATGAGAGAACACATATATGTGATTATTTATTTATTTATTTCATTTCATTTTTATACCGCCCAATAGCCGAAGCTCTCTGGGCGGTTTACAACAATTAACATAAGTATGCAAACTTAGTTAATTTTGAAAAGAAATATTTCAACTGGGCAGCACACTCCTATGGCTGCGAGACAGCATCTAGGCAGCCATAGGATTACAGAGTCCCAGCTCTGACCTCAGAAACTTGCTCGGAGGAGCGCCCTCTCCCTGCCAGTGCAGAAAGAACAACACCAGCTGCATCTCTGAGGTGGCAAATGCAGCCTCGGAAAAGGGGTTGAGTGGCTGTTCCAGGGGAATGGGGAGGAGACCGGTGCCACAAGATACAAGGTATTCTGGTGCTGCCTCAGCCTCTTTCCTGTTTGCGTTCTGAGGCGCCACACTTAGTCAGCGAAAACTGGCCGTCTAAGTGTTTTGCAGGGTGGGAGGCGCACAGAGGCAGCCTTCACCTCCACGCTCCTTCCACCCTGCATTGGATGCCCACAATCCTCAAAGTTTGGAGGGTTACGCGGGCATCCGGATTGGATTGTGGCCTAAATGAATTTCTCTATGTTTCACATGTAACCTCTGATCTGGCCCATTCATTTTCTTGATCTTCTTGAGGCGTAACAGCAAAGCATTTTAAACAGTGAGCTGTGTGCATATTGTATATCACTGAGGCGATAGTTGGATTTTTCCTCCCAGAGTGTTGTTGAAGGTGCTATGGGACTGATGTGAACTATTGTCTCTGGTAAACAGGATCTGTAGGAGGCTTTAGCCTTTCAAAACATAATTACAGGGATTGTATGGTACAAACTAGAGCTGTGGACAAATGGCCTCTTGAAATTCTCCATCCTATTTGTGGACAGAGAAGCTGGGGTGGGAGGGTGGGAGAGAATTTCACTGAATTACTCTGAGGAGAGGAGAAATTCTCAGCAGTTTCTCAAAGGTAGGGCTCACCATTGGTAGGGGTTGTAGCACAGCTTCTTTCTTTTTGTGTAAGGGGTTTGGTGGGGTTTTTTTTGTGCTACCACTGCAAGTGGCAACAGCATCAGCTGTGTTGGCAGGCTGGCCCCCCATTTTGCATCCAGCACAATGCAGGTGTGAGGGGGGCAGCATTGTGCCCAGGACCGGTGCAGGGCAGTTTGGCACCCTAGGCGAAATGAAATTTAGCGCCCCCCTCTCGTGCCGTGGGGGGGGGCTCCGGAGCAAAGCAGCCCTGCTCTGCAAACTCCCCCACGCCTCCACCACCACCAACCTACCTTCCCCCCGCCCTGGCTGCCGCCGCCTCCTCCAAGGAGGAAGTGACGCGACGGGACCCCCGCGCTCTGTTTTTTCCGGGGAAACCAGGGCAACAGGGCTGTTTAAGCCCTGTTGCCCTGGTTCCTCCCGTCAAAACAACACGGGCGGGGCTCCGGAAGCGACGCGACGCGGAGAAGGTAGGTGGGGGGGTCGGGGGTGGGGGGTGGCGGCAGCGGCGGCAACAGGCAGGGGGAGGCGTGGTGGCGGCGGCGGGCGGGGGGAGGCGCGGTGGTGGCGGGAGGGTGGGGGGAGGCGCGGCGGCAGCGGCGGGTGGTTGGGCGGGGAGCACGGCAGCGGCGGCGGGCGGGGAGGCGGAGGCCTGGCGGGGGCGGCGCGGCGGCAGCGAAGAGGAGCGCAGCGTTTCTGCGCCCTCTTCAGCCGCGCACCCTAGGCAACCGCCTAGTTTGCCTAGCGGTAGCGCCGGCCCTGATAGTGCCTCATTCCAGGGAAGAGGTGGAGCTAGTGCTGTGCTAAAATCTGTCCTCCAATTTCCCTAAAGTTTCCTTCCCCACGAAAGAGGTTTCTGTTTATCTGCTTCTTTCTCATGGTGCTTTATAATGTATTTTGGTAGTATTATCCAATAACTGGGAGGTGGGTGAGCATGTTGTGTGTGTGTGTGTGTTTTCTTCTTATTACACATCTCTCCATTGCTTTCCATCCTCCTAGGCTGCCTGTGCTTCCTTGTTTGAAAAAGCCCTATGGGAGGAACTGCCTCATGAGGTCTTCCCCTGGGCTTTAACTGAAGTGTGGGAAGCTGAGGAGGCTCCAGGCTGCTGGAGAGATGATTGCACAATGAAAAAGGGACATTTGTACACACCTCCTAAGTAAGGTAAGCACAAGAAACCCAAACCCAACCCATGATCATTTCTCTGAAATTTTCTTCACCATTGAATCCCCCCCCCAAAAAAACAATTTATTTTCTATTAAATCGAATGAAAATGGTTGAAAAAATGTGGGAGAAATTTTCAGCACAGCACTAGTACAAACATGGGCACCATGTGTATACAGCATGGGCACCAATGCCTTTTGTTATACCACCTTCAAGACTACTATCTGTCTAAGGGCAAAATCCAATTGGGATGCCCATAACCCTCCGAACTCGCAGGATTTCAGGCATCCTATACAGGGTGGAAAGAACGTGGAGGTGGAGGTTACCGCCACACTCCTCCCACCTTGCAAAACACTTAGACACCTGATTTCGGCTGTCTAAGTGCCGTGACTCGCGCTTCGGCACACAAGGGAAGGAAGGAGGCTGAGGTACCACCAGGATACTTCATAACGTGGCGGGGCATGTCTCCTCCCCTCGCCATCCACAAAACCCCTTCTCTGAAGGCACATTTGTGACCTCAGAGAAGCAGCCAGCATGGCTCTTTCCACGCTGGCTGTGAGTGGGGGTGAGGGCGCTCCGAGATGGACTCCCAGCTCCAACCTCAGAGCGAGTTTCCGAGGTCGGAGCTGGGACTCTGAAATATTTTATGGCTGTCTAGACACTGTCTCGTGTCCATAGTATTGTGCTGCCTGTGTCTTCTACTCAGCTGTTAAATACTGTCCCTGTTTCTACCTACACCCAGGCTTGTTCTATACTTTGCAAAAAAATGGGGGGGGGGAGTTTTGCTCTTATCCTATGTCTACTTTGGTTCAGGCCTGCTATTTCTTGAGTGGAAGGGGGAAGAAGTGAGGGTACAAAATGTTTTCTCATTCTGTCATGACTCCTGCTTTTCTTTTCTTTACCTTCCTCAGCACGGTGTTGCATAACTGTTTTGTAGGGCAGATGGTAGGAAAGTCAATCCTTTTGTCCAGTGTGTGGAGTTGCCTTGCTTAGTTGTTGTTTTTCTAGCAGCTGGCAGGAGCTTCAACCCAAGTCAGCAGATCATCTGACTGACTCTTCTGATGACTAGATCCTAACTGCCTGGGCAAGCCTTGTGTAAAGCATATTTTCATGGAACTTCCAGATTATTGGCTACAGGCTGGGGTGTCGGTGGAGTCTTTTGCTGAGCCGTTTCTTCTGAGGCACCGTGTTGTGTTGGCTTGTGTAATTTTGCTTACCCAGCCTCTCTGCCCAAGCGGAAGATCTTGCACATAGACAACCTATTGTACAAATGAAAGGTAGATGGCGGAGCTTTTCAACAAATCCAGTCTTTCTTGCTTGTTTTCCAGATCTGTAAGCATTTTTCCTGGCAAAGGGAGTCCAAAGCAGTTCACATTTATTTATTTATTTATTATATTTATACCCCGCCTTTTTTCCTTCAAGGAACCCAAGGCGGCTTACATAATCCTCCTCCTCCTCTCCATTTTATCCTCACAACAACCCTGTGAGGTAGGTCAGGCTGAGAGTCAGTGACTGGCCCAAAGTCACCCAGTGAGTTTCATGGCCGAGCGGGGATTAGAACTGGGACTCAGGAGATCTGAGTAGTAGAAGTAGTAGACCATAACTTCTTTGTCCTGTTGGCCACTGTTACTGTGCATGGCATGGGCACTGACCTGGTCCATACATCTCAGCTGACACTGCACTATATATCTGCAAGGGCCCATAGTGGCCTGTGCATTCTTATGATATCATCAGTTTGCGCTAGGACAGACTGCTTTAGGCTTCACTGGAAGTATTTTCTGGTGCATATGTGTATGGGACTTTCCCCTTCCTCAGCAGCACATAAGTGGAAATAATGAATAGACAACACTGTATTCAATAGAACATACTGCATTACCAGCATCAGTCAATTTTATTTATATATTATGTTCATAGATAGTAGTCTAGTGGAGGGAGAATGCAGGGGAACGTAGCTTCAGGACCTTTTTCAGAGCAGGAGCAATGACATCATCTGCTGAGCACCAGGGTACCTGATGGATTTTCCTTGCTCTGGCAAGTGATTGAGGTGATAACAAAGCTTTCAAGTTTTACTGTAGTTTGTGACAGTTTAGCATAGCTAGAAAATGAGAACAATCAAGCAGAGGTTAAAAACTTCTTTTGTTTGATAGAATTCCTACTTCACAACCCCAGTGTAAATAGTTTGCAAGGAAGTTTGCATTTTAATTAAAAGCTAAAGGTCACCCTTCAGCTGGATGAAGATTTGTGAAAGTTCAGTGTTTCTTAAAAGTTGCACCTACGCAGTCAGAAGCAAACTCTACTGAGTTGAATGGAGCTTACTCCCAGGTAATTATGCATAGAATTGTAGTCATGCTCTGTGAACTTAATTGTGAGGTGTTCTTAGTGGTTTTGTATGTAACCAAACAGAAAAACATATCTCCGTCCCCTGGGGATGTGCCGATAGGGGCTATCATGAGGTGCTCCTGCATTTCCAAGTTTACTATGACAACACTGTTTATATGCCACCTTTCAGGTGGAGACCACTGGGAGAAGCCAAGTGGGTGTTGGTCCTAGTCAAGCCAATGAAGGGGTCTCACCTCTCCTTCAGATACAACCCGCAGGAATAGCCACCAGTGGGGCAGTTCTGGGAGATGAGAAGTCTCTGATGACAATTTATGTCACATGGGCCACTGCTGCCAATATAGGAATTGTTTAAAATTCATTTTAAAACTTGTGTACTGTTTGAGTCACAAGTGAATGTTTAGTATGATAAATGAGGAACATTTGTAATTACACAATTGTTCTGCATCTACCAACCCTCTTTTATACCTTACTAAGTTTGTTCCTTTTTCTACTGAACCAACAAGGAACTGGCAGAGAAAAGTTGGGATATAAATTTGAGCTTTAGCGAAAATCATAGCAGGATCTAAGTATCCATTCAATCTCTCTAGGGTCAGAAGAGACAAATCAATGGCAAAATATGACACTAAACCCTCATAGAAATGAGGTGAAGAGGGCAACAGTGAAACCAATTTCAAAATCGAATTGCTGCAGTGCTAAGACGCACAGATAACCTGTTAATATTTCAGTAAGAGAAAAGCAGACAGACAGGGCCACCTTTCCCATGGATTTATTTATGTCACCTTGTAAACAAAGAAATGCATATCAGTAGTTGGGCAGTATTTCTTTATTTAACTGGACATATTAAATACTAAAAGACACTCAGTGGAGAGGCAATGACAAAAGACTATAAAGAGGGTTGTAAATGCAGCAGTGATGAAGAGCTGGGAAAGATGAGATATGAGGGAGAGGTACGCTTGTGCAAATGGCGATTTAAAAAGCACTCCCGGCTGGCATTTCTAAATTTAGAAATTCCATTGATCAGTCAGCGTTAATATCAGTCAGTGTTATTGTATAATGGTATCCTATGAGTTTGAGATCTGTTCTCAGTAGTGTTTAGAATACGATGGGTCTCTGAAAACAATTTTTTTTAAAAAAAAATAATGTACTGGATATTGGTCTTTTAACCATTTCAGCACCAAGGTTAGCCACCAGCTTCTGTATAAAAGGCAAGGATGCATGGGGGCAGATCTTCATAATAAGCAATGTGTACCCCGTCCCCAACTACAGTTCTTATTTTTCATGGGGTCCCTTTCATTCCTCCTAGTGCTATATGTTGAACCCATCCAAACATTTTATTTTATTTCATGCCTTCTGTTTTCCCAAATACCTGAAAAAGGAAATGGCATAGAGAGAAAGTACGAGCTCGGTTGCAGAAATAGTTTGGACACTCTATTATTTCAACTCTTTTAGGACATTACAGTGGACATGTAGAAAGAGGGATTGTATGCTCTCTCCCTTTGTGTGTGTGGCTTCCGCTGTAAGGTTCAAAGCCACTGTTGCTAATGAAGGACTCGTAGGACACTTGTAATTGCTTCAAGCACTAACTTCAGTTTATTGGACAAAACTGCCCAGTCATCTAGCCTAGCATGTAACTCCCTGTTCCTTCCTATTCCCTGTCTGAGTCAAACTAACACTTGCCTGAATATTTCACCAAGTTTCCCAAAGCCTTTTGTTTTAACCTAAAGAAGCTATGGAAAGGTGCAGTCTGGAGCAGACATTCTGCAGAGTGGGTATGGTTGGGGATACATCTGTGCTTATCTTTTTCCCTTTGGGCCATGGTTGCTTTTGTTTTTGTTATCAGAATTGCCCCGTGAGCTGCTTTTTTGCCCCAGGGGCAAAAGATTCTGGTAGCTGTCTGAGGCTTAGCCAATTGCTGCTTTGCTTGCCTGTATTTATATATTCAAAACTCCGTGTTTTGTTTAGGGTTAAAATGATCAGTGAGGCATTTTAGGGCATTTGGAAGGTGCCTTCATCACCTGCATCTGGAGATATATCATATGCATAATGCCAGGACAGAGCTCTCTTCCTCGTATTATCAGCAACACCAAAATACATTTGTAGTCTCTCTGTCTGCTTTTCCCGTTGTGTGCCTATAGGACCAGCTGCATGCAGTTCAAAAAGCGATGAGCCTTGAGTAACCATTTAAGGATTGGTGAATTCATGGCACCATTTTGTATCTCTTTCCTGTTGTATAAAACAAGAGCGTATTTTTGCTGAAACACTTGCTCATGAAGAACTGTTCATCCAGGATTCGCTGCTTCAAAATGCTAATATCATTTTATTGAGCAAAACTGCACAGCCATCTATCCTACTACAATGCAACTTACTAGTCCTGTTCAGGCATTGTGCCTCGTGTGGCTACAGGCGCATGAGGGGGAGAGCAGGCCCTGCCAGCCCTGCCATCACAGCCCCACTGGCCCGACCCACAATCATCCATGCATTGGAAGGAAAATCTGAAGTGGGAAGTCGTGCAGGGTTCTAAATCACGGGGGGGGGGGACACACATGGAGAGCAGGCTCCCCTCTTCAGATATCCCCCCACAAGGCATGTATGGTTGGGGGTCGGGCCAAGGGATGAGACCAGTGAGGAGGGTCCCCCTCTCCCCATCACATGAGTGTAATTGCATGAAGCATAATGTCTGAGCAGGGCTACTGTTCTTTTCCAGTTCTCACTTCTTATCTATGGAAACTTCCACCTAAAGTGGAAGATACACTTGTTAAACACATATCTGTACATGTACACTAAACTATATTTGATATGTATCACACAAGCAATCTTTCGAAAAGTTTAGCTCTGGTTAGTTTTTGTGTCTGTGTGCTGTGTTAAAATGTAATCTTAGCGGTAGAAAAAACAAAACAAACAACAAAAATGTCTTTTCCCTTCTTTGCAGGTACCTTATGTGTGCAGCATATCTGCTACAGGTTCTGTTTACTTTATGAGCCAGCAATGTTCCTTCATAAGAGATGCATAGCAATGCAGACAGTCGGCATAGAAGCATGACGGTCTTGTGCAAAGAGGCATGGACTTTCAATCCTGCTTTTCAAACACGTTTCTCTTTTGGTCACTGCAAAGTTTTCTTATAATCCTTGACTTGGCTGCAAACTGGATTTATGAAGTCAGTCATGAAGAAGAGCTCATTGTCTGTCTGGACATTACAGAATGGACTGGGAACATAGTTCAGTATTTACATGAAGAAAAGGATATGGAAAATTATACATTGCAGACCTGCAAGCAGCCTACATAGATTTATCAGTAGATCTAGATATTAAAATTAGGGCTGTGCACGGCCCCTCCGATCTGATTCCAATTCCGATCTGTGTAATCGGGATCAGGCCTGATTACAATTCCGTCCAATCTGTATCTATCCCGATCCAATTACGATTACGCAGAATCGATTCCATTACCGGAATCGATTCCGTCTAGTTTTTTCCATAGACTTGCACTGGGGGGAAAAACGTCTTTCACTTCTTCATTTTAAAAGACAGAAACATGAAACCTGGTGAGATTGAGATGTCCTCGAGCTGCTTATGCCCCCCAAATTTCAGGCACATGGGTCTTGTGGTTCCCCTGCAGCTCTCTCCCCCAAAACAGGAGATCTTTCACAGGGAACTTTTTTGGACTCTCTCTGTGGAGGCTATAGTAAGCCGCTGCACTAATCCTTTCTTTTGGCATGCAAATTTCCCCAGCCACCCGGAGGACACTTCCCTATGATGGGAAGTCAGGTTAGCAGCAACAGGGGCACAGCATGAAGCCACGAACAGCAAGCAAGGATGCAGGAAAGCTGCAATAGGAAGCCCTCTTATACTCCGTCCTGTCCAGAAGGAATTAATGACCAGCCTGGGCAGAGTCAGTCCAGAAGGAGCTTTGTGTTTGTTTCCTTGTTTGTACTTTCTTATTGTGATCATCAGTGGCACTGCCTAGTTGTAGAAAAGCTGCTTTAGTTTTACACATAGGCAGAGCAATCCTATTCATGTTTCTTCCCATTCACAGTGGGAGTAAGTCCCGCTGGGTTTAATGGTCCTTAACTCAGGAATATTGCATAGGACTTCAACTGTAAGTATTATACTGAAAGATGAAGTGTATGGATGCAGAACATCAGGTAAGAGGAGTATATAGAACACAGAGAAATGGCATCAATTGTACTGGAGCCCTGAACTTTCATGGATCCTAAGACAGGGGTGGGCATCCTGTGGCACACCAGATATTGTTGGACTGCAACTCCCATCATCCATTGGCTATGTTGGCTAGAGCTGATGGGAGCTGCAGTCCAACAACATCTGGAGGCTCACAAGTTGCCCACCCCTGTCCTAAGACAAGTGAATGCACAATCAATATTCCCTCTTCTGACATATGATGATAAATTTTCTGTTTGGTAATTAGTTGTCTGGCAATAGCTATTGTTTCCAATTAACCAATGGCATTCCACCCTAGTTTGCTAGCTTTTGCATAAGACTTTATGGCATAACTAAACAAATGGTTGCTATAAATAACCTCTTCTTGAGCCCTTGAAGAATTCAGGATTATGAAATGTGCAGACACTGTAATGCCATTAACATTGGTGTACACATACTGACCATAAGCCATGTTTATCCTTGAGAGACTTGTTTACATACTCAAGGTTTCAGTGGCTTTTCTTCAGAAATAAACTAGTCAAAGGATCTGAGGGTATTTCTGCCAGACATCCTTGCCTGATTTGTTCACAGATCACTTGCATTTGGGGGGGGGGGGGGACATAAGAACAGCCCCGATGTACTGAACCAAACATTCATCTGCCATGCTGGCTGAGAATGAATGATAGTCCAGAACTTCTGAAGGACTCCTGACTGGGGGAGGCTGGCCAAATCCAACTTCCTGTTTCCCACATTGTTCAACAAGTTGCCTCTGGGAAGTGGTGAAGAAGACATGAAGGCAATAGCCCTCCCCTGTTGTGGCTACCCAGAAACTGGTACTATTCAAAAGTATACTGCCTGCAAATCTGTGGGTTCCATATAGCCAAAACTAGTAGCCATTTATAGGCTTTCTCTCCACCTCTGTATATCACTGTATGACAGATAAGAACCTTATTTTTTTTCCCCTATGATTAATTACCTCTGCATGGAAAAGAGGAAAGCCATTTTAATGGGTATTGTTCACTTTCAAATCAGGGTTACCACACCCCTATATCTAGGATTGCCACCTTTTCCATGGGCAAGCTCCCAACATGCCTTTAAAAGCTACATGAGGCAGAAATGCAAGAGGTGAATCTCTTCCTGGCATGCATATGGGGATAGCTTCAGCTGTCATGCAGCTCTCAAAGACCAAGAAGTTTGCCCATAAAAAGTGGACAAACATAGATTAACATCTTGCATGAGAGAAGAAGTCAGGGATTGGTGTGGTTATCCCAGGGAACTGATCAACTTCAAACAAACAAACAAACAAATAGCATTGTTATTTAGAACTGTGGCAAAAACAGACCCAATTATGATGCCACAAAATGTCATTCATTGGTGTTATTATATAATAGCAATTCGGTGGTGGTGGTGGTAGCCTCCTTGAGTATCTATAAGCCCTCAGCCTACTGGAAACTCACCTGGCTGACATCCACTTTAGCAAGTGCAGGGCAGGAACAAATTCAGCAGATGTCAGGTTTCTCAATCACTGTGTCTCCATGCCTGGAACAGTTACACTTACTGCATTTCTATTTGTTATGAAGCAGTTATGTAGCACAGATCCTCCATCAGTGAAGAAGGTGGCAATTCTAACAAGGAAGTGATTGATAATGCCTCCAGGAGAAAAGGTGACAAGCACTATCCTTGCTCCCATTGAAGTGCCAATGCAGAGAGTTCACGTGCTAGCCAAATTACCAGAGGCTGAGTGAGTGCCTAGTTTCAGTCAGACAAGCAGGGCTTAAATTCTAGTCTTCTGTTTCAAGTGAATGTAGAGTGGGGTTTAAGTCACACTTGGTAGTGTTACTCTGAAGCCCTTGAAAGAAACTGAATATGTTATATTCAACAATGCAAAACACTTATTCTGAAATAGGTATATCACCATCAGAACTTAGGCAGAAATAATTATGAAGAGAAGCCATGAAAAACCTCCTCCCACTATTCACATATAATTACCTGGTCTTGCATTTTGAAAATCTTTTTCTCTGACTGACTTTCTCCTATTCTTCTATTTTTTGAATATTTATTTTCAGCTTCTTCATTCAGTTCTCAGAAAAGCTTGCCAGTGTCTGTCTAGCAGGCCTTTCTTTAGGTCGTACAACACTTTTAAAAATAATTTTTAAATCCTTTCTTCTCGCTTCCTTTTTCCTCTAGCCTGACATCTCTTCCCTCTGCTCTTTCTTTTCCTTCCTTTGCTTCTGTTCATTAGCACACGTTAATAAGGTTCTCTGAAATGAATAAAAGCAGGAGGAGGGAGCAGATCTTTTGAGAAGAAGCAATTAAACATTGCTCTAGGTTTTCAGTGCATTTCACAGCCAATATTGGCTTATTGGCTTGACCTAGATTTCGTTGGCATGCTATGTTCAGGAAATTTAAAAATTTTTGATCCAAGAAGCATGGGCCAGTTCATTTATTTTTGTTATATATTGCTTTAAAGAAACATTGTTATTTCTCTAGCTACTTTCTCAGACCTGATTTGCTTCCATATGACTAATTGCTATTGTACATGTTGTGGCCCCCGCATGAAGGGTGGGTGTTCCACACTGCACTTCAATGAACGATGGCGATGGAAACAAGTTTGGGAGCCCCCGGACTGCCAGCCTAATCTGTATATTGTCCATTATACAAGATCCACCATTAATCATATTCTGGTCTTATCCACAGCTACATGAGGAGTCCTAGTTAGGAACATCATAATTATTCCAGCAGGGTTTGTCAATCCAGGTTTCTTATCCGAACCTCAAAGCTCCTTGCTTACATGGGCAGGGAACCAGGAGGCCATCAAACCATGAAAACTATTGTGTGATCTTCACTAATGAGAATTTGTTTTATTTATTTCATGTACAATATTGCATATTATAAATCTAAGATAGTACTCCTACACATTTTATTGCCTCACATAGTATACACTTATAGCCATTAAGGAGATTAACAACACCATGTTTACATACTGTTGGGTATGTTGCTTCTATTTCTTTGGATGCTCACTTGGGGGGACAATCTTTGATTATAATAATCTAACATGGTTGGTTTTTTTTTAAACAAACTGTTTATGGACAGTGCCAAATGTCTGGAACTATAATTTTAGCAGATTTACAGGATGCCATGTTTGCGATACAGGCAGCGTGAGAAGCATTCAGCTCAGCAGAGCTTTCAGTGTACATGACACAACCTATAATTCAGCCAAAGTACTGCCAGGAACCTTTTATTACACACGTTATAACAAAATTCTCTGATTTGTGCTGGCAGGAAGTCGCTACAAACAGTAATGAAGCCCCCACCAAGTTTCCACTTGATAGAGAAGACCAATAACCTTTTTAATCTGGTGAGGATGTGTATGCATAAGTGGAACAGAATCCTGTTCTACCCATCAAGCTAGAATATGCAGAAGATAATAAGCTAAGTGACTATACATACTGGGTTGGATCCAGATTTAAGTGTGAGCAACTGGATGTTAGAAGTTACTTCCCCGCCCCCTCCTTCTCACAGCAGCCCCTCCAGCTGAAACTGTTACACAGAGTCAGGAGACCCTGCTGAATGGGATGAGCTATGGTGCATGTGTGGGGGGAAGGATCCCCCAAAATGGGCAGAAGAACCTTCCATGACCAGAGCCCTTCCCCTTGCTGATAGTCCCTTCCTCTCATAAAAGGTGGATTCTGGCTCCAACCCACTGTTTCCTTCTACCCCCATTCCCAGCTCTAAAACTGAAATGTTTAACTCTTCTGGGCACAGCAATCCTATGGCCCCTTAGACAGTGTCTAGGGGGCCATAGGATTCTTTGGATTCCCAGATCTGACCTCAGAGCTAGGAATTCTTGCTCAGATCGCTCACAGCCAGCACAGAAAGAACTACGCCAGCTGCTTCTCCGAGATCATAAGAGCGACCTTAGAGAAGGGGTAAAGGGGGCATTCTGGGGGGGAGGAGGGGAGGAGACCAGGGCCATCTAGCTGACTTGTAGGGCAGGAGGAGCAGGGTAGGGATGTCACCGTGAATATCGGGGGGCTAGAACGAGGCCGAAATCGGCCCCGCTCGCAACCCCCAATATTTGCGGGCTTACCTGCTGCACCGCTCGGTCTGCCGCCACTTGGTCCGTGCCGCTCCGCCTGCGCAGGCTCCAGGCACGTCATTTCCAGAAGTGACGCGACGGGCCCTGCGCCGACGTGGCTGAACCCTGCGCCACAGTTTTTGCGTAGAAACCAGGACAACAGGGCTTAAAACAGCCTTTTTAAAGCCCTGTTGCCCTGGTTTCTATGCAAAAACCACAGCAACAGGGTTCAGCCGTGTCGGCGCAGGGCCCGTCACGTCACTTCAGGCCAGCCGGAAGTGATGCGATGGGAGCCCACGTGAGCGGCGCAGCTTCCTGAGTGGCGCGGAGAGCGGTTGGAGAGCCCCTCCACGCCGCGGAGAAAATGAGGATCAGGGGGGGCTCCGCGGTGCGGAGAACCAAAATGATACGCCCCCCCAAAAAAGGTACTCCTCCTGCCCTGCAGAGGACGCCCATAATCCTCTGAGCTCGGAGGCTTACAGGCATCCCCACTGGAGTGCCCTCTCAGTTTTGTTTTTGCAAAACACTGGATAACACTGGCACTAGCATTGTCATGGCAGTACTCATGTGGCAGTGTAATTTGAAAAGCTGTACGTGCTCACTTTGTACCTCTTGCATATTAAGATAAAAGTTCACTTATTATTGACTAGAAAACTGGAACTGCTTTACTTTTTAAAATCAGGAGTAATGATGCTACATTTCACAGATTTCATAGACCATAGAGTTGGAAGGAGCCTACAAGGCTATCGAGCGAGTCCAACCCCCTGCTCAATGCAGGAAACTAGAGGAGGGGGTCTCCCATCCAAGTAATAACCAGGCCTGACCCTGCTTAGCTTTCCACGCTCAGACAAGCTGAGCCAGCATAAGCCACAGGCCTGTATCAAGATTGCATTGTGCATCCCTCTAGTTAAGTAAGTCACATAGAATTCATAGTTCATATGAGCTTTTGGTGCAAGTGAATGTGATGTCATTCTGATCCAGGCTTAGTTCAACAAGGAGTCTATGGTTTGATGGTGTCTTCCTTAGAACCATTTGTTTATATCAAACCATGAAACAATTGTAATTCTGCAGCTTTCAAACTTCTTACCTTGAAGGACCCCTTTACACATTTATTTACTTATTGATTTATGGAGCAGTATTTGTATACTGCTCCATATCTAAGTAGATTCCGGAGCAGTGAACAATAAAAAGATAAAAACAGATAAAAGAAACAAAAACAATGCACTGAAAACAAGGTAACATTAAAATGGTGGTTGGACAGCAGAGAAGGCTTCCTGGAACAAGGTCTTCAGAAGGCACTGAAAGCAGCACAATTTCGGAGCCTGCCTGATCTCCAGAGGCAGGGAGTTCCACAGAAATGGAGCCGCTGCACTGAAGGCACTTCTCCTGGTGGACTCCAATTGGGCCAAAGGTCCATGAGGAACCACCAGGAGCATGCCATCAGATGACCTCAGTGAACGAACGTGCAGGTTGGCAAGGGAGGAGGTGCTCTCTCAGGTAACCTGGGCCCAAGTTGTTTCAGGCTTTGTACACAAGTACCAGAACCTGGCCCAGTAGTGAATAGGTAGCCAGTGCAGTTCCTTCAGCAAAGGAGCTGCATGCTGAAATGGGGCAGCTCCCATCAACAGCCAAGCTGCTGCATTCTGCACTAGCTCCAGAGTAGCCTTAAGGGCAGCCCCACATAGAGTGCATTGCAGTAATCCAGTCTTCAGGTTACTAGCTCCTGTATCACTGTGGCCAAGCTATCCCTGTCCAGGAGAGGACGTAGCTGGTGAACCAATCGAAGATGGTAAAAGGCACTCGAAGCCGTCACAGTCACTTGAGACTCCAACAAGAATGATGGATCAAGGAGTTCCCCCAGACTATGAACCTGATCTTTCAAAGGGAGTGCAACCCATCTAGAACAGGCAATGAGCCTATCTCCTGGATTTGGGAAACCACTCACCCACAGGGCTTCCGTCTTGCCAGGATTCATCCTCAGTTTATTGCCTCTCATCCAGCCCATCACTGAGTTCAGGCATTGATCCAGGACTTGCACAGCCTCTCCTTATTCACATAAATTAGTCAAAGAATCCTACTGCATTTGTCATAGAACAACTTCCCATTCTTTGTAAGGTATATTGGAGCACACTCTCAACTGCTCCTTGCAGACTGAAATTTTTTCCTAAAGTCTGCCCAACACCTTCATGCCATTGTGCATTCCAGGGAACATCAATAATTGGGATGTGGTTTTACTGATCTTTTCACTGAAAATTTTCTCTCCTGACGAAGGAGCACAATTGGATAACCACCGCTCTAGTTTATCATAAGTAATGCAGCAACAACCAACAAGTGGGTACTTCGTATTGTTTGTTGCAGGGTTTATGCCCTGGGCAAATACACCAGTTTTCTTTATGCTCAGGGGCAACACATTTATATTGTAGTATTTGGGATAGGTGGGTTACTTATAACTATTTTGTGAAAGCATACATTCTTGAGACATTTCCTCTTATCAGAGAGTAATGACCGGTACAACCTTTAATAATAGGGGGACACCTGTAGTATTCTGTTTCTCCATTGGGCATTTCATTATTTCCTTTATTTGAATAGCCACCTGGCATGGTAGAGATCTACAAAACTAAGTAGCAATTTCTGGGTACTCTCCTGTGATCCTGGAAGAATTCTGCATCCAGCAATTTGTCTGCAAGCAGAAATGTCTGCAGTGATAAACTACCCTAATGCTACCAATAGATTAACGGCTATGCAAACCACTTATATGAATATATAGATGATGTCATGAATGCTGCAAGATGCTTTGTCATGAGGCCAACGTGATGTCTGAAATATATGGGCAGATATGCATCAGCATATTTATAAGTCCTTAGTTCACAATGAAATTTCAGCCAATAGATTCGATACTGCTGAAAATATTAGCTAATTTGAATATGAATACCTTTTCTATTTTAAAACCCATTGTTTCCCAACCCATCACTTGCTCTTGTTTTCACCCAGGATTAACTGCATGACAAGTTTGAACTTTTAAGAGCGAGCCAGTTTTGGAATTATGGAAGAGCATAAAAAGGTCACTTTGCTTGTTACACAACGGAGACAAGAGATGCATACAACTTCTCTAGTTTTGTAACATAGAAGCAGTCCATACAGTTTCTTTGAACTGAGGAACTAAAACAGGAGGTCCTACATCTAAAGGGATAAAATTAATTTCTGGTCTGAGGAGAGCCTTATATTGGCCTGGAAATTTGATTAAGGCATCTCCAACAATATTAGGGCAATGCTACCCTATTACTAGGGCTCCTGCTCCTATTCTTTCATTTAATTGTTTTCCCATATAAGAATTCGAATATTTTTAAGTTCTCCATTTTGACGGAGTTATTTTCTCCAGAATTCCAGGGCCTGTGGTTGAAAATCTACCCTCAATTGAGTTGTACAGATAACATCACTAAAACTTCTGTAACTGGACAGAACTTTTTCATTAGACACTATTGACAGCTACAGCTGCTGCTACTGGAGGAGAAGAAGAGCATCCCAGGATCCCTTCTCCCATGTAAAACCCATTCCTACAATGTTGCTCACATGCCAAATGAAATGATGGAGGAATTCTAGCTCAAAGCTATCTTGGCTACTGAGAAATAAATCAGCATGAATGGGTCGGGGATAGAGAGTCCCCCAGCTGCAGTCTTCCTACTGGTTAAAGCACAGAACAACAGGAAGTTGACTTTTTAATATATTCGCATGACACGACGACACCTCACCATGGATTATTTAACCCATGGTGAGTCTGTAGCACATCACGTAGGGGTGTTGGAGAAATTTGCAACTGACTCAAATGAGTTCAAATTTCTAAGAATCCATTCCAACCTGCAGATTCCACAGAGGATTGGCTTTTCCTGGGTCATGCAGATTCCACAGAGTTGTGAACCATTTTTTCAATCTTCTGTAATTTTACATAAATTTAGTCATAGAAAAATGTGAAAATTAAAAAAAACCCACCAACAACCAAAAATGTGCATTTCCTCCATAGGCTAAAGCATGAAAATATACGGACGGGGGTTTTTTGCACATTTTCAGGAGTGCAAATTTGCACAAATGCAGATGGAATGCATTTGTGAAAAATCCGATTCTGTCAATGAGCAGACGATAAGAACAATGAGCGTCTGACAATCCACAAAATGTATACGGAATGGATGTTACAATGTCCATACATCCCTGCTCGGGAGTTGTCATGTTGTACAAACCTAGCGAACATGGGTTATGTGAGGGTTAAACTACCCTAACATAATGTACTCTTGCTGGGCTTGCATGACACAACAACCCCCAAGCAGGGATTGCATGTTTAACTTTGCGCCTGCAGGTGCCGTGGCTCATTGTCATTTAAATAACCCATGGCGAGCCACAGCATGTTGTCTGCACCCGATCAAGTAAGCAAACTCTGATGCTACACAACGTCCCTCATGAAGAGTCACTACTATTTCCCCAAGAGGTTCTCTCATTTAGGTTTGCTTCCTTGACTGAACAAAGTAGAATGCATCCTTCATCAAACCTAACTCGTTTACTACTGAAAGATTGTGTTGGCACAATCACATTCCAAAACGGGATAGGAAAAACAAAAAGCCTCCCTTTTGACAACACCATTTTAGAGACATGGCAGTTTTAGGCAATTTGTTTTGGAAAGATATACCTTGCCTTTTCTTTTCTTTTCTTTTCTTTAACCTCCCATTTTCTAATTAAACTTGTTTGTTTTGAGAGCTACAGACAGACTATTGAAAGCTACTATGCATCGTTATTTCCTTCTCTCTTAACATTTCCACTGAAAATAAACAGGTTTAGATGTAGCAATGCACTCAGTCTCTCTTTATTATACCTTTCATCTAATTCTTCAATAAAGATGTGCATTCTTCATTGAGAATTACAAAGTAATACCAAAAGAGACAGTAAGATTGCAGATGTTTTGTTTGCTAAGTAGACAGTACATTTTTGCACTGAGTCCCATCAACTATGTCTGGGTTCTGTTTAATACTGATTTTTACCCTTATGAATGCATTCCCAAGTATGGGACTTTGTGTAATACCCCCTGCTTGTTGGCACAGTTTATAGTCTGGTGTTGTTGAGAGGTTGTTGTTGTTTTTAAAGGAGACACAGTGATATCCATCTCTCGGCTGCCTTCACTTTTTGATATATCCGTTATTTCAATCTCCAGAGTCTCCTGGCAAAGTTCTTTTTGCTAAGTCAAAATTCTTCTCAAAAATTCTACAGTTCTGTCATTGTGATTAAGTTTGCCTGGTAAATTAATTTGGATAACATTTCAGCTATTCTATAAACAAAGGTTGTTCAAGAAATGTAAGGAATGCTAACACTGATCGGAAATGCAAATGTGGCATTTGTTCAGTTTAATGTGAAGGCCCCAGCACCAGGCAACACCAGCAGAACTGCCAATTACAATGCAGTCCGAGTTCCAAAAAAGAAAAGAAAAGAAAAAACAACAACCCCAAACCCTTTATTTCACTTGATATGGCATTTACTCTTTATTTTTACAAGTGGCTTTGCTTCGGCAACCAACACCCAAATGCCAAGCTTGGGCAGGTTTTGTTTTAAGTAAAGTTTACTATTTTTCCATGTGACATTAAGGAATCCTCTGCCCTTCTTCTACATCATCATGACTAGATTTTTAAAAACATCTTCTCCATGTAGGCCTATCAGTGCTAGAGCTGTCAGTAGATATTATCCTCTAGAGAGTGTGAGGGTAAACTAATAATGTTCATTAGACACCACATTTCTATTATTTTATACCATCATTTAAGAGATGAATGAAATGGCTCTCTCACAGGCATGAATGTAAATAAATTATACATTAAGAACCAGAAAGTAATAATCATCTTTCTTTAAGACTGTGCAAAATGTTTGCTGCCATGGAATGAGATGAGAGATTTCATTAAATTACTGTATCAGAGATCATATCATATAAAATAAGGCTCACATGCATATATCTTGGGTTGAGAGTGCAATCTGATTGTTTTGAGGGCATGAATTAGTGTACAATAACACACTTGCCAAATAATTCATTAATGACATTCTTCTCTTTTGCATTACTATGCAAGAAGCAGGGGGGAAATGAATAAAACAAAAGCCTTTAATATGTATATTATTATCAAAACATTGATAGCTTAATGTATTTGTCTATGAAAACGATAGAGTGGGAATGGGTTAGTTGAAGCTACATGTATTTGGTCTTCCTAATATGCATAATTATATGCACTGCAGCAAAGCAGGGTGGGGAACCTGTGTTCCTCCAGATTTTGTTGCACTGCAATCCCCATTATGCCTGACTATTGGCCATAGTTGCTGGGGCTGATGGGAGCTGTAGTTAAACAACATTTGGAGGAACACAAGTTGCCCTGCTCACTAACTAGTAGTATCAAATGCAAAAAAGGATTGCTAAAGAAGAATAATTTTATGGATATATGGAATCAATTACTAGAGTATGTATTAATAAAGGGGAAGGGGAGCATGCCTTGTCAGGATATGTTATATTTTTGGAATTTGGAATTCATTTGATCAAGAGGATGGAAGTATATTAATTGGTCCCTTGGAGGGTGTGTGTGGGGGGGTGCACTTTATAATTTATTGTATGCTGTTTAGGTTATATTTTTGTGATATTCTTGTATTTTGTTATATTTTGTTTTGAAAAGTAAATAAAATATTTAAAAACAACAACAACACCAAGTTGCCCTGCCCAGCCCAGCATTAAAGGAATTTGACATGTTATGGATGAGGAATGGAAGAGCAAGAAGGAAGAGACCACTGTACCAGCTTGGATGTGAGAAACTCAGATTTACGAAGTCACTCAGCTATGAAGCTTACTGGATAACCTTAGCTAAATTACATGTCTTGGCCTAACTAACACATTGGTTCTGTAAGGCTAAACTGCGCTTCTGAGCTCTTGGGGGGCAAAGAAGGATACAAATGTAGAAAACAAACATGTGTGTGTGTGTGTGTGTGTGTGTGGACTAGAATTAGTGGTAGATTTGTAATACCTGCCCTTAGGTTCTGCTGATCCAGATCACAGTTAGTTGTGTGAGGAGTACATTACAAAACTGAACCCGGATCAGGGCAATACCACCAGCAGAACCGATGAATTATAAGCAACTAGAGATGCTCAAGGACATTTTGGGAAAGCAAATTCACCTGTTCTGCATCTCCCAGAGTAATCAAAACATAGTTCTCCTTTGGAATCCACACAACAAATTTTTATGAATTAGCCCTGGGGCTGTCTTTAAAAAAACAAATAGTTTTAAAATGGGAAATCACCACTCCAAACACGTAGAAAATGCAGCTGTTGCCATGCACATTTGAAAATGGGGGTTGCAAATTCTCCTGGGAGTGACAGGATGTGATGATGTGCCGTCCCGCCCAGGGAAAAGAGGGGCACAGCCATCTCTTTTCTGTAAAATGTTCCTGAGGGGTTTGGCGTGTCATCATCATGTCTCATCACCAGAGAACTCACCTGGCCCAAATGCGATACTTCGAGGAGTTCTCCCTCAGAGCGAGCAAGGGGTGGGTGAGGTGGCCTTGAAGATCTCCTGTGTTGCCATGGCACAGGCGATCTCTAGGGCCACTTCAGCCAGAATGGTGGTCCTTAATTTTCTATAGGCCTTTCTTAGAGTCATTTGCTACAGAAGGTTGAAACTAGGCATTATGAAATGTAGGTTTCCTTATGAAGGAGATAAGTGATATGCTTTTTAGGGCAATTTTTCTCTTAATATGCTATTTCCACTGAAGTGTGTGTCATCATAGAGTCACTGCTTATATGCAACTGCAAATATTAATTGGGCTGATGTAAATCATTTACAACATATATTGAAAATGTAAATCTAGGCAGCCATTTACCAAGTCATGAAGGGGTGTGTGTACTACTAGGATTCATTCAGCACTGCTATGTGTAGGACTGGATTTTCAGAGGGCAGGGGAGTTTTAAAGGCTTTTTCACATAAACAATAAGCACAAAGCTGTTCCTGTGATATCTATTCTTACAAACAAAAAGTGTCCATGTAATCCACAAAAGTTTATGTCATAATAAATTTGTTAGTCTTTAAGATGCCACAAAACTTTTTGTTGTATTTGCTGCAACAGATCAACACAGCTACCCCTCTGGAAATCATTTAAAATGCATGTTTCATTTCCATCTTTGCCTCCATTTATTTCTGTCATACATTAACTTATCTTGGAACATAGATTAAAATTGTAAGAAACTACCACCACTACATCTATCACAAGAGGTAGTGATGGCCACCAACTTGGATGGCTTTAAAAGGAGATTAGACAAATTCATAGAAGAAAAGGCTGTTGAAGGCTACTAGTCATGATGGCAATATATTACCTCCAGTATCGGAAGCAGTATGCCTCTCTGTAAGAGTTGCTGGGGAACACGTGACGTGAACAGGAGGGTGCTATTGCTCATGTGTCCTACTTGTGGGCTTCCTTCCACAGGCAGCTGGTGAACAAAGGCAGCTGGTGAACTGTGTGAACAAAGGATTGAATCCAATGTTATTATAACTTATGTCCCATTAATTTAAATGGGTCTACTCTAAGTAGGACTAACATTGGATCCAGAATGATGGACTATTTATTTTATTATTTTTTATTTATTATATTTATACCCCGCCTTTTTTCCTGAAAGGAACCCAAGGCGGCTTACATAATCCTCCTCCTCCTCTCCATTTTACCCTCACAACAGCCCTGTGACTAGATAGGCCTTTGGTCTAATCCAACATGGTTCTTCTTATGTTCCTATGTAAACGATATAAAAGGAATTGTATGTGTGGCCTAAATCTGGAGGCCCTACAGAAGTGCCACTACAAGTTAGGATGGAGAACAGTATTTCCAACAGTAGGACGAAAAAAGTGGACTTTCCCCCTTGTGTTGATTTAGTCAGTTTCCTGGGTTGCAGTTGGTGAGACCTATCCATCTATTTTTGTTCTTCTCTTCATACTTGATGTGTTACCTTGCCTCTCTTATTTGAAACCTTTTTTTTCTTAATCCCTCCATACTGCAGACCTAGCTTGAGTTGCCCCTTTTCCACAAGAAAACAATCACAGGCAAGAAATGCTCTTAAAATCATCTGATCCCCCACCAATGTGTGCAATTTAACCTTGAATTTATCCAAGACTAAGTTAAATTTATCATGCAGTAAGCTGAATTTATCATGCGCTAAGTTTTGTCATACCCATTTTTCAAATCTAGAGCAGTTGATTTTTTCCCCTAGTATCAAACTACATTTTTTCACACATTCTGTTAAAATGATATCGTATTCATGAGACTGAATAAGCTAATTTGTAAGCCTCTGTAAGTAAGTAGATCACAAAACTAAACAGTTAGATCCATTCACTGCATTAGTCATTGTCAAAATATATTGAATCAAAATGATAAACTTGTCTATGTATACATAGTTGTTCCAAGGTATACTTCTTTCTTAATCAATAGCAAATATGCTGAAAACATATGTAATGGTGATACTTGCTACCTTAACACTGTGCATTAATTCCGTCCCATTACCAAAGTAGAATACTCTTAACTTGTGAGGTACAGTTCCTCAAAGTAGCAAGGACCCTGGGAGCCTTGACTCTATTACACCACTATGAATAATCACAGAAGTGTAGTAGGGTCAGGGCTCTCAGGGTCGAAGCACCAGGACTTTTTGATTAGCAGGGATGAGGACATCATCTGCTACCCCCCTAGGCTTGCACGCTCCTTCTGAGCTTTAGCTGTAATCCTCACAGAGGTTGAGGGATAAAATGGATTTGTCCAGCAACAACATATGGTTGTGAGTGATCTCTGTTGTAATTCAAAGTATTTTGGGGTGACTTGGTCTTGAATGGGCAAATAAGACCCAGAAGACCTGCCCCTGGTGGAGTCTACTAGAACGGTTTGTTGATATGGATCAAAACAGCTGCCTGCATTTTTGGACTCTCCTTGTGGGCGTGGCAACAGGAAATGTTACGATTAGCACCTGCACGTCAAAATTTACCACTACACCACTGATTACACCACCTTGGTATAAGCTTAGTGACAACAGAATACACTAATGAATTAGACTAGCGATCTTTTAGTGAGGTTCAGAGCCAAGTCACACGACTATTTACTTGATCAGCATTGCAGTTTAGGCTATGGTGAAGTATAATTGCTGTACCACAGAGCCAGAGCACACATTTATGACACCCACAACAACCCAATACACAACGCACAACGCACTCTTCAGAAGATTTGTGGTGGAATGCTAAGCATGTCTCCTCAGGAGCAAGTCCCAATTCCAATGGGTTTTATTTTCTTGTATGTGGACTTAAGACATAGCTTTGATATTTGATGAGCTGCAGACTAACTACTCTTCATTCCCAAGAGGACGTTGTTGAGGAACTGATGTGGTATTAAAAGATTCCATTTTGCCTTTTATAGTTATTAACATTTCTCAATAAATACCATCTATAAACATGGTATACTGTGTTCCTTAAACCTAGGTGTTTGCAAATGTTGCGACATCTGTCCTAGCAGTCAAATATTCTCAGAGTTATGTGGTTTTGAAACGTTGGCATATAAGCGGGTGGTTCTGATGGCAAACCAACAGTAGCAATACATTCACTGACATCTTTGTGCACCATCAAACTATGCATGAAGGCAACAATAAGTACATCTTTGAGTACTTATTCATACTTTGAACTTAACAAGCAGTTCCACTGATATAGTTTTAATGTGACTGTTCCTGTGAATAAAGTTTAACTTTCATAAGCTATTGTCAGGGCATGCTCCAAAACCCACTGAACTGAACGTTATTTCTCTCTGTTATTTCAGCATGAGCATTAAGATCAAATGAAGGCTTGTACTGTGCCATCCACGTCCCATTTCAATATCAAGGACAACCCCTTGACACTTAGCGAGATGGTGTCAGTAGCGGCCCCACAACTGTGGAACTGGAACTCCCTTTTCTAGGCATCTGTCAATCAGGCTTGAACTATATATGTTGGCATTCCACAGCCATGGTTAAGAAGGCACTGGTATCATTATGATTTCTATATAATTACTGCATTTAATTGCAGTTTGTTATTTGATTATTTTTCTGTCTGCCCTAGCCCCTTCAAAAGAATATGTCTATTCTTATAAATTCTTTTGAATATCTATAAACTTACAAAGCAATCCTAATGGGTTTAGGATGGGAGGAGGTGATATGTGGCAGATGATCCGACACTTCCAAAAACCCTCCTTCTCGCTGTAGCCAGGTGGGAGGGGACACCGCTTTTGTATTTTTTTCCCTAGGTGTATTTCATGGGTCTGATCCAGGGCCATAAGGGTGAAAGCAAAGAAGGAACATCCACCCTTGAGGACCCAGTTATGCTCACAGTGATCTCCTGGCGGTAGCCAGAATTAGGCCCCCAAATGAGAACTTTTGGAGACAGGATCCAAAGCCATCTCATTCCCTGGAGACCTCCCAGGATCACCCCACCCACCCTGGCCATCCCAAAGCCAGTGCAACACATTTTCTCCCATTAGAACCGGGGGGGGGGGGAAGGATTTGAAAACACAAAGATCCGTATAGCACAGTGAACAGGAAACTATGACCCACTAAGGCTTTGGAAGTGGTAGATGATCCACCACTTCCTACCCCCTCAATCTCACTTAGGATTTCACCATTTAACTTTAAAGCTATTATTTCTCACAGCAGAGAACAACTCGCTATTCACCCATTTATAGGTGTGTCCTTTTATATATCTGTAAACTCTTATTAGGACTTCACAGACACGTTTTGGGTGCAATCCTATGGAGATGCCTGTAACCCTCTGAACCCAGAGGCATCCTATGCAGAGCAGGAGGAGTGCAGAGGTGAAGGTCACAGCTCTGCACTCATCCTGCCGTGCAAAACAGCTAGACCGCCGATTTCAGTTGTCTAACTGTGGCACTTCGGCGTGGGAGGGAAGGAGGCTGATGCACTGCCAGGACACGTCGTATCTTGGCGGCGCCAGTCTCCTCCCCTCCCCACCACCTGGAATGCCCACTAAACCCCTTCTCCAAGGTCATTTTGAAATCTCAGAGAAGCAGCCTGCGCCGTTCTTTCCACGCCGGCTGTGAGGGGTGGGAGTAGGATCTAAGTACAGAAACCCCAGCTCCGAGGTTGGAGTGATTTCCTGTTTTCAGAGTGATTTCAGAGCTGGTAATCCAAACAATCCTATGCCCCCCTAGACCAGTATTCTCTAACCTTGGGTCCCCAGATGTTTTTGGCCTACAACTCCCAGGATGCCCCAGCCAGCAACACTGGCTGGGGCATGCTGGGAGTTGTAGGCCAAAAACATCTGGGGACCCAAGGTTGGAGAACACTGCCCTAGTCAGTGTCTAGGGGGCCATGGGATTGCTCTGTTTATAGCTCTTCTCCTTTAGATAAAGAAATACGTATATCCTAACACTTTACCATACTTAACCCTTTCAAAGAAGCCTTTGCTGCCAAGAAAAAACAACAGAAACATAACATGGAGGTGGGAGAGAGACCTGCATTTTCATATACATTCTGTGCAATGCAATGCATATTTATTCAGAAGTAAGACATAGTGTGTTCATTCAGGCTTGTACCCAGGTAGGATTGCAGCCTTAATGTTGGTTTGAGTGTTCATGAATAAAGACCTGACCGTTCTGGTTCTACTAAATTAACTGAGAATCTTGTCATTTCAATAATGAATGTTATACCTGGCCCACATGGTGTCTAATGCAATGGTGTGCTGTTTTTATTGCAACAATAAAAATCTCAACAACATTGCAGAAGGCCACTCTTTCACCATATGCATAATCTAAAATTTCATTTGAAGGGTGCTTTAGCATGATACAGTAAAATCAAAAACTAGTGCAAAATTTAGAACTTGAAACAAAAAGATAGACTAGCACTGGCTGTCAGTGAGCGCCAGCTGAGGTGCTTGCTGAACTTCTGGGTCCCCGGCAATATGTCGTTTATGTAGAAAATAGCATGAAATGCATCAAAAACAGCCACAATTTGCACAAATTAGGCTGCAATTTGCACAAATTAGGCCGTTTTTAATGTATCTTACGCCATTTTCTTTTTTTTGTGTGAAAACTTTTTATTTTATTTCTATAAACACAAACAAACAGCACAAAACATGTAACAATTAACAAAACTAAAGTTAGTTTTGTTAAGTATCTTACACCATTTTTTACATAAATGACGTAGCGCCGGAACCCTGAAGTCGCCTTCCCCGGCTCACCTCACGAGAACGCGAGTCGAGTTGGGGAAAAGGTAGGTCGAGCGGAGTTCGGGGGGTCGAGCTCCATGCACATCCCTACGGTCAGGACAATCAGGTAGAGATCCTCCTCCCTCCCAATCCCTTTTCCTTTTATGTCATGATTGTAAGCCTGAGGGCAGGGACTGTCTAATATTAATCTTTGTAAGCCACTCTGGTAACCTTTTCTGACTGAAGAGCGGGGTAAAAATGCTGTAAATAAAATATAAATAAACTGCATTGGCTTGATTTACTAGTGCGGTAGATAATAGAAAACAAAATGACAATGGGGAAAAATATAAAAGACAAAAACTGCAACTGCCAGTGTAGAGTGAGACCAAAAGGTTATGAGTGTGCCTTGAGATAGAAGAGTCAATAATAATGTCCAGTGGATAGTTTCTGAGACATAGCCAGACATCTTCAACAGGAAGAAAATAAGCCCGGTTCTTTATGGACACATTCAAGGAACTGCAAACAAGTCAATTAATTGCAACTGGTAAGCTATAGTGAGATGCTAGCTGCTGGCTGTTGTTCAAAATGGCAGCCAATTTTCCAACATAATTACATGCAAATAAGAAATTATGTAGAAAAGAAACAGCTGAAACTTTATCCCATCTCTAACTATGCCACTAAAGCTCAAACAGCTCAACATTTCGCACTCAGTAGTAAACATGTTTATCTACAGCACTCCATGGGAGAACATGTGCCCACATTTAGTGGGCTTAGAGCTGACCGCTTAGACAACAGAGAACATGCAGCAGCAATTTTCAGGCAGGAAACAACAACTGTAGCCAAATAGGACTGCCATCTTCCCCCTCTCCAAACAGATCTTGTGTACTTTAATTGTTACATGTCAGTGTGAACAGGTGCAGCTTTCCCCGTGACTGCTTTTTGCATGCTGGAAATGCTGTACCTGCTGTATTGCTGTCTGCCAGATGGCTGTTAAAGTGTAAAAACTAGCAAGCCTACTCACAAAGTATGGCCTCCACCACAAAGAGGTAGTCTTGCCTCAAGCCAGGGACAAACCAGCCATCCTGTGACCCTGTCTTCTGTACCATTATATTTGCCGATGCCGTTGTGTAGAAGATGGAATCTCAGTAGCTGTATAGCTTGTTATGTCCAGTCCTCCAGTTTGAACCATTGTGCGTCCGAAAATTCCTTCAGCCACAGAAAGCTCAGGGTGATCCTGATATTTAAAGGTTGGCCATATATGTATAGACCATGGGTAGGCACAAAAGACTATAGGAAGGGATCAAAGATGTAACCTGAGTGGCAGAAGCAGAGAAATGAGAGAAAGCCAATGGTTTTGAAAGAGTGAAGAACTTCCTTCCCCTCCATTGATAAAGCTCCTGAGCCAGGAAGGCTGTGGCAACAAGTGAGTAAAAGCAGACAAAAGCACCTGTGAGCCCATGAATTCTTATTGGTGGGCTGCTACTTTTGCCTTGCCTCACTTTCATTCCCCTCCAAAATAATATGCATGCATCCATGGATCAATCTGCCCTGATCTTCATCAGAGACATTAGAATGTGGAGATTGTCTGCCACACACCTGAAAAACTACACAATATTTATGACATTATTCAGTCCTTTATAAATTAATACTCCGTAGCAATTTTCAAATAAAACATAGCAATCAAGTAATGCACAAGAAACCAAATTTCTATATTTAACACCTTCCAATTGTATCCATTTTGATTTGGCTCTTCTGAATACTGTTGTTGCTTTGATGCCATACAATAAGAGGTATACATGCCATAAATATATATATATATTTAATTGGATTAACCATAGTTGTTATTATTAAGAACTGCAACTGTTTGAACCGGACAAAGTTACAGGCAGAGTACAGCAGGGAGGGAAAGGACTCAGAGCAAAAATAAAATGTCCCTGGCTGTGTACAGATGGGCTACAGCTGACCATCAGTTCATTGCTCTGAGAACAAGGGAGCCTGGCGGCCGGGGATGTAAACTGTAGTAAGCCTGGAACCATCTCCTATCTTTTTGTTTGAGCAAGTTCAAATGCCTTGTAATCCAATTAACATTTAGCAGAATAATGTCCTAAAAGTGCAAAGGGACACACACACACACTGATTCATAAAGGTTAGGTCTCATGACACAATACAAAGAAACTGCAGCATTAAAGTATTCTTAACTTAATTGCTTGAGTGCCAGTCACGGTAAAGTTTATTTAACCCTAACATTAGCAAATGTAAGAAGAGTAACTATGTTTGTGGCATCAAAAGAAAGACAGAGTATTTCTGGTACCTGTAGAAAATTAAGCATGTATGTTTACTTAGAAATATGTTCTGCTAAGCTCAGTTACTTTGTTTATTTATTTACAAGCCTCCAAAAAACAAAAACAAAAAAATCTGGCTGGCTCACAAAATAAAAATACCAAATTAAAAAAAACCAGCAATACAATAAAAACACACAATAAAATAAAGCATTAAAAACATTAAATGAAATCAAAAAGAGATCAAATAAATTACTTCCCAATTATGGGTGGTGGCTGCCTACTACAACATCTATATCAGTGTTCTCCAACCTTGGGTCCCCAGATGTTTTGGGCCTACAACTCCCAGCTGTGCCGGCTGGGGCATGCTGGGAGTTGTAGGCCATAAACATCTGGGGACCCAAGGTTGGAGAACACTGATCTATATAGTGGTGGCTAAACTTCAGGTGAAGAAAATATAGGCATACTTATAGTGCATGAGGTGGCTGATGGTGGATTCCCCTCCTTCTGTAGGAACCCCCCCACCCCCCACCCAACAGCCAACAGTAAGGTACACAACACTCCAAACAGCAGCAAAGAACCTTTGGGAGGAGGCAGGGGAGACTGGTGACTCCTGTTTTGGTGGGGCTCCTTTTCCATTGCAGGTTTTTCAGATTTTATTTGGAGCTTCATAGGAGCTCTCCATGGTGCTCCATGGTGGTGAACCTATTTTGGGGATGGGGTTCAGCACCATGGATAGCTCCCATGAAGCTCCAAACACCGCCTGCAAAACCTGTAATGGAGAAGGAGCCCCACCGAAATGAGAGTCACCAGCCTCTCCTCTTGGGAGGCATCCTTTGGAAGAAGTGTTACTTGATATATGATCGCTCTGGACCACCTCTAGGATCAGAAGCACCAGCCAGAAGGGGAGGGCTATTGCATCTGGTTGGCCACTTTGAAAAACAGGATGCTGGACCTGTGGTCTGATGCAGCACAGCTCTCATATTCTCATGAAAATGGGGTCTGGAAAGGGAAATGCTGCCCCTGGGAGCATCGTGTGAGTGGCTGCCACTTACACATCGCCAAAAACAAGCACATGCATCACCAAAAGAAGAGGACCAAAGGGGACAGAGATTTGCATCATATCTGCATATGCTCATTTATATGTATAAATGCATTTTTAGTAATGATTACTAAATCATTTGCATGTGCACAGAAATACAACGCATCTGACTGTAGTGGGGAAGACTGACCAAGTGACCTGTGTGTCTGCTCAGTCAGCTGCTGCTGTCCGGATGCTCACTGTTGCTGGGCAGCTTCAAGGCCCCTGCGCTCCCTCCCTGCTTTCTCTTTAAACAGGTTTTGGACTAGACAGCCCTTCAAACAGAGGACTTTCCTCTGTAAAGTAGGAGACATTGCCACTCTATGGCTTCCAGGGGTAGGCACTTCCCCTTCTGGTGGCACTTATTTTCAAAGTGTGTCTCAGTGGCAGCAGGGCTGCCGGGCCCACTGTGCCACTACTTGGAGTGGTGTGCTGCTTGGAGGTTACTTTGAAAACAACAAACAACCCCCAAAACAGGGGGGAACCACCCTTGTCTGCCTCGTAAACTTTAAACACACTACTTAAAGTGCACATGGAAGTCATACGATATTCTCCCTTCCCTCCTAAATATCATAGATTTCATAGATCATAGAGTTGGAAGGAGCCTACAAGGCTATCGAGTCCAACCCCCTGCTCAATGCAGGAAACTAGAGGAGGGGTCTCCCCATCCATGTAATAACCAGGCCTGACCCTGCTTAGCTTTCCACGCTCAGTCAAGCTGAGCCAGCGTGAGCCACAGGCCTGTATCACAGACATTCTCACCCCAACACCACCTTCATGGTGGAAGAAGGTCCAGTGAAGGTGTGGAGGAGAGGTGTGGCTAGCCCCACACCTCTGGAATCAGTTGCCAAGGGGGGGGGGGAGTCTGCCAGGACCCATCATTGCAGGTTTTTAAGATGGCCCTGAAAACACACTACTTTATTCTGGCTTTTGCATGACTATGTTTTATCGGACTGGGTTGTGGCTGCAGTTGTCTGTTGTAAGTTTTATTTTATGCTGGCATTTGCTATTTTTTAGAATGTGTGCTTCTGTTGCCGTTCTTATTGTGTTTTTACTGTTTTTATTGTGTTTTTAATACCACATCGGTTTTTATTATGTGTTTTATTATTGTACGCCGCCTTGGCAGGGCTCCTGCCCTGAAAGGCAGCCACGAAATATTATAAATAAATAAATAAATACATACATATTTGTGAAGTCCTACGTGAGCAGCAGAGTTTGGCATGCTGGATAAATAAAGTTAGTGGTGTGAAAATCCAGGTGCCAATGGCTGCTGGCACTTTCCCAGTCAACAGAGCTTTTCTAGTAGTAAGGGCCATATTACAGTAATACCTTGGATTGCAAGCATAATTCATTCCTTGCAATCGTGCTTGTAATCCAAAACACTCTTATATCAAAGCGAGTCTCTGGCGGGCGTGAGCGGGGCCGATCGAGGCGAGAGGTTACATCCCTTGTCTTGCAAGTCGTCACTTGTTTACCAAGTCAAAATTTATTTTAAAAAATCTGCTTGTCTTGCAAAACGCTCTCAGGCCAAGTTACTTGCAATCCAAGGTATTACTGTACAGGAAAGTGGAAGAACCCACCACGGTTACCTGTTTACAAATGCCACCAAATTTCATAAATTCAAGGCTCAGAGTGTAGACGCTGAGATAAAGAGACATTGAGCGGCCACTGCCAGAGCTGCTACTGCAACATCTCAACACCTGCACCCACCAGATAAGGGGTTGGGGCTCACATGGGGGGGGGGCAAATGGCAGTTACAAGCAAAGCCTCCGGAAATAAGAGCTTCCCCCCGCCCCAAGCATTTCCCATTTTTATTCTAATGACTGGGTCTAACCCAGTTTGATCTTGGGGAACCTTTCCTATTTCTAGAGCGTGTTTGTGAGGCAGTCTGGAGATAAAATTGATTTTGTATCTGCTAAGATAACGTTATTCTGTTGTTGTGTATTTTTAATGTTTCTGTTTTATTTTGTGAGCCACCCAGAGAACGATTCATTATGGGGCACCCTGTAATTAATGTCAATAAATAATAAAAGCATTCTTTAAATATGGACAGCAATGAAATAAAACATGGGGCAACTGGCATCTAGGTCACTGCAGTCATCTTTGGAGAACTTCCTGCAGGTCCCTCAGCTTTCTGCGGTCTTGCAGCTAGTGCAAAGCAAGGGCTCGGCCTACTCATTTGAGTGACACAGATGTGGAACACCACCCTTCTAAGCAGATTCACCTGGCTTTGTATCAGATGTCTTTTCAACAGCACATGAAGACCTTTTAATTTGCCCAGTCTTTCTAGCTTGTTTTAATGGTTGAATCTTGATTTTTACTGTTTCTACCATCATCTGTTTTAACCATTTTGCTATTCTAAGTATGTGATTTTATTTCGTAATTGTTCTATTTTTGTTTGTAAGCCACCATGTGAGTTTTGCAAATTGGAGGGTGGGATATTAATTCTTAAATATAAAAAAAATAAAAATAAAGCAGGCTTCTGGCCCCTAGAAAACCTAGCTGGCCCCTACCTTGTGCACAAATTTTACACCTTGGCATAAAAATTCCCCAAGTAAGTGAAATGGAATGAAACTCTCCTCTGTGCCAGATAATAATTTATCTTCTAAGTAAGCATTAATTCAGATTTTCACAATTAATTAACCATCAACCTAATCATTATACACATAAGGCATCTAAATTGATCTATGGAGAATGATGGGGGAAGAATAATGCTTTGAAGATCCATTTCAAATTAGTTATTAGATTAATGAATATTCCACAAGGGCATTTGTGTGATGACCTCTGCTGATGACTTAAGGAAAGGCATGTCTGTTTAGATAATGAGGAGACAAAAGGAGTGTGACTTATCACAGTGAAAATGCTGTATAGAATTACAAGGATTAATCCACATACAATGTATTCCTTTTCTTGTAGCCTGTTTGAGATAACATAGAATTGTAAGATCAATAAATAAAGACTGGCATTTTAAAGATTCTGCTTAATGATAAAGCATTTATTGTGCATGCTAGGCTTCTGTGGATGGGTTAGCATGTGAATAGTTGGAAAAAATCTTTTCAGAATAAAGTTGATTTTGGGGTTTGTTTCTTTATTCTGTACTCCTTAAATCCTCCTACCATCTAGCTGTTGGCTTCTGAAGCATAAAAATAAGATACACTTAACTCTATGCAATTAGGATTTAGAACACTCAAAATGTAGTGCTTTTCCTGTGTTTACATTTTCCCTTTATATTAAAACTAGAAAATCGCATTTAAATGCTATGCTACTTTTATTTTAGCCACTCTGGATACTTACTGGCAGAACAGCAGGCTATAAATATCAAACAGCAACACAATCAATGAAATGCTCTAGTAGAAATCTTTTATTTACACAAAATGTTTAAATTACCTACATTGCATTTTTAATATCTTCCACTGACATTTCCTTTATTTGTCACTGTCAGGAACATGTCACACAACCCTAAAAACAAGGAACTGCACCGTGGGGTTTATTATCTATCTTTAGATGGACAAATGTGATACAAACAAAAATGGCTAATGCCAATGTTTGGTGAAAGAGGTCACACAAGACGTTGGACTAAAACTATCATCTTTGAGTCCTAAACTGATGAACTGTCCAGGACTACATGACTTCAGAGAATCTTTTGTGGAAGCTATACAGCCATATTGCTGAACAAGACTCCTTTCTTCTGAATTACAAAATATAATGGGATTTCTGCCTTTTGAACTGTACCCATTCCTAACTCATTCTTTTTTGCCTGTAACTGTGGGACAGCCAATAAGAGCACATATTATACACACACACACACACACACACACACGTTTGAAATTGGTGCATGGATGAAATGAAGAGAATATACTTTTTTGATCTTAGGATCCCCAAAATAAATTTGGGCTGGTGCACCAGCTATGATTCCTCTGGACAGATATAGCCTGGCCACATTCTCGGATTGCATCCAGGTTAGCTTCAGGGCCGGCGCTACCGCTAGGCAGACCCAGGCGGCTGCCTAGGGCGCGTGGCGGAAGAGGGCGCAGCGTTTCTGCGCCCCTTCCTCGCCTCCGGCGCGCTCCTGCCCCGCCTGCCACCTCTGCCGCGCCTCCCCGCCCGCCGGCCACTGCCGCCGCCGCTGCACCTCCCAACCCCCGCGCGCCCACCACCTACCTACCTTCCCGTTGTTTCCGGAGCCCCGCCGGCGTTGTTTTGGCGGGAAGAACCAGGGCAACAGGGCTTAAACAGCCCTGTTGCCCTGGTTTCCCCGGCAAAAAAAAAAAAGCGCGGGGGTCCCGTCGCGTCGGAGGAGGCAGCGGCGGCGGCAGCAGCAGCAGCCAGCAGCCAGCAGCGGGGGCGAGGGGAAGGTAGGTGGTGGTGGCGGCGGCACGGGGGGGGGCGCGCTAAATATAATTTGGCCTAGGGCGCCAAACAGCCCTGCACCGTTCCTGGTTAGCTTACTGCAATGCATTACACCTGAAGCTTCTTATGGAAAATACACTGAAACTTCAACTGGAGTAAATACAACAGCTAGTTTGTTGATGGGAACCAGCCATATGGAATATATCTCTGCAGGGTTAGAACAAATCAGCTGTCTTCCTGTGCGTTTGGGGTTATCTTCAAAGCCTTTTATGACTTGGTATCTGAAGGTCCACCTGCTCCATATAAAGCTGCTTGATTTTTACGATCATCTGCAATTAACCATGTCTTTTGTAGAGTTGGAAGGGCTGATGCACTCTCACAGGCTTTCAGTCTTGACAGGAGCTAGAACAGATTGTCCAGGATATGACAGGTGTCTGGAGAGAAGCCTTGGTACGGTAGATGTTCTTTTCATCTCTCACATGCACATTAGCCAGTCATTCACCTGTTGATAAATCTTACTGTGGATGAATCTTTCATCCTGTGATGGTAGTTGTCTGTAAGAAATGAAAAGGCGATTTCCACAATGTCATTGTCACATGATGAAAGCTTTAAATGAACTGATTATCACTTGTAACTGCAAATATTATAAGAACAACGTGGTCATGTGAGTTGATCCTTGTCACAAATCATCCATGCTGATTAGATCTCAAACATCATTGCTGTATTGATATTTATTTAGACTTCTTCCTTGCACTATTCTGAAGACCCAACTAATTCAATGGCAATACCTATGTATTGATATATTTAAGAAAGTTTTACCCCATTTTTCTCCTCCAAAAAAGAAGTCTCTCAAAGTGACTTCTAATGTATAAAAGCATAAAAACAATAACGAACCATTAAAGCACATTCACAAGCTAAAAGCAGCAGCAAACACACACACACACACACACACACACACACCAGACAATAAATAAAATTAAGGAACAGCAGTCAAATGTTTGTTTAAAGAGAAATGTTTTCACTTGCAGGCAGAACACAGATAAAGAGGAAGATGACCTAACCTCTTGGGGCAGAGAGTTCCAAAGATGGGGAACCGCCACCAAGAGAGTCCTCTTATCAATTATGCCTCTGAAGACAACAGCACATGCAAGAAGGGCACAGCTGCTGATCTTAAAGGATAGGCTGGTTGGTTCACATGGGAGGAAGAATTCTTTCAAGTAGCCAGGTCCCAAAACAGTTATGGCTTTAAAGGTTATAACCAGCATTTTGAATTGAACTGGCAGCCATTGCAGCTATTTTCTTCTCCACTGGACTTATAAATTTAACATTACCAGTGTTGTCATTCCCATGTTTTCACTGTTCATTAATCCAGATACCAAGGCAAATTGTAAAAGACTGCATTAGGCATTCATTATCTGGCTTTTGGTTATACTTGCATTATGTTGGATAGTATATTTAGAAGAGTAACGTATTACATACTGATAACATCTCAACATCCAGCCAGGTGGTATTACTGAATAGCAGCCATAATAAAATAAGCTTGCTACCACTCAGTGTTTCTTATTAGGCAGCTGCATATTCTGTACTTTGACTGAAGTACATTTAATGAATCATAGCTTCATTATTTACCCTGTTTGAGACCAAGATAGTAATCTGTATCAATGCAAGGTCTCAAGCGGGACAAATGCATTGCAATTTCCGAAAATCTCATAGTGTTTTTACAGCAGTATACAATCTGTGTTTGAGATTAGAATCAAGGAAATGTGTTTGAAGATCTTTGCTGCAGTACCAGTACATATGACTATGTATTGTTCCAAGTGACAGAAATTTCAAATCCAATAACTCTATTTTCTTAAGTACTGTATTTTAGACCATTATAATTGTGGATTCTCTTTGTATTTGTTGCTGGATGATGACATAAACACAATCTTTATGAGCTTTTCTACACAAGGAATTTACCATGTGTTCGTCATTTCCTACTCATGGTTGTTTTTCCAGTTCTTTAAACAACATCATGACCCTCCAGTTTCGCTTCTGTGTCTAAAGAGCACTTTTGGCGAGGTTTTTTAGAGCCAGGAAAATGTGGTATTATTTGTAAAATTGAAAGAAAAAGCTTTTTCAAATTCTGTATTTGCACTATTCCACTATACCATAGTGCCACCTAGAGGTTATGCAGAAGAAAAACAGGAAAGGAAACACTTTGTGTAGTGCTCAGATCTCAACTGTGCAATGAAACTGAAAGTAGATACAGCAGATGAACAGCCTCATATAGAAAAGCTCAAAATGTATGTGTTATTGGCAAAGCAATCCTGCTTACTGAGGCAGGGGAAATCCACAGCAGAGCATCTGCTGCTCCAAAATGCTAATGGTTCACAGCACCTTGGGTGAGAGATGGAGGGGTGGTATTCTTCCAGCTTTTGAGCTATATAGTTAGTTTTTCTAAACTTTTCCCGGGGCAGGGCTGGCATAGTTGAAGGCCTTGTTTGGTGTGAGTCCAGGGAATGAGAGGGCTTTGGATCCTGTGTATCCAAGATCTCCCTCAATCTGTCCCCTTGTTTCCTTCCCTCCACTAACAGTGGTGGAGAGGTGGCAGCAGAGCCTTCCATTGCTGCAGCACAGAGGCCTACAGGAGTGAACCTCCTCCTCTGCCCACACAGAGAGTGTTCCACTTTATTTTCTTGCTCCTGGGATGCCCTCCCAAGGCCATAGAATTGCACTGTCAATACAGGTGGCAACATGGAATTTTCAAAATTCAGTTGTTAAAAATAAAACTATAGAGCATCCTTATTAACAGTTTACACAATTCGCACATCAGTTAATACGATCAATGGACACAAATGAGAATAAATTCACATGTTCCATTCAGCTGTGCCCAGATGTTTGTTAAAGAAGGAGAAGGTAAAGGATAGAAAGTTTCAGTAATAATACTATAATAAATTATTCCACCCTAATACTCATTTTGTAATCATTAAAGTCTAATGAGAATCTATCAAGAGAATCGAAAAGGACAGTATATCATGGATGCTAGAAAATGTGGTTTCAATAAGACCCTTGAGAATGTAAGTTAGGCAAGAAAAAAATGACACTTCTTGATTTATTGGAGAGCTTTGCTTTGCTAAGTGCCTAATATTGCATTTAATATAATGTATGTCCTGTCATGCCTTATTGATTAAATTAAAAGTTCATCATAAATTAAATATAATATTTTAAAAAACAAACTGAACAATTAGTTTGCTTCTAATTGTTGTCAAAAGCAGCTCGTGCAAATAGACATGGATATCAAATGCATAAACACATCGAGCCAGTATGATTTTTAAAATTATTTTTTAATTCATTGCTTACATAATGCCAAATACAGGAAAAGTCAACCAAGTGGTTATTTTGTCATGGAAATAGCATCACTGCATGTGGGAAGAGATCGGAAGAATTCTAGGCCTAGCAACACTATTTTCCAGTTAGGAGAAGTAGATGGTTGATGAACTGTATAAAAGCTAGTACTAGTGAATGGACCATTGGAATATGCCAGCTGCGGCAGCTGGAATCCAATATACAGTTAAATGGGTGTTCTATCTCTGTGTCTTGCAAAGGCAGATTCAGGAGAAATTATCCTATCATTCTCATGACTTAAGAAAAATCTTGAGCGTATCTTTTGAATAACTGGACATGGCTGAGTTAGCAACATGTTTTGCACGGATGTGGTTTCGGCCTCCCACCCACCCCTGCTGGGGGAAGACCAGGTGGATGGTGTAAGCACCCTGTAGTGGAGATCACCCATCTATGGCCTGCAGCACAGACCAGCTAAATGCTGTTGACAGAAGAGTACAATGCAGTCATTCTTTTTCTGTGTAGAATCAACATGTGAGGCGGCAGGGGGAGTGTGAATGGACACACTAGTTCCAGCTGGTGCCCAGTTGCCCTCCATGAGTTGGAGGGATAATATGTTATTTTATTTATGTATTTATTTCATTTTTATACCGCCCAATAGCCGAAGCTCTCTGGGCGGTTTACAACAGTTAAAACCATAAAATACAATATAAAATAAATATAAAATTTAAAACCATAGATTAAAAACAAACAGCAGAGCTAGCAGCAGCGGTTACAATAACGGAGTTAAAAACAACTAGAAGATTAAAATGATTAAGATGATTAAAATGATTAAAATGCCTGGGAGACTAGAAAGGTCTTCACCTGGCGCCGGAAAGCATACAAAGTAGGCGCCAGGCAAACCTCTTTGGGGAGCTTATTGCACAGCTGAGGTGCCACACCAGAAAAGGCCCTCCTCCTAGTAGCCACCTGCCTCACTTCCTTTGGCAGGGGCTCTCGGAGAAGGACTGCTGATGCAGATCTTAGTGTCTGGGCAGGTACATATGGGAGGAGACGATCCTTCAGATACCCTGGCCCCAAGCCGATTAGGGCTTTGAATGTTAGTACCAGCACTTTGAATCGGGCCTGGAAACAGACTGGCAGCCAGTGCAGATGAGAAAGCACTGGCATAATATGTTCATGTCGGACAGTCTCCATTAACAATCTCATTCCCCTATTTTGGACCTGTGAGGGATTGAGGCCTACACAGGATTGGGTTTGTTGAGGCCTACACAGGCTTGAGTTTGTTGAAGCCTGAAGGCCCAAACACTTGGATGGGAGGGGGAGTTTGAGAGTTTTAGTTTACCCAATAGAAGTTAAGAATTAGATCTCCTATTCAAGGTCACATGATTATAACCTTCCATTCCTGGGAAGGCTATATATGTGGGGTGTGGTCAGCTAGCAGTTAGTGCTGAGAGAGAGCAAGCAGCAGAAGCAGAGAAACAGCAGAGAGAGAAGCAGAGAGAGAAAGAGAAACTGGCTGCATAGGAGATAGGTAGTCTGAAGTTAAACTAGAGAACCTTGGATTGTTTGTTTGTTTTATTTTATCATACTTGCTTTTGAATTATAACCACTCTATTAAGTAAAAACTCTAATATTATAAGTAAAGTGTTGTTGGTTACCCTGAGAGTTTGGAGTGACTTATTCACCACGTCTACAGCCTACACCCATGCTATTAGAAGCTGTAAAAGGACTGGATCTCCTGGAACGGGAGGGGCTTTGAGGAGAGGCAGAGATCTCCCAAAGGCAGATCAAGGGGTCCCTGTAGTAGCGGAACCTTGACAGGACCAGCTGGAGTTTCCGGACCATTTTCAAAGGCAGCCCCATGTATAACGCATTGCAGTAATCTAAACGAGAGGTTACCAGAGCATGGATAACTGTAGCTAGGCTATCTCTGTCCAGATAAGGACATAGTTGGTATATCAGCCTAAGCTGATAAAAGGTGCTCCATGCCACCGAGTTCACCTGTGCCTCGAGTGACCGTTGTGGATCCAGGAGCAGCCCCAAACTACGAACCTGATCCTTCAGGGGGAGTGCAACCCCATCCAGAACTGGTTGAATATCACTTAGCCGGGCAGACGAACCACCCACTAACAGTACCTCCACCTTATCTGGATTGAGTCTCAGTTTATTAGCCCTCATCCAGTCCATTACTGTGTCCAGGCACTGATTCAGAACAGCCACTGCCTCACCTGGATTAGATGAAAAGGAGAGATAGAGCTGGGTGTCATCTGCATATTGATGACACCTCAGCCCACACCTCCGGATAACCTCTCCCAGTGGTTTCATGTAGATGTTAAACAGCATAGGGGATAAAATAGAGCCCTGTGGCACCCCATGGCATAACTGCCAAGGGACAGAGCAGTAATCCCCCAGCACCACCTTCTGGAATCGGCCAGCCAAGTAGGATCGGAACCACTGGAGCACAACTCCCAACCCAGACAACCTTTCCAGAAAGATACCATGGTTGATGGTATCGAAAGCCGCTGAGAGGTCCAAGAGAATCAACAGGGTCGCACTCCCCCTGTCCCTCTCCCGACAGATGTCATCCCACATGGCGACCAAGGCAGTTTCCATTCCAAAACCAGGCCTGAATCCAGATTGAAATGGATCTAGATAGTCCGTTTCATCCAAGAGTGCCTGGAGTTGACCAGCAACCACCCGCTCAAGCACCTTGCCCAGGAATGGGATATTGGCTACCGGCCTGTAGTTATTAACATCATCTGGGTCCAGGTTAGGCTTTTTGAGGAGTGGCCTAATCACCACCTCTTTCAAAGAGGCCAGCACCACTCCCTCTCTCAAGGAGGCGTTTACAACCTCCTGGACCCAGCCGGCTATCCCCTCCTTATTTGATGTAATAAGCCATGACAGGCAAGGGTCAAGCACACAGGTGGTCAACCGGACTTGGCAGGATCTTGTCCGCATCCTCGGGCCTCAATAACTGAAATTCATCCAATAAAACCGGACCAGACGGTGCTCTGGACACCTCTACTAAAGGAGCTGCACTAATTGTGGTGTCCAATTCATGATGAATTTGAGCGACTTTATCTTCAAACTTCAAAGTGCCATGCAAACTCATCACAGCATGCAACCGAGGGTTCTGCCATTTCTCTCGCTGGCCCAGAGTATAAAAGGCCACGGACTACTCAGAAAAGCGCCACTGGACGGCACTGAGAAGATAGTGGTGGAAAAGAATTCTCTCTTTGCCACCCTTACCACCACAGAGTAGGCTCGATAATGAGCTCTAACCTGTGTTCGGTCAAATTCAGCACGAGTTCTCCTCCACCTGCGTTCCAGCTGTCTTCCCTCTTGCTTCATTGCCCTCAGCTCTGGTGTGTACCAGGGAGCTGGCCAGGCTCTGCCCAGAGGGAGAGGGCACTTGGGCGTGATCGTGTCAACCGCTCGGGTCATCTCTGCATTCCACAGAGCAACCTGGGCTTCAACAGGACCGCCAGCCATACCAGCAGGAAAATCCCCCAGAGCCCTCTGGAATCCATCGGAATCCATTAACCTCCAGGGGCGGACCATTTTAATAGGCCCCCCACCCTTGCGGAGGGGAAAGGCTGCTGAAAGTCTAAACCTCAATAGGAAGTGATCTGACCATGACAGAGGAGTAGATGTCAATTTCCCCACTTCCAGATCACCATCCTCCTGCCCAGTCGAGAAGACCAGATCAAGTGTATGTCCTCTTACATGTGTTGGGCCGATGACATGTTGGGACAGCCCCATGGTTGTCATGGCAGCCATGAAGTCCTGACCTGCCCCGGACACAGCGGTCTCGGCATGGAAGTTGAAATCCCCCAGAACCATCATCCTAGGGGTCCTCAACACCAAGTCTGAGACCACCTCCGTCAGCTCAGGCAGGGAATCTTCTGGGCAGCGGGTGGCACAGCAGCAGAATCCCCAATCTGTCCCGAGTACCCAACACAATATACAGACACTCGAGACCTGCACCCGAATTAACAGGAAGCCTAGAGAGGGAGATAGAATCCCTATAGACCACAGCAACACCCCCTCCCCGACCCTCGAGTCGATGCTGGTGCTGCACCGAGTACCCAGTAGGGCACAGCTGGGAGAGAGTAACCCCACCCAGTTTCCCCACCCATGTCTCAGTAATACATACCAGGTCAGCCCCCTCATCCACAATCAAATCGTGGATGAGGGAGATTTTATTTTGGACCGACCTGGCATTCAACAGCAGCAGCACCAGACCCAAGGGTCTGAAGCAGGGAGCCTTCCCTACACGTGATGGCTTCCTACACTATTTAAAACCCTGGAAAATCAGGGTTCAGAAGCATGCGGTGAGTAGGGTGGCCATTTATGCATGGCCAAAAGAGGACAAAGATGGACACCAGTTTGCATAACATGTGCAAATGCAAATGTATATGTAGGAGCAAATTTAGAAATAGTAACTATAATTTAAATAGAAATACAATACATCTCACCATAGTGGGGAAGAGTGACCAGGTGAGCTGTGTCCCTGCTCAGTCTTCTCTCCAGGTGCCAACTGTGGATGGGCAACTCCAAGGCCGCCGTTGCTCTCCCTCCTTATGGTTCTTTGACTAAACCAAACTTGAACTGGACAGCCCATCTAACAGAAGACACCTTCAAATAAAGGACTGCCCTCTGCTGGCTCTCCAAAATAGAAGACTGTCCTCTGTAAAGTAGGACACCTGGTCACCCTATGGTGAGCCTCGACAAGTATAAAACAGTGCTCCAGTGCAAACTTTTGCAGGGTGATGAGGACAGCAAATAGGGTTGCTGCTTATGAATTGCCCAAAAAGAGGACAAAAGAGGACAGAGGATTCTCATAAAATTGGCTAATTGATATGTATAGGTGCAAATTTAGAAATAAGAACTATAATTTAAATAGAAATACAGTACATCTCATAACAGTGCAGAGGACTGTGACCAGGTGACCTGTGTACCTGCCTGTTCAGTCTACTCTCCAAGTGCTAAGTGTTGATGGGTGACAGTTCTTGTGGTTCTTTATCTTTTAACCAGATTTGGACTAGACAGCCCTTCAAATAGAAGATTCCTCCAAACAGAGGACAGTCTCCTTTAAAAGAGGAAACATGGCCACCCTAGCTGGAGCTAGTGTGCTCATCCCATCTCATGCGTTGATTCTACATGGAGAAATAATGACTACATAGGCCCCTTGAGGAATACCAATAGTGGAGGTGAAGAAGGAGCAAGGCTGATACTGGAGTAAGAATTGGCCAAGAGAAAGTGAATCCAGGTGACCAGAAGGCCAGAGGCAGACTGGATGAGGGGGCAGAATGGGCAGTAGACACCTGAGGGAAACAACACTAGAGAAAGGGAAATCTAGGAAAGGAGAAGACAATGAGAGAGAACTAGGGTGGCCAGTCCTCATCTGATTTAAAGTCAAAGAACCATAAGGAGGGAGATCAGGGGCCTTGAAGTTGCCCATCCACCATTAGCACTGGACAGCAGACAGAGCAGGCACACAGTTCACCTAGTCATAGTCAATCTTCTCCTATGGTGAGATGTATTTCTCTTTAAATTATAGCTATTATTTCTAAATTTATATTTACACATATAAATTTACATATGCAAATCTTATGCACATCGCTGTCCTCTTTTGTGCTCTTTTTTAGTGACGCATTTTCTCTTTCTTTTTGGCAGTGTGCAAGTGGCCACCCTAGAGAGAATGGGTGCGAACAATCCTAACCCTTTCCTAATGGGAAAGGCTGGCTGCTGTTAGCATGAATAATATTAAGGGAAGAGACAAAGTTCTGAGCAGGCACAGAGAACGAGAGCTGGGAAATGGATCAGGAAGAGGACTGAGGGGCAGGTTGTTGTTGTTGTTGTTGTTGTTGTTGTTGTTGTTATTATTATTTACATTTATTTCGCCCATCTGGCCGGCAACCGGCCACCCTGGGCGATGTACATAGGCTAAAAACAAGATAAAATACAATTAAAACATTATAATTTTTTTAAAAAAATCTTAACCCACCCCATATTCCTGCCTGAACAGCCAGGTTTTTAATGAACGGCGGAAGCTCAGCAGAGAGGGGGCATGGCGGAGATCACTCGGGAGAGAGTTCCACAGTACGGGGGCCGCCACAGAAAAGGCCCTCTTCCTTATCCCCACCAGTCTAGCTGCTCTGGCTGAAGGGACAAGGAGAAGGCCATCTGTGGCAGATCTTGTTGAGCGGCCCACTTGGTGTTGCTGGAGACGCTCCTTGAGATAGACTGGACCAGAGCCGTATAGGGTTTTAAAGGTCAAAACCAACACCTTGAATTCGGCTTGGTGAGCAACTGGTAGCCAGTGTAGCTCCTTGAGCACTGGCGTGATGTGGTCCCGCCGGCGGCTGCCTTTAACCAGGTGAGCCACCGCGTTCTGTACCAGCTGTAGCTTCCGAACCGTCTTCAAGGGTAACCCCACGTAGAGTGCCTTACAGTAGTCTAGGCGAGAGGAGACCAAGGCATGAACCACTGATGGGAGCAGATGATTAGGAAGGTAGGGGCGCAGCTGCTGTATCAGATGTAGTTGATACAGCGCCACCCGGCTCACAGCTGACACCTGAGCCTCCATGGACAGCTGGGAGTCTAGAATGACCCCCAAGCTGCGGACCTGGTCCTTCAGGGGTAAATGTACCCCATTCAACACCAGGTCAACATCCCCTAACCTCCCCTTGTCCCCCACCAGAAGTACCTCGGTCTTGTCGGGGTTCAGTTTCAGCATGTTCCTTCCCATCCAGCCAGCCACTGACTCCAGGCACTTGGACAGGGTCTCAACGGCCAACCTCGGTGAGGACTTGAAACAGAGGTAGAGCTGCGTGTCATCCGCATATTGATGACAGCGCACCCCAAACCTCCTGATGATAGCTCCCAGTGGCTTGAGGTAGATGTTGAATAAAATCGGGGAGAGGATGGAACCCTGCGGCACTCCACAAGTGAGCAGCCGAGGGTCCGAAGCCTCCTCCCCGAGAACTACCCTCTGATACCCTCCAGAGAGGAAGGACCGGAACCACTGCAATACAGTGCCTCCCACGCCCAAGGTTGGCCAAATGAAGCAGGACAGCGTACTGAAAAGCAGGGACCTTAGGGAATGAGAAGTGGAGGCTGAGACACTGAAAGGACATGGAAATAAAAGAGGACAACCAGGACAGAGGGACTATGTGCTGGGGTTGGAAGTCTGAGGAATATGGACCAGGGGGCTTAAAGGGTGAATCACTATATGTGCTGGGCAGGGGACATGCATTTTATGATTTGATTTGAACTAAACCACTAACAGCACAATCCTGTGCATATTTACTCAAAAGTAAGTGCCACTTCTTTGTTAAGTATGGCTTACTCCCTAGTAAGTATGTTTAGGATTGCAGCCTGGCACTTTGGGCTGCATTTCTCTAATGACTTTGTTTCATTCCGTGAAGGTATTTCATGAACTTAGAGATAAACAATAATGCGGGTTGCTTGACATATTTTGGAGCCATAACTAGCATTTATTCCATTGCCCATTGTTTTCTCTTCAAGTAGAAAAGTCAATAGGGAAATGTTTGGAAGAGATTAGTCTCAAATGTGTAGTGCCTGAATCAAATTATTCAGGTCAGTGGATGAGTTTTATGTTGGCCTGGTCAAGTGGTTTTGACAAGCTGCATAGCGTATTAAGTGGGGAGGAATAACAAGTAAATGAAGCTTTCAAGCTAAACTTAAACTATCATTTTATGATTAATAAAAGAAGCAAAACCTCAGTTGAAGAGATCAATGAGAATCAAATAGACTACTGACATTCATGTTAATTGGAATAAATACAGTTCGTAGAGTTTCAGAAAAGCACCTTATTACTTTGGGTGCCACATGAACATGTTTTCTCTTTTTATTACTCCTTAGCAAACCAGTCATGCTTTCAGCACATTAATAAATTGAATGTATGTAAGCAATCATGATGCTTCAAAGCACTTGTGACAAAACTTACAAAACTACCAGGCATCTAGCAGCTTCATATATGGCTTAAAAACACGTACACTTGGCAACTGAAAACAACCTTGTCAGCTGCCGACTCATTGCCACTGTCTCCCACAAGAACCTGCCAAACTGGGGCAAGAAGAATATCCTGCTTTCACCACCAACCCATTCTTGGCTTTGCACTACAGCAATGGCCTGGTTGTCCCAGCAATGAAACCAATGTCTCAGCTGAGTGAGGGCAGACATGAAAGAATGACTCTCTTGCCATAGTGATGGAGATGCTGTCTGCCACAGCGCAAGCCCCAGATGTCTCGAGAGAGGCAGGGCACTTGTCAAGCTGGCCCGTATCAGGCACCTAGGCAGGCCCGTAATAGGCAACTAGTAACCTGGCAAGCCTGTAACAGGCAACCAGCTACCTAGGTTGGTAACAGGCAACTAGGCTAAGTCCAGTGAAGTTTCCCTGTAAAGGGAACAAGAGAGAGTGCATGAGAGAAGAGGAGGATTCTGGGTAGCTAAACTCCTTCCCACTATTTATTTATTTATTATATGTATTCTCTTTATATCCTGCCTTTTTTCCTGCAAGGAACCCAAGGCGACTTACATAATTCTCCTCCTGCTCTCCATTTTATTCTCACAACAACCCTGTGAGGTAGGTTAGGCTGAGAGTCAGTGGCTGGCCCAAAGTCACCCAGTGAGCTTCATGGCTGAGTGGGGACTAGAACCCAGATCTTCTGAGTCCCAGTCCAACACTCTAACCACTACACCACACTGACTCTCAGTGTATATATGGGGTGTAACATTAAATTGAAACAATAACTGGTTTTATTTCTTGGTCTTACTTCATACAGTTCTCAGTTTGGCATCCATCGTAGAACCATACCCAGAAACCAAGAGCTGGAGCATGCGCAATTCCAACTTTCTAAAGAAACACTTTGCCTCCTGACCACTAGGTGGCAACAGCATAAACATATACATAAGGCTGATATATTTGAGGTAGGGGAAGGGAGGCGACAACCCCTACTGGAAACTCTCTTTTAATATTTAAATAACGGTGGCACCAACAGTGGGAATCTTGGGACTCCCTAACAGCCCTCATTCTCTTGCATAAGAAGCCATACTCAGTTCTACCTCTTCCCTTCTGCTCCCAGCAGAGCCACATAAACTCAAAACAAGGCCAGGTTAAAGCAGGAGCTAACTGTAACTGGGCTTCAGCCTAGGGCCCACTGTCTCAGGGGGCCCACCAGCATTCCCATATGCCCTTGCAGCAACTCAAGATCAGCAAATCTAATGAGAATCATGTTCCATTATAGGGATGGTGAACATGCAATGTTCGAGATTGCTAGGATCTTCCAAACATCATCTCATTGCTCGATTCATGTTCATATTTACGATCACTGCTCGCTCTGCAGGTCTGTGGCTCACGCTGGCTCAGCTTGTCTGAGCGTGGAAAGCTAAGCAGGGTCAGGCCTGGTTATTACTTGGATGGGAGACCCCTCCTCTAATTTCCTGCATTGAGCAGGATTCGATAGCCTTGTAGGCTCCTTCCAACTCTACAATCTATGAAATCTATGCGTGAACAGGAAATTGCACAAATTGAGCAGCGATTGAACATGACATTTGTGCAAATTTGCACTAATTTCCAAATTTGCACGACTTTGCTGCATAGACTAAAGCAAGGCTGATTCTGTCTACAGGGGAAATTGTGCAAATTGAGCTGGGGAAGTTGAGCAAATTGAACGTGAGCACTGCACAGGTCCAGCAATTTGCAAACATTTTCAGTGGCCACATGCTCACGATCGCATTCAGGGCTTTGAACAGGGCATGCCTGCATGTTTTGTGATCAAAAACAACATTCTCAGACATCCCTACGTTTGAATCAGTTTCAGATGCCTGCAATATATCCTCTTGCGAGTGCTGGTGTGCCTCATCGGAACTATATTGGCTGCACCTGGCCTCCTGCTGTTGCTGCTTTGACAGATGAGTGAGCAAGATGAGGGCCACAAGATACTTTATACATAAGAAAAGCAGAACAATGGATGTAGGAGGGCTTTGAAGAGCTGCAGCTCCATCCAATAGACAAGGCCTAGGTATGTGATTGCGCCAACAGTCCTGGGGCCAAGAAATGAAGAAAGTGTCCTTTTAAGTATGAAAGTATTGCCCCAATATTAAAAATTTTAAAAAGCACAAATTCTAGTAAAACCAATCTAGATTCCATAGTAATGCAAGCTAGGGTGGGAAAAAATAACAATCGAAGATAAAAACTAGTGATTATTTGTTTAAGTACATCAGCAACTGGAAGCCGCATAGATCAGCCTTCCCAAGGTTGTGCCCTCCTGGTTTATTTCAATGACAACTTCCATCATCCCTGACCATTGACTATGCTGGCTGGAGCTGATGGGAGTTTCATATAGAGTTGGAAGGAGCCTACAAGGCTATCGAGCCCAACCCCCTGCTCAATGAAGGAAACTAGAGGAGGGGTCTCCCATCCAAGTAATAACTGGGCCTGACCCTGCTTAGCTTTCCACACCCAGACAAGCTGAGCCAGCATAAGTTGTAGACCAAAACATCTGGAGGGCACCATGTTGGGGCGAGGCTTACAGAGGCAGTAGGACCATTAGATGACAAATATGTAAAAAGGGATTGAGGGAAAGTAAAATTGACTTGAGTGCGTGGTGGAAGAGTACCCACAGCGGAATATTTTTCTGGCAGAAGTTTTCTCAGTGGGGAAAATATAAACTCTGTTTAAACCTCAGTATATAGCTTAATGAGATCATAGATCAGGCTGTTGATACCTTACTAAAGATCTCAGTCCTGTCGTTTGCAGTATGTTTTGAACTGTTCCCAAAAGGTCAGCCACCTAAAAGTCAAACAACTTGTGATGTTAATGATGTGTAAGCAATTAATGTACACTTTAAAAAATGTAAATAGCCCTGGGGCATGGAGCAGGATTGGGGCTGTGGTGAGTAGACAGAGGGCACCTTCTTCCACCTTCTGTGGTCCTACCAAAATCACTTCAGAATATGAAACTGATGAAACTGATGTTAGCTCCTGCAGGAAAACTCCCATTGGTGTTCTAAGGAGGCAGAGGACATCAATGAGAATTAACATTTTAAAATTATTATTAATAATAATAATAATAATAATAATAATACCTTAATTATAATGCATATTTATTGCTTTCACACAATTAATGTTGCATCTACTTTGACCCTAAGCCATCTGACCCTAAGCCTAACTCCATCTGATACAGCAGCTGCACCCCTACCTTCCTAATCATCTGCTCCCATCAGTGGTTCATGCCTTGGTCTCCTCTCGCCTAGACTACTGTAATGCGCTCTACGTGGGGTTACCCTGGAAGACGGTTCGGAAGCTTCAGCTGGTATAGAACGCAGCGGCTCGCCTGATTAAGGGCAGCCACCGGCATGATCACATCACGCCAGTGCTTAAGGAGTTGCACTGGCTACCAGTTGCTTGCCGAGCCGAATTGAAGGTGTTGGATTTGACCTACACGGCTCCGGCCCAGTTTATCTCAAGGAGCGCCTCCAGCAACATCAAGTAGGCTGCTCAACAGGATCTGCCACGGACGGCCTTCTCCTTATCCCATCAGAGCAGCCAGGCTGGTGGGGACTAGGAAGAGGACCTTCTCTGTAGCGGCCCCCACGTTATGGAACTCTCTCCCTAGTGACCTTCGCCATGCCCCCTCTGTAATGAGCTTCCGCTGGGCATTAAAAACATGGCTGTTCAGGCGGGAATATGGGGTGGGTTAGGATTTTAAAAGATTTTTTTATACTCTTTTAATTATCATATTTTATTGTATTGTTTTATTGTATTGTTTTAATTGTACATCGCCCAGGGTGGCTGGGTGGCCGACCAGATGGGTGATTAATAAATATAAGAAATAAATAAATAAACAAACAAACCAAAAGATTCCTTTAAAAAAGTCATGCAGAATATGGGGGGGGGGGAAAGAATACTAATTTGTCAATGGACAGGATTTCTTTTTTGCAGTATAAATGCCTGAAATATCTTGAATCCTTACTCGGGATTCCATTGACAGAAACTATAGATTTAGGCACCCGAGTTTTATTTCCAAAAGCTTATCAAATGTGCTTCACATTGGACACGCAACCTTTCATGTGGCTGCATTTTCTCAGTCCTTTGAATGATTTAGTAATCGCAGTTAATGATGCAAAATGGGTTTCAATAGTGATTTTACTAGCCAAATGAATCACAGGCTGATAAGGGAAATCAGCAGCCTTCTGACGCACACTAAATTGCTAAATGGCCAATTCAACATATCTCAAAGGAGAAGTTAACAGTAGGGGGTAGTCAGAGTAGAAAAATAGAGCAACATGTCTCCTTTACAGTTGAAACGGTTTTTAAATGCATTAAAATATGACCTCTGTTTCTCTTTAGAGTTGTTTTCCAAAGGAATCAATGCTACTTTCTTAAAAGTGAGCTGACCTCTTTTATTCTATGCCAATAGTCAGCAGTTTGACATTGCTTATATTTGCCCTTTCTTGTAAGATAGCATCCCTTTCCTGCAATGCGAGAAAGCCCCGCTAAGTATTTTAGAGCATGACCCCCAGCTGAGCTGGTGCTGTGTGATTAGCGTTATGGTTAAACCAGTTTTATTTTTGACCGTTGTTTGAAAAAAGCTGAACACTTATTGGTAGAAATGGCATAAACTAAACTGAACTCCATATCTTGTCATAGTATGGAAGACAGTGAAGCTGACACAAATGGAATTCATGACTCTTGGGGCACTCATCATGTCATGACTATGGTATTTGATTTTAATTCATTTATAAAGAGTAAGTAGATTGTGTTTCTCAACACGGTTCTTCAGAGGTGCTTTATTAGGCAAGTATGTACTATTTACTGCTGCACTGGGTAGCATTTTATGGAGCAAAACATGTTTTAAGTTTTGAATAAATTTTACCCACGGTGACAACTTAATAGATATCTCACTAGGATATTTGCTATGAATTGATTTATGCCAGTAGTGGACAAAAATGATAGCTTACATATTCTGAAGTAAAACTGGTAAAACAGCAAGAGTTGCATTAAGAAAGAATAAATGGCTTGTTGTTAGGTAAGGAATGGGTTTAGTTTTCGAAGCCATAGTTCCCCTCCTCATTCCAAGAAGATCCAGACAATGGCTTCTAACCAAAAAGCTCTATTAGAAAATGTGAGCCTAGCAAACTGGCGTAATAGTACAAATGAAGTGGATTGCAGAAATCAATCACAAAAGAAACAAGCTTAGTTAGAATACTAAGGAAGAATGGCCTATTGTTAAGAAGTTGAGTCCAAACTGGGAACCTCTCCTCCCTTCTAGACTCAAATTACACACGCGCGCACACACACACACCCCTAAGGCGGATCCTTATTCTTAAGGCCAACCTCTTGGAGCGCCTGACACTTCCTCCTTAGCTGATGTCTGACCCTGGGGTTAGTAACCCTTGATTTGCCCTCCTCCCAATCAGAGCTCAGATTGCTTTCTCACAGAATTTGATACGGATTGATCCTCACTGACTGTTTGGCTTATCTCTAACTCTGCTGTCCTTGGGGAACCAGCTTCAGGTTCCCTTCCCTCCATCTCCTCCTCTTCCCTGTCAGACTCAGAGAATCTGTTCCTAGATCCTCCTGTGTGGGAACAGTGGGCCCAATCCCTATATTAGGAATGTGGAAGATGTTTAATGGCAATCCCAGGAGCTGCACCGTACGAGCTGCTATGTCATAGAAGTGGTGTATGATGGGAGAAGATGCCAAAGTCCCAAAATAAGGAGACTTCTTGCCCCATTGTTCTGACACTGGGATCAGACCTAGGATTAAAATTGCTTTAGTAGGAGCTGTGGGCAGGGTGGGCCTGGCATAGCCTAGGCCAGACCTTGGGGCACAGGCCTGGGGCTCCAGAGTTTCAAAGGCCTCTAAACAACCTGCTGAACTTGCAGCTTCAGCTCCTCCTCCCTCTACTAGCTGCAGGCTCACCCAACCAGTTGCAAAAGGAATCACTGTGGCAGTTAGCCAGGTGAGCCTGCACCATGGTGAGCCATTTTAAAACAACTTTTTTAAACTTACATTTTGAGTAGCAGCAATCTGAACCAATCAGTTGCTGCCTTTAGGGGACAAGGCCAATGAGGGCACAGGAGCAATGTAAAGACTGCCCTTTCACCGCTCCTGTGCCCTCATTGACCATTTTCTCCCAAAGGCAGAGTCTGATTGGTTCAGATCACTCCTACTCAAAATGTAATTTATTTTTTAAAAACTTATTTCAAAATAGAGGGCCATGGGCCTGCCCCAGATTTTCTTTTGCCAGTGCATGGCTGGCTGGGCTAGGAGGAGGAGCCATCACCACAAGTAAATTTTTAAAAGGAGGGAGGGCTGTTTGGCAGTGGGGCTGGCTGGCTGGCTGGCTAGTGAGGATGACAGTGGCAGTGGGGCTGGTCCTGGGCATGTAACATGCCCAGGGCCCCCTCAAATGTATCTGTGCCCCTGAGGGGAGGCTCGGAATTATGGGGAGGGGAGAAAAAGGGAGACCATTAACAAAATCCTCAAGCCCCACCCCCTAGTTATCTCAAAATTTAGCCAAAATCATGCCCCTCCATAGCCTTTAAACAGTCACTAAGGGGATTATTTGGTCCTACTATTTGACAGGCTGAGGCAACCACCTCAGGCTGCTGATCTGGGATGTCATGAAAGGACAGCAAATTGTCGATTGTTTAACATATTATTACTGCATGTTTACTGACAAGAATGGAGAGAGGTGCTTGCAAAATGTTCTGCCTCAACTGCCAAAATGAGTTGACCAGCACTGTACTATGCAACTTCATTTGGGTGATATGCCCCATGCATCTTCTCCTGAAGTGGGCATGATTCAGGCAGCAAAATGTCTCGGTTCATCATGAAAGTGTAATTCTAACACTGCTTTGATTGTTTCCCAGTCCTGCAGCACAAGGGGTTCATTGCACACATACACAAATCCTGATAATAATTCTGAATTCAGTTTTTTCTGCTATTTCCTGAGGGCTCCATTGCACTCAAAGAAATGAAAGGACATACCCTTAGATCAGTTTACCTCCCTTCCTTCTAAAAGCACTCTGGATTCCTCTGGACCAAATTAGTGATGCCACTGAATTTTGTAGTTAGTCAGCTCACTGGTCAAACTTCACCAGTTCATAACATTCACCCTTTTAATGAGCCTGGCCCATCATTTAATGAATGTGCTATTAAGTTCAGAATGGCTCATGAGCTTATGAGTATGTACAGCCTGTATCTAAACTACACTATTTCTGTGCCTGCGCTGAGTTGGTTTGATTAATCCTTTTCTTGCTTACGGTAAACTGTGATGGTGTCACCTCTCTGTCTTACTCTCATCAGAGTGGATTTAGGTCATCGTTTGTACAGTACTTTCTTTTATTTTGTTCAGTAAGTCAACATGCACTTTACTTACTGCTGCTGGTGGGTGGAGTGTTTCTTGAGAGGCCACATGAAAACAACCAATCAGAAAGGGGGTACATAATGTGGTGACACATTATGTCATGACACACTACACATTTCAAAACTACAGCTCCCAAGATGCACTTTGATATTGTGCACGTGCAAAAGCTCGTTTACATGGAACAAGAGTTTGTTTTAAGGGAGAACTCTCATCTAAGCTTACATGGGTGGGTTCATTATTATCTGAGGAAACAACTAATTCAGCTGGGGTAAGTGTGACCTAATGCACAGATCAGACCATTAAAACTTACACAATATAGTCATGATCTCAGGGTATGGTCTGAAGCCACATGACCTGGCATTCTTGCAAACCTAAGCACATCTGAGACTGAGTATGGTCAGTGTCTGAATGAGAGATCACTTGGGAACCACATGTACATTTTCCTGAATTTCATGAAAGAAAAGTGGAGTATAAGCATCAAGATACTTACTTTCTGTATTAATTCAAGGAATCAATTTCATCCACTCTAAAAATGCTAAAGGGTTGGATCCAGGACCAGGAGACCCTGCAGAATGAGGTGAGCTGTGGTGTGGGGGTGAGGGGTAGCTCCCCCCAAATCAGGTGGAGGGGCCGTCTGCTTGTTTTTTTCCCCATTTGTTTTTTTTATTGTGAATTTCACCAAAACAAAAATCGATTTTTAAAAAAACAACACCTGAAATTAATAATTGCATATATGTAAATATCCATATAACAGCATAAATCCAGATGTATTAATTATACAAAGCTTCAACAAAGGCAGACCAAGTATCTATATATACGGTATGTCCATTCGAGAGTGGCATCTGTATAGCTATGATAATGAACTGGATGACGGCCAATAAACTGAAGCACAATCAAGACAAGACAGGGGTACCATTGGTAGCTGTTTTGTTTGCCCAGGTGAGTGGTGTTCAACCTGTTCTGGATGGAGTTCCACTTCCTCTAAAGGATCAGGTTGACAGATTGTGAGTGCTCATTAATCCAGCACTGGCACTAGAGCCACTGCTGGCCTCTGTAGCTCATAGCGCCTTTTATCAGCTTCAGCTGATACACCAACCGCAACGCTACCTGGAAAGAAATTGCTTTGCTTCAGCTAGCCATGGTGTGGTAACTTCCCATTTGGATTACTGCAATGTGTTGCACCTGGGGTTGCCTTTAAAAATTAACTGGAAACTTCATATAGTCCAAAAAGAGGCTGCTAGATTGTTAATGATTTGATCAGATTACTCCAGTGGTTTGGCAAGTGCCCTGGTGTCCAATCCATTGCTAGGCCCAATTCAAAGTGCTGCTTTTGACCTTTAAAGGACTTAATGCCTTGGAACCCAGTTACCTGTAAGCCACCCTGGAAATGTTGTTATTTGGCAGTATATGGGTTGGATCCAGATTTAGGCATGTGCAACTGGGCTGTTGGAAGCAGATTTCCCCACCCTCTGCTCCCCACAGCAACCCCTCCACCCACCTAAAAATGCTGCACAGAGGGTCAGGGGACCCTACTGAATGGGGTGGGCTGTGGTGCATGGAAAGGGAGTATCACCCCAAATTGGGCAGAGACACCTTCATGAGCAGAGCCCTTCTCTCTGCAGAATCCTGGTTGGATCCTGGATCCAATCCATATGTACCTCCCTCCAACCATGCTGCTTTTTGAGTGGTGGATATTATGCCTATGCCAGAGATAGGTATAATTCCTGAAACACAAAATGTGGCACCTGAATAGGGCTTCCAGGGCTGATGCCCAATAAATCCAGGAGCCCTGTGCCCCTGCGGGAGGAGTCCAGATATAACAGAGGAGAGCCAAATGAAAAAACTGTTACTGGAAATGTAGGAACACAAATCTTTTAACAAGATAATTTATATCCCATGCATTTATTTTAGATGACAATCCATGACATCAACAAATACAAAGAGCAAAAACCATTTGCCTCTGTTAAATAAAGCAATGAAATTATTCACACTGCAACACTATTCCATTCTATTTCCCCCCCTTTTCCTTGATTTGCCATATTTGTGCCTCAGTAACATTATGATTTTGTCACTTTCAGTTTATACTTCTTTCCTGCATAGCATGTAATTATTCATAATGAGAACTCAGGACCTTGAAAATCTTGCGAACTGTTTAAGTAAGATAAAACAGACTTTAAATTTTTTTCATTATAACTGTGTAAATGAAAGACATCATTAATCAGTCAGATTCCATTAGATATTGGTGTTAGAAGCCTTGTAATCATTGTATATTTAAGCTTCAAACTTGTATTGCATTAGCTTTTTGACTTTATCTCTTATACCAGTTCACACACACACACACACACACACACACACAGCATCCAATATAGTGCCATGTGAGTGTACACTTGTGTAAACATGATGATGCTCTATTTAGGGCCTAGTGCTGGTTTTACACAACAAGTATGAGAAGGGGTCATAGTTTGCATGCTGAAGGCCGCAGGTTCAATCTGTGGTATCTCCAGTTCAAAGGGAATGGAGCTACCTCAGGACAAGACATGGCCAGCTACTTCCTGTTGGAGTAGACAGTACTGGACTAGATGGACCAATAGCCTGAGTTAGTTTAAGGCAGCTTCATATCTTCACAAGATCACATGCACCTGGCACGGTGGGGCAAATGTCAGCTCTCATGGGCCCCAGAGTTCCCATCACTGCTGACACTGGCCTCTGTATTAGTATTTGTATTTACAGCCTGGCACTCCAAAGAGAAGCACTGGATGAGGTAGCTGTAACCACCAGCATAACAGTTTCCCCAGAATGCTTCTGGGTATGTAGTGCCCAGAGGCATTCTGGAGAAGTTAAGCCAGCAGCTGCAGCCACCTTGTCCAGTATTTCTCTTTGGAGTACAGGGCTGTTCACTGCTGCCCAACCCCCAGTAAGCTCACAGAAGGGCACTAGGATCGAGCCTAATGTGCTCCTACACCTAGAGACAGGCCAAATCTTGGTCAAATCCCGAGTTTGGATGTACAAGTTAAATTTTTGGCTAAAAATGAAATTGCCCACCAAGGTCTGGCACCTTTGATCTTAACTGATGTATTTCAGTCAAAAAGGAAAAGGGCTATGGACAAGAAACTGTATAATCTGAGTTTCTCGCAAAAAGCCATTCTGGCCCTGGGCCACACAAAAGCCAAAGAGGTCATATGCCAGCGTATTAGGGACACTGAGCTACAAGACCATGCAAGAGCCGCTACTCCATACCCCGAATTCAGAGATAGGGGGCAGGGTTTTTTACCTGCAACCTATTTAACTATCTCAACTACTCCAAAATATAGGAAAGCCTTTACAATGGCTAAATTCAATGTGTTACCTTCTGCACTTTTGGAAGGCATGTACAATAGTACTTCATATTCTGAGCACTTATGCCCCTGTGAAGCTGGCATGGTAGAGACTGTGGGCCATGTACTGTTGTACTGCTCCATCTATTGTGATTTTCGGCATATTTTATTACTCCTATTTTGCAAGGAATACCTGGGAGATCTGATGTGTTTTATACAGATTATCTCTTGACCAACCAGAATTCTCAGGTAACCTCCAAGATGCCTAGATTTTGTGCAGCAGCAATTGCTCGTCAGCGTGGAATGGTATCAATTACCTGATAATTTTTTAATTTGTTAAATCGTATACTATTATGAGTGGGACATGTGTATCTTTTAAATATATATATTATCATCACTTTTATATTATTGTATTTATAGTGCTATTTAACTTTGCTGGCCTTGTGAATATTATTTTATTTATAGTGTTATTTTACTTGCTGGTCTTGCGACCGTAATAAAATTACTTATTTACTTACCCCCACGGTGGTGATGGGGAGGGTATCAAGATGGTGCAGGGCTCCTCACCGGGGTAGCACTGCTTAGGGACCCCTCAAAGCTGGCGCCATTCCTGTTCAGATGTGGAAGAATCTTGACTTTGCATGCAAAAGTATCAATGATGTGCATTTTTGAGAAATTTTGAAATTAAAGACCTCCAGTGCAATCCTATACATGTCTGTGCAGAAGTAAGTAGTTCAATGGGACTTATTCCCAGGTAAGTGTTTATAAGATTGCAGCATTTGTTGAATTTTCTGGCAGTTTTCCATTTACATATATATTGAATGTTATAACACCATAGTCACTGTTTCTGAATGGTTCAACAAAACATATACCTTTTTCTAGATCCAGCATTACCCTAAATGTAGTTCTGCCCTCAGCACATAGCAGGGATTTTAGAGAAATCCACAACGGATTCAAATGGGTTCAGATTCCTGTGAATCTGCCCCATGGATTCTGCAGCTTTTCCCAAGTCCCACGGATTCTGCAGATTTGCGGACCAGTTTTATGCTTTCCGGAATTTCATACAAATTTAGTCATAGAAAGAAAAAACACCAACCAAAAATGCATTTCCCTCCCTAAGCTAACGTGTGAAAATATGAATTTTGGGAGGATTTGCGCATTTTGGGGGGATTTGCGCATTTTTGGAACTGCAAATTTGCCCAAGTGCACATGAACACAAGATAGTGAAATGGGGGGGGGGGGGGAGAACCGGTTACGTCAATGAGTGGACGACGGAACAAAAGGAGCCTGACAATCTGCGAAATGCAGACGGAACAGATTTAATAACCTCTGTACATCCCCAGTTGATAGTAAATGTCACTGTATGCATTTTAAGCAACTTTGCACTTTTATGCATGATTGTAAGACATATTTTAAATGCATATTTAAAGGCTCCAGTTTTGCATACATAGCAAGAATTAAAAGTCTCTGTTGCATTTTTAAAAAATGTCCCTATGGTCCCTGGAGAGCATCCCAGGGACTGTAGGATTCTTTGGAGTCCCCACTCCAAGGCCATAGACACTGCTACAACCACAGAAGGGGGACTCTGGGTATATGATCTCTCCCCACCCCCAGCCCCTCTCCCATGCCCTCACAGCTGCCATGGAAAGAACCATGCCAGCTGTTTTCCAAGGTCACAAAAGTGGCCTTGGAGAGGTCTATAAGGGGCCAAGGGGGTATTCCAATGGGCGGGGAGGGGAGGGGAAAGTTAGGATATGAGGAATCCTAAGGCCTGTCCAGCCCCAGTCCCACCTCTGACAGCACAAGACCTTCTCTAGATGGGCTCAGAGGCCCGTCCAGAGGAAAATTGAAATGAAAGGATCATGGAGATGCGAAAGTCACTTCTGTCACTCCCAATGTGGGTCATTGGATTCATGGAATCCTCCGAGTTTGGAGGCTTCTATCTCACAAGGGGCACAACCCATACGACTGTGTGCTAAAACACCAGCACTTTGTGTGTAGAAATAATTGACTGAACATTTATAAATGAATATGACTTTTAATGCAGGAGTGAAACTTAATTATTAAATAGATTCTTAGAAGAATGTTATCAGCCTGTGTCATGCCCTTTCTTTATTTCAGATTATCTTAATAAGGGAATAATGATACAGACTCTTCAGACTTCCAGTTGCTTTTCATTAAGTAAACTTTTTTTCTTTATTAAGGGCTGAAGAAATACACTGAATTCGGATAATTATTGCAATTTTCATAATATCCCATGGCACCACGAGACATAAGACTAGATTGGCTGAAAAAACAATGTTTTGCTTTGAAAGAGACTGTTTGACAAAATATTTGCGTGTCCTCTTGTCCTTGTCTAAGGTTTTTATGGGCCTTTAAAAACTCTGTGGGGGGGGGGAGCAGATAGGCCATTAAATGCCTTCATGAGTTGTCTCTAAATGTGACACAGCTGGGATCAATTGACATGACCAAACCTGTGCCATGACCATGGTTGAAAGGGAATTGTGTGGTTTCAACTCATACTGAAGGATTCATGTGATTTATTATGACTTGAGTTGTAACTTGCATGTGTGCTTAAAAAATGTTTTTAATTTTTTTATTTTAATTCAATTCTAAACTGTACAAACAAAATACTAACATAACTTCAACTTGAACCTGAATTAACTTAATTTAGCCACACTACATTGTGTATACTATCTATAGAATACGAGGAATACTTTATTCATTACAATTCATCTGTTTTAACTTTTTATTGTTCAGTGTTCCAGAATCTGTCTAGATATGGAGCAGTATACAAATGCTTTAAATGAAGAAATAAATAAATTCATCTCAGATCCACAGTGCACCGATTTGTTTGGGTGAATTGGTACGAATACATGGCCAGAGGAATCAGAACAGGGCTTTGTATAAATGAGTAGGAAAATGACAAGTACCCATCAGGTGATGAGCCTATACTCAGATGCTGGTACCATATTATGCAACTAGCATATTCACAGCCCATGGGCTACTGTAGCTGTCTAACAGTGTGTTGCCAAAAGGCAATGGTTCTTTTTAGGATTCAGACACAAAGAACACACCAATGGGTGAAGGCTAAAGATTTTATTAAACTGGAACAAACTAACACAGCATGAAAGCAAAACACTACAGGGCAATAATTGCTGCAAGAAACTATAGAGCAAGATTATAAGGCTTACATCCCTACAGTTGCCAGGAACCCCCTCCGAATTGGAGTGTCTCAGGGACTCATATATACTATTGTGCTCATATTATGTTCTGGCCATACTCCAGTGACTTCGAGAATATTTACACACCCTCACAAAGTGAAAGTGAAAGGATTAGCTCTAGCAAATGGCAAGCAGCCAGCACAGACAGCTATATGACCATCCCAGACACTCCCGCCCATACTCAATGGAAGACCTTGAAGTCTAGCCGAGGACTATCTAAAGGTAATTAATAGCCTCTCAAGTCATACCATTTCAAGCAGATACCTGGCTCTGGGAAATAATAAAAGAACAACATAGGCCTGCTTAAAACAAAAGACCCAACTGGAAGTCTAGGCATGGAAATGGAGGAACTGTTGTTCACCGCTAACTCCTTGAAATTACAATGGTCTTCTGCATTTTCACTACAGTGAGTGGCTGGGATTAGCTCCAAGGTCATAATGGAACTGGGCCCTTTGCTAACATCCACTTAGCTGCTCTCACAACACAGAAGGATTGGACAGATTTGCACTAGGGAGCCGAGTACTAAGACTGGGAATGCCTTAGAGCAGGGCTCTGAAGTTAATGACCAACTTTTATATTAAACCATAAACGTATTGCCTCATGGGTGCCATGGCACATTGTGGATGTAAATCATTGAACAGTTTCAAAGCCTTTCAAAGGAAAACCATTGGTCCAGACACAGAGCTGACACTTGCTGCTTTCAAGGAATTGTACAAACTTATAAGGCAAAAACCCTCTACACATTTGTTACTAAGCATCCAAACCATCTGAAAAAATGTAAGGCACAAAAATATATATCTTAAGTACAAAGCATGAAATAAGTTTATCAGTAAGAATGCATCTACTGTGTTATTATATACTGATCACCAAAAGGCTTTTGCCAGTGCTACTCTTAAAAACACATGCACATTCTCTGTTGTACTTTTTTAAAATTTAAAGTTTTAATTAGTTTTTAAAATGTGAATTACACCAAAACAAAACAAAAACCATAAAAAAGAGAAAGAAAACAACAACAACAAAAAAATACAATGCAGATGCCCATATATTGAGGAAAAATTAATATATGGAGGAGAGGTATAAGTAACTGATACTTCTACTAGGTTTAAAGGGGTAGCAATCTTAATTCATAAGCGATTTTGTTTTTCACTCCAATGGGTTATTAGTGATCCTGAAGGTCATTTATTTTTATTTTTTTTGGTGGGAAAATATAATGACGAAGTAATTGCTATGATTAATGTATATGGGCCTAATCATGATTCTCCGGTTATGTTTCATGAGTGTTTCAGTAAATTGGTTGATGTTACATATGATTATTTGATTGTGGGTGGGGATTTTAATGAAGTTTTAAACCCGCTGTTGGATAGAAATACACCTGCCCCTAAGAAGCAAACAATGGTGACACACTTCAGGCTTATATGACCGAATTTGGTTTGAAAGGGGCTACACATTTATTTCATCTGTTCATCATAATTGTTTTCGATTAGATTATTTTTTGGTTTCCACATCGTTGTTATGTTATATAAATGTCTCTAAAACTGAAATGTTGGCAGTTTCCGATCATGCCCCAGTCTGTCTGGAGTTGCAATTTTCAGATTCACTTAGGCCCCCTGCTCTTTGGAGTTTAAATGTTTCCCTTCTTAATTATGAGATGTTTAAAAAACAGATTTTGGCAGAATTTGAAATTAATGAGGGTACAGTTGATTCTTGTGCTATTGAGTGGGAGGCCAGTAAAGCTTTTATACGGGGCCGAATTATTGCTTATGTTGCATATAAAAACAAAATGTAAAAAATGCAGTGAGTAGTTTTGTGTGAGAAGTTGAAATCCCTTATAACTCAGTTTGCTACTTCTCCAACTTCACAACTTTATCAGGAGCTGCAGAGCATTAAATATGAATTGAATAATAATATCCTTTCACAGCAGGTGGAATTTGCTTTAACCTGTTTACAACAGGCATACTGGGAAAATGGTGAACATCCTAGTAAGCTTTTGGTGCATCGTCTTAAACAAAGCATCAAGGTGTTATTTCTGCTATTAAATATGAGAGCGATGTGATATATACTTCCTCTAAATATATAAATTCACATTTTTTAAAATTTTATTCTGATTCGTATAGTATGGGTAAAGAAATATCAGAACAAGATATGGATGTTTTCTTTTCTCAGCTTAAACTTCCAAGGTTAGATTCCTCACAACAACAGTTCCTTATGGCTCCCCTGCGTATTGAGGAAATAATGAAAATAATTTTGAATATGAATGTTGGGAAAGCACCTGGCCCAGATGGGTTTCCAACTGAGTGGAACAAAATATTTTCTAGCCTTTTGGTCCGAAAGCGTCATCATCTTTATAATTATATTTTTGAATCTGGTTCTCTTGCAGCATCATTAAATGATGCTTATATCACTGTGATTCCTAAACCTGGAAATTCCATACATATTGCACTATCACCCTATTTCGTTAATTAATGTTGATATTAAAATATTAACAGCAATTTTGGCTGATAGACTGCAACAAGTTATTACAACACTTGTTTGATCTGATCAGGTGGGATTCATTAGAAATTGACAGGGTGCTGATAATCTTAGATTAGTAGTTGATTTGATTGCTTTAAATACAAATAGAACAGGCTTGGCTGCTATAATTTCTTTGGATGCTGAAAAGGCCTTTGACAAAATTCATTGGAAATTTATTTTTGCTATGTTGAGAAACTTTGGCTTTCCCATGGAATTTTAAAATTGTGTTAAAATTTTATATTCAACCTCAAGAGCGAGCGAGAGTTAAGAATAATACGTTTTTCTCTGACTATTTTATACTTGGGAGAGGTACTAGACAGGGATGTCCACTTTCTCCATTGATATTTGACTTATGTTTGGAACCCCTGGCATGGCATGCGCTATTAGACAGAATAGTAGTATTCATGGATTTTTACATGATTGTTTAGAATTTAACATTATTCTCTATGCTGATGATCTTTTATTGTTTATTTCGAAACTCCAGTCATCAGTTCGAAACTCCAGTCATCAGTTCCTGCTTCAATTAAGGTGATTAAGAACTGTTGTGATTTGTCTGGCTATTTAATTAATTGGTCAAAGTCGGAATTGATGCCGATTGGAGATAATACATCTCAGAGTGTATTAGCTCAGTGGCAATTTCGATGGTGCCCAGATTGTATTACTTACTTGGGAATACTTATCCCTAGAGACATATCCCAAATGATTAAATTTAATTTGAGAAAGTTGATTAATGAGATCTCACAGGATATTAGACAGATGGGATGGGCATCTCTTAAGTTGAGTTTGTGGGGTAAGGTTAATACACTTAAGATGAATATTATACCTAGGATTGTATATGTTTTACACGGGATTCCTCTATTTATACCTGGCAATTATTTTTAAAAGCTTAATGCTTTGTTTCACAATTTTTTCTGGGGTTTCTCGCCTCCACAAATCTCTTTGAAAAAGGATGCAACTTGCAACTAAAAAAGGTGGGTTTGATTTCCCAGATCTTGCCTTATATCATAGGGCTTATTTGTTGAATTGTTCTAAATTCTGGTCTTTTCCACTTAGATTAGATTATCCACCTTGGTCAGTTTTGGAATCCTTATGTCCGGATCTTCTCTCCGAATGGATGGCATTCACTACACTAAGACAGATAGGGTGCCTCCTACAATCACGACAGTTAGAGAGGTGCGGTGTATTATATCTCGTCAATAACAGTGTGACCCATTTTCTCATGCTAAACTGACTTTATGGGGTAATCCGGATTTAAAAATTGGTAAGAAAACATTCCTGTGGCAGACTTGGGCAGACAGGTTGATTTTTACTTTGGATAAATTAGTGAGTGTAGATGATAAGTTTTTGTCATTTTCAGCTTTGTGTATTAAATATAACTTGCCTGCCTCAACTGAATGGCAATACTTGCAATTGCAACATTTGTTAGAATCTAGGTTTGGTCAGGCAGGCTTCTTCTATAGCTTCAGAGACTCCTTTGCTATTGGATGCATTGATAGAGGCTGAGCAGTTATATCGGTCTACAATTCATGTTTATAAATACTTATTATTGGTGAATAAGTATGATTCACCGAGTCTTAAAGATGAATGGAATAGGGAATTAGATGGTCTTATGTTGCCTAATCAATGGAACATTGTTTTTTCATCTGTGTCAGAAGGGTCTATGGATCTTAGGTTACGTCTAATTCAGCAAAAAACTTTTGTTTCATGTTTATTGGACACCGTCCACAACGTCTTTTTAAAAAGGGTTTGTCTAAGTCAGCTAACTGTTGGAGGTGTAATACTGTGAATGCTTTGTTTACCCATATGTTTTGGCAATGCCCAGTGGTTGCTTCTAGGGATGTACCCGAGTAGCCCGGCAGACAGGAGCAAGGCCCGAACTGGGCCTGCTTGTGTCCGTCGGGCTACTCGGCCACCCACGCGGGCTTACCTGCAGGCTCTCCGGAGAGCCTGCCTCCCCATCCGCTGGTCCTGTCAGGTCACTTCCGGCGCAGAGGAAGTGACGCAACAGGACCCTGCTCCATCATGCTGGACCCCTGCACTGTTTTTGGCGCGCCCCACGTGGGAAACCAGGGCAACAGGGCTGTTTAAGCCCTGCCCTGGTTCCTCCCGCCAAAACAGAGCGCGGGTGGGGGTCCAGCGCGCCGGAGCAGTGGCTCCGGCGGCGGCACGCAGGACCAGGTAGGCAGCGGGGGGGTCCTGGCGGCAGAGGCGGGGGGGTCCGGCGGCGGCAGGAGGGCCGTGCGTGGGGGTTCCGGCAGAGGCTCGAGCAGCGCGGAGAATGCTCCGCGCCACTCTGAAGAGCGAGATCAGACCGCTGCCGCTCACGGGGGGCCGAGCCCGGAGCGAGCCTCCAGCCGACTCCTGGCTCGGCTCCACCACTAGTTGCTTCTTTTTGGGTAGAGGTCATAGTATGGATAACTCTAGTATTAGAATGCTCTTTAATATTTACCGATGCACATGTTCTTTTAAATTATATACCTGCTGTATGGAATTTATCACAAGGACAACACATGTGGATTTTCCGCGCCCTCTTGACAGCCAAAAGACTGATATTACCACACTGGAAAGATAAACGCTCACCTCCTATAACACAATGGATTGAGGACCTAATAATGCTTTCCACATTTGAGCGGTTGGCCACCTGCAGATGGCGTCTAAATGCAAATACATGCAAATACAGATGCAAATGCAAATACATGGATATTTGGTCTGATTTTGCTGAAGTTTGTGCATAACTATTTTTATGGATAATTGTATTACTACCGGTACATACTTTTTGATACTTATGGATATATATTTCATATGTATTTACTGTATGTGATCCATTTAAAACACTGTAAGAACGTTCTCTGTTGTACTATAGATATAGACTTTCTGCATCATCTTATTGATTTTTCTGAATTAAATCAATCTGCAACAGTGTGATGGAATGGTCATGAAAGTGACCCATTTCCTTTAGGAAAGAACATTATAACAGACTTTTTAGATCGTTACATCTTTAACCTTTACAACTGAACAGCTTGCTTACCCTGCCTGACAAAAGTTGATCAAACAAAATCTATCACTTTCCTTTGTATTTTACCTTCAGGAAATGGCAAATACATTTGAGCCATGTTGGTAAAATGGCACTGCAGAGGGACCATCAGATGGTTCTGGGGAAGTAGGAGGGGTTGGTGATTTGCTTTCTCTTAAATGCCAATGTGTTACATATGTCACAGTGTCTTTCCACTTCTGCACAAATGTCCATTTCCTGAATCCCCCCTCCCCCCTCCAAATGCACAAAATGTATACTTCATTATCTTGGGAACCGGCAAACTTTCCTGGAAGCTGCAGACACAAAGATAGCTCAGTTGTAATATGCCACAAACAATTAAGGAAATGCGAGGTGGTTTTATAACATCTGAAAGTAATTCATCCCAAACATAAGATTAGAGAATGCCCAGTTCTGCATTTCGCCCCCTAAGCCTTATGGCACAAGGCATCAAGTCTCACTTCTGTATCCAGGTGTGCAGCATCCCTATTAGTTCCTATTTGCTCTTTCCAGTGATGCCAGATTATGTCCTACAGCTCATAACTGCTTGGGGGTTTTCTAGTAAACTAGTGTCAGTGTTCTCAATTGCAATAGCATTCCTTTCAGAGGAATTCTGTTAATTGCACTAGCTTTACAAAACTCCTGCATTTACATCACACTGTAAATTGCTTTTTTAGACAGGTATTTTATTACATTAATTTATGAGGATATTTTATCACGCTTTTCAGCCCCTAAAGGGCCCCCCAAAAGTGGCTTAGAGTAAAATATTAAAAGCCTACACTATTTTACACTATTAAAAGCCGACAAGCCAAGTAAAAAATACAATTAAAACTGAGAGCAAGATGGAATCACTAAAAATACAACAAAGGGAAATACTCCCTGATCAAACAAAATTAAGAAACAACATAAATGGCAGAAACAACAATTACAACAAAAAGAATTCCATTACAGCATAATACATGTTTAAACTCTGTTTATTTATTTATTTATTTATTTAATGGATTAACAAATCATATCACCAATATACATGGACAGTACATATGGACAGAGCATGCATATATTCATAGGAAATATACTTTTGCTTTTCCCTTGCTGACCATATTGCTCTATAGCTGCCCATCTTGGCTGCTTCCTGGATACTTGTAGCCCACTTCTATCTGTTGGTATATGAAGTCCTGGAGGAAAGAATAGATGACATATCTTCTAGGTAATGACCATGATAAATATTACTATTTGTGGAAGGTCACCTGAAAGCTTTAAAGGAAAAGTGCCTTTTCTATTAATATTTCCTTTTCTAGCCATAAAGTGTTCAGAGAGCAGCTAAGATGGCCAGCTAAAGACAGTATGTCCAGAAAGACATAAGTGAATATCTGGAATACATCATGATGGTGTGAGTCATGGTAGAGAGAGGGGTATTTGGAGCATATACCAAACTATGTTGTTCCTCACAATAAACCCAGTTTGCTTCAAACATGTGGGATTAGGACATTGGGCCTTTCAGGTCTGTAGTTTCGGGTAGGTTTGAGCTCCAGAACTTCTCTCTTTAGAAATTAAGTAGTGGCTATTGGAAGATGCCTCTGTTGAGACTCTTTGGTTTGGTACTAGTTCATTTTCTAAAATGTATTCTCTCCACCTGCTGCTCAAGAATATCCATCTGAAAAAGCACATTGTGATTGATTTGTTGTTGCTGACACAATGAATAAATTTGAAGTAGGATGAAAATTGCCTGGTAAGAATGATTCAAATATCACCTGTCTTCTTGGATGAACGAGCATTTATTTATTTACTTCTTTCTCTTTTTCACAATGTACTCGGTGACCTTTATAGGATTGGTGGGGATCACACACATGCCAACATTTAAGAAATTAAGTTCAGGCTATCTGAAAGCAAAACTAAAGAATATAAAAGATCTGCAGAGAGAAAATTACATATATAGCAATTTGGTAGGCTATAAATATTGATTAATGCAGACATATAAGAATGTGAAGACTATCTTTAGCTATTGAAAAGTATGTATATTAAAATGTAGTCCATGTGAAACTTGATTGCAGATTTGTTAAGATAAATTGGCTTGTAATTTTATGTCCACATAAAAAAGGTGGGTGTGGGAGTGCATGGATGTGTTTGTTTTTCAGAAGTGAAATGCATTCAGACGCTTAAAACTGAGGTCTTGTGGGCAATTATTCACATCATACTTAATTGAACACAGTGTATAGCAACACACTTTCCACCTGTCTGCATACCCTTGGGGCCTCATATACAAACAGTAAATATAAGGTCCATTGTACTGTGGTTACCGGTATTCTATTCTTGAAACCATGTATAAAATGAAACTGGCCTTACAGAACCTCAGCAAGGTACTGACTCCAGAGTTGCTAACTCAGTTTTATTGTCTTGTAATTTTATTTATTATTTATTAAAATAAATTATATTCTGCCTATCAGTTCAGATGTTCAAAGCAGCATGCAACATGAATAATAAATTAATTGATTAAAATACAACATTAAATTTAAGAAACCGGTCCCCCAATATATTTCACAGATGACATAAACTGATAACAATACCAACCAATCAATCATCATGCCACAGTCAGCCCAAAGAACCAGGTAAAGAACCAGGTATTCATCATATGCCAAAAGATGGTGGGTCTTTTTGGTGAGGGTACTGCAAAGCTGAGGTGTGGCAACCAAGCCCAAACCTCAGATGGCAGGGAAACAAGGAGCAAAGTTTCTGAAGTTAAACAAACTGTAAAAGGTAGGTCTATACAAGAGATGGCAACTCCTCAATGTATCCTAGTTCCAGGTTGTTGTTCAGTGTGTTAAATAAGGACAAACACTTTGAATTGCTCCATTCAATTGGCTCCAGAGCTGGCCCAAAATCAGAACATAAGAGCCATGCTGTATCAGACCAAAGACCTATCTTCCTGCAGTGGCCAATCAGTTGTCCATGAGGAGCCCATAAGTAGGGCATGAGTGCAACAGAACTCTCTCGTTTGTGTTCCCCAGCAACTGACACCTAGAAGTACATTGCCTCTGATACCAGAGGTAAGATACAGCCTTCATGGAGGAGAAGGCTATCAATGGCTACTAGTCCTGATTGGCTATATGCTTCCTCCAGTCATCATCATCAGTCGATCACTCGTGACCGAGTAAGATTGTCTTCCAGGATAAAAATTTACAAAAAGGAGATTTTAAAAGAAGGAAATTCTAAAGAAAATTGTGTAGGCTCTAGCGATGGTTCCATAAGTGACTGTGGAGGCCAATTCTAGATCCACACAGCTTCCCACAGTGAGGACACAGGTTACCAGATGGAAGATGGTCCTGTAAAGGATTCATTTGACGTGCTTTTTGCTTAGCACATTTCTCCCTTTCACCTTGCACTCGAGCTTCTTCAAAGTCCATAGAACCTTTGTGAAGGCCAACCTCCAGTTAGATCGTTCATGGGCCAGAGCTTCCCAGTTTTTGATGTCTATATTGCATTCTTTTTTAGATTAGCCTTAAGAACATCTTTAAACCTCTTATATTGACCACCGATATTCCGCTTTCCATCCTTGAGTTGGGAATAAAGTAACTGCTTTGGGAGACAGCAGTCAGGCATTCAAACAACATGACCTGTCCACTGAAGTTGGCGTTGAAGGATCATTTTTTCAACGCTAGTAGTCTTTGCTTCTTCCAGTACACTGACATTTGTTCGCCTATCTTCCCAAGTAATTCGTAGGATTTTCCAGAGGCAACATTGATGAAATCTTTCAAGGAGGTGGAAGTGACGTTTATAGATAGTCCATGTTTCGCAGGCATACAATAAAGTTGGTAATACAATGGCTTCATAAACCAGTGTTGTTTTGGTCTTCTTACAAATATCCCGATCCTCGAACACTCTATGTTTCATTCGAGAAAACGCGGCACTTGCGGAGCTCAAACGATGCTGGATTTCACTGTCAATGTTAGCTGTAACAGAAAGATAGCTGCCAAGATAGAGAACATGATCAAGATTTTCCAGTATTGTCCCGCCAAGCTGGATAGATGGCATCACCAAAGGGTTAGCTTGCACTTGCTGATGAAGCACTTTGGTTTTTTTGATGTTAAGTGAGAGACCAAGTTTTTCGTATGCTTCTGCAAAAGCATTTAGGATAGTTTGGAGATCATCCTCTGAATGTGCAGAGACCACATTATCATCAGCATACTGAAGTTCCACAACGGAGGTTGTAATTACCTTACTTTTTGCTTTCAGCCTGCTGAGATTAAAAAGCTTTCCATCTGTTCGATATATGATTCCCACACCAGTGGGAAGTTTCCCCTCGACAAGATGTAAAATCATGGCGATGAAAATAGCAAATAATGTTGGGGCAATAACACATCCCTGTTTAACACCTGATCCCACTTTAAATGGAGCACCATGAGAGCCGTTGTTGTCCAAAACCGTTGCCGTCATGTTGTCATGGAGAAGTCGCAAGATATTCACAAATTTATTGGGGCATCCAATTTTCATAAGGATAGTCCAGAGAGCTGTTTGGTCTACAGTATAAAGGCCTTAGCCAGATCAATAAATACCATATAAAGGGGTTGATTTTGCTCCCGGCATTTTTCTTGGAGCTGACGTGCAGTAAAAATCATGTCTACTGTCCCTCTAGAGGGGCGGAAACCATATTGAGTTTCAGGGAGGATCTCTTCTGAAATAGAAGACGGTTTGTGAGAATCCTAGCAAATATTTTACCTGCGGTAGCTAAGAGAGAAATGCCCCGATAGTTTCCACAGTCTGTTCTATCACCCTTCTTAAAGAGGGTGATAATTATGGCATTCCTGAAGTCTTCTGGGATCTCTTCTCTTATCCAGATTTTTTCGATGAGTTTATAGAATCATAGAATCATAGAAAGGTAGAGTTGGAAGGGGCCTACAAGCCCATCGAGTCCAACCCCCTGCTCAATGCAGGAATCTAGGTCAAAGCATCCCTGACAGATGGCTGTCCAGCTGCACCTTGAATGCCTCCAGAGTGGGAGAGCCCACAACCTCCCTAGGTAGTTGATTCCATTGTCTTATTGCTCTGACAGTCAGGAAATTTTTCCTGATGTTTAGGTGGAAACTGGGTTCCTGTAACTTGAGCCCATTATTCCGTGTCCTGCAAACTGGGATGATCGAGAAGAGATCCTGGCCCTCCTCTGTGTGACATCCCTTCAAGTACTGGAAGAGTGCGATCATATCTCTCCTCAGTCTCCTCTTCTGAAGGCTAAACATGCCCAGTTCTTTCAGTCTCTCCTCATAGGGCCTTGTTTCCAGTCCCTTTATCATCCTCGTTGCCCTCCTCTAAACCCTCTCCAGTTTGTCTACATCCTTCTTAAAGTGTGGTGTCCAGAACTGGACGCAGTACTCAAGATGAGGCCTAACCAGTGCCGAGTAACGGGGAATTATCACTTCACGCAATTTGGAAGCTATACTTCTATTAATGCAGCCCAAAATAGCATTTGCCTTCTTTGCAGCCACATCGCATTGCTGGCTCATATTCAGTTTGTGATCTACCACAATTCCAAGATCCTTCTCACTTGTAGTATTGTTGAGCCAAGTGTCCCCCATTCTGTAACTCTGCATTTGGTTTCCTCTCCCTAGGTGCAGCACTTGGCATTTATCCCTATTCAATTTCATTCTGTTGTTTTCGGCCCAGCGCTCCAGCCTATCGAGGTCACTTTGAATTTTGTTTCTGTCTTCCAGAGTATTAGCTGTTCCACCCAACTTTGTGTCATCTGCAAATTTGATAAGCATTCCCTGTACCTCCTCATCCAAGTCATTAATAAAAATGTTGAAGAGCACTGGGCCCAGGACCGAGCCCTGTGGTACCCTGCTCGTTACCTCTCCCCAGTTTGAGAAGGAACCATTGATAAGCACTCTTTGAGTCTGATTCTGTAGCCAATTGTGGATCCACCTGATAGTTGTTCCATCTAGCCCACTTTTAGCTAGCTTGCTAATCAGGATATCATGAGGCACTTTGTCGAACGTTTTGCTGAAGTCCAGATATATGATGTCCAGGGCTTTTTTTCTGGTGGAACTCACCGGAACTGAGTTCCAGCACCTTTTCTTCTACTAATTGCATTACAATTTAATCGCCATCTACTCCCGAGGAAATGTAATCCAAGAGTTCCGGTACCCTTTTCTCCAGAAAAAAAGCACTGATGATGTCCACAGCATTCCCACAGTCCACAGGGGAGGTTACCCGATCAAAAAATGAGATCAGATTAGTCTGGCAGGATTTGTTCTTGACAAATCCATGCTGGTTTCTAGTAATTACTGCATTGTTTTCAAGGTGCTTGCAGACTGACTTCTTTATAATCTGCTCCAAAATTTTCCCCGGGATTGATGTCAGACTGAGTTGCCTATAGTTCCCAGGTTCTTCCTTCTTGCCCTTTTTAAAGATGGGAACAACATTTGCCCTCCTCCAGTCATCTGGCACTTCACCTGTCCTCCATGATTTCTCAAAGATAATAGACAGTGGTTCTGAGAGTTCTTCTGCCAGTTCCTTTATTACTCTAGGATGCAGTTCATCAGGCCCTGGAGATTTAAACTCATTCAGAGTAATCAGGTGCTCCTTGACCATTTGCCTATCAATCTCAAGCTGCAATCCTGCCCCTACAATCTGCACTTCAGGTTTGCCAGGGGGGTCATAGACCCTCTTTTGGGAGAAGACCAAGCCGAAGTAGGAATTGAACACTTCTGCCTTTTCTTTGTCTTCTATTATCAATTTGCCATCCTCATCGCGTAGTTGAACCACCATTTCTTTCCTCTGTCTTTTACTGTGCATGTATCTGAAGAAAGCTTTCTTGTTGTTTTTAGCATCCCTCGCTAACCTTAGCTCATTCTCAGCTTTAGCCTTCCTGACACTATTCCTGCAGTTCTGTGCTACCTGCCTGTACTCTTCCCTTGTAGTCTGGCCTTCCTTCCACTTCCTATACATGTCCTTTTTTGTTTTCAGGTCATCTTTGAGTTTATTGTGAAGCCACATTGGCTTCTTCTGTTGCCCTCTGCCTTTTTTCCTTGTGGGAATTGTTTGCAACTGTGCCTTTAAAATTTCCTTTTTTAAAAACTCCCACCCATCCTGGGCTCCTTTTCTCATTAGAGTCGCTTGCCATGGGATCTTACTTATCATTGTTCTGAGTTTGTTAAAATTGGCTTTCCTAAAATTCAGGGTACGTGTTTGGCTACACTCAACTTTTGCTCCCCTTAGAATCAAGAACTCAAGTATAACATGGTCACTTTCCCCCAGAGTTCCTGAAACTGCCACTTTATCCACTAATGGTGCTGCCAAGCTCCTCTTCCTGTATCTCTGTGCAGAGATACGTATCTTTAACATACAGCGCAACTCCACCTCTCTTTCTGTTGCTTCTGTTCCCTTTGAACAAGTTATACCCTTCAATTGCTGTATTCAAGCCATGGGAGTCATCCCACCAGGTTTCAGTTATCCCTATCAAGTTGTATTTGCCCTCATGTATCAAGAGTTCAAATTCGTCCTGTTTGTTGCCCATACTCTGGGCATTAGTATAGAGACATCGAAGACTATGTGCTTTATAGTCCGACTTTCCCCTACATTTTGTGGTAGACTATCATTGGGCACCGCTGGAGCTGTTCTCTCCATTGTGGCACAGAGGCCTTCTTCCAATGGTACCCCCGAGTTTATGTCTCCCTCCCCTGTTGGATTCAGTTTAAAGCCCTCCTGATTAAGTTCCTCCTGCTGTGGCCAAACACATTCTTCCCAGTCCTTGTGAGGTACAACCCATCCTTTGCCAGCAGTCCATCTTCCAGGAAGTGTAGCCCGTGGTCCCAGAATCCAAATCCCTCACGTCGGCACCACCTTCGTAGCCACTAGCCAGTCATTCACTCGGAGTATTTTTCTTTCCCTTTCTATGCCTCTTCCAAGTACTGGAAGGATGGATGAGAAAACTATCTGGGCCCCAAAGTTCTTGAGTTCCCTTCCCAACTCTTCAAAGTCTGTTGTGATTTCTTTGTAACTCCGCTTGCCAGTATCATTTGTACCCACGTGGAAGAGAAGAAAGGGGTATGTGTCGGTGGGCTGTATGAGCCTCGGCAGCTGCTCTGTCACATCCTTAATCTGTGCCCCGGGGAGACAGCACACCTGGCGAGTCCATGGGTCTTCGCAACATACTTTGGCTTCGATCCCACGCAGGAGGGAGTCTCCCACTACTAGTACTCTTCTCTTTCTCTTGCTGTAGGCCTTGGTTTGATTGCCTGCACTTGACTGACCTTCAGCCTCTTGCTCGCTGTCACGTTGGGTGCCCGTTAATTCGTCCTCTGCAGGTTGTCCTCTGCTCTTGTCCCCAAGTACTTGGATGTGGTTCGATAGCTCCACTGCTTCCACAGACGCAGAATGTCTTCTAGTTCTTCTGCTCCTAACAGTCACCCTTTTCCAGGGAGTTCCCCCTACATTACTTTCCCTTGCCTCAGTAGTCTCCGCCTCCGCCTCATCCTGCCGTTGCCCTTCTGGCTCCTGTTCTACGCGTTGGTGCTGTAGATCCAGCTGAAGATGTTGTACAAGTTCGGGGGGGTCTTCTTTAAAGATTTCAGCAGGAATCCCATCTGGTCCACTAGCTTTGTTATTCTTCATTTGATTAATGGCTTTTTTTTACTTCATACAAAGTGGGGAGTATTGCAAGTTCCTCTCTTATTTTGTTTTTGCGGGGTTTCCGAAAAAAAATCTCATTATCCACCTTAGATTTACGATTTAAAAGGTCATAATAATGCTCTTTCCAATGCAGTGCAATAGACTATAATAGGCAGTATGCCTATTTACTGCAGTTGCTGTGGAACATGGGCGGGAAGGTGCAGTTGCACTCATGTCCTGCTTGTGGGATCCCGTGAGCAGCTGGTTGGCCACTGTGTGAACAGAATGCTAGACTAGATGGACTCTTGATCCAGCATGGCTCTTCTTATGTTCTTATCATGACTAGGCTAGCAGCCACTGATAGCCTTATCCTCCATGGATATTTCGCAGCCTGAGGTAGAACACAAATGGTGCCCTTGGCCCCCAATTTCAAAGTGCAGGGAACCCAAGGCAAGGCAAGTTATTTTTGTACCAGTCATAAAATCCCAGAAGCAATTCTCATCCTACTTGGCACTAAAAATATGACAATAATACATTCACAGAGCAATCCTATGGCTCCAGACAGCATCTAGAGGGCCATAGGATTTTTCAGAGTCCCAGATCAAAGGTCAGAAAAGAGCTCTGACCTTGAGAAGCTGTGACTCCATGTTCAGCTCGCCCACTCCCACCCTCGCAGCCAGCATGAAATGAACCACGTTGTAAGAACGACCTCAGAGAAGGGGTGAAGTGGGCATTCCAGGAGGGATGGGAGGAGTGCAGGTCCGCCACAATACGACATATCCTGGTGGTGCTCCAGCCTCCTCCCCTCCCCAATCCAAGGTGCCGTCAGTTAGATAGCCAAGACTGGCCATCTAGCTGAATTGCAGGGCGGGAGGAGCATGGAGGTGATCTCCTTCTCCTCCCACCCTGCACAGGATGCCCATAGTCCTCTGAGTTTGGAGGCTTACGGGCATCCCCATTGGATTGTGCCTTCACTGTATCAATTGATGCTGAGAGGTCCAGGAGAATCAATGGGGTTGCACTCCTCCCTTCCATCTACCTTCTGGTCCAAATCATCCACTAGGCAGGGATGTTGATGAGTCCTTGGTCTTGAGTCACAAGTAGAGTCACGGGTCTTTGAACCCGAGTCTCGAATCCGAGTCCGAGTCCTTGGTCCAAAATGGTGACTCACGAGTCACGAGTCACGAGTCACGAGTCACTCCCAAAGCTGACTCCATGAGTCCCTATTAAAATCAATGGGGGTTTTTCCCAACAAAATAAGGCTACTTCAGATGTGTGGTTTAAATAAATTCTAGGCACAAGTGTGCCTTTTTATTTCAAAACTCTGCAACTGATTTTGGCAAGAACAGACCAGGCCGAAAAACCCAAAATAACCAGGCAGGCAGAGGAGGCAGGGAACCCCAAAGCAGGCAGGCAGAGGCCTTTGTCTTGGACAATTCAACTGTTGAACTGGTCAAGAAGAGACCAGGTAGGCAGAGGAGGCTGGGAACCCCAGACAGGCAGGCAGAGGCAGCCAAACCCAAAATGTCTGAAAGGTTGCATTTTAGAAAAATGATTTAAAAAAATAAACTTGCTGTACTTCCTAAAACTTATCCATGTTGCATTTGAGGAACATGATTTTTTCTAAATGTTTGGCCCCCATTCTGGAACGGTGAGATCTCATCACAATTCCACCCTCACTGAACACCCACTCCACTGGTGATGAGCTTGCTGGAACCAGAAACACACTCAGAGCAGCCACACAGAGTAATCTCAGGTCCTTCTTCTGCCTCTCCCAAGTACGCAACACATCAATCAAAATAAATCTTGACACACTGTTGGGGCTGCACTCCTGGTAGCCGTCCATAGGGGCCGAGCAGCAGCACACCTTGCTTCCATGCGCTCTTCGCCGGCAATCACGCTCCTCTCCACTCCTTCTGGCACAGCCCAGGGATGTTGAAGAGTCCTTGGTCTCGAGTCCTGAGTCGTCTCGAGTCCCATTAAAAATATTGGGACTCGAGTCCGAGTCGAGTCAGAGGGGGGACTCAGTCCGACTCACGAGTCGAGTCCTCGAGTCCCCATCCCTGCCACTAGGATGGTCCTAGGACTTTCTTAAGATATAATATTGCATGTCACCTCAAGGAATCCTGACAATTTCAGATATACTGCATCTTGAGCTGGGCTCTGGAGCTCACGAATTTGGACTTGCAAAGACATCCTTCCCCCAATTGTTAATATTTCATTGGGCGCACAGGCCAGTGGGAAGAACAGTCTTCTGGGAAGTGCGTGTGTATGTGAAAAGGAAGAGCTCTAATATTTAAATATACAACTATACATATTCACTTTTAATGATGACTCTTGAGTGGCTCTGCCTGCACTGAATATAAAACCAATCTTTTTATTAACAGTCAACCATTTATAACAACAATTAAAAACCCAGCTGATCAACAGCTGTATAATACAATAAAAGGACAAAAGACCAATATATATACAGTAATACCTTGGATTACGAGCATAATTCGTTCCAGAACCATGCTTGTAATCCAAAACACTCGCATATCAAAGCGAGTTTTCCCATTAGAAATAATGGGAACTCAGATGATTCGTTCCACAACCATTTACTCACTGCTTTGCTGGTTCCCTGGCAGGGAGCCCCATGGAGGGAGCCTGCAAAGCAGTGATTAAATGGTGTGTGGAGGGCAGGCACGGCGCAGCCACTCGCTCTGCAGGTGCCTCGTGCGCTGCCATGCCGGCTCCCGGGCAGGGAAGCGGCACGGCAGCGCGCAAGGTGCCCGCAGCGTGAGTGGCCGCGCCTCTGTGCCAGGGAGCCGGCAAAGCACTTTGCCAGCTCCCTGCCAGGGAGCTGCATGGAGGCATTCCCGCTGCTCCCTACCTATTCCAGGGGCGGTTCGCCTCCTCGGCGAGCCACCCGTGCTGCCATCGCTGGTCCCGTCGCATCCCTTGCTGCCCGGGAAGTGACGCGACGGGACCCTCGCGCTGCCGCTTTGCTCGCCAGGGAGCTGCGTGGAGCTTTGCCAGGGAGCTGCGTGGAGGCGTTCCCACTGCTCCCTGCCTCTTCCAAGGGCGGTTCGCCTCCTCGGCGAGCCGCCCACGCTGCTATCGCCGGTCCCGTCGCGTCCCTTGCTGCCCCGGAAGTGACGCGACGGGACCCTGCAGTTCCCGTCGCGTCACTTCTGGAGCAGCAAGGGACGCGACGGGACCGGCGATAGCAGCGCGGGCGGCTCGCCAAGGAGGCGAACCGCCCCTGGAAGAGGCAGGGAGCAGTGGGAACGCCTCCACGCAGCTCCCTGGCAAAGCTCCACGCAGCTCCCTGGCAAGCAAAGCGGCAGTGCGAGGGTCCCGTCGCGTCACTTCCCGGGCAGCAAGGGATGCGACGGGACCAGCGATGGCAGCGCGGGTGGCTCGCCGAGGAGGCAGGGAGCGCAATGGAGGCGTGGCGCGGCCTCTCGCTCTGTGTGTGCCTCGCGCTGCCGCTTTGCCGGCTCCCAGGCAGGAAGCAGGCAAAGCAGCAGCGCGAGGCGCACACAGAGCGAGCGACGCGGCTCCCTCACCTCATCTCCATGGTGTGCTTTGCTGGCTCCCGGGCAAGGAGCCAGCGCAGCGGTGCAAGGCGCCGCTGCAGGGGCGCAAGGCGCCCGCACAGCGAGCGGCCTCACTTCCATGGGGCTCCCAGGCAGGGAGCCGGCGCAGCAGCGCGAGGCGCCCGCAGAGTGAGCGGCTGCGCCTCGCCTCCATGGGGCTCCCTCCCAGCTAGGCAAAGTGCTAGTCGGGGGCACAGCGTGTGGCTCGTGTTCCGAGACACGCTCGTCCTCCAAATCGAAACAAATGATAAAATTTTGCTCGTTTTACGAGAAGCTCGTATACCGAGTTACTCGTAATCCGAGGTATTACTGTACATAAACAAATAGCACACATGGATAGTGAAATTGACAAATTGATAGCCTAGCACACCAACATACCGGGTCTAGTAGCGATGGCCAGGTTCAGATATTTCGCTACTTGCTTCGTAATTTGTTGGCTTGGGCCAAGAAGTAATAGAGTCATAAGAGACTCAGTTGAGTGACCAGGAAACATTTGCCTTATGGGAAGTATCAAATCTTTCCTCACTCCTAGAAGCTGCATTGAAATACATGTAAAATGGACTCCATGTTGTTGCACCAGCAACATCTGGTGTTCCTAGGAGTTTTGCCATATCTATCCTCCAGTAAGCTTGATGGGAGGGCATTGAACCTTGCTAACGAAAAGGCCCTCCTATATTTGGGGATAGTTAACCACTCCAAGTAAGACATTCCTTTACTTGGAGGGTATCTCAAAAGGCCCAGTGACTGAGGGAGCACGGACCCCGAGCTGCACTTAGCAGCTCTTGGTTGTCTATGGGCCAGTTCGTACGACACGGAAACCGCAGGGGAGCAGAAGCCCCCCACGGTTCCCGTGTCAGGTGAACGCAGGCCGGGGGCGCCCCTGCGGGACACCCGCGCACACGAAGCACGCAAAGTGACCATGGGCGGTAGAGGGGTAAGCCCCTACTGCACATGGCCACCCTGCCGTGCGAACAGCAGGCGGCCGTCCCGTGGGGGGCACACAGAGGCGGCAGCCCGGAGTGGCTGCAGCTGCGGCCGCTCCGGCCTGTAGGGGCAAACAGCCCCTCTGGGCATCCCGAGCCCCCACCCCCTAGCGCCGGGAGGCCCTCACTGTGGTGCGGGGACTGCCAGTTCCACCGGGGTCCGCCCACGCGTGTGGGGCGCAGGTTGTCTGCGATTCCCCGCCGGACGACCCCATGGTGCCTCCTCCGCTCGCCGCCTGGGTCGTACAAACCGGCCCAAAATCTGTTAATCTCCGTTTGCCTATAAATTTGGCACTATCTAAATCCAGAGAGAAAAGATAAGAGGGGGCAAGACCTATTGAAGTAACTTTGTTTTCTATAGCCTTTACCCATGGAGATTTATATGAATCTAACGAAACCTTAGACACCAGTGAATCAGGAGGGAGGGAGTGCCCAAATGACAACAAAGCCAATAGTGGACAGAACATATCCATGCCACGCATTGCAGTGAATTAATTCCAGCCTCTAAATTGAGGGCTGCCCCTGCAACACACCTAGGAACACCAAATATTGCTCTCAAAAAGTAAGTTTGAATGCCCTCAAGTGAGTTCTTGGAGTAGGGAAACCATATCGGTGCTCCAAAAAGGGTCTGTGACCAATTCTTAGCTTTAAACACCCGAATGGCAGCAGGTAAATTTTCCACCTTTCATAAAGAAAAAGCAGAGAATTGCGCCCACACTCTGAGCTTCATTTGATTTAATATGACTTTCCTGTACACTCCATCTAATGTCCTGGTGGAACCATATACCCAAATATTTATATGAGTCAACTTGTTCGATTTTCTGGGACTCCACATACCATGAAAAACTGGTATTCCGCTTTGAGAAAACCAATATTTTAGTTTTTGTAAAATTGATTATTAAATTATTGTTTTTACAATACTCCGTGAAGCCCTTCAGTAATCTCTTCAGACCCAATCGGATCTGAGAGATCAATACCGCATCGTCTGCATAAAGAAAAAAAAAATTGTGTGGGCAATTTTAGGTGGATAAGACGGAATTGATGCCAGCATGGAGGGAAGATCTGCCAGATATAAATTGAATAAGATAGGGACAAGGACACCAGGTAGAGGCAATCTCATTAGTGAAATGACCATGATTGCTACATTGGACCTGGGCTGTTGTGTTAAAATAAAGGGATCGAATCAAAACAAGAAGCCTTCTGTCAATTGAGTGCTGTTCTAATTTGTTCCAGAGATGTTCACGTGAAATAGAATCAAATGCTGATTTTAAATCGATAAAGGCAGTAAAGAGTTTGCCACCTTTTGGCGCCAAGTATTTATATGCCAAATGTGACAATACCAGACAGTGGTCTAATGTCGAGCAGCCAGCTTTGAAGCCGATCTGCTCTTCCTCCAGAATGTTGTTGTTATTGATCCATTCCCTTAATTTAGCACCTAAATAGCTGCCATAGATCTTCCCAACAACCAAAAGCATACTGACAGGGCGTTAATTATGAGGATCATCTTTAGGGCCTTTCTTATGAATCGGAATAATAAAGGCCTTCAACCAAATTGCTGGAATCATGCCGGTCCTGTTAATTAAGGTGAACAATGAGGTCAACAGTGGGGTCCACCAGCTTATATTTGATAACAGCACAGCAGCTCCAGGGGAGTACCATCTGGGCTGGGGGCCTTGCCCTGCCTGAGTTGGGCTATTAGTTCCTCTATGATGTTGGGGTCAACATTATGCCATTCTGGGTGTCAGGAGGCAAACGGGGGGGGGGGATTGATGTTCTGGTGTCATTAAAGAGTACTCGAAAATGTTCTTCCCAAATGTTGGCTGGGATATGGCATACAGGGCCTCTGAATATATTTTATACATTGCCAAATGTGGGCAACTGGTGACCCTCCAGATCTTTTGTCCTACTCCCATCAGACCTAGTCTGCATAGCCAATGGTGAGGGATCATGGGAGTTGTAGGCCAACACATCTGGAGGGTCACCAGATGTGGCCTCTGGAGGAGCAAGTCCAGGGGGCTCTTGTCAGTGGGCCCTTGCTGGGGTGTGGGTCCTCAGCAAGCGCCCAACCATGCCTGTCCTTGACACTAGCCCTCTGGAACATGCAACAAAGCCTCTAATAAAGGTCTCAAATTATGGACAGGCTCCTATGGAAGGAGGCATTCCTTTAGATATCCCGGCCGCAAGCCTCAATTTACTGTTTCCAGGCTATCCAGAAAGTGTAGCCTGTCCCAAGCTGATACTACTGCTATCCCCACCAGAGAGCCAGTGTGGCGTAGTGGTGAGAGTGTTGGACTGGGACTCGGGAGATCCGGGTTCTAGCCCCCGCTCGGCCACAAAACTCACTGGGTGACTTTGGGCCACTCACTGACTCTCAGCCTCACCTACCTCACAGGGTTGTTGTGAGGATAAAATGGAGAGGAGGAGGAGGAGGATTATGTAAGCTGCCTTGGGTTCCTTGCAGGAAAAAAGGCGGGGTATAAATATAATAAATAAATAAATAAATAAAAGTTAACACTTAACCAAAAGATTTTTGGATTCACAGAGAAGGAAAAAGAAAAATGTGGATAATATAAAATGCATGTGAATGCTGATGATTCTCTTTTCTTAATTAAAGTTCCCTCTTCCACAATGTAAAGTAATTCTGGCTTTGCTATTTGCTAAGATCCAGGTGTTCCACAATATATCCTAGTTTCAATATTTGGATCTGAAATACTTCATAGTCCTGGTCAATCTGGGTCTCTGATGAAAAGTCTACATTTTGCTCTATGACCTGCCACACAGTTACTGATTAGTTTATTTTGTTTAGACTAGTCTATTTATGGAGCAGAAGTGCCAGTTCAAAAAAGATGTGAATGTTAGCTTACCGATAATTTTGAGATGGAAGTCAAAATTTTACTTGTATAATTGTACTTGTATAATTCTGGGTGTGTTTTATACAGGTCTATCGCAGGTCATAACCCAAGGATTTCTAGAGATAGGATTATTTTTATCTGTGGAATGGAAAGAGGGGGATTTTTTTGAATACAAGTAATGGATGAAACAACGAAACATTATTTTTCACCAGAACCATAAAAAGTTTCCATTTGCTCTAATTTCCCCCCCAATGAACCTAATAGAAATGGATTAAACTGCAGAAGAGATGAGAACATAAATTTGATTCCTTTCATTCCATGTAATATTAAGGTTTGTATTCTTTCTCACTGTAATCACCTCTAGACTTCAGCAAAATTGAAAACCTTTAAATAGCCTTTCACAACCTTTCGGTGTAGTAATGAAGTTTTAAGTGCTCACTGGGGATTTTTTTTTTCCAGTTCAGAAATATCTACGCTGGAGTAGGTATTAAAATCTAATGTTTACTTCAACTCTTTTACAGCCTAATGGGTTTTTCTGACAGTTTAATTTTTAAAAAGGTTGGGTTTCATTTATTAATATACTATCTTCACCCTAGAATTCTTTCTTCTCTAAGGGGTCTAATGGGAACCTTTCAGTAAAACCTTAGTGTGGCATCAGAAGGACCAGAAGAAACAAAGAAAAGAAAAGAAAATGCAAAGAGCTATGTCAAGCTGCAGCAAAGGAGGATGTGGAGGGGGGGGGGCATGATTTACACTCCACAGGAGATGAAAAACAAATTAAGGATGTGAGTTCCCTGTGTGCACATAATTACAAGTATGTGAGTCACTGGACTTAGCACAGTTTTTCATCAGTTCAAAGGACCATGTAGGAGCACTGGCTGTACTAAGCACTGGCAATAGCAGAAATCTCTCCACCCCCTCCCCTACAGCAGATGCTAAAGTAGTGGAAAAAATTGCAGGGTGACTTTACACATTGCACAAATGCACATACACTTTACACTGCCTAGGGGAAGTTTTACATTGTGCTAATAGCTGCTGATCCTGGAACCATAAAGCTTGAGAGAACAATCCCACCCCTACATACAGCTTAATTTCAAACGGTGTTGAGGTCCACGCCTGCCTGGAAGTTACACTGCCTAATTTAGGAACATAAAAAGCTGCCGTATTCCATCATTGGTCCATCTAGATCAGTATACTGGGAGCCAGCATTTCTCCAGTGTTTCAGGCAGGAGTCTTTCCAAGCCCTACCTGACCATGCCATGTCTGAACATGGAACATTTTGCATGCAAAGCAGCTGCTCTGCCACTGGGTTGTGGCCCTTCCCCCTTAATCTCAAATGTTGGAATCCATAACCCAACTGCAGATGTTGTTGTAAGGTGGGCTGGGATCCCCTGTGATGGTGAAGTGCATCTTCAAAGTCACTCTGGTCCTCTCCATTACTTCAAATGGTACAGGGCTGAACAGTTGATTGTCCCAGTCTCTACAAACTGTTTATAATCAATTGCCATGAGCATTTCAACCAACCAATGTTCTTCAGTGGATTTTATACAGCAAAGACTTGTCGTGTCATTCACTGGGCAATCCTATGGTCCTCTGGAGGGATCCCATGGGACATGGGATATATGGCATCTCCCCCCCCTGAGGGCAGAGAAAGAGGTTTTTCTCCAAAATCAAAATTGATATTGGGAAGGGGGTGTCCCAGACATGCCCCAACCAGGCTCCTGATCTATGCCAGCCCTGGAACCTACACCAGGGCTGGGACTGGCATAGATCAATTCCCTCCCATTGGTTTCAAAGATAAGCTTTTGAAAATGGCCATATTTTTCCCCCATATGGAGAAAAAAAAGTGGAAATGCCACTCTTCTCTCTTTTGTTCTGCTGGGGTCATGCTGGAAGGGCTTTGGACATTGGAGCACTCCACAACCAGAGGTAAGATTGCTCCGTAACTCTATTTATTTATTTATTTATTTTCTAGATCGCCCATCTAGCCAGTAACCCGGCTACTCAATCTTTGGCATTCTAAGGCAATCAGGGCCACTATATCGTTTGATACCCTGTGTACAATGTAATGCCTTCTTTGTTGTGGCACTGTTTGTGGAACACCCTCCCCATGGTGGTACAACTAGTGTCAACCTTGCACCAGGTCAAAACATTTCCTGAGGTGCTTTAAACTGGTCAGTCTACCTCATGGGTTGTTTTTTTTTACTGCCTTTTATAGCTGTTTTATGATTGTATTTTATTGGTTTTATTACATTTTATGGTCGTATTATCTTTTTTGTTATATTTATTCCTCAGTGTCCTAATATCTTTCAATGAAAAGCCATTTATAAATATCCAAATAAAGAAATAAAAAAATAAATACATTAATAAAAATAACAACCCTCAAAGACCTCCCTTACATCTGGATCATATACCATCATTTAGGTTACAATCCTAAACATACTTCTTTGGAAATAAATCATATTGATCAATGAAACTTGCTTCTGGTTATACATGGACTTAGGCATGTAGGGCTGTTAGAATTGAAAATTTCCTTATTAAATATATATTGAATCAATGTACAATCTCCATCTAACACCAAGTAGCTGTCAATTTAATTACAAAGCCAGCCAATGTTGTTGCCCAGTGGGTAGGAGGAAGCATCTGCACGGAATCTGTAAGTGACAGGCACCCCAGGAAAAGGGAACAAGACCTACTGTGGGAACAATGATCCTACACAGACAACTATGCCAATGCAAGTGGTTCCAGGGTCATCATGTAAGGGCCCCCCATTCAATTCTTACCCCAAAACTCTCAGGGGAAATGAGACAGTGTACCACTGAAGCCAGTCAAGGAGACAGTGTATCACTGAAGCCAGTCAGAAGGAGTGGTACAAGGGCCAGCTGGCTCAGTCAGGGAGATGTCCTGCCTCAGTTCTGGTCCCTGGGATGCCTTTCATTTTGCTCAGCACCCTTCATCCCATCCTGCTATATCTACTGATTATTTTCTTTTCATGACTTATTTACTTTATACATTTCTAAACCGTCCTTCAACCACAAGGGACCCCTGGCGATCTACATACAATTTCATTAAAAACAAGCATATTACAAGAACAAATAACAAGAAAATCAATACAAGAAAAAAAATAAAAGAAAGGCATAACTATCCCAATGAAGAGCAGTTCATTTAAGATGCCTGGACAAAAAACAAACAAACACATTTTTACCTGGTGCCAAAAAGAATACAGCATCAACACCAACCACACCTCCTTCAGGACACCCCCACAGAGAAAGCCCTCTCTTCTTATCAAGTCGTAATGCACTTCTCCCAATGGTGGAATGTGTTGCTGGACTTTATTGTCTATTTCTCCCTTCCCCATTTCATGTAGCCATGCTGTTTCTGGCTTTATCACAAGCAAATGGTGCACAGAGAATTCGGCTCCTGCCCCTGACCTTTGCTGATACTCAGTGGCTAGACTGTGGAGGAGATGCAGATTCTCAGGCCTTTGAGAGTATGATGGTAGAGAAGCCCCTACCTAGGTCCCTCTTCCTGCATCTCTCATCCAGAAGATAACTGAGGGAAGGAATATAAATGGGGTGGCAAAGAGTCCAGACCTTCTTTAGAAGAGAAAGAGATGAAACTGCCTCCGTTTTTGTTGAACAGCATCAGTGACGTGGTGAGTTTAATGGCAACACAGAAGAGCAGGATTGCAGCTGTTTTGTTCTATACCTTTGAAGAGAGGACTGTAATCTTAGGCTCTTTATTTGACTTTCGCGGTAATATATTTAGTGGACAGCGACGTATTTGTTAAGGTCTGTCAGTATTAAAGGACAATGAGTAAAAAAAAGACATTCCACCATGTTAAATGGTGATTGGGGGGTGGATCGTTCTAACCTTCATAAAATCAGAATGGTTTAACCAATCTTTCCAAAATGTGCAGGTGCCAAGCAGAAGTGTTGGTTTTACATACCCTGAACCTTTCAGGTCAATTGGTAAATACTGAGGGAGAAAGAGCAGTTTAAAAATAAAAAGCAAAAAATCCTCCCTCAAAGTCAAAAGTGACTTTGAGAATTTATATTGGTGATCTTTTTTTTGCCCAGGGTTTGTGAAAAAACCAACCATGTTTTCATCTAAAACACTGATGATTTCTTATTCCTCATGTATTGGGGTTGGTGGAGCACAAATTTTAATTCCATTTTATTTTTTATGTTTTGATTAAGCTTTATAACAAGTAATGAGTGTCAGTGGGACTCACCATAAGCCCGCACAGATGCAGAAGCGAAGCCTCCCTAACACCTCTCAGTGGTTGATGTGGAGGGGAGAAACCTGCAGGCTTTGTCGTCACCCTTGTTTTCCTTGCAGTGGCCATTTTGTTTTCCCCATCATGCCATTTTTCTCATGTTTTGGGGAGAATCAAAATGGCCACCACCATAAAAAATAATGGTGCCTCATTTTCCAGGATAGCTGGGAAAATTGCTGGGAAGTTTAGCCGGTATGTACTGAGCAATGCAAAGGACAGAAAACTAGACTGATGTATTTTAAAGTAAGTAAATGCTTTAAAGAAATGCTGGTATAGATCTTTTATTGTGTGTGTGTGTGCTTCTTTCTGCCTGCATAGTTCTATGTAAGGCAAGTGATTTTACTTCTGGTTTGATTTTAGTTTCACTCCCTTCTTTCCCACAAATTATCTTTTAAATGAATTCTCTTTTAGCTTTGCAAAGCTGTGTTACTGAATTATCAGCCAGGTTTAAACATCTGATGCTTTAGGGGGATCATAGATTAACAGTATACTCCTATGTATGTCTCTTCAGAATTTCTATTTCACTCCCTGTTAAGTGGGTATAGGATTGCAGCCTTAATCCCCAGCCAAGAAACATGTTGGTTTAGGAGAACATAGAAGGGAAAGGGGAGGAGGACAACATTAATGTTTTTTCTTGAAAAGGTCCAAAGCCCCTCTATATTCAGAGCCAGTATAGCTCTGACTGTAAAAGTGAAGAAGGCAAGATGGATTGTGTGTGTGTGTCCGCACGTGTGTACAGAAAAAACGGGACAGAAATCTTTTCTTTTTGAAAATTAGAGCTTCTCACAAAGATCCAAAGGTGTGCTGTCTAAAAGCAGCAACAGAGGTATCTCCTTCCTTTCTTTCTTTTGGGGTGGGGGTGGGTGGAGCCATAGATTCAAGCTGCAATCCATATATACACACCTGGGAATATGCTCTATTTGAAATGGTGGACTTACTTCTGAGTAGACACGCATAGGATTGCACTGTTTAATCCCCAGCCAGGCAATGTGTTGGTTTAAAACTAAAGCAGGGGAGCTGTGAAATACGCTGGGCTGTGTGTGTCAGAAATTACTTTTTCTTTCATCACTCCCCCTCTAAGAAGAGAGAAATACTGTGCCAAGACATGCTAGGTCAGTGTTCTCCAACCTTGGGTCCCCAGATGTTTTTGGCCTACAACTCCCAGCATGCCCCAGTCAGCATGGGGCATGCTGGGAGTTGTAGGCCAAAAACATCTGGGGACCCAAGGTTGGAGACCACCATGCTAGGTCAGTCTACTGGTGGGGTGGGATACTTAATGCCAGTAAAGCTCGAATGCTTCATAAGGAAATACAGGACCGTCACCAGAACAATGTGGGCCATCTTTGCTGGTCCCAGGCACTCCATCCTCCCTATCTGAAAGACCAAGGAAAAGTGTGGGTGCACCAAGGGTAAACTGTAAGCAAGCACAATTTGAGACATTGCACAACATCATAACTTATCATGGGGTATGTCAGCTAAGGAATCAGCTTCCCATTTCCTGGCTTTTTGGAGTTCCAACCAATATGAGAAAGCCTTAACTGTGATATTTTAAACCGGCAGGTTTTTTGATCATTCAATTTATTTTAGCCCTGAGGCAGGATCTGTTCTGGATTAAGCTGGTCATTCCTCTGATTCTTCCCATTTCTTCCCACTTACACTCCATAGTTATGAGTAGTAATTACATTGACTTAAGCTTACGACAGCAATACTGTGCCACTGGAACTTCACTACACTGTCATAACCTGGCCTTAATCCAACGTACAAGAATACTATACTAATTTAGTACCGTGTGTACTGAATTAGTAAATACTATACTAATTCAGATGCAAGGGTAGGATTAGACTGTCCATCTTTGCTAATCTTTCCAGAAGACCATATCTTAGGGTTTTAAGGGGTTTGCAGGCATCAAAAAGTGTCATGTTCAGAGAATGGGGCACACTGACAATGGTGTTGCTGAAGTTGCTGAATCATTAAACCACTGATAAAGTCACAAAGAAATGATGCTCCTCCCATCTGTAAGTTCAGATGAAGGGGAGAGTTTGAACTGAACCCACCTTCTTCACGGGGACAGAGGGTGAGAGGCTGATGTTGCTGCACTGAGTGGGATGTGTGGGCCAGTAGGAATGGGGATGTTGGCAGCCTTAAATGGCTGGCCCTGCTGCCGCTGCCTCCCTCTCCCCAGAGCATTTCTCCAAGCAGCAGCCGCACCCACCCAGCATGCATAGCATGTGCAGGGGTCCCCAAACTTTTTGTGTCTGTGGGCATATTTAGAATTTTGAGAGAGTCTCACAGGCACTCTCACAAAATGGCTGCCATGGGATGGGGCTTGTGTATACAGAAATTACTGCCATGGTGGACATGGCCAGTCACAAAATGTTAATTTCCCAGAAGGCAAACTGGTGAGACTAAAAGGAAAGTAACTTGCCCAGGAACCTAAGTGCAAGACAGAGGTGGGGCCTGAGCTCGAAAACATAAAACCACTCTTTTGAACCCGAATAAATATGATGCTGCAACACCTTGTTTTGCAGCATGGTAACCTCCCAGTTTATTTTTTTAAGTTGTTAGTTCATGCAGATATTGGATTGGATCCAGAAATGGGCTCCCACTTGCAGAACAGGACTTCCCGCAAATGGTAGTCATTTTTGGATCCAACCCAATAACTGCAATGAGTTAACAACAACCCTTCAGTATGTGCCCCTGAATCTGATCATACCTCTCCTCCTGTCTACCTGGCATGGCTGACTCCTGACTCCTGAATGTTCTGTGCTTGTTCTTGGATGCCCCCCCTTAAAGTTCCTCCCTTGTGGAATGAGATTTCTACATCCTTTTCCCCAGTGCACCCTCCAAATCTCCTCGGGAGGGTTCCCCAACCCTCCAGAGCAGGTTTAGAGGGCACGGGGGTCTGCAGTGGGGAGGAGAAGACATGGAAAATCCCGTTCTGCAAGTGGTGGCCTGTTTCTGGACCTAATCTGTTGTAAGTTAATAACACTTTTGCCCATTTATCCCATACACTGCTGTCCGTTTCATTTATTGGGGAGGGGGACAAAATAATTTGGGACAAAGACAGTTTTATGAAGTGATAACAGAGAGAGCACTACTTCCAAGCAGTTGAACTGCAGTGGTAAATGTATCCAACTTCTGTGCATTTTTAATATTAAACCAATATCTTGAAGCTCTTTTTCTTTTTTCTTTTTTTTTTACTAGAGCATTGTTTAACTGTTCTGAGTGGCAATGTCTACAAAGCCAGGGGGAAATTCTTCAAAGGTCTGGCACAATCTGGAGCCTTGGTGTGCTTTGATGAATTTAATCATACAGAGCTGGAGGTAATTGTAGTAGCACCAGCTTCTTGGCAACGCTGGCATTCAATGAAAATTACAAGCTTGACAACTTCATTAACAGTGCTGACATTAAACAACACTGACTAAAGCTCGTGGTTAAGTGGGGAGAAAAATAAAAAAAATGTCGCATGTTTTAATCAAACTCAACTGGTAGCCCCTGTTAAATCTGTCCTTGCAGTGTGTTGTTGTTGTTGTTCTTTTTTCAAGTCTTGCCATCTTCTCCCCTCTACATCCGGAGGGAGATATATTGCTGTCGCAGCCCCTCTGAACACAGTGACAGAGGCAGGATTGTGAAGAGACATCGCATTTTGCTCATGATAGATTAGCTGCAAGATCTCTCGTTCTCTGGAATGCAACCTGCCTCTCAACGTCTTTAGAAGACAAGGGTTCACTTTCATCTAGAAGAGGCCTGCAGACAGGAAGAGAGGCTACTCTAATACTGCTTCTTTTTTTTTACCTTGGAAAAATCCAAAAGATTGATGCTCCAATAAATGAGAATTCTTCACTTCCCACCCCCACCACCGCCACCAATGTATTAAGGAATGAGAATTAAGAAGGTAATTTACTGCATTTCCACACTGCACCAGCATAATTAAATGTCCATTCAAGAAAATTATAGCCTGGTCTATCTTGTTATATGAGCTAGGACGACCTGGTTCTTCTTTCAAATCCTTCCCCATTTTCTGCTGTTTATTGTTGTCACGAAACATAGGCAACCTTGGTAGAAAGTGTTGACACTAAATTAGTTCTCAACTACTCAGCATAACATGAATCCCTGATGCAGCTGAGAAAGGAGGTTTAAAAAAGATGTGGTTGCACTATTTGCCATTATTTTACCTGATACTGTTTGAGAGATGACTATTTTCCAAGATATATTTCTTGCCATTTAATACTTTAGCATTTGAGGCATATTTCCAGTGAATTGGCTCATGCATCACCTTCAGAGCATGAAATCTTTGTACAATTATTGTATTTAACAATCCACTTTAAAATATATAGAAAAACAATTTATTACTGGTGCCAAAATAGAGATTCAAATAAAGGATAATTTTTATACTTCTGTTGGAGGCAATAAAGTTAAACTAAACTAAAGTTAAACTAAACTTGAGAAATCCAGGACAGGACCTTTTAAGTTTTAACATCTTTTTCTTTCCTTAAAAAGACCTGTGGAGAGAGTGAGTTGGCTGTGGTGCTGGAGCTGGAGGTAGGGGGCCCACCCCTCCCCTCCACATCATTTCTCACACTGAAATTTCCCCTCCCGGAAGCTGTTATTAACCATGGAGGGATCAGTTACTGATATTGGGTGGTATCCAACTGGACCACTCCACCCTTGCTGGTTCTGGTGTGCTTCAGGGACCCACCGTTTGCGCAACAGAGCTTTTGCACTTCTAAAATTAACACCAGAAATGAGTGGGAACACTCATTTCCGGATCAAGACAGTCAGTGGAGCTCCCTCCTGCAAGCTCCGCTGACCTGACCTGTTGCAGAAACCAGCATTTCCACTCGTTTCCAGCTTATTTTCAGACGTACAAAAGCCCCATTGCATGAGCAGTGAGTTCTGCGGGTGCACAGGCACAATAGGACACTTCTCCGCTGTATCTGTGTCCACTTCCCACTGGCTCATTGCTTGTGGGGGCGCCTTAAATTGGGGAAATGGCACTGGGGGTGGATTAACCCCCTCTCCAGTGTAAAGGGCCCCATCAAAATCCTGCCCCACCATCACTGTTTTTAATCAAAGGGAAAGATGTTAAAGCATATCCCCTATGTTCCATCCAGTTTGGTCAGACATTGCTCTCTGTGCAGTAACAACGCTGGAGTAAAAGCAGACAAACAGCTTAAAATGGGTCCCTTAAAAATGGAAACTGATCTAGTTGAGCGGTGGATCAATTTCAAAAAATGTCGACAGCTGTTTGGGAGAACCCCCTGCCTGCACTTGCATAGTACTTGGGCCATTGATTATGAATTTCTTCCATGAAGAACAAGCAAGAGCTTGTGTAGCGGACAGGGCCCCCTTCCTGCAAAGCCCACACCCTCAATGTGTACTTCGCTCTCACCAAGTGCCCCCTTGTATGGGTCACTTCAGACTTGAAGCTGTCTTCTTAAACTGTGTTAGCCGATTATGTGTCTTAGTTCTTATATGTAGCTGTTCACCCACGTTTGTTTGTCTTTATTAAGAGCAGTTTGTTTTATTTGATTACTTGAAGCAGGGTTCCCCTCCGTTAATTCACTTCTTACTTTCCTGTCACCAGTCAGACTCTGGAGAATTAGAACTTTGAATAAAAAAATTGATTTATTGTTCTAACAAAGTCTCAAAACTGATGTTCAACTCAGGAACAGATAACTTGGATTTTCAACAGTATATTCAAACTTGTTCTTTGCTTAGATTCAAGTTAAAGGCAGGCAGATGTTATACAGTGCTCTTTATATCAATTTGGCTTGGTTACTTGAAAGTTACAGTATCAGACCAGGGAACTTAACTGTCCCTCACACTAGTCCAGAGTTTCTCCTTCTTCCTCAGACAGAAGGTCCTTCACTCCCTAAGTGGAGACTCCTGTGAACTGTTCTCTACTAACACCTTCACGTTTGCTTTCTCACAACTTAGTACTAGATTTCCTGTCTGAACTCTTCTCTTCAGTACCACCTTTCCCTACCTACGCTATTAACCTTCCACTCCCTCTCTCACTCCAACCCACTCTCTTCCCCAACTGACACAACCAACAATCCTTAACTGTCAACTCAACTCCCTGGGGTTCTATGCTCTCCTTCAACCAATCAGAGCCTATGGAATGTTCAGGTTGGCCCTTCCCTGGGCTTCCGCCTGTCACTCCACCACAGCTTGTTCTAATATTGTAATATTTTGGTGCAATGTCACCAGGGAACTGAGGTGCAGGGGAACTCAGCAGCACATTGCCAAACCAACCATGTGATGCTCCTTTTTATGGCTAAGCATGGCTCAGATGCTGGAACATGGAGGAGGAAGAGCTGTCAGTAGCTCTAACAGTAAGACATCAGCAGCACCCTCACCTGCCAGATGCTGAGCAACTGCTCATATGACACCCTAGAAAAGTTTCCTATATCAGCAATGTAGATTCCCTACCCCACCCCCAGTCCTCCTTCCTACATGAAAGTAGAGCCTGACACAGGTAAGTGACAGCATAGGTTCTCAATAGAAGTGGGAATTACAGGTAAGGGGTGGCAGGACTTTCAAAGATTGGGAAGTCACAATATCACATACACTAGAAATGGGGATACTAAGGCTGGATCAAAATGCAGCTAAGAAGAAGGAAGAATGGTTTCTCACTGAGACCAAGAAACGGGTTAAAATAATCAAGTTCTGATCATGTGCCAACAGCATTTGCCAGCCTGGTCTCATGAATGCCAGCCATGCAGGTGCAAAAGTGGGACATCAGCTCAAAAACACATCTTATTCATTACAAACATAGGATGCACTTCTAAGTAAGGGTGTCCAACTAATATTAAAGATGAGTGCTATAAGCCCATTCATTATTTGCCAACTTCATCGGTGTTGATAGTCACAACATCCCTACGACGACAATTGTAAGTCGCTGCACAGTGGACAAAACTGATGGTTTGAATCCACAGCATGATTTAAAATGTATCCCTTACTTATTTCCAAAAGCCTGCAGAACAAATCTTTCTCCATTTGCTTCCTGCGACTGAAAAAGGAATAGGCTGCATGGTTTTTAATGTAACAATTACTTTGTACAATAGCTATATGCACAAATGAAATCTCTTTTACCACTGTGCATTCTTCCTCCAACCTCTTTGAGGATGCTCCCCAAAGACCAGCACTAAGCTTCTCTTCATTAGAACCCAGTTTTCAATTTACATTTTAATTAACATAGATGACTAGAATACTTACCAGTCACTGTAGTTTGGAAACACAGCCAATCAATGACTACTCCCCCCCCCCCCCGAATTGTTATGTCCCTTTTCAGTCACATTTACAGCTTGCAGTTTAAATTATTCTAGATCATCTTGCACCACTTTATTTGGGAATTACTCATTTTTTCAATGGATTTTGTGATGGTTCTTTAAATGTAAGAGTGCCTCGAAAGGCAAAATAGGTCCATTAATGATACACATTGCAGTAAAGCCTATTTCTGATACTTTATAATATTCCTGTGTTATTCAATGCCCAAGGAGACTCAACAGAATACGATATATATGCCTGTCCCATAATACTTTACTAATATCATTCCGTTTATATACAATGTTCAGGCTGTGAATGTTGTTGCTTAAGTAGACAAAACAGCATCACATACACATAAGGGAGAGGTATCAGCAGGCTCGAGGGAGCCCCCAACGTTTGTAGAAATGCAAAAAAAATCTTTAGAAAAGAAATTATCTTTGGAGAAAATCCCAAAGATCAGCTCAATACTACTGAGTGTGCTCAGTGGCCATAGAAGTCGTGATTTTTGAGTGGTGAGAACAGAAAGGGGGGGCATGGAATTTAGTATCCTGAATAGGGGCATGCCAAGCTTCAACATTTTGTTGCAGCTCCCTCCTATTTTAAATTAACAGCAATTGTTTTTTCTATCAGATTGTTCAACTCTCCTAAACATTTAGGAAATCTAGCAGTTGGCTGTGCAATCACCCCAATCTAGATGCACAGACACATCACTTGTGTGGGAAGGTTCCTCATGCTTTGAATCATTGAATGGCTTGTCTGTCAACTCCATGTATATAAAGGAATGTCTGCGTACTTCAGCTTTCCCCACTGAAATAAAGAAAGAAACCACTGAGCAGTATATCAGAAGTACCAATACCTGGAGCAGATGTACAGTGTAAACATAAACATTTTCCAAACTTCTAGCAATACACTAGCAGCACTTACATTTACATGCAAGTAAATGCATGTTTACCTGGAAGTAAATTCCAGTGACTTCAGTGATGCTCACTTCCAGGAAGGTCTGCTTAGGACTGCAGGCTTAAAATGTAACCTGATGCATGTTACTCAGAAGTAAGTCCCTCTGAGTTCAAGCAGACTAACTTCCAGGTGTGTATAGGATTGGAACCTTAATTTTGAACATGTTTGCCAACCCCTTCCTCCGAATTTCTTATTTCTTTGTTAAAAAGAGAGCTACAACCTGGACTTGACTTGGAACATAATTGTTAAAATGAAAGGTGCTGGGGTTTTTACCTGACTGGAGATTGCAGCATCTGACATCAAAGCCATTCCCCCAATTCAGGTGTCTGGGACCAGCTTCTGGTTACTAGGGGTAGGTGAGAATTTAGTTTCAGTTTAATTTTGATAAGAATTTACAAAAATGTCACCTCTTCTTTTCTGGCTGGCTTGAATTGAATATGACTGGTGCAGATGGGGTGAGAACTTTGTTTCAGTTCATTTTGGATAAGAATTCACCAAAATTCACAATTTTCTTGAAATTTGGGAGAGAAATAACTTGTCATTTAAATAATGCAAATGTGGGAGAAAGCAAAACTGACAGATTCACTCATCCCTACGTTACTCAGTAGGAAGGGGGAAATGCACTCTGTACATACCTACAATTCTGTTTTTTGATTACTGCTTTGCAGATTTCATTGGTTGTGGACCTATTCACAGGACTGTTTCAGTATATGATGACCCAAAGGCAAACTTAGTGTGATTCCCTGTTGCTTCAGCCTGTGATGTGGTCATCATGCACATTAAATGCCAGTCGTAGGATGCAGCTTATGGCATGCCATTGCAATGATTCATACAGTGACACCTCTGACAGTGTGCTAAAAGCCATTCAGCACATGCAAACTGATGCCTATGCTTGCCTCAGCACAAGCCACTGACCTTTCCGAGAGTACACTGGGATGATGCCCTAGTGACTAGTCTCTGATCCCTGCCATTGAAAACAGATTTAAGAACGAGCCCATTCTCCCATGAAGCACAACAAAAACAATTAACAAATCTATGTGTTCTTTATTTTAACTCCGAACACTTGTGCCTAAAGCATAATATAAGCACGCAACATTTGTAATATCCAACTGGTCCTGCAAAAGGCATTATCTCCCCAAAGATGCTTCCGTCACCTATTAGAGTGCACATTTAATTTTATGTTACAGAAGCATTTTAATGATTGGGCAAAGGCATAGGGACTGGAGGATAAATCCACATGAAAGAGAAAACAGAATTCTTTGAGAGCAGCCACAAATGGGGAAAAAAACACTTTTGAACTACAGCTGCTATTTGATCTGCAGGAATCAATGTATTTGATTATAAATTTACAAATGTATGTAAAAATCATATCAAATATTCAGGACACAACATGAATCCTGAGGATTATGTTGCTCTTGCATCAGGGAAAAACCTCTTTGCAGATCTTCTATTGGTTCTCCCTACCCCTGCAGCCATCACCATTAGGGTGGCCACTAATGAATTGCCAAAAAAGATGTTCTGGTGGATGGAGAAATGATGATGCCCGACATAGATTCACTGAGAATCTAATTTTGAATTTCTTGCGTCAAAACCTATTGTGCTCTCTTTTGAAGTCAATTTTTAGAGATTTTCTTTCGGTTCTAACCATCAATAAACACATTTATTAGCACTCAAGAAATCCCAAGGCTTGCTACTACATTGGGCCTCCGGTGGGGACCCCCGCCACCTGCACTAAGACAAGGGCTATGAGAGAGAGGGCCTTCTCAATGGTGGGGGCCAAATTGTGGAACAGTCTCCGCAGAGAGGTTCACCTCGGGCCGACTTTATTGTCCTTTTGGTGCCAGGCAAGGCAAAGCCTTATTTTTATATTCCCAATTTTTTTATTTGCAACTTTAATCCGGCTGGCTGTTTTGTGCTGCTTTTATCATTTTGTGGCTTTTAGCTAATTGTATTTTTTGTACACATTTTACAGCACAATCCAGTGAGTCTGCCCATAACCGAACTCAGAGGATTATGGGCATCCCAAGGTGGAAGTAATACAGAGGCAAAGGTCGCCTCCGCACTTTTCCCGCCCTGCAAAACACTTAGACGGCTGATTTCAGCCATCTAAGTGTCTCAGCCATCTAAGTGCCCTGGAGCATGAGGAGAGGAGGCTTAGGATACTGTGTATCCTGGAGGAGCCTGTCTCCTCCCCTCCCTGCCCAAAAAACTCTGTTTTTGAGGTCACTCTTGTGACCTTGGAGCCACAGCCAGTGCAGTGCAGTGGCTGCGAGAGGGCGGGCGCTCCATGTTCAGAGTCCCAGCTCCAACCACAGAGCACGTTTCCAAGGTCGGAGCTGGAACTCCAAATTACCCTATGGCCGTCTAGAATCTGTCTAGACGGCCATAGGATTGCACCCTTAATTGTTCTTTTTGCAAACTGTCCTGGGAATATGATCTAAAGATGGCATAAAAGTGCATCACATAAATACATTCATACATACTGAAGGGTTTCCTAGTAACTTACATGTTTTTATTTACTGTTCTCTCTCTGATCTTACCCGTGTCCTATATATTTACCAGACCAAGATCATAATTTACAAGATCATTATAGATGTTATAATTGGGAAGGAATATCTGAACCCCCGCCCCTGTGAAAAGCTCTTCTGCTGATCAGTCCTCACATTTTAGTGAGTGCCACAACAAAACTCACTTCACAATTGCTGCCAAATAATAAGTTGACTCTGCTCTTTTCTCTGTGTTCAAAGAAAGGGCACTCTGTGATAGAGTTGTAATTATAGTAAGGAAAGTGACCCTCAAAATAAGAAAATGATACAGGTTATCATTCTGGTGGGTAACAGTTAGAAGAGCTAAACTTCTTCGCAAGTGCACGAAGAATCTAATCACACAAACTCTAAGATTTTCACAATAAACCACACGTCTGTCTAGTCCCTCTGTGACCCTTGAATGCCTTGGAGTTAACTTTGCTAATGCTCCTGGGTAAGTAACTTGCTAAATGAGTTTCCCACTTTTGAGCAGCTAAAAAGTGGAGAATTAATCAGGCAGTGTTCCCCTCTTCCATGGCTTTTACAGGAGCATTGAATAAAGGATACAAATGGAGGTACTAGACTTGTTTAACTGGAGCTAGTGCTCATCCCAAACGTTTAATTCAAATTTAACTAAAAATATAACTAAAATGTTAATCTCAGTGCCAACTATCAGTCCACAGTTCTAACAGAAATAAATGTACTTGCATCTGTATAACCTGCCAGATGTGCTATTGCCTTTGCCAGATTATTTTAGTCACATCCTGGAATATTGCCCAGATTGAACTTTACTAGTCAGTCTATGCCAGAGAGAGCCCCCCCCCCTCGCCCCAGAATGGCGACAGGATCGCTAAGCAATTGGGAGCCCCAGCTCTTATCTGCAAAATTTTAAATTTTGTTAATGGAGGATGAGTGTCCACCAGTGCTGAAGGGTCAAAAGAAACTTCACTTGTTGTGGGGAGCATGAGGTTGGCATTGTTGGTTTCTTCTGACATGCTTAGAATAATGTCAGATGGGCCAATGTATCTGAAATGACATTTTCCCTTTTCATTGTACATGTATTGCACACTATAGCAAACTTGGTTAAGCTACCTGGATTTTGTTTACTGATCTAATTCTTTGTCCTACAGTCATTGCTGATAATGCTCACCATAGCTATGCCTGTGCTTACTTTCTGGAATAATATGATCTGTGTTGTTTTAGATTCTGTTTGTGTTTACTTGTTTGTTGTCAGATCTGAAAGTTATATAATAAAGTGGCTGAAGCTGTGAGCTGTAATCTGGGAATTACCCAGTTCCAGCCATGAACTCACTAGGTGGCCTTTGGCAAATCTCAGCCCTGCCTAAGCTGCAGCATGTGGACTATAGTGGCTCCCACACTGGCACTTTTTCTCTGGAATTGTCACCCTTCGGTCACTCACTTTTTATGGAGCATCCAGCTCATATCATTGTCTACCTGGTGCAATCCAATGTTTTCTGTGTTGTTTTTTCAGACCTGATTTGTAGCAATTTTTAGTAATAAAATACAGTTGCAGCACCAGCCTGTCCAGTGTTGAAAGGCAAAGTGTTGTTAAGGCTTGTTGGGGCTCTTGTTTCTTTGAACATAATTTTCTTCTGTTTTGTAGCTTCCTGCTGATCATGGCTGGAGGATCAGTGATGAATAGCCTGTCAGTTCAATTGCCTCTTAAATAGCCTATCTGAATTGTCCCAAAGTCAGGCTTTTTTTCCCCCTGCCAGGCAAATTCACATGTGGGCCCAGCTGCCTCCCGCCACGCTTGAATTTAAAATGATTAGAAACAAAATGGTGCTCCACAGTGGCTACTGAGTGCTAAAAGGGTCAAATTTAGCTTGATAGATAGGAAACTAAATTTAGCCATTTTTGCACTAGTGAGTCCAATGCAGTGGTTTCTGGCAAACTGGAATTTATATATATATATATATATAAATTCAGCCCCCTTCCAGTGTGACCCACAGCCCCCCCCCCCCCCCCGGAGCTCCCACAGTTGTCCAACCCTGCTTTAATCACTGATTTCCTCTCATTTTTTCTCCTTCTTAAAAATAGATTAAGGGTGCAATCCTGATATGCATGCTTAGACAGCTTTGGCTGTTGGGCAGTATAGAAATACAGTAAATGAACAATAGACATGCTGGCTGGGGAATACTGAGAGTTGTTGGATTTTTTTTCTGTCTAAACATGCATAGGATTGTGCCCTAAATATTAAAAAAAAAATTATGAGAGGAAATCAGTAATTAAAACCCATTTTACTCCTCCCTCATGGAGACAATGGAGAAATTCAGAGTGTCCTTCCTCACTACTGAATATCCACAAAGGCTTCCAATGTAAGGGATGTTCTAGGCTGTCTCAAACCCCAGCTTTATGAAGGCTTCTTCATTGAAAACAAAAAGTCTGATAATCCAAGGAAGTGAGCTTCATAGTTATCTGCTTTTGAGTTCTCTGCATGGATTCACTGATGGTCCTATTGCATGTCAGCCATGAAATGCTACCAAATATGTCCTACCAGTGGTTTTCAAACTAATTTCCAGGGAACTCTCTGGTTCCATTTAGAAGAACAGCTGAAAAGCAGCTTCCCAACAACCACTGACCTTCCTCTGCAGTATGCACCCACAAAGGAATGATGGGTGTATTCTAAGAGACACTCAAGTTCACAGTGGGTGATGCTGAGGCCCAGCAGTGCCCTTTGAGAACTGAGTCTGCTCCCTAGAACATGATCCATATAATCCTTTGCAATGCATAGCGATTCTATGGCAGACATATAGTTTTCTTGGCAACTGGCCCATGGGAAGCTCCAGTAGGTGGTGGGTCTCTCCTTTGCTGGAAGTATGTAAGCGGAGGCTGGACAGCCATCTGTCAAGACTGCTGTTGCTGCATTGAACAGAGTGCTGGACTGGATGACTTCCAAGGTCCTTTCCAATTCTAAAATTCTAGGATTCTATGAGTTCATGGCAGGGGTGGGCAACTTCTGGCCCCCCATATGTTTTGGCCTACAGCTCCCATCATCCCTCACCATTGTTTATGCTGGCTAGGGTTGATAGGATTTGTAGGCCAAAGATCTAGAGTGTCACAAATTGCCCACCCCTTGTTTATGGCATGGTCTAAAGGCACATGATGTAGCAACCTTGCTGAAGGTAAGCAGGACTGAATATGCTCAGCATGTGGATGGAAGGCCACTTGAGAACCATTTGTAAACTGTCAAGTTTCAATGAATGAAAGATGGGATATAAATGTAGTTATAAATGTAGAGACACAGTGTAGTGTAGAGACCCAGAGTGTGAGACTGGGACTTGAGAGAGAGTTCTAGTCCCCCCTTGGCCAAGAAGCTCACTGGGTGACTTTGGGCCAGCCACTGACTCTCAGCCTAACCTACCTCACAGGGTTGTTATTGTGAAGATAAAATGGAGAGGAGGAGGACTATGTGGAAAAAGGGTGACATGTAGATGTGATTAAAAATAAATAAATAATAAATTACCGGTAATACATAAAGATGGGATATAAATGTAGTTAATACATAAATTCAGATGAGAAAAGTGCTGCCTGAACACAGAAAGTCTGAAAACCACTGTGATACCCCATTGCATGTCAGCACTCAGTATGGTCAAATACTAATACCATTGATTGCATTTCAATTATTATATAGTGAAAAATATTAACTGTCAGATATCAACTATGAAAGTCAAATGTCAATGGATGTCAAATACATTATACCCGTTATTCAGAGTATATTTGAGCGGTCAAAAACAACCAGAGAATATACCCATTCAAAATCTACAGAGGAGAATTTTTTGGAAACAACCTAATTTCTAACTCCTCTTGACTGTAGGTATTGCCTGGTGGGGGGACCCCCGCTTACAGACCTGAGCACCATTCATAGCCTCAGGATCGATATCCGGGTTTGTGGCTTGGAGGAATTAATATCTGCATTTGATATTCAAACTGGGGAGAAAATCATGCCCTAGAAAAGATAAAGTGCTGTGAAATAATCTATAGTCATGCACAACTAATTTATGTGACAGAGCTCACTTGTGCCACATATTTAGCAATAAGGATTTGCAACTAACTAGTTTTGGGTGGCCGAGTGGTTAAAAAAAATTTCATTTCATTTATTTCATTTATTTCATTTATATACCGCCCCACAGCCGAAGCTCTCTGGGCGGTTCACAACACTCTATACATAAAAACAACAATAAAAAACATACTAAATAGTTTAAAAAATTAAAAACCAAATTTAAAAACACAGTTTAAAATAACAATACAAAAGCCAATAAAACTGAGCCTACAGGTGACAATCCCCTCCATGCTATTCCAAGCTCCTAACCAAATGCCTTGGCATAGAGGGAAGTCTTAACCTGGCGCCGAAAAGATAGTAAGGTTGGCGCCAGGCGGGTCTCAGTGGGGAGCTGATTCCATAACTGGGGGGCTACCACTGAGAAGGCCCTCCTCCTCGTTGCCACCAACCGAGCCTCTCTTGGAGGTGGCAGTCGGAGGAGGGCCCCAGATGTTGAGCATAGTGTCCGGGTAGATAGCGGTTGGGAGAGACGTTCCGTCAGGTATTGTGGTCCTAAGCCGTGTAGGGCTTTATAGGTTAAAACCAGCACCTTGAATTCGGCTCGGAAGCATATTGGCAGCCAGTGCAAGCGGGCCAGAACTGGTGTAATATGCTCAGACCTTCCGGTCCCTGCAATAAGCCTGACTGCCGCATTTTGCACAAGCTGCAGCTTCCGAACAGTCTTCAAAGGCAGCCCCATGTAGAGTGCATTGCAGTAGTCTAGTTTAGAGATCACCAGAGTGTAGATAACTGAGACCAGGCTATCCCTGTCCAGATAGGGGCGTAGCTGGGCCAGCAGCCGAAGCTGGTAAAAGGCACTCCTTGCCACTGAGGCCACTTGAGCCTCAAGTGACAAAGATGGCTCCAGGAGCACCCCCAAGCTACGAACCTTCTCCTTCAAGGGGAGTGCAACCCCATCCAGAACAGGTTGAACACCCTCCATCCGGTCAAAGGAACCACCCACTAACAGCATCTCAGTCTTGTCTGGATTGAGCCTCAGTTTGTTAGCCTTCATCCAGTCCATTGTCGCAGCCAGGCACCGGTTCAGCACATCCACAGCCTCACCTGATGAAGATGAAAAGGAGAAATAGAGCTGCGTGTCATCAGCGTACTGATGGCAACGCACTCCAAAACTCCGGATGACCCCACTCAGTGGTTTCATGTAGATATTAAATAGCATGGGGGATAAGACCGACCCCTGAGGAACCCCGTACTGGAGAGTCCATGGGGCCGAGCAACATTCCCCAAGCACCACCCTCTGGAGCCATCCATCCAAGTAGGAGCGGAACCACTGCAATGCAGTGCCCCCCACCCCCAACTCAGACAGCCGCTCCAGAAGGATACCATGGTCGATGGTATCGAAAGCCGCTGAGAGATCCAGGAGTATCAACAGGGTCACACTCCCCCTGTCTCTCTCCCGACATAGGTCATCATACAGGGCGACCAAAGCCGTTTCCGTGCCAAAACCAGGCCTGAAACCCCGACTGAAATGGATCCAGAGAATCAGTCTCATCCAAGAGCACCTGGAGCTGGTTGGCCACCACCCGCTCAAGGACCTTGCCCAGGAAAGGAACATTCACCACCGGCCTAAAGTTGTTAAGATCTTCCGGGTCCAGAGAGGGTTTCTTCAGGAGTGGTCTCACCACCGCCTGTTTCAGGTGGCATGGAACCACTCCCTCTCGCAAGGAGGCATTGATCACCTCTCTGGCCCAGCCGGCCGTTCCCTCCCTGCTAGTTTTTATAAGCCAAGAGGGGCAAGGATCCAGAACAGACGTGGTTGCACGAACCCGTCCAAGCACCTTGTCAACATCCTCAAGCTGTACCAACTGAAACTCATCCAAAATAACTAGACCAGGCTGTGCTCCGGGTACCTCTCCTGATTCTACTGCTATAACATTGGAGTCTAAGTCCCTGCGGATGCAAGAGATATTTTCCTGGAAGTGCCTAGCGAATATATCACAGCGGGCATCAGATGGGTCGATGATGTCCCTGGGGCCGGCGTATAACAGGCCCCGGACGACCCTAAAGAGCTCCGCTGGGCAGCAGAGAGATGTTTGGATAGAAGCAGTGAGATGTTGTCTCTTTGCCACCTTCACTGCCTCTAGGTATACCTGGCTATAGGCACATACCAGAGCTCGATTGCATCCACTAGGAGTTTTCCTCCACCTGCACTCAAGCCGTCTCCTGTTTTGCTTCATCACTCTCAGCTCCGGGGTATACTACGGAGCCGTATGAGCTCTACTACAGAGAGGGCGCTCAGGAGCAATCGTGTCAACCGCCCGGGTCATCTCCCTATTCCAGAGATCAACCAGGGATTCGACAGGACCGCCAGCCATATCAGCCGGAAAACCCCCAAGGGCCCTCTGGAAACCATCCGGATCCATCAGCCTCCGGGGGCGGACCATCTTAATAGGTCCCCCACCCTTGCAGAGGGGGAAAGCTGCTGTTAGCCTAAATCTCAGCAGGTAGTGATCTGACCATGACAAGGGGACCGATTCAAAGTCCCCCACCTTCAGATCACTATCTCCATGTCCGGCTGAAAAAACCAGGTCTAGAGTGTGCCCTGCTACATGTGTTGGGCCGATGACATGTTGGGACAGTCCCATGGTTGTCATGGAGTCCATGAATTCCTGAGCCACACCAGACAAGGTGCCCTCAGCATGGATGTTGACATCCCCCAGGACCAGCAGCCTGGGGGACCTCAGCATCACCAGTGAGACCACCTCCGTCAGCTCAGCCAGGGAGTCTGTTGAGCAGCGGGGTGGGCGGTACACCAACAGAATCCCTAATCTGTCCTGCTGGCCCAACACAAGGTGCAAATACTCCAGACCAATAGTCAGACGGACAGGGAGCCTGGAGAGAGAGATAGAATTCCTATAGACCACGGCAACCCCCCCCTCCCCGGCCCTCAGGTCTACCCTGATGCTGCACCAAGTACCCCAGTGGGCAAAGCTGGGAGAGACTAACTCCTCCCTGTTCTCCCACCCAGGTCTCGGTAATGCATGCCAGATCGGCCACCTTATCCACTATTAGATCGTGCATGAGGGAGGTTTTATTTTGCACCAATCTGGCATTTAGAAGCAGCATCCGGAGATCCGAGGGCAGGCTGATAGGGCAACCACCAAACCTGCGGGTGCGAGGAGGGCCGGAACACAGCACAGCCATTAAGTGTCTGGGCCGTGTTCCCCTTACCTGGCTAGTCCTCCTCCCAACGTCATATCTCCCTCTACCCGTCACTACACTAATCGGGGCCCCCACAGAACCCCCCACTTGACCACATGACTCCCCTCCAAGGCACATGCTCAGGCCCTAGACAGGGAAAAAAGCAATCCCCCCCACCAAGGGCACCAAGCAACAATAGCAATGTTAGGGGGGAGGCCCTTGCCCTTGTGGCACACCCGAAGTGGCTCCCCCCAAAGGGGCGACCCCCTTTGGTGTCACCCCTTCGGGGCCGTCGCCACCAGGGCGTCGCCACCCTGCTCTGGGCTGGCAGATAAAGGCCTGCGGAGCGTCCAGCAAGCCCAGGTGGCAGGCGTCTCAATCAGGCAGGCCTGGGGGAGTCACCCTCCTCCTGCTGGCAGTGGAGCTTCTCCCAAGAGAGGGGCCCAATCCAGCCAGCAGCAACAGCGTCAGCCAAGACAGAGGGCTGACGAGGTGGTAAAGCAGGCAGCTGGCAGGATGGTAGAAAGGTGGACTCCTGGTGGACTCCAACTGGGCCAAAGGTCCATGAGGAACCACCAGGAGCATGCCATCAGATGACCTCCGCAACCAGGCAGGTTGGTATGGGAGGAGGCGCTCTCAGGTAACCTGGTCCCAAGTTGTTTCAGGCTTTGTACACAAGTACCAGAACCTTAAACTTGACCCGGTAGCTAATAGGTAGCCACTGCAGTTTCTTCAGCAAAGGAGTTGCATGCTGAAAAGGGTCAGCTCTCGACAATAGCTGAGCTGCTGCATTCTGCACTAGCTCCAGCTTCTGGAGCAGCCTTAAGGGCAGCCCCACATAGAGCGCATTGCAGTAATCCAGTCTTGAGGTTACTAGTACCTGTATCACTGTGGCCAAGCTATCCTTGTCCAGGAGAGGCCGTAGCTGGCAAACCAATTGAAGATGGTAAAAGGCACTCCGAGCTGCAGCAGTCACTTGGGACTCCAGCGACAATGATGGATCTAGAAGTACCCCCAGACTATGAACCTGATCTTTCAAAGAGAGTGCACCACCCTGCAGAACAGGCAATGAGCCTATCTCCAGACTCGGGAACCACTCACCCACAGGGCTTCTGTCTTGCCAGGATTCAGCCTCAGTTTATTGGTTCTCATCCAGCCCATCACTGAGTTCAGCCACTGGTCCAGGACTTGCACAGTCTCTCCTGATTCAGTTATCACAGGGATATAGAGCTGTGTGTCATCAGGGAAGACTGTGTTTTATAGTGGGGGGGGGGGTTGCCTGTTGTGTCTATTCTCTTGGGGGGGGGTGTATGGCCTGTATTGGGTGTGTGTGTGTATGTATGTAGACTGTGTAGGGGGTTTTGGGGGGGCTATTTTGCTGTGGGGTATGTGTTGTTGTTTTGGTGTGCTGTGTGTGTTTTGCCTATGGAGGGGTGGTATGTATGTGTGCTTCTCTGAACATGATCTGTTTTCCTTCTGTGAAATGGATGTATATATTGTTGTATATTGTGGTCGCACATGTGTTGTATATTGTGGTATATTGCAGTAGCAAATGTGTGGCTTAACGTTTAGGTCTCAGACATAGGAACATAGGAAGCTGCCGTATATGGAGTCTGACCATCGGTCTATCAAGCCCTGAATAGTCAACACTGGCAGGATATCAGGCAGGATTCTTGCCTGGCCCTACTTGGAGCTGCCAGGGATTTAATTAACTTCTCCCTTGTACTCAGTTTCTCCGGCAAGTTACTTGTTTTGTGTTACCCAGGCCAGTACAGCAGCCATTTTGTGACTAGGCATACAGTCATTTTGTGGTGGAGCTCACAACAATTTCTCAAATGTCAAACAGTGCCCACGGAACCCAAAAAGTTGAAGAAACCCTGCTCCAGCTATCTATTGCATTTTGACATGCATGCATTGTGTATTGTGTGGTGTGCTGGGCAGCTGGAAGCACAACCCAGATTGGATGTAGATGCACTGGTGAGAGAACACAATAACGTACACAACATGGCAAGCCATTGTGGGTAATCAGACATGGTGGGTTGCCATGTCGTCCAAACCCAGACTGCTTCCAGCAAGGTGGCTTGTTTTAGGGCAACAAGCCACCCTGACAACCCATCGCTTGTTCTAGGGGTTGTTCGACTCATGATGGGTTGTCATATCGTCCGAACCTGGGACACCGATTCCATCATGGTTTGTGAAGAGCAGCTAGCCATGAAATCTGTGTATATTTCCCAACAACAACAACAACGTGCAAATATACACAGATTTCATGGCTTGGAAGTAAATGGAGGGGAATATAATGCAAATTTCCCCTCCATTTACTTCTCAGCCATGAAATTTGCATATATTTCCTAGTTTAAAAAATGCACATATTTTCCACTTTAAAACACACACACACACACACACACACCTTAAAGGTGGCAGAATGGATTGGAGCAAGTGGGGCACCAGCAACAGTGGAACATACATCCACCCCTCCAGTGTGGCCCCTTTTGCTCTGTCCTATTCAGCTGCCTTTTTAGGGCTTTTTTTTTAGAACTCCCAGGGAACCGCAGCAGTAAGTGCTCTAAAAAGGAGGAGCGGAGCCACAAAAAGGGGGGTGCTAATATATTCCCTTTCTGGAGAAGCTGGAGATCTGAGGAAGTGTCGAATATGGAGGGCACTGAGAACTGTCTGTTCAACACAGGGATGCAATTTGGGCAGATGGGGGTGGTGGAGGCTGGCCTATCCAGTTATTTTAAAGGGTAGGCTCAGCATACCTAATAATTACCTTCTTGGAGGTCTTCATATTTAGCTTTTCTACTTGTGCTAGGGTCTCAGTATTTAACTTTCTACTTAGATTGGGTTACCAGAAAAAATATATAAACTTTTAGAAAATTAAATTTCACTAGTATACTCTGTGAGTAAAATGAATATTTTTTTCTAGCCTTCCAAAGAGGAGCTAGAAAATTTCCCCATTATATAAACAATTCTTTGATCATATGCTACGTACCGTATATGCTTGTGATAGGTTTTGTGATTTGATGATATTTTGTGTTTTGGGATGTTTTGGCTGTGGATGAGAGCATGAGCTTGAGTTATTGGCTCTGCGTATTTCTAGTTCTTGTTTGGTTACTGTGGTACACTGTACTACAAACCTGGATTATGGTGGATTGATGGCAGTGGCCTCATATCTTCTATGGGAGCCTACCTTCTTCTAGAGTTAGAATACCACCCTGGATTCCCTGTTTCCTCCTGAGTGGCCATAGCTATGTAACTAAGGCCCCAGGTGGCATCTCCAGTTAAAGGGACCTCTGCCTTTCCCAAGAACTTCTGCTATTAGTTAACTGGTTGTTAGTTAATGTAACCGGCTGTTAGCTGGCAGGGCTAGAACATGTGTGCCTGGTATGTCTTGATTGGTAAATCTGGCTACATACAATATTCCGTATAGCCAGTGCTGTAGAGATATATGATTTAGGATTGTTTTCATAGATTTCATAGATCATAGAGTTGGAAGGAGCCTACAAGGCTATCAAGTCCAACCCCCTGCTCAATGCAGGAAACTAGAAGAGGGGGTCTCCCATCCAAGTAATAACCAGACCTGACCCTGCTTGGCTTTCCACGCTCAGTCAAGCTGAGCCAGCGTAAGCCACAAGTGCAAATATTGGAAAGATTGCTGCAGAAACAGGTTGTGGCTGACTCATGATGCTGGCAGTAGGGGTGGGCCATCTGCCCGCCCCTTGACTTGCTGGGCGCCCGGTGAGCACTGCCGCCGCGCCTGCCAAGTCAGGCCAAAAGCGAGCACCAGCTGAGGCACTCGCCAGACTTCCAGGTTCCCGGTGGTATGCTTTTTACATTGAAAATGGCATAAGAGATGTTAAAAGCAGCCACAATTTGCGTAACTTGCGCAAATCGTGGCCATTTTTAATGTATCTAACGCCATTTTCTACGTAGAAATTGTACTGCCGGGAACCCAGAAGTCTCTTCCCTGGCTTGGCTTGGGAAAATGTGCGTCGAGCCAGGGAAACAGGTAGGCCGAGCCCGGCGAGTTCTCCGGACTTCCACCCCCCAATCAAGCTCTGCACACATCCCTAGGCCTGGCAGTACCTCATTGATAACTGTATATACTTCTCGCAACATTTTCTATAAGAAGTTGTCATCTTATTTAAACTGGATCCATGTTCCCTCATGTTCTTGTTTTCCTTGCTTAAAGACTCCTTCTGACAGTCAAGGTACTAATGAAAGGCACCTTTTTGTCAGACATTTTATTTTGCTATAAATATTTTATGCACCTCTACTGAGAAACAAGGGACACACAAGATGTGTATGATAATGATGTTATTTGCATCTAAAACATTGTAAACATGCAAATAGTAATACAGCACCTTTGTTAAATGGCCGTAGCAAGTCACATGCAAAAATCCAGTGTTAATTTACCAGAATTACAGATGTGAATCCTGAAGCTGAGATAGTGGCTGGTTTAAGCCACCAAGAGCTGATCTGAGATTTGAACCAGGGCCTTTCCATCTCGGAAGTTGTGATCTCAGGCTCAGCCATCTCTAAAAATCAACCTATTCTCTAAAAAACCCAAACCAAACAAAAGCTGATTCCAGTTATTGCAATCCCTATTGCCAAAAAGAGACCCACATAAATATACAGATTTGTTTTATTGCTTTCCCCTCCCTGCTTTAAGGAAAACCTTGGAAAATGTTAAGGCAGCCTTCTTTCTCTCCCTTTCTAGCCTCTAGCCTTGCCCTTTCCCTCCCAGCCTCTCTCCCCCGCTCACCTTTTTAGCTCACTTTTGACTAGCCACCCCCCCCCACAGCCATTGGCTGAGTTCAGACAACACAATAAGCCACACTCAAGGGTTGAGTATGGGTTGTTGTTGAACCATGGCTTATCGTGTTGTCTGAACCCAGCTGAGATAACAAGCCATGGTTTGTTAACCACGAACAACCCATGAAGAGAATCCATGGTTTGTTTTGGGTTTTGAACTGTGGGCTGTTCACCATGGTTCATTATCTTGGCTGGGTTCAGACAACACGATAAGCCATGGTTCAACAACAAGCCACGGTTCAACAACAAGCCACACTCAACCCTTGAGTGTGGCTTATTGTGTTGTCTCTGAACACATTATGTGAATAGCCACAACCACCATGGGAGCCATTTTGTGGTGGCACCCACAGCAGTTTCTCAAATTCCCAAATGTGCCCACGGGCCCAAAAAGATTGTGGACCCCTGCTCTAAGGCGCTCAGGATGGCACAGCATGGTTCTAGATCTGTAAGAGATCACTAGATCAGAGTCATATGTTGCAATCCTGCACCTACTTAGGGTCATAGATGTCTTTGGACCAGTATAGATCAATCTTCCAGGAAGAAGGCCTTGATCCAGCAAGGGGTGATCCATGCACAGAAACATCCCTGCACCTGAAACTTCCCTACTGCCTGCATAGGTTGCCTGGGTGGTATCTAACAGCCTGGGTCGCATTGGGTGGAGGTTGACATAGTAGAGAGATCCCTCTATAGGCCCAATCCCAGAGATACTGGACCTCAGCTACAGGTTGTGCTTTATCCACTGCTACATTCAAAAGACCTGTTCTTCCTTTCTCTTGGAAAATGGATGAAATGCAGGCACTTCCTTCTGCCTCTCACTGACCATGTTATCAGCAAGGAAAACAGGTAGATAATATATACGAAATGGGGCAAATGTCTTCACCACATAGCTTTATATAAATCAAGTTTCAAGTAAGTCAAGATGCTCTGCAAAACAGAGCAGTTCTAAAGAACCTATTTATTACAGCATGGATATTTTGAAGTCTTCATTTGCGGAGCTGTTCTTTCCTGTAGGCGGACATAATTAAACCTCAGTAACATGAGATGTATATTATTTTTCCCCTTTATTTGTATTTTAGCTATTTTGGTCTCTCTCTGTTTTGTAGGTGTAAAATATTTTGTATTAATTAACTGAAGTGATGTCTAGTTCCCCCCCAAACACAGATGTCATGTTGTTTGTAGGTTAACAATGTTTTCTTCTCTAAGAAAGAGAATAAAATTTAACTACCGTATACTTAATTTGAGGCAGGAAAAAAAACCCTCCCTCTAACTTTCCCATATTGGGGGTTGGATCCAGACTGATGCTTAGAATAGACCCATTTAAAACAATGGGACAAATTAGGCATGACTCACTTAAGTCCCATTGATTACAATGTGTCAAATCTAAGTATAGCTAAATCTGGATCCAACCCTGGATCTGTTAAGAGTTTCTTAATATCCTTCTTTATGGTAGGAAAGTGTGTGTGTATGTGTGTGTGTGTGTGTGTGTCCTCTCCTTTTAGATCTGCTGATTTTGCTCCGTGAAGATTATGTTGCTAGTGTGTTCTCAATTTATAGTTATTAGTCTGTTTTTAATGGATTTTATTATGGTTTTAAAATCTTTTCGTATTGCTTTATGAATTTTATCAGTTTTAACTGTTATTGTATATTGTATATTTATTTTGATTTTATTATGCGTTTAAAATATTATTGTAAGCTGCTTCGAGAGCTACCTTTGGTTTGAAGAGGAGAGTAGTCAATTAAATATATACATACATACATACATACATCTGCATGGCACTTGAAATATGTATTCGGAATGAGACCTAGTTTGCCCATACATTTACTCAAATTAAAACCCTAAAGACTTCGGATAGTACAATCTGAAATTGTATAAACATCTTATTAACATTTAGGGCTTTTCTACACAAGGCATTTATCATGTGCTTGTCATTCCCTACTCATGGTTGTTTATGGGTTCTTCAGATGATGTTGTGACCCTTCATTTTCACTTCTGTGTCTAACCAGCACTTTTGGCGAGTTTTTTTTTAAAGCAGTGAAAGTGCAGCATTTAATTGTAAAAGTGAAAGAAAGCATGATTTTCTCGTGTGTAATTGTGCTATTATGCTATACCACAGTGCCACCTAGAGGTTATGTAGTGGCCACATGCTGAAGCTAAGCAGGTATGATCCAGGTCAGTGCTTGGGTGGGTGACTGCCTGGGCTGCCCACATCTGTTCTCGTGCACTGAGCTGGGGGTTGGACTCGATTGCCTTATAGGCCCCTTCCAGCTCTACTATTCTATGATTCTATGAAATTGTTGGTGTTGCCCTTTAAAGAGCTAAATGGCTAAGGACCAGAGTATCTAAAGGAATGTCTCCTCCTGGATGTACCCGCTCAGACGCTTAGGTCATCTTTGAAGGCCTTCCTCAAGGCACCCCTGCTGAAGGAAGTTAGGAGATAGCTAACAAGAGAAGGGGCCTTCTCAGTTGTGGAAGCTCAGTTGGGGACCCAAGGAAGCTTGACTGATGCCTACATTGTTGTCTTTCAGTGCCAGATGGAGACCCTTCTTTCCTCCCAGGCATTTTAGAGACTTAGTTTTTTATATTTTATGGCTCTTTTTATATATTTATGTATATATTAGTGTGCTGTTTGTTGTTTTGTGTTGTATTTTATTCATTTAAATATTTGCACTGTATTCTATTCTTCTAACTGTTTGTAATCTGCCTACAGAACATTTGCTATTGGGCAGATTAAAAATATAATAAATAAATAAATATAATTTACAAAGATATCATCAATGCAAGTGGTGAGTCTTCTAGAAATCTCCACTGTCCAAGCCAAGTGAGGGACTGTGGTTTTCTTGATGTAGTTTCTTGAAAGGGTGGTGCAAATGCAAAGTTCAACTGGTCCAACACGCCATGTCCTTTTCAATGAGTCATTTCTTTTTTCTCGGCAACAGCAATTAACCAATCATATTGGGAACAGCTTGTCACCTTTATGGATAATTTTGCATATAGGGGGTACTGGAAGTTCCCGGAACTATCTGGAACTAGCTTTGCCATAATAACCTTGGCCTTTATCAGTTAATTGGAGACATTCTGGTATAAGTTACTTTTCCTATGCAGAATCTCATGATTTCTGGCAATTAGCTACAAAACCTTGTAAAAGCAATTTCATCTTTGTGAGATAATGATTTCTTTCACTAAATGGCTCTCTTTGTAAGAAGCCTGAAACTTGCTACAGGTTTGCGTATGGGGAACAGGGGATGGATAACAGGACATCCATGTTATTCTTGGCCTACCATCTGAAATGGTACTGTCTACTCTCTCATTCTGCTGCATGTTTAGATCCTGCCTAGTTTCAAAAGATGTTCAAGCTTTGAGTAGGGATGTGTGAGGAATCCAAGAGGGGAGTGAAAATCCGCCGGATTCTCTCGACTTGGTCCCATGGATTCTGTTCTGTCAACCTGCGCTGGCACTGACTTAGTCTGACTTCAATTTTTAAAGTGGGCTGAGATTTGCGTAATATATATATATATATATATATATATATTAAGCCGGGGAAATTTGCGCAAAATTTGGGCCTCCACTCCAGAAATTTGTGCAGATTGCAGAGTGGAAGCCTGAATTTTGCACAAATCTGAAATTAACTGTCAAAAAATTCAGGGTGGCCCAGGTGGAGTGTGTGCATATGCACTGAAAGAAGGATGCATCCATATGTTACATGCTGAACTACTTAGGTTCATGGCTTCTCAACATGTGGTATATATCTGGGTGTACTGAATGGGGGAGTGCAAACTTCCCCCCACCATGCATAAAACATAAAACAAAACAAAGCACCTAATATAAATTCTTAATCAACCACAACAAAATAAAGAATATCTCTGGCAGCTTGGGAGCATCACACTAACTAAAACCTTATAAACTCTCTTACCCAAGATGATAAGTTCCTTCTGCCACCCTTAGCTTTGCAGGACTGTTACAGACTCTTTTTCTGAAAGATAAAATAAATTTATCAACACTGCGGCCAACTCCTCCATAGGATTTGGATGCTGTGTATAACCGTTTGCTCTTGTGATCTGAGTTACTAAATACAGGCCTTAATTAGAACTCAGTGTAAGTGTGCTATCAATTTGGTTTAGAGAGAGTGTCTGTAATTATCTGATGCTGGGTGTGTTGCTCCCAAGGTCAAGAAACTGGAGAAATCTTAAAGCCACATATATATCAAGAAGCCTAAAACATCTTAAAACCCCTGTAAGGTACACAAAGAACTGCCAATTATAAACATAGTTCAAATCAAATAATGCTAAACTTACAATGAGAGAAACTTCATGGCTAAAAATACAGCATAGATCAATAAAATTAAATTAAACAATGGCAAGTCCTATAAGAAACACTACCTAAGAAATCATCATCGAGGAAGTTACAAATATGGCATCCAGTTGAATTCTTCATTGAGTCTATTTAGGGCAGCATAGCCTTTAGTGTATATATCCAGAATGTTTCCCTCTTTCTCAATAGGTGGTGTAACCTGGTTCCACATCCTTGAATCCTCTCAATAATCAAAACTTCAGATCATTTGCATCATGCCCCATGTTCATGAAATGTTTCACCACAGGGGCTGGTAGTCTTCCAGAGCGGATGCAGCTCTTGTGCTCACATATCCTTATCCTGGCAGCTCTAGTAGTCATCCCAACATATATCTGATTGCAAGGACATTTAACAGCATAAATAACCCCTTTGGTGTTGCAATTAACCAATTCCTTAATATAATGATAACTATTGCCAGAAGGATTTTTGAGCGACTTAAGTTTAATGCAATTACTACACACACTGCAGTGGCCACACGGATAATTACCAGTAACCTTATCTCCTCCTATACTAGAAGTTATCAAGGATGGAGGAGCCTCTAAAGTACTGTGAATCAGTACATCTCTCAGGTTGTGCGCCCGTTTGTATGTGAACACTAGGTTTCTGCTGCACCTTGGAATTTCTGCCAACAGATAACAATATTTACAAATAGCAGTTCTAATTTGCGCTGTATACCCATAGTAGGTCAAGGGTACTATGAACCTTTCCTGATTAGTATGATGTTGCTTGGGTTCTAATAACATCCTTCTGTCCAAACTCTTCGCTTTATAAAACGCTTGTTTCAATAGCCTAGAGGAGTAACCCCTTTGTTTAAGTTGCTCCAGAAGGATGTTGGCCTGTATGCAGAAGTCTCTCTCATGGTTGCAATTTCTACAGAATCTGAGCAGCTGGGATTACGGTAAATTCCTTTTCAAATAGCCAGGATGAAAACTATCATAAACCAAAAATGAACTGGCATCTGTCGCCTTCCTGTATACACCCATTTGGATTCTATAGTCATCTATTCTTACCTCCACATCTAAGAAATTAATCCTGCATTGGTGATAATTCACCACAAATTGAACTGTCTCCTGCAGACTATTAACATAGTGTTAATAGTGTGCAAAATCCCTTAATTTTTCGACTGACCCCCTCCAAATGATGAATATATCATCCAGAAATCTTTTGTACACAACAATGTGATTGAGAAATTCATTGTTGGCAGAAAGAATTTGTTGCTGTTCCCAGTACTCCTGTCCGGTTTAAGGCTGGCCGGCAGCCAGCAGCTGGCTTTACTCCTGGGAGCGCTGCCAAATGTCCAGCTGAGATAAGATAAGGGAGCTGCAGCGGGATGGGTAACAGAAGCGTGGTCTTACAATCCTAGGAGTCAAGCCGAGAGTGTTGTTCAAAAGTCCAGGGGTCGAGCAGAGGCAGTGTCAGGGTCAGTCCAAAGTCGGGTCCAAGAGTCCGGGAAGCAAAGCAGGGTTCTGGAGCAAGGTCAGGGATCAGGAAGACGAATCAAGGAGGACGTTGTTTCCCAATACCCAGGCTTCAGTGAGTGAGTGTTGTTATACTGCCTGCTGCCTGGGCACGCCCATCTCACAGCTGGAGCTCCTTATCAGCAGGCTGAGTACAAAAGCCTCACAAGGCCGACGTCCTGGTTTGCAGCCGGACGCTGCGTCGAGGGGCCTGCATCTGTTCCTGCCGTCTCTTCTTCCTCCTCTGTCTGGGACTCAGGGCCTGCACCATCTCCACTTCTGATTCTGACTCCTCCTGGGCTGCGGAACTCCCACGGGTCATGCCAGAGGGGCCTGCCAGCTCTTCAGCTGCCTGGTCGGCCCCGTCTGGAGCAGCAGTGTCTGAACTCTGCTCCTGAGGAGTGTCCCGGGCCCTGGGTGAGTCATACTCGTCCTCAGAGGAGGATTCCTGGACGGGGGTCATGACAACTCCATATACAGGTTAGCTAGCTCTGGGGCAAATTTACATCCCATAGCCGTGCCTGAAATTTGCCAATGTGGGGTCTTGCTTCATCAGCACCAGCTCTGACTCAGAAGAGGAGTTGGTGCAGGGTGAAGGGCTCACACCTGGGGCTGATTGCAGCCCAGGCCAGTCGACCTTGGACAGTCCCCCCTCCCCTGGGGAACAGGAGCAGGGAGAGCTGAGTGAGGACTCTCAGCTGCACGCGCTGGCCTTGGGTTGTCAGGAGGGCTCAGGGGAGGAGGGCCTTTCAGGGTTGCGGCCAGCCCAAAGACGACAGGAGAAACGCCTGGCTGAAAGGCACGTGAGCAGAAGGAGGCATAACAGGCGTCTCCTGGCCTGGTACCCGTGCCAAGACTCAGACTCAGACTGAGATCGAGGCTGGGTCAGGGTTTATAGTCTAGCTGCTGATCCTCCCATGCTCAGTGTAGAAAGCAACGACGCTGTTACCTGGCAAGGCTTCTACGCTCCTTGATTCCCTGGATCTGAACTCCCGGCTGCTACAATTCTGGACTTGGACTTTGGACTCTTGAACCTTGATCTCCTACCCTCTGAACCCTGGACTGTCTCGACTTTGGCTTGTTTCTTGGACTGGTGTATGGTGGATGGACTTTTCGTTACTGCTTGTAGCAATAAAGAATCTGTTTGGAACTGCACTGTCTGGCGTGATCAAGTGGGACTCAACAGTCAGTAGAATTGACCCTCAAATTGGAAAAAAGAATTCTTAAGGGACAATTCAGCTAAAGAACATTTGGAATTCGTAGAAGGGGATGATCCCACCGTCCTCTGATTCAATGTGCCCTCAATTCCTTCTATTCCCACCAACCTAGTTTCTCCTGCTGGTGGGATGCACAACAGGGCTTCTGAAGATGCCCATGAACTCTGGGCAGGTTCATATAAGAGGAGATGGTCTTTCAGATATCCTGGCCCCAAACCATTTAAAGATTTATAGGTAAGTGTGTCAGAACCTTGAATTGGGCCTGGAAACGAATTGGAAGCTAGTGCAATTGATGTAAGCCCCGTGTAATATAGTCTATATAAAATGCACACCAGAAAGTGGTCTGGGTGTGGCATTTTGCATCAGCTGCAGTCTTCAAACCCTCTTCAAGAACAGCCCCACATAGAATGTGTTGCAGGAGGAATCTAAAGGAGAGGTAATTAAGGCATGGATTACTGCGGCCAGATCTGCCTTCCCCAGGAAGGGGTGCAACTGGCACACCAGCCAAAGATGGGGAAAGGAACTCCTGACTACGGCAGCTACCTGGACATCGAGGAGCAAAGCCAGGTCCAGAAGCACCCCTATGCTGAAAACCTGATCCTTCGAGAACAGGCTATGCTCCCTGTCCTGGATTAGCTTATCCACTGACCGTTAGAAGCAGTGGTGTGGTGCTGCAGGCTCTCATTTAACAGTCCCCAATGCCACGCTCAACAAAGAGAGTCCAAAAATGCAGGAAGCGGTGTTGAACCATATCAACAAACTAGTTCTAGCAGTTTTCATCTCTACCAGGAGTAGGTCTTTGGGGCCTTAATTACCCATTCAAGACCACGCTACACCAAAATACTTTGAATTACAACAGGAATAGCTCACAACAATACAGTATAGTGTTGTTGCTGGGCAAATCCATTTTACCCCAGTCAATGTGAGGATGGCAGCTAAGCTCAGAGGGAACAGAGAAGCCTCAGGGATGTGGCAGGTGACTTCCTCGTCCTGCTCATAAAAAGCATCTGTGTCTGTGCTTTGACCCTGGGAGCCCTGCCTCCACTACTGCACTGATTAGAACCGCTGTCTTGCCTGGATTGAGCCTCAGCTTGCTGACTCACAGGCAACAGTTCAAGGTTTCCCAAGCCTCTGGCATCAGTTGAAAAAGAGAAATAGAAGTGGGTATCATCAGCACAGTGAAGAAACCCCAACTCCAAACCCTGGAAGACTTCATGTAGATCAGGGGTGGGCAACATTTCTGCCCCTGAGGGCTGCTGACAGAGATGGGCGGGGTGGGGGCAGGCTCGCTGGATGCTCGGCGAGCGTTGCTGCTGCGTCCGCTGGACTGGGCCAAAAGTTAGTGCCAGCCGAGCCGCTTGCCGGACTTCCGGGTTCCCGGTGGTGCGTTTTTTCCGTAGAAAATGGTATAAGATACATTAAAATTGGCCGTGATTTGTGTAACTTGCACAAATCGTGGCCATTTTTAACATTTCTTACGCCATTTTCTACATTAAAAATGCACCGCCGGGAACCCGGAAGTCGCTTCCTCGGCTTGGCTGAGGAGAACACAAGTCAAGCCGGGGAAACAGGTAGGTGGGACGGAGTTCGGGAGGTTGAGCCCGGCGAGTTCACTGGACTTCCACCCCCTCACACATCCCTACATGCAGCTCCACCTCAGCGCCCATTGGATCTTGCTTGCTGGCGGGCATAGCTGGGCTACTAACCAGGGTTCAGCCTTCCATGCCTGGTCAGCTTGTTCATCCAGGTTTAATTCCTGGATCATAAAGGGCTTCCCCATTACTGGGGTTAGGGTGAGGAACAGGAGAAGGAAGGTATTGTGATGGCGAATGTTGAAGATTAGAGCAAGAATCATATAACATCCTAGGCGACCTGAACTTAAGGAAATTATATGCTTGCTGTGTGTGACCTGGGGCTACCTGCAAACTCTCTTGGCTGTTAAATTGTGTAAAAGTAGAACTACAACAAAATAAATAAATACTTCAGGTTAAATTTTCTTAGGTAAGTAAGTGTGTGTGTGTGTGTGTGTGTGTTTTAAGTGTAACTTTTGGCTTGGGGTTCACTATTAGATTTTGCAGAGTTGATAAAAACTCCAAGTCACCAAGTTCTAAGCGAAGCTGACTTTCCTCAGCCAAGAAAGGATGCCCTGCAGGCATCGCTCCATGCCAGAGCAGTTTAGGTGGCCTATAAATGTTCTTAGCTTCAACTAACTAGTTTCTGGGCAGTTAAACACACAGTAAGAAATAAGGAGATGGAGCCCTTGATTTTAAAATGTCAACTTATTGAACATCTTTTCTTAAAAGAGCAATTTCCTATTCATATTCCTAATGAGGAAGTCAATGCCATACTGGACATAATTGCATCTTTTACACATTATTGCAGGTGCGTCAGCTCTTTGATGTTAATCAGGAGGCAGAGTTTGGTCTACTTTAAAGTGAATCTTGAGTTTTCTGATCTTATCATTGTAAATGGGATTTAAAACACACACACACACACACACACCTGGTCTCTATACCTGACATGGATTTGAAATGAGCTCTGAATTTGCAGCATTCCTTTCTCAGATTGCTGTCAGAGCAAAACTGTCTGTCCTCGTGGCAGGTGGAAAATAGAAGGGTCTAACAAGAAGTGACTGCAGCAAGACCTGTGTGTCAGAAGGTGGGTCATGTTGGGCAGTTACAAAACAGGAAGGGGGAATTTAAAGTGGAGAAGCAGGAGGGAAGGTGATGCTGAATCCCCTCAAAAACAATTCTCCCTAGTTTCCTTTCTCCCAGCAGGGTTTACATCCAACCTGGGGGGGGGGGCTTCAGAAGGAAATGCAAAGGTGTGGGAAGGGTTCAGCACCTCACCTCCCCCCACTTTTCCTTTGCATGAAATCACCCTGATAATCCACCTCTCTTTGATATCTCATCATCATCAGGCGATCACTCGTGACCGAGTAAGATTGTCTTCCGGGATAAAAGGAGGAAATTCTAAAGAAGATTGTGTAGACTCTAGCGATGGGTCCGTAAGTGACTGTGGAGGCCAATTCTAGATCCACACAGCTTCCCACAGTGAGGACACAGGTTACCAGATAGAAGATGGTCCTGTAAAGGATTCATTTGACGTGCTTTTCGCTTAGCACGTTTCTCCCTTTCACCTTGCACTCGGGCTTCTTCAAAGTCCATGGAACCTTTGTGAAAGGCCAACCTCCATTTAGATCGTTCATGGGCCAGAGCTTCCCAGTTTTCGATGTTTATATTGCATTTTTTTAGATTAGCCTTATGAACATCTTTAAACCTCTTATATTGACCACCGATATTCCGCTTTCCATCCTTGAGTTGGGAGTAAAGTAACTGCTTTGGGAGGCGGCAGTCAGGCATTCGAACAACATGACCGGTCCACTGAAGTTGGCGTTGAAGGATCATTTTTTCAATGCTAGTAGTCTTTGCTTCTTCCAGTACACTGACATTTGTTCGCCTATCTTCCCAAGTAATTTGCAGGATTTTCCGGAGGCAACGTTGATGAAACCTTTCAAGGAGGTGGAAGTGACGTTTATAGATAGTCCATGTTTCGCAGGCATACAATAAAGTTGGTAATACAATGGCTTCATAAACCAGTGTTTTGGTCTTCTTACAAATATCCCGATCCTCGAACACTCTATGTTTCATTCGAGAAAATGCGGCACTTGCGGAGCTCAGACGATGCTGGATTTCACTGTCGATGTTAGCTGTAACAGAAAGATAGCTGCCAAGATAGAGAAAATGATCGACATTTTCCAGTATTGTCCCGCCAAGCTGGATAGATGGCATCACCAAAGGGTTGGCTTGCACTTGCTGATGAAGCACTTTGGTTTTTTTGATGTTAAGTGAGAGACCAAGTTTTTCGTATGCTTCTGCAAAAGCATTTAGGATAGTTTGGAGATCGTCCTCTGAATGTGCGGAGACCACATTATCATCAGCATACTGAAGTTCCACAACGGAGGTTGTAATTACCTTACTTTTTGCTTTCAGCCTGCTGAGATTAAAAAGCTTTCCATCTGTTCGATATATAATTCCCACACCGGTGGGAAGTTTCCCCTTGACAAGATGTAAAACCATGGCGATGAAAATGGCAAATAATGTTGGGGCGATAACACATCCCTGTTTAACACCTGATCCCACTTTAAATGGAGCACCATGAGAGCCGTTGTTGTCCAAAACCGTTGCCGTCATGTTGTCATGGAGAAGTCGCAAGATATTCACAAATTTATTGGGGCATCCAATTTTCATAAGGATAGTCCAGAGAGCTGTACGGTCTACAGTATCAAAGGCCTTAGCCAGATCGATAAATGCCATATAAAGGGGTTGATTTTGTTGATATCTATTCAGTGTCTCGATGATCTAAACACAGATGCCCAGTGAGATCTTCATGTCTAGTTAGATCATCAGTAATGTCCGTCTGACAAAGATCATGCATTTTTGTGGAGACACAGATCATTGGATCAATGAATCCTCCTGTTAGACTCCAGAGTAGTGTCAGTCTGTTGTAGCAAAACTAGGAGTCCTATTTACTAACAAATATACTGTACCATGGCATATGCTTTCATGGGCAAGTGCTGACTTTGTTATATGCAGATTGTTTTTGGCAGTAGATCTTACACTATGAACCCTTTTTAAAAAGAGAGATGATTCATTCCTCTTCAATGCTTGTTCCTTTTCATGTTTCCTCCATGAAACCATTAGGCACTCACTCCCAGTCAGCCTTTCTGCCCACCTTATCACACCTGGCCTGCCCAAACCAGTTTCTTCCACAACCAATATTTAGACTGACCATGGACTGTCTAACCCTTACACCCACAAGCAAATGATCAGAATGACCGTGTGAAGAAAAAGCATCAGAGTTTCCTGCACCACACACACACCTCCACACGCATATAAACAAGGTAATCCCAGCTGGAGGTTGAGAAACCCATGCAAATGTACTGATGGGTTCTGATGGGCCCTGAGGCCTCAGAGTCTCCCATGTCTTTGATGTCTCAGGTGCCACAGCTATTCATATGCAAATGTTACCAAGCCCCCTAGTCATGAGCAAAGAACCACCCCTCTTCTTCCTAGCCCAGATGAAGTTCATCCTGATTGGCTAAAGACAGCTGGGCTACTGAAAGGAGGGGTGGGGGGGAATCTATACTGCTGCTGTGGCTTCTGGTTTGGGTTGTTGTCTAGATGTGAAGGAGCGCGGAGTAGGGCTTTTTTGCTGAGGCAGGCCCTAAAGAAGAGCAACCCCCAGGCAAGGAGTAAGTGCCTGGGTATTTATATAGTAAAATCACTAGTTTTTGTTATTTCGTAGTTCTACTTGTATGTATCAAAGTGTATCCCCACCTTTCTCCCTTTTCCCCCATTCCCCATTTTTTATTGTAATCTGTTTACCTTAAATAAACTTTCCTGGTTTTACCCCACACAGTGTGTGTGGTCTCTCTGTGGTTCAGTGCTAAATCCAGTGCATAGACAAGGGCAAGGCCCTGAGAGAATCAGGTCAAGACGGCAGAGCTAAGACTGGCAGTTTTGCACCTTTGATCTCTTGTCTTGAGTAAAGGACCGGTTGGCAGTCCTTCACAGACCGTATACTCAAAGTTTCCATAGTCCTACATGACTGGAGCACACCCTGCCTGCTGCAACCCGGTTTGCACAACCACAGTGCACATAAGCCACAGTGGCTTATTTCCCCCTCCATGCATGTCAGGGACATGCCGAGAGGCTTTGCAACATTACCCTCACCGGCACAGCTTTCTGTGTCATATGAACCAGGCGAGGGTGGCTTGTTGCCATGGTGAACAAGCCTCCCAGAACCCATGGGCTGTTTTAGGGTTCTGGGGGTGGCTTGTTCACCATGGCAACAAGCCACCCTCGCGAGGTTCACATGACACGGCAAGCCACACCAGCAAGGCTAATGATGCAAAAAACCCTGGCACACACAGCAGGAGAAATAAGCCACCATGGCCGTGATCATGTGAATGGGGCCAGCCAGATTGCATGGTACATTCCCACACCAGAGCCTACAGGGATAAGACATTGGGATTTACCAAACAATCCAGTGGATGTGCATGAGAAGCCAACTGCATATGTTACAGTTACATTGTAAAGCCTGACCACATGAAAGATTTCTTTTTGAGGGCAAACACACTTCCATCATAGCCTAAAGCAGGGGCCATAGGTCCACTCCACCTGCCAGGAACCAACATTAGAGTGGACTAATCCCAGTTCCAGCATTTAGCCCAGGGCTGCATAGATTCTGTCATGAATATCTTACAGATGGGTTTGCTCCCATTAACTCTCCTCCAACTCTGTTTGTTGTTATTATAATAGAAGATACTGTATAATGGAAGACATTGTAGCTCAGCTTCCTGGGCACCTGGGTATTGTTCAGATGTTTATCTAAAGTAGATTTTCTCACAGTTATTAGCTGTGTGCTACCGCTCTATAACACTTTGGTCATCATAGACAGAGATGCACCGCTGTCTTGGTAACCTCTAGCCCTTGTGTCCCTTACAGCGCCATCCAACGAGACTGCCCAAAACCCTCTGAACCTGGAGGATTACAGGCATCCTCCCAGGAAGAACGGCAAGGGGGAAACCAGCCGGACCGGACCCCATACATCAGTCGGAGAGGGAGCAGCTGCAGGGAGCTCGCTTCACCCTTCCCTGCCAGAAGGAACACATAGCTCCAACTGGCAATTCTCTGGGTGGCAGACTCTGGCCTCATCCATTGGCCAGAGACCCAAGGGCCACTCGGAGGCTGTACCCCATGTCTCCCAGGAAGAACATCATGGCAAGAGGGAGACCAGCCTGGCCCCATACATTGGCCAAAGAAGGAACAGCTGCAGGGAGCTTGTTTTGCCCTCCCCTGCCAGGAAAAGGAGGGGGGACGACAACAGCCATCTATAAGAGCCTTGTAACTAAGAACTGGTGCCTGAGTTTTGCTTTCCCCCTGCCTCAATCCCTTTTCCTTTTGTGTCATGTCGTTTAGATTGTAAGCCTGAGGGCAGGGACTGTCTTGCTATTAATTTTTATAAGCTATTCTGGGAGCTTTTTTTTGTTGTTGTCTGAAGGGCAGGGTAAAAATGCTGTAAATAAATAAATGGAAAGTGGGAGAAGCACAGAGACTAGGATTGCCTCTGCACTCCCCTCGCCCTTCAAAACATTTAGATGGCCGATCTCAGCCACCTAAATGTTTCCCCCCTCCTTGAGGGGAGGAGGGGCTGAGGCACCGCCAGGATCCCTTGAGGATGGTGGTGCCTCGCCCCTCCCCTCCCCACGGGTGGAGTGTGGCCCCCAAGTCAGAGTCTCCACTGTGACCTCGCAGGCTTTTGCAAGGTCACAGCAGGGACTCCAACTTTTCCCACGGCCAGCCAGACAGTGTCTGCCAGCCGTAGGATTGTGCCCTAAGTGAATGTATGCATCTTCATAATTAGGAATTGCACAAGAGAATGCAGCTTATTCTTGAACAGAAGGAACTGTTGCACTTCGTTAAATTTAACTTCTTCCTGGTGTTGTGTAAAAGGCAGGGCTAATGATGTCTATCCAGTGTCTGCATAGTTTCATTGGGGGCCACCCGCCATGTTTTCTAGCTAGTAATCTGTCCTCTACCTGGCCAGACATCCATGGCTGAGGACTTGTCTTTCTTCACCTAATTGAGTCCTAGATTAGTCCTATGCCTGGCGTGTAGGACTATGATCGATGGAGGCACAGCTGCCATGCAACAACACTGCTGGAAGTGCTGCAGCATCACACCAGACTTGGCTGTCTCCTAAGGATCAAATGTGCTTAGTGTATAGAATGGACCAAATGTGAGAGGTCTGAATGAACAGAATTAACTGATTGAAAGAAAGTGTAGGGTAAAGCCTTCGCCCAAGCCACATCTCCTTAGAGTTGTTGCAGTTGTTAAATTTGCCTCATCGTATCAGGTCTTTTAACTCTGAGAATGAAGCAAAGCCTGCAGAAAGCATTAATTTTGTGCTATATACATTTCCTCCAGTGTGTAATGACATACCTGGAAAGTCTGAAAAACTATAAAATGAAGGATTGTCAGTTAAAAAAAAATCTTAAGAGGAAGTTGGACTCTAGGAGTCAATTTTCAACTTCAATCGGCATATAAAGAACTGAATAAAATATTCAAGATGCTATTTTAAAATCATTCAACCATCTTTCTCACTTGAAAGACATGAGTTTAGATCCACTTTACGTTATGAATGGTGACCCAGGAGCAATTTCACTCTCCTGTTAAACGTGTTTAAAAAAAAAAAAAAAAAACCCTCCGGGCTCTGTTCAATGGGACTTTTTTTTTTTAATACCTAACTTTGCAGCTATTCAAGGCGCATTTCAAGAAGTGAAAGGATTTGGTCAAACTTAATATTTTCTATCATATTGGGGTTTTTTTAAAAAAAAGTGTGCTGCAATTCCAAAGTAAAAATTGAAGAGGGTGATAAAAAGCAAAGGGCTGAGTATCCTTTCTGTTGTTGTTGTTGTTGTTGTGTTTCTTTTTGATAGAAACAGGGAACACCAGTAAGAAGTTGAGTCCTTAGGTGACCTTTGCACTGCTAAAATATTTCTCCATGTGTCTGAGGGCCCAAACTTAATGTTATACTGTCACACGTGTACCAATACTGTTAGCCAGCCAACTCACTCTCTCTTGTTGCAATGTGCTCCTGGGACAAGCTGATTTGCACTAGAGAAGCTGTGTGAGAGGAGCTACTTAAGCTTTCTTCCACCAACTGCTTTGCTCCTGAATCTTGTCTCATTGCCTTCTCAGGCCGCTTTCCTCCCCTGTCCCCCACAGGGTTTCAGATGCTTGCTTACTTCACAAATATGGGTCTCAAACCCTGCAGGGAAAGGAAGCAGCTGGAGGAAGGCTGCCACAAAAGGGTTAAGCACCTTTTCGTCATCTTCCACAGCTTTTTTGTAAAAATATTTTTTTAAAATGTTCCCTTCCTGTTGGCACATTGCAAAGGCAAAGCAGGCTAACATTATACATCAGTGATGGCGAACCTATGGCACGGGTGCCACAGTTGGCACGCAGGGACCTCTCTGTGGGCACTCGAGCCATTGGTCACCAGATCGCGAAAAGACTGCGTGCAAAACACTAATGATTTTGTTCTTTCTCACAGTGTGGAACAGAATGATTTTATTCTAGAATTCCTGTAACAGAATTCTTTTCTACATTGTTATCACATTTAAAAGATTTTGAAGAATGATGCACAGAGCATGGCTTGGATGTAAAGCCCTAACAGTTGACCTGAGTGCTGCATGTGTTGCTCTCAAACTAATGGAGTATGAGCCAAGGTTTGACAAATTATCAGCATGCATGCAATAGCAAAAATCACATTAATTGTGCAAAAGCATGCCCAATGCAAACTTTTACCTAATGCAGTGTTTGCAGTCCAAGACATAAAGTGTTTAAAATGTGTTAAGCACCTTTAGTTTTCTTGTTTATCTTGCTCATCCTAGTACAGGTTGACTTTTACTTTTACTAATGCAACACTTGTAGAAGCAGGGAAAGGACCCGGGGTAAAGCTTGCCCCATACAATTTCAGTCTGGCATATAATCATATTACAAGTTGAGAATCCCTTATCCAAAAATACATGTGCCTAATTATTTAAAAAGTTTGTATAAATTCCCTTCAGGCTATGTGTACAATGTAGTACTATAATAATTTTTTGAGTTGATTTTTTTTTCCAACAAAAAACTGTTTGTATCATTGAAAGCTCTGTTATTGTGTTTTCTTTTAAGACAAAAGATGTTAATTAGTTTGGACAACTGTATGAGTTGTTTTTCTAAAACTAAAACCTCGGTATTCAGGTTTAATTGCAGTGTTGGCACTTTGAAATAAATAAGTTGGTTTTGTGTTGCAGTTTGGGCACTTGGGCTCAAAAAGGTTCGCCATCACTGTTATACATGGTAGGAGTATAACATCTTGGCATAAGTTCTCTGTGACTGATTTTTTTTAAAGCACACATTCAACAGGAGGGTGGGGAACCCTTTAGATGTTGTTGGACTCCAACTCCCATCAGCCCCAGCCAGCATAGCCAAGGCTGGGGATAATGGGAATTATAGTCCAACAACATTCGGAGGGTTACAGTTTCCACCCTATTCTTCCAGTTGATAAAAATACAAATGATTACGCACTAAGATTAGATTTTGGGCTATCACTGTGCAATAGTGGTTTAAAGTTCTGAATCCAACCATGATCAAAATAATCTTCTTCTTCTTCTTCTTCTTCTTCTTCTTCTTCTTCTTCTTCTTCTTCTTCTTCTTCTTCTTCTTCATCTATTATTATTATCATCATCATCATCTGTAGAGGGAGTGAAAGCATCAGCCTGTTAGGGATGGGAAGAAATTCATTCAGTTCATTTTAAGTGAATTTACTCAATTATTCACACTTCCTGAACCAATATGCGAACGGAAATACAGTTATACTTCAATGTTTACACTTTTCTGAATTTTGCAGTACAGTTCTCCAATCAAAACTTGCACACGAAAACATGAATATTAGGGGAAAGAGTGCACAAAAATGCATGTATTCTTGAAAATAACATACAAAACTCAATTAAAAATCTGTATATTAGGCAAAATTGCTCACAAAACTGTGCGGATTTTTACTTCTTAAAAAATCCTAACCTGATGTAGAAATGGAAGGAAACAATCTTAAGGCTGGAAAAATGAGAAACGGAGCGAAACTGAAAATGAATGACAGTTTTGTCCAGCCCTTTGCTCTCCTGGACTCCTGCTGGAACCACCCACTCTGCAAGCAAAGGAGAGAGGAAGAGCCTTCCGTTGGCTTCTTTGGATGGGTGTTCATCCCAGCTTTCCCTGAATGATTCTCCTTCCCTATTACTCTCTTTTCCTTTGGTCTCTAATGTGTCATGTCTTTAGATTGTGAGCCTGATGGCAGATACAGTAATTTCTTATTTTTGGACAGCACATAGCCATTTTAGGAATAACAACGACGACGACCAATGCTGTGGATTAACTTTTCAGCAGTTAATCCACAGCATTAGCATTGTACTTGTATAAGAAAAAAAATATATGTCTCATGAAACATTTTGGCTGGTTCGTGATACATTTGAACAGATTCCAACAAGTCATTTTAAATGTGTCTAATCAAGCAAAATGTGGTTGTTTGAACGGACCCAAGAAACAACTAATTCTCTCAATCTACTCAGGATCCCCAAAATGGTGAAACTAGTTACTTTTTATTTTTGTATAAAACATTTCTAGACTGCCTTTCAGCTCTAAAGAGTGCAGTTTACAACAACAAAATCAAGAACAAAATAAATACAATTTAAAAGAGTATTCAAGGCCAAAATAAAACAGATAAACGTAATTGTAACTAGCTAATACCTTAGCCGCCCACCTAAATGTCAACAGAGAAGTCTAATCTCTTTTGGGAGGAAGTTACACAATCAGGGCACTGACACCAAAAAGGTCCTGTCCCTTTTCACCACCAGTCACACCTGCCTTGGTGGCAGAATGCCAAGCAGGGCCTCAGAAGATGACTGCAGTTCAAAGGCAGTTTTATGCAGGAAGAGGCAATCCTTCAAATATCCTGGTGCCAAGCCTTATAGGTAATAACTAGCACCTTCAATTTGTGCCAGAAACTAATTTGAAGCCATTGCTGCAATTTTACTATGACTACAGTATGTGGTCAGAAAACCAAGCAGCAGAAAGTAGTGTGGCCACAGCATTTTGCTCAAAGTTGGTTTGAGACTTGTCTTTCTCAAACTGCCCCCACCCCCACATCCACATGGCAAATTAGTTTTGAAGCTGAGTGGAGTTTCCAACATGTTTGGAAGTTTGTGATACGGCACTGGGATCAGCTGTTCAAGGAAAAGAAGCCAACAATTCCAGTGTGCTACTACAAGCCAAGCCAGTTTCCTGAACTGAAGCAGCTCTTTGGATCATAGCCTTAGTCTTTAATCTAAACCAGGGTTCTCCAACCTTGGGTCCCCAGGTGTTGCTGGCCTACAGCTCCCAGAATCCCTTGTCAGAGGGCTTCGGCTATTGGGCGGTATAAAAATGTATTAAATAAATAAATAAATAAATAAATAAAATTGTCATTAGCCATGCTGGCTGAGTATGCTGGGAGCTGTAGGCCAGCAACATCTGGGGACCCAAGGTTGGAGAGCCCTGATCTAAACAGTTCTAGGATCTTGTACTCTGCTCCTGCACAAGACCAGCTAGCATAAATGACAACTGCGGGATGAGCCCTCTGTAGTTTTCAATACAAACTTGCCCCATGTTAGCTAGAATATTAATTCAGAACTAAAGTCATCCTTGGATCTTCTATCAGTGATGCAACATTTCGTCAAAAAATTGTATATGCAAGTTTAAAAATGATAATTAAGATCTTAGTATTTTTTGCCAGTGTTTTCTTAACAGGGATGTTATTAAATTGCAGTTTTCCGTCTTCAAGTACCACTTTCTCTTCTACAAAGCTGGTAGTGGTGGCATCTCCCTAAAGATTCTTCCATCTGGAAAAAGACGGAAGCAACGCTGATTTCTTTGGCTGCTTACATGTTCAGAGATATGAGCTGGGTTTAATTGAATGGGAACTAGGGAGAACATAGGTTTCTTTGTTAAAATTCAGTAATTAATATTACTTAAATGGATGGTAATTTCAGTAATTAATGTTGCCTTGATGTTAAGTAACAGGAAAGACATTTACAAGTTGAGCCTTGATTAGAAACAAGTTGTGTCTTGATGCTGTCAGTGCTGAAGAATGGTATCCAGGCATCCACAGAACAAAACTTTGAAGCTTGTAAGAATACGATGGGATCCCAAAATGTTGACTATTTTAGTTGTGAAGGATAAAGCTAAATACCAAATAGCAGAAAAAGAAAGTAGCAGAGGTTAATAAGCCAAGGTGGCTCATTAACCACTGCTACTTCCCTTTGCTGCTATTTGATGTTTAGTTTTTATCTTTCACAGCTAAAATAGTCAACATTTCAGGATCCCTTCATATTCAGGGGCAGTGGCTTATTAACCACCCCCACATGTGCCACCCAATTTCCCTAATTACCCTCGCTGGGTGCAGCTTGTTGTTATATGGAAGCCAGCCAGGTGAGGGTGGGTGGTTAACAAACCACCCAGAGCCCACGTTCAGTTGTAGGGGTTGCCGCCATGAGGCTTGTCCACCACCTCACCCACCCTGGCCAGGTTCTCATATAATGACAAGCTGCACCTGGTGAGGGTAATTAGGGAAATTGGGCAGCATGCACCCAGCATGCACGTGGGTGGCTAATAAGCCACCGTGGCACATGTGAACCCAGTCAAAGAGTGCATGGAGGAAACTGTTTAAGGAAATCCAGCATTCACACATTTTGAGCTAAGCTGCTCTTCACAGGTATTTTGTACCAGTAAAACAGGTTTCTTTCTGAGAATTAAGAAGAGGTCAACACTCCTTCTGGATATACAACAGTTTTATATACATGTGCTGGGAGATTGTTGCTCTGTGCCTTAGCAGCTATGTGCTATGTATGTGGTTCCACAGGTTCTATGGCCCCTGCTGTCCAACATCTACATGAAACCGCTGGGGGAGGTTACCCAGAGGTGTGGGCTGAGGAGTCATCAATATGCAGCTATATCCTTTTCATCACACCCAGGTGAGGCAGTGCCTGTTCTGAATCAGTGCCTGGGTGTGGTAATGGACTGGATGAGGGCCAATATACTGAGACTGAGTCCTGACAAGATGGAGGTACCTTTAGTGGGTGGCTTGTCTGCTCCGCTAAGTTATGTTCAACCTGTTCTGGAGGGGGTTGCATTCCCCCTAAAGGCTCAGGTTCATAATTTGGGGGTGCTCTTGGATCCAGGATTGTCGCACAGGTGGACTCGGTGGCATGGAGCACCTTTTATCAGCTTAGGCTAATGTGCCAACTACATCCTTATCTGTAGCCTAGCTACAGTTATCCATGCTCTGGTAATTTCTTGTCTCAATTACTGCAATGTGTTATACATGGGGCTGCCTTTGAAAATGGTCCAGAAATTTCAGCTGGTCCAAAAGAGGGCAGCAAGATCGTTAATGGGGACTGGCCAACATGGTCATATTATGCCAGTCCTTTTCCATCTGCACTGGCTGCCAGTCCAAATCCGTGCCTGATTCAAAGTGCTGGTATTAACATTCAAAGCCTTAAATGGCTTGGGGCCAGGTTGTCTGAAGGATCATCTCCTCCCGTATATACCGGCCTGTACCTTAAGATTGTCTTCAATGGTCCTTCCCTGGGAGTCCCCACCAAAGAAAGTAAGCTGGGTGGCTACAAAGAAGAGGGTATTTTCTGGTGTGGCACCTCAGCTGTGGAATGAGCTTCCTAGAGAGGCTCGCCTGGTGCCTACGTTGTGGTCTTTTCAGAGCCAAGTGAAGACCTTTTTATTTCCCCAGGCATTTTAGTCTTCCAGTTTCTGTTGCTTTAAAACTGTTACTGTATTTTAAATCTTTACACTGCTGCTAGTTTTATTTTGGTTTTGGTTTTATATTGTAGTTTTAAACTTTTATATTGCATTTTATCATGTTGTATTTTATGGTTTTAATTGTTGTGAACTGCCCAGAGAACTTCAGCTATTGGGTGGTATAGAAATGTAATAAATATAATAATAAATAAATTTTCCAGGCCAAAAGTTAAAGGAACTAATTAGCTCAGAGAAGCAAAAGTCTTCATATGGGAAGCCATAGCTGTTGGATACCTCTCCAGGGAGAGCAGCTGCCCTCGGGGCAAACGGGGTCGGGTATGGTTTCTGATGCTCAGCCAGACTGTCATAAATTTGGAAAGTTATGCTTTCAGGCATATGAAGGATTTTTCAACTTTTCTTAAAGAGGAAAAGAAACACACCTCTTTGCATTTTGCACAGTCTAATGGAGCACTCGCAAGCTGGCAGCACTGAACAGCTCATCTTGTCTCAACAGTGCTGGATGTCAGCATTTTTACAATAGGCTGATAGCCATAGCTGGGATTTTTCAAAGTGTATCCTCTGAGATGTGTAAAAAGAGACTTTGATTCCCAAAGTTTTATATACAAGTTTTAGATGATGAAAGACCAGAAGCTTTCTTTTATGTTTCAGCAACAACTGAGGATTCCTGTGAACATTTTAAAATAGTAATACTTATTAATTGTAGATGAAGGATTAAAGGAGGCTCTAAATAAGGAAAGCTAAAATGATTACTTTGCTGCCAACTATGGGCATGGCCGCTAGAAAATTCTCCTGAGTAAGTCCCCTAGAAATTAATGGGAACTGCTAAAGAATATGGTTTAGTGCAGCTTGTGCAGGAGAACTTCCCCTTGGATTTGTGTCCTATCAACGCATATTCCTTATCTATATTTTCTCATTTCAGTTCTTTTTTCCATGACATTTCTCCATTTGATAGCATCATTTCTGACCTAATCTCAAGGGCTGTCTTGCTTACTTCTGACCATGGCATTGCAGAGGTACCCTTTAGAGAAATCAAATAGAAAACGAGTTTGCGGCCAGATCTCTGGCCCACTGAAAAGATAATAAGTCAGAACATTTTTTCCCATTTCTCTCAGGCCTGTTTTTCTAATATTGCATTGTTTGACTTGAAAATATGGAGCCAGCCTACGTTATTTGCTTCTAAGTGATTAGGTAGCCATTTTTATCAGCTGACCCCTGTGGATTAGGAACCACGTGCAGAGGCTGTTTTGCAGAACACCCATGTCTAGCGGTCAAGGCTGTGCACAGAGTAGTTCTTGCTAGATTGTTGTCAGCTCTGATCATATCAATTGCCTCTTTTGGGGGACATGCAACTAGTCACCCCCTTTGCCCAATGGGCAATCAGCATTCTCAAACCAGATAGCACTAAATATTTGGGGGGAAACGAGACTCACGGGCAGCAGCGTGTGTGAATAGCTCGCCGTCCTGTATTTTACCACATATGAAAGTGGCATATTGTATTAGCAATATGTGGATGAGATTTGAGTTTGACTATCATAAAATAAGCAACAAAAAAATAAGCAGAAGCGGAAGGAACAAACGCAGCAGCTCGATAAGAAAATGTAATAACTATAAAAACACTTACCAATAAATGAATCTAAATGTTTCTCATATATGCAAAAGTGTTTCCACTCAAAATGAGTTTTTGCTTTGGAAAGCAAGGATAAATGGCACACATTATATTTCTGGAAATTATTTTCAGAAATTTGAATGAAAGTACAAATAATATCAAGTTTCAATGATATTCACGACATGGGGACTCTGTATAAAACGTTCACCGCAACCCACAATCAAGTGCTATGGTGGGAGGGTTGCAGGGCCGGCCCTACCATTAGGCAGAGTGAGGTGGCTGCCTCAGCCAGCCAATTCTGAATGTCATGGAAGGGCAGCAAATTGTTACTTATTTTACTTATAATTTATGATTGTATTTTTATTGCCAAGGAGAGGCACTTGTAGGAGTTTCTGTCTCAGTTGACTTGGGGGTAAGGGCGCTATTTGCTGCTCCGCCTCAGGTATCAAAATGACTTGGGCTGTCCTTGGAATGTTGGATTTGCATTTGGGAAACTGAGGTTCAGATTTTGCTTTAGCTCCCAAAGCTCGACTCGCTCCTCCCCCTGTATGGATTGGAGGCTCCAGCAGAGCAGAGCCGCACGGCGGGCGGCACGGCACCCCTGCTCATGAACTTGCGGAGTCGAGATTCCTGCTGCCCACATTGGGAGCGGAGAACTCTCTCGCATCTGTAAAGGCTTTCTGATAAGCCATTAGGGAACCTCTGCTGCAGTTCAACTCTTAATGTTATCCTAATTTTACTTGTCAAGCTGGGGGAGATCTACCCTCCAGATTTTTACCAACACCCCAAACTGACCTCCTCATGCTATTTCTGCCAATATATACTGGATTTTTTCAGAGCAGTTATATCATAACATTTTTATATGTTGCATTTCCCCCCACCATATATATTTCAGTGTGTGTGTGTGTGTGTGTGGAGAGAGAGAGAGAGAGAGAGAGAGAGAGAGAGAGAGAGAGAGAGAGAGAGAGAGAGCGCGTTGGCAGAGTGCTTGATGGATGGGAGTGGGGAGCTGTGTTTTGCATGGGGGCTACTCTGATGTAAGTCTCTGTTCTCTCTATGGGTGTTACTCCTGTGCAAGGGCAGATCATTCCCTGGCACCTGGCTGTGGGGCTTCTCCACTCTCTCTTCAGAGCAGGCTTTTTTCTTTGGCAAGTTCAGAAGGAGGAGGAGGTGGTGTTGGGGGCAAGTTTGCCAGAGAGAGATGTATCTGTGTAAATGTGTCTCTCTGGGGGGAGGGCTTTCAGAAGTTGGGGGCTTGTTGTCTCTTGCTGGATGCCTCCTCTGATGTAAGTCTGTGTTTTCTCTATGGGTGTTATCCTGTAGGGGTGTGCAATGCTGGAAAACCCATTCCCTTTCCGCTCCATGGACTTTCACTGCCTTTCCTACTGACCCAGATGAACTCTTTTGCATCTGTGAAGCTTTCTGGCCATCTACACATGCATAGGCTTATACTGTGAATCTCCTCCAAACCTGTAACCTGTATTGGCTGACTTCACTACACACACACACATACACACACACATCCTCCCCCCCCCCCTTCTGGGCTTTGCAATATTTGCTTAATTTGGTATAATAAGTTGTTGCAATGCTTATCTTAGAGACAAAGAAATACCAGATAGACAACAGAGATTTCTTATCTGTTTTGTATTTCTGGTTGGGCTATCCATCATAAACACCTGGTTATTAGTTAACTGACTTAATTTGATCAGTCAGAAGAATAAACATGCATATAACCAAAACCTCAATTTAAATTTCTTTGCATGTCCTTCATACATTGGACTGAGTGTTTCCTAGGACCCACTATTGCACTCCTCAGGGCCACAGTAATTGACATGCATTCCTCAGGATAAGATTCTGACTGAAGGGGTGTAGACTCCAAGCCAAAATAAATAAATTAAACTCTGAAACCTCTTTAAAGTGAAGCTGATTCTTACTGGTTTTAAGGTTGTTGTTAGCACTAGCAGTGCTGGGAACTGGGTTGCCAACTAACCAGGAAAAAGAACTGGCCTGCTCTTGTGCCTTTAACAGCAGCTTGACATACAGAAATCAACAGGTGAAAATGTTCATAGTGTAGGGATAATTATCATCACACAGACACACACACATACAGTCATGCCTTGGATTGAGAGCATAATTCGTTCCGGAAACTTGCTTGTAATCCAAAACACTCTTATATCAAAACGAAAGCCCCCAAAAAATATTTGTACAGAGATTTTTAATTTAAGCCGTACTACAGTACTTGTCTTGCAAGACGTCGCTTGTATATCAAGTAAAAAATAAATAAATATTTAAAAATTTGCTTGTCTTGCAAAACGCTCTCAAACCAAGTTACTTGTAATCCAAGGTATTACTGTATATACCACTGATAAATAAGAGGGAAGTATCAGCATCCAAGATTTGCAGAAGAAGAAACACTCAGGGTGGGACACTAAGGGAGCAACCCCCCACCCCAAACAGCCACATGAGGACTGTGCAATGGGCATGCTTACTGGTCACAGAACTCTAAGTCTGAGGGCACAATGCTATGCAAGTCCCACAATTCCCCAGTCAGCCATAGAAAACCAGGAGGGGAAATGGAGTGGAGTCACTTGGAAGAAGGCACGGCTGGGTGGCTGGAACCCTTAACTGGAGCACTCCATACTCCAACGTACTCCAAACAACTGCCTCACTTGTTTATATATCTGCACAAAGCTGCTGTTAAAGGCACAGATGCAATAATCAATATAAAAGTTGGCAACCCTATCTGGATAATGAGAAAAAAAGTGGGGGGTGGGAGAACAAGGGTGATTGTAGCCTAGAGGCTACAATTCTTTCTTCCTGATACACCTCACTTATTTCCAGTAACAAATCAACTACAGTGAGCAGAGTTCAGTAAATATGAGACAGCTGAGAATCCCCTTGAACTCAGAAACCATGTGCTACATGGAAAGTTGCTGTACACCAGCTCAGACAATAGGATCTATTATCAGGGATCAGGTCTATGATGGTTGTTCAAAATTTCAGAATGAAACTGCTGATTGGGGGGGATCCTTTCTTAATCCACTACAGTTCCCTTTCAAATAGGCTGGGCCAGTTTGGCTTTTATATACTTTCCTGGCAGAAAAAGAGGCATCCTTTGCCTATCAAGCTGAATTGTGGCAGTATGCGGCCATTAAAATACAGGAGTATCCAATCAGTGGCACAAGGTTGGCTTGAATTAAGAGAACAAAGGCGGGTGAAGAGGTACCTGTTGTTTGCAAGGTTCTTGGATTGACTGAAAAAGGAGCCCCAGTAAGGGCTCAGCTCCTTTGCCTTTAAACAAAATGCAAGCGGAAACCACCTGCTGACTGAGGCTCGCACTAGGGCAAGTCGGAGCAATCAGAGCAGGGCTCTCCAACCTTGGGTCCCCAGATGTTGCTGGCCTACAGCCAGGGCCGGCGCTACCGCTAGGCAGACCCAGGCGGCTGCCTAGGGCGCGTGGTGGAAGAGGGCGCAGCGTTTCTGCGCCCCTTCCTCGCCTCCGGCGCGCTCCTGCCCCGCCTGCTGCCTCCACCGCGCCTCCCCGCCCTCCTGCCGGCCACTGCAGCCGCCGCCACCGCTGCACCTCCCACCCACCCCCGCGCGCACGTGCCCGCGCGCCCGCCACCTACCTACCTTCCCGTCGTTTCCGGAGCCCCGCCGGCGTTGTTTTGGCGGGAAGAACCAGGGCAACAGGGCTTAAACAGCCCTGTTGCCCTGGTTTCCCCGGCAAAAAAAAAAAAGTGCGGGGGTCCCGTCGCGTCGGAGGAGGAGGCGGCGGCGGCAGCAGCAGCAGCAGCCAGCAGCGGGGGCGGGGGGAAGGTAGGTGGTGGTGGCGGCGGCGCGGGGGGGGTTGCAGAGCAGGGCTGCTTTGCTCTGGAGCCCCCCCATGGCACGAGGGGGGGCGCTAAATATAATTTGGCCTAGGGCGCCAAACAGCCCTGCACCGTTCCTGCCTACAGCTCCCAGCATACCCAGCCAACATGGCTAATGGCAAGGGATTCTGGGAGCTGTAGTCCAGCAGCATCTGGGGACCCAAGGTTGGAGAGCCTTGCATCAGAGGGATGACAAGATGGAATCTGGGTGGCTGAGCCGAGCAAGTTCGCCGAGCTTTCACACACACACACACACACACACAAACACCCTGGATTCCTCTCACATCCCTATCTGTGAAGTTTACTAGAGGAGCAGCTGGGTGCAACTGGCCTTCCCGGACCCGGAGCCAGAACTCTCACAAGGTTACTCTGTGCATAAACTGCAACTCTGAACTCCTTGGAGGGATGGCAGAGCAGAAAATGTAATGAAGATGTACTATATCTTGATCACGTTTCGTAACAGAAAACAAATTTGTGAAGAGATTGCAAAATACAATTAACTGCTATCAGACTGAGTTAAATCAGTACATTTTTCAGTTTAGTTTCTAGTTCAGCTATGGCTGAAGTTGCTTCTTCTTTGGATTCACTTCAGGCCAAGTGCAACTTGGTAATTATCTGTCAACTCTTTGAATTAGGTCTCATGATACCACAATTCATCTTTGCTCAAGTGCCCCACACACCTCCTGCTGGCTCCATTCCACAGACGTAGCTTAAAAGAACATGATGATAACCAACCAGTGCAGAGGGTCCTATGCAAACACCAGATCTCCCCATCTAGGACTACTTACTTACTCTAAATGGCTGGCAGTGAAGGATACTTAGAATGTAAAATAATGTCTAGATGGGTAAATATTAGAGGCCAAGGAAATAATACTGAGAGTGTTGGACTAGGACTTGGGAGATCCAGCTTCTAGTCCCCGCTCGGCCATGAAACTCACTGGGTTGTTGTGAGGCCAGTCACTGTTGTGGGCCAGTCACTGCCTCTCAACCTAACCTACCTCACAGGGTTGTTGTGAGGATAAAGTGGAGAGGAGGAGGATTATGTAAACCGCCTTGGGTTCCTTGCAGGAAAAAAAAGGGGGGTATAAATATAATAAATAAATAAATAAATAAAGGAGTGGACAAAAATTATGCAGATGGGGAGATACTCATGATAGGGAGAGATGGATTACAGTGCACATGTACAGTGCTCATTCTGCCTGATTTTGTTATTTTTATTATCTCAGCAGTTTGGATCCCTGTTTCCAAATCCAACTTGACCATTTAGTAACTCAAGGAAATTAGCGTGTATTTGCTTTACTTCTTAGTAAGCTGTGATTTTTGTAGCACTTATGCTGTGCCTTTCTAACAATCAGGACAAATACAGGATTTAATAATCAAATATTGTGATTTTCTTTTTAAATGACCTCCTGTTAGACAGTCATACCTTATGCACTTGAGATGATCAAATAATGTTACATGCCCCATTTATTTTTTCAGACAGTGGAAAACTTTAGGAATAGGCAGATTTCCTTCATTCTATTTCTTTATTGATTGTAATTTCAGAAAGGAAACCAAATTCTCTCCCAACACAGTTCTAGACTGAAAAAAGTATCAAAATATGTTTAAAAAGCAAATTTTGAAAGAAAGTACTTCTAGAAATACATTGAGAGAAGTATTTTAAAATGTCATCATCTGAGAGAAAATACACTGAACACACATTTAAATACATATTTAAATACCAATTCTCATGCAGATTATTTTTTTTTTTAAATCACAAATCAATGCAAAAGTGGAATGGAACAGACTTATGGATGAACACATGTGGAAGCGACATGTCCTGGAAATAGACTGAATTGTTCATCCCTAATCCAGCACACACATGTATTTGAATCAGAGCCAGAGGCAACGTAGGGGCCATAGCTCAGAGGTAGAGCACATGCTTTGCATGCATTAGGTCCCTGGTTCAATCCCAGGCATCTCCAGGTAGGGTTAGAAAATAATTCTGCCTTAAACGGTGGACAGCCACAGCCAGTCAGTGTTGACAATACTGGGCTAGGTGGACCAGTGGTCTGACTCAGTGGCTGGGTTCAGGCAACATGATAACCCATACTCAAGTGCGGAATATGGGTTGAGTGTGGATTGTTGTTGAACTGTGGGTTATCATGCTGTCTGAACCCTGCTCCGCTAACAAGCCATGACTTCTTAACCACGAACAACCCATGAAAAGAACACATGGTTTGTTGTTCGGTTGTGAACTGTGGGTTGTTCACCATGGTTTATCTCGGCTGGGTTCAGACAACATGATAACCCATGTTTCAACAACAACCCATGGTTCAACCCTTGAGTGTGGGTTATCATGTTGTCTGAACCCAGTCAGTATGAGACAGCTTCCCATGTTCCTGTGTCTGAGACCCACGTGTCAAACCACACAATTGCTACTAGCCATGAGAGTAATATGTGTAAGTTCCATTTTCAGGAACAATATACCACTGGCCACCAGATGCTTGGAATTAATGTCAAGGGAAGGATATTGCTGTCATATCCTGTTTATAAACCTCCGGAGAGCATCTCTCTGCCCACTGGTGACAAACATGATACTGAGCTGGATGAAACGTTGGTTTGATCCTGCATGGAAGTTCTCTTGGTCTTAAGGACACAACAGAGCAGTGTTCTCCAACCTTGGGTCCCCAGATGTTTTTGGCCTACAACTCCCAGCATGCCCCAGTCAGCGTAGCTGGGGCATGCTGGGAGTTGTAGGCCAAAAACATCTGGGGACCCAAGGTTGGAGAACACTGCAATAGAGAGAGTCATCCAGATGATGAGAAACCACTGTCCCCAGTAGGAGACTCATCACCCACAAATTATATGAAGTACTCATATATGCCACATTTTCCTAGTCTTCCTTATTCCAGTATTTTTGTTGTAGCTGAAGGATAACAGCGAGTGTGATTAAGTGAAAAGAGTGGGCGGGTTGCAGGGCTTCAGTTCTTCCTGGGAAGGAGAATATCTAGCAGGACAGATGATGCTTCCAAGGCTGGCTACATGCCATATAAAATCTTCATGGCTTGGCATGCATCTTGGATGGTAAAGTTCTGGGCTCTCTTTGAACAGGCTCAGTGCCTTCCAGACAGATGGGCCTAAATGTGGGCAGACAAGAGACCATTTGTTTATCTCAGGTTTGTTTGCTGAGAAAATGATTCCCAAATGGAGACTGAAAAATTGCTCTTAGTCCAATTCTTCTGCAGCTGAGATGATGATTGAGGAGTTGTATCATTGCTAATTCAGCTAGATTAATTTGGAAAAACAAGAATATCTATCTACCCACACAGGGACATCTTTTTGTATCCTGACATAATTACTTGGAATGTTGCATAGAAATAGTGAGAATTAATGAGCTTCTATCTTCTTTCCCTTCTTTTTAGTGCTTCATGGGACCAAGCCAAAACTGGCTTTCAAACCCAATCTAAATTTTTGTAAGAATTGGCCAGTCAGGTTTGAAAAGCCACTGTTTGATCTTTCACATGCAAAGGGCTATGAAACTTTGAACAAAAAAGAAACTGTAAATTACTTATGAAGGAAGAAAGGAAGGAAAATGAGTCCTGGCAAAAGCATCCTCAGTAGCACTTAATTCTTTAACTGACATATAGATGTAAGGTTCCAGGATGCTACTTGTGAACAACTCTTGCTTTGGGCAGTCTGTGATTTTAGGACATCCTCTAGTTTACGCTTCCAATCCTGCACTCAAGATATACAGAGTGCATGAACCAGTACTGTTCGTTAGCCTTTGACTTGCCAGCAGGGTTTGCATTGGTGATTGGGGTGGACTGTGAAGTCCACATAGGTTCCAGGCCAGTGAGACTTGTCTTTCCCTAGGACAATCACATTAAACTAGGATGAATGCAAACAACCATTTGCTAAGGGATACCTTACCATGGTGTGCACATAACCACCTGGTAAGTAAGTTATAGCATTATCTACTGAGTGGTGAGGAGAATTTTAACACACTCGTGGTTGTGGTCATGATCAGAGGGGAAAGCAGAAAAGCAAAAGCACAACGAGTTGGCACTAGGCTGTGATGTTGTAAACAGCAAAAAGGAATTGTATAAGTTATAAAATGAAAACCAAGGTCACTGATGAACTTAGACATTGAAAGGATAAAAAGAAGACTGAAATACTAAATGCCTACTTTCCTTTAGCCTACACAAACACACACACACACGAAAGAAACCCCAAAGAATGGAAATCTATGATTAAACATTTAGCACCCCTAAGAAAAGGAAAAGCTTATATGTAGAGAGCAATATGAATGGCAAAAAGTGAAAGTGTGCTCAGACTCTTTGAATAGAATCAAATCAGCAGAGCATAAGATCATTGCCCAGTGATCATGAAGGTTTAGTAGGAAAATCTCAGGGATGGGGACTCGGACTCCAGGACTTGACTCGTGAGTCGGACAGAGTCCCCCGTCTGACTCGACTCGGACTCGCGTCCCAATATTTTTAATGGGACTCGAGACTCGACTCGGGACTCGAGACCAAGGACTCTTCAACTTCCCTGGGCTTTGCCAGAAGGAGTGGAGAGGAGCGTGATTGCCGGCAAAGAGTGAGGGTGAAATTGTGATGAGATCTCACCGTTCCAGAATGGGGGGCAAACATTTAGAAAAAATCATGTTCCTCAAATGCAACATGGATAGGTTTTAGGAAGTACAGCAAGTTTATTTTTAAAAATCATTTTCCTAAATGCAACCTTTCAGACATTTGGGGTTTGGCTGCCTCTGCCTGCCTGTTTGGGGTTCCCAGCCTCCTCTGCCTGCCTGCTCTCTTCTTGACCAGTTCAACAGTTGAATTGTCCAAGACAAAGGGCACTGCCTGCCTGCCTGCTTTGGGGTTCCCTGCCTCCTCTGCCTGTCTGGTTATTTTGGGTTTGTCTGCCTGGTCTGTTCTTGCCAAAATCAGTTGCAGAGTTTTGAAATAAAAAGGCACACTTGTGCCTAGAATTTATTTAAGCCACACTATCTGAAGTAGCCTTATTTTGTTGGAGAAAAGCCCCATTGATTTTAATAGGGACTCGTGGAGTCAGCTTTGGGAGTGACTCGGGACTTGGGAGCACCATTTTGGACCAAGGAGTGGACTCGAACTCGAGACTCGGGTCCAAGGACTCGTGACTCGACTCGTGACTCGAAACCAAGGACTCTTCAACATCCCTGGAAAATCTCAGAACTACTTGCTATCATATATGATAAATCATAGACAACTGATTTGTTCTAGAAGAGATAGCTCAAGTAATTACACACTCTTTAGTTTAATTCCAGATTTTGATAAACTAACAGGTTGGATGGACATCTTTTGTGAGGATGCTTTGGATATAGGATGTTCTGTCTTAAGGCTAGAATTGGACTTGATGATCCACCGCATTGTTACCATCTAATGAGCTTTTCCATACGATGCTGATAATGTGCTCTATCTACTTTTGGTTTCATCGCAGAATTGAGATCAAAGCACTACATGAAGAGCATTTCCTTCCCTGCTTTTCCACTACATAACCTCTAGGTGGCCTTGTGGTATAGCGGAAAGCACAAATACACAAATGAAAAAAGCATGGGTTTGTTTTGCTTTTACAAATAATACTGCATTTCCCCTGCTCTAAAACAACTCACAGAAAGTGCTGTTTAGACACAAAAGTGAATCTGATGGGTCATCATGGCATTGTCTAAAGAACCTGTAAATAGCTGCAAAGAGGGAATGATGAGAGCAAAATAAATGCCTCATGTAGAAAGGCTCAATGTAGGCATGAACCTACCCGTACACTATGTTCATCATCTAAGGCCCTCTTCCAGGTGCTTCCTCCGAGGGAGCCTTGGAAGGTGATGACAAGGGAGATGGTCGTCTCGATAGCACACACACACACCCAATTATGGAATGAACTCCCTAGTGAGGCCTGCCTGACACCAACATTGTTATCTTAAGACCTTCTTCTACTCCCAGGCATTTTGTAGCATGTGGTAGGCTTTTAATCAGGTCATGGGCTATTGTTTGGATATATGTGTGTGTGTATGTGTGTCTGCTCTGTTTATATGTTGATAGCTAAACTGTTTTTATATTATTCACAATTCTGCATTGTTAAGGTATTTAATCTGTGTAAATCACCCAAAGAGCTTTTGCTATTGGATGGTAGAGAAATGTAAAGGAAATGAATGAAATGATGTGATTTTTGGTATGATTTCATGATTCTATAGCATAGCCTTTCCCAACATGGTGCTTTCTAGATGTTTTGGACCTCAACTCCCATTAGGCCCAGCCGTCATGTCCAATAGTCAGGAATGCTGGGAGTTGTAGTCCCAAACAACTGGCAGGAACCAGGTTGGGGAAGGCTGTTACGGAAGCTAATATGAGATTAAATATTTGGGGCTTTATGCCAAGTGAGCAACAGAATATAAACCTAAATAGTTACTTTCTGGTAAGCATGTTTCAAGAGTAGAGGGGCAGTTGCTTTCCAGTGCAACCCACTGCAATGTATTATTAATCCAAAGTAATCAGATAAAAATCAGAGCTTGGTATGCTGTCAAATAAAGGAAGCCGAGTGAATCAAAAATTTATAAAATAGTCTTGAGATTACAATCCTGTTACGGACACCACTGATCATGTTCTGCTCTAGCACTTTCCTTTGATAATTTTACTGCTGAGACACTGGACTACAAAGATGTACATCTGGGGGAGGGGAACTTCTTTCACTCAGTTTCTGCCTTTGGGGGAGTAGCTTAAAAATAAAAATGAGCACAGAAGTACACTATAGGTAGTTATGCTGCAGTTCAACATTGGATTGCATAAAAACAATGGAGATAAAACCCATAATGGTGTTATTCTTCCGTTATGCGCTACATTGCTGATCTCCATGATAAATTACTGTTATTTCTTTTAGCCAAAATAAATCACTTCACAGAATCTATAAAATTAATTCATGTACTAGCAAAACACATGATGCTGTTTGGAGAGGAAATAGTTGATGAAAGCCTTTTCCTTCTCCAGATTATCTTCTCCATGCATTGTTATCTTCATCTATTATGTTTTATGGCCTATTTCATGAGATTCCCTTTCTTGAAATAAATACCTCCTAGTTGTTCACCTCACATTTCAAAGGAATCCCAGGAGGTATTATACTGTATTTATTGTAACATTTATGCTACTTTCTGTTTCAGTGACTAATAACACAATATTAAGCATGTTTACATGTGCAAAGGACTGAAATGTAATATACATTTGGGTAGGAGTGAGAACAGAAGCTTGCAGTGGAATCTCTTCAAGCATTCTGAGAGGTGAGCATCTGGAGAAACGGGGCATAAATATTTCATATTTAGCTTAATATATATTGACTCATTGAGATAAAATCTGAGTGCCAGAACAGCACCAGTAGCAGCATCCATTCCTGCATAAGCGTAAAGAAATGCAATGAATCCACATTTCAGAATCATGATCTACAAATTGTTATTTTTAACTTGACATTTATTTCATGTCACTGTAGATGTTTTCAGGAGTGTAAAAGAAATGGAATTACTAGGTTCCTTTAAGCTAACAGCCCGTTGTCAAGCGTGTAATGTTACAATTGCCTTGAGTGACTTTTAAGAGTTACCAGCATAAAACAAGGGATGATCTTGTCAAATCCTGAGGCTAAGCAGAGTCCAGTTTATCCAATGCTTGGAAAGAAAACAGCTGCAAAGGAGCTGGGCATTGGGAGAATGGGTGGGAGGTGATGTCACAACCCAGTAACATCATCCAGCCCACAGAAATCCTGGTTGGGTGGCCGTTTGCCGGGGGGGGGCAGTATAGTTCTGCACTCCTGGACTAAAGCATGATTAACTTGGTCTGGATCCAACCCAAAGTGTTGGTGGCTTCCTTAAAATCCCTAAATGTCCTGGATCCTCCATACATAAGGGAACAACTCCACCCATGTGTTCTTCTCTGTCTGCTGAGATCTTTTTGAAAGGCCCTGCTGTCTTTGCCATTCTTCAGTCATTCTTCTTGGAACTGGGGAGTCTGCCTGTGTTGTGTGGCACCCACTTTTTGGAACTCGCTCTCAAGGAAGGCCTCCCTGACCTCCTCTCATCAGTTTTTATCAGCAGATGGAAACCTTCCTTCACTAGAAAGTCTTCCCTATATCCTGCTGCATATAGGCTGCTATGGGGACGTCATAATTGTATTGCTTTTTAGTGAGATTGTGTGTTAGTGTGTGTTTTAGATTGTGATTATATTATTTTGGGAGAAAGGGGTTATGAGGTTTGGTTTTACTACACTTATTCAAACACTGGTTTTATAATCTTTTTAAAATTTGTTATAATTAAAAAAATTTTACTAGTGCGTTATATTATACTAGTATAATATAATTATACTAGTGCCTGATTTCTTTCAATCCAAAATGTTATAAATAAGGACCAGTATGCTACAATGTGGTTTCCAGTTGAGTGACTGTCATAGAGTAGTACATAGTATGTTAAAGTAGCCAAATTTCAAATTTTGTAAAACATTCTGTTACAAGAAGGGAAATTTCTTCCAACGAAAGTAGAAAGCCATTTTTGCTGTGGTCAAAAGATTCATGAGCAGTTCCAAGTCAACAGCACCAACTATGACCTTCAAATATACTAATAAAACATGTAAAGGAGGTGCTGGAATGATCATGCCTAACCTTTCTTCTATATTCCTTAACACTAATCTCCAAAATAATTTGACCTTTCTGCACTTCCAGAAAGTATGTAGAAAAGCAGCCGTGGGAGCTCCACACCTCTAATACAAATTATAAATATGATTCAAACTACAGGGGGTTAAATACCACTGGTGGTGTGTGTGTGTGTGTGTGTGTTTTAATCCCTTAACCTTCATGACAAGAAAGTTTGCAAATAGTTATAAAAGATTATTTTCATTATTCATTTGATATATACCAGGTCCTTTCCCCATTTTGGGGAAGGCATTTACAAGTATTATAATACTGATCTACCACACAGTGTTGTTGTAATGATTTACCTTATAGGGTTGTTGTAATTAAATAATACATGTGATATACTGTGACAAATCCGACAAATTATTCCCCTATATCTCTATAGGATGAGCATTATTTCTATCTCTTTCTTTTTTACCGAATGAGCCAATAGGCACGCTGCTTTGTGATATCCTTGAAGGTTAAATTTGTTGAGCATTAACGGAGACTACTCCTTGTCTTCTCCCTCCTGGGAGGACGATGGGTCTTACCTGCAGCTGGCACAGACAGTTGCATTTGGAGTGGGGGAAGGATGCTCACAGAGTCATTGAGAACATGGTCCAGGATTACCTTGCCCTTTATGAGAGTTTAGTAGCCTATTTGGGTGTTATCCTCCACATTATCTTAACATCATGGAGGGAAAGAGCAGGACCTCTCAGCCATCATGGCCTTGTTGGCTCTGCATCTCCACTCTCCATGCATTGGGAGGGAGGTCTGAAGAGGGGATCCTGCTCTATGCGCGTAGGCTCCCCGCTCTCATGATTTAGAACCCTGATCACACGGTAGTAGTTTGCATGTTAAGGCTGCGAGTGTATACATTTACTTGGGTGTAAATCTTAGTGAGATCAATGGGACTTACTTCTGAGTAGACATGTATATGATTGTGGTGTAAATAAAGTCAAGTAAGCTATGCCAATAAGCAACTCTATGCTTATTTGCATAATGAAACAGGTCTCAGAATGTGACTTTACATAATGTATACAGATTGCAGAATCTGAGTTAACCTGGTGAAGAATTTGAAGTGTGGGAGTATGGTAAATAGAATCCCTGTAGCACCCCTGATTATGAAATAAATGTTAAGTGTTTACCTGTTGCTGTTGTTGTTGTTGTTGTTGTTGTTTAAATTGGAAATTCTTTGTGTATCCTTAATAATATTGCTAATACATTTGTGGCTATTTAAGGAATAGGTAGGAACACCATGTTATGTATAGGGTTATGATTATAGCTGTGGCTAGCAATTCTTTTTATGATATATCCACTTCGCATTGAAAAGGCATAAAATTGTTGTAGGTTTAAAAGCTTCACAAAGCCTGCATCTTCAAGTTTAGTGCAACTGAGTCTGACTGAGGAATAATGTGATATTCAAAAGAGGTATGTCAGATTCCTTCAAATCAATGGACATTTTTTGCCACTGACTTCAATAGGATGCGGACGGCTCCCCAATTGAAAAGAATCAGGATCTAGCCCTCTATTAAAAGTTACAACTATGAAAGGTCAAAGATGAAGATTGTGCAATGAAATTCCTTTTTTGTCTGTTATGTGCTCTGAAGGTGATAATGCATTTAAACTCAAAATGAATGTATCGTAGAGATTATTATTGTACGAGACACCACATAATGCTTGGAGGTTGGTACTGTACTGAGAACAGATGTTGCTTTCATTCATATATGATTTTCTTGCTTTTTAACGGTGGTTTGGGGAGAAAATATATTTTAGTGGCTTTTAACTTTTAGTCAAGGAAGCTTTGTATGCAGGCAGCTCTTGGATTGCTATTGACCTTTCCCTTAAGCTTTATAACCAGTTTTTCAGTGTATTATTATTTGGTATTACAAAATAGCTTATTCTAATAATGATAACAGCATTTAGATGTATTGCTGTGGGGAAAATGTGTCAGGGGATCAGAACCATGAACCGCAAGGAATCTCATGATTTGAAGCTGGAACCTAGAAAGCTACTGGTGACTAGGGATGCTTCTGTAATTTTCCTCATCTGAATTTCTCCCCAGATTTTGTACTTCTGTCTGAATTAGCTGATCTCATTTCTGAAGGGGTCTGATGCAATAAGGACAATCCATTTTTCAATCTGCATTTCCAAATCTTGTACAGAGCTCTGCGCTTGCACAGTTTGCTGCAGCTTTCAGTTCTTTCCATTCTTTCAGATCTTTTTTACTGGTGGTGCTAACAGGGCAGGACTTCAGAGCAGAAGTCCATGGCCCCACTCAGGAGAATGAGCATAAGCGGCCCCAAATGCAGCAGGGCTGGTGTACCACATTTTGAAGAAAGTGAAATAATACATATTATCAGACTCCAGAGTCTAAAAAAAATTAAAAATTACCTAAGTGCACCACTGGTTTTTACTCCTCTACATTACCAATTTGTATCCATGCACTGATGAAACTCCCCCCCCCCCCAAAGCAATCTCACTTTATTCTATGACAGATTCTTTTTGTGTGTTTTTTTACTAATGCACAGGAGTTCACATCAATAAAACACTACACCCACAAAATCTTATTTATTTATTTTATTATATTTATACCCCGCCTTTTTTCCTACAAGGAACCCAAGGCGGCTTACATAATCCTCCTCCTCCTCTCCATTTTATCCTCACAACAACCCTGTGAGGTAGGATAGGCTGAGAGCCAGTGACTGGCCCAAAGTCACCCAGTGAGTTTCATGGCCGAGTGGGGATTAGAACCCAGATCTACTGAGTCCCAGTCCAACACTCTCACCACTACACCACACCGGCTCTCTTGAATCAATCATGTGTACAGCCACATCAAGGTGACTTTTGGGGGGGGGGCGGGGATAGTATTTTATCAATGCCACTCAGGCTCCAGAGCCTTCTTGAAGCATAGAAGAAAACTGTCCTGTCTGAAGTCATGTGGGGGCCCCCTCATATTTATGCCCCAGGAGTGGGCCGGCCAGGTCTCTTCAGACTCTGCTCCCCAGGCTCCACCCACCTTTAAGCAACCAGCACTGCTGATTGGCTGCCAGGGCTGCTCCCAGCCTGCAGTGTGGCTGTGCATCTTCCTGGACTGGCCAGCTATGCCACACAAAGAGGACTTTTGTTTCCCCACCCCACCCACTCCTTCTACATCCTATGCAATGGCACAAACTGGGTCCCCAGTAAGTGGGGACTTGGGATTATCAAGGCTCTGTTTGTGTGATGTTTTACTACTGTTTGTGTGATGTTCATCATATCTGCATCACAAAAGTCTTGATTCAATCATGTGTGTATTACTCCTCGGGGGCCTGGTCCAGCCAAGGCACCTCACTTCAGATTCAAGGATACTCAGGATGAAACTAAACCACTTGTGTCAAAAATGATACACAGTTTATTAAATGCAGTGATGAAATATGGATGCAGAACATAAACAAGGAAAAGAAAGCTTACACTCCCCTTAGCTGTAGCTGTATTGGTTCCCTGAATAGGCCAGGGGATGCTCTGTGGGCTTCCAATTGCTTCCGGGCGGGGCGAGTGATGCGTCAATTCCTCTCCCCATCGGAGAACAAAAGACATGGCTTCTTGCCATGGATTTTATAAAGTTCCTCTCTCCCCGTTTCAGAGGCTGTCAGTAAGCCACAAGCTAATCCCCCATCCTGGGAGACAAGGGGGGGGGGGGGCTGCTTCAGTAAAGCAAACAGTTTTGGTTCTCACAGCGAAAGCAGCCCTTATCTAACAAATATAATTGGGTAAAATACCTTCAAGGCAATTATCTGTGGTGCTCTTCCTAACAAGCTGAGGGTAATATGTAAGGCCCTGGCATGGCTCCAAGGAACTCTCCTGGCTTTTGGACACTGGGAAAGTTTACTACACTACCTGTTAATAACCTCCTCGCCACTCTTCCGGTAGAGCGCATCCAAGTGTACAACCACATCAAGATGGCTTTTTTTGCAGTATTTTATCAATATGCACGTGCAGTGTCAACATTGAGATGGGGGGGCGTGGGGAGATGGAAATGAATTGAACCGAAAGCTGTGGCAAATTGCACATGCTTCATTTTTTTTGGAATTAAATATAGACGGTACCTGGGTTAAACAAGAATCCTGTGGAACACAGGGCATAATGAACCCACAGAAATATAACGGCATGGAACAGGAAAATCTGCTCATCTCTCAGTCTCCAGAGCCTTCTTGAAATTGTTGTGTCTGATGCAGGACCGGTGCAGGGCAGTTTGGCGCCCTAGGCGGATTTATATTTAGCGTCCCCCCCTCTCGTGCCGTGGGGGGGGCTCTGGAGCAAAGCAGCCCTGCTCTGCGACCCCCCCCCACGCCGCCACCACCTACCTACCTACCTTCCCCCCGCCCTGGCTGCCGCCGCCGCCACCTCCGAGGAGGAAGTGACACGACGGGACCCCCGCGCTCTGTTTTTTGCCGGGGAAACCAGGGCAACAGGGCTGTTTAAGCCCTGTTGCCCTGGTTCCTCCCGCCAAAACAACGTGGGCGGGGCTCCGGAAGCGACGCGGAGAAGGTAGGTGGCGAGGGGAGGGGAGGGGAGGTGGCGGCAGTGCCAGCGGCGGGTGGGGAGGCGCTGTAGCGGCGGCGGCAGTGGCAGGCGGGGAGGCGCGGCGGCGGGCAGGGAGGCGCGCGGGCGGCGGGGGCGGGCGGGGGAGGCGTGGTAGCAGGCGGGGGGAGGCACGGCGGCAGCTTCAGCGGGCGGGGGGGAGGCCCGGCGGGGGAGGCGCAGCGGCGGCAGCAAAGAGGAGCGCAGCGTTTCTGCTCCCTCTTCAGCCACGCGCCCTAGGCAACCGCCTAGTTTGCCTAGCGGTAGCGCCGGTTCTGACACACACACACACACTGTCAAGCTTGGAGGATGTCCTGGACAAGAAGTCTGCCCCTCAGGTCCTTCCAAAGCAGAAGAAATGGCTTTGACTGGCTCATCAGATTTGGAGGGCTCTCTCACGCTTCAGCCCTCGCCATCCCCTCATCATAAAAACCAGTGGCTTTTGAATATGGTAGCTGCCCTTTAAGACTGCAGGTAGCTTCCCAGCAGAGGTGGAAACAACAGTACTATCAGGCTGGCCAACCTTTATGGGGTCTCAGAAGGCCTTTGCACCCTGCTGAAGCAACAGTTCCCTTTTCTGTTAATGGTAAGAAGCCTTCAGGCAGTGGTTGGTCCAAGCTCCCAACTAGCTCTGCCTAGTTCTAGACCAGGGCTCTCCAACCTGGGGTCCCCAGATGTTACTGGACTACAACTCCCAGAATCCCTTGCCATTAGCCATGCTGGCTGGGTATGCTGGGAGCTGTAGGCCAGCAACCTCTGGGGACCAGCGGTGTTCACAAACCTGTGGGGGGGGCTCACCTCTCCGCCGCCTCGCCTCTCCGCGGTGGCGGCCCCCCCGCCTCGATCTTCTGAGTGGCACGGAGCAGTTCTCCATGCCGCTCGAGCCGCCGGCGCTGGTCCCATCATGTCACATCCGGGGCCAGATGTGACGCGATGGGACCAGCACGGGCCGCGTGGGTGGCTCACTGCTGGAAAAAGGTAGGCCCGCGCGAGCCCCGCGCGGACGTGAGTGGGACCGATTTCGGTCCACTATGCCCGCGCGAGGCGAGCGGTTACATCCCTACTGGGGACCCAAGTTTGGAGAGCCCTGTTCTAGACTGATTCTGCTCTATGAGCCAAGCCTGGACCTTGCAGACTGACACTTTGCTTTGTCTAAGCTTACCTCTGCTTTACCTACTGGAACCAGACCTTCATAAATGTGACTCTACTTTATCTGCTGCTGTGCCACCCAGTTTCATAGATTCATAGAGTTGGAAGTGGCCTACAAGGCCATCATAGGGATGTAACCGTTCACCCCGCGCTGGTGTAGCGGGCCGAAATCGGCCCCGCTCACATCTGCGCAGGGCTCGTGCAGGCCTACAGGCCTACCTTGTCCAGTGGCGGCTCGCCTCCCCACAGCGAGCCGCCCGCGCCGGTCCCGTTGCATCACATCCAGCCCCGGAAGTGATGCGACGGGACCCTGCGCACCGCGCGATGTATTGCGCCTGCGCAGGGTCCCCGTCGCGTCACTTCTGGGGCCGGATGTGACACGATGGGACCAGCGCTGGTGGCTCAAGCAGCACGGAGAACTGCTCCACGCTGCTCAGAAGATCGAGGTGGGGGGGCTGCCCCTGCGGAGAGGCGAGCCAGCGGAGAGGCGAGCCCCCCACAGGTTCGTGGCACATCCCTAGTCGAGTCCAACCCCCTGCTCAATGCAGGAAACTAGAGGAGGGGTCTCCCATCCAAGTAATAACCAGGCTTGACCCTGCTTATCTTTCCACGCTCAGACAAGCTGAGCCAGCGTAAGCCACAGGCTTGTGAAGTTAAGAGGCACTGCAACTGTAGCTCACTTTCCTTGGAGGCCAGAGCCTAACCAGGACAGGACAGAAATAGGGATGTGTAAAGTCAGCCTTTGTGAATGGCAGTCAGTGAGGTCAGTGTGAATTAGCCCTTCCTTCCTTCCTTCCTTCCTTCCAGTGTTCCCATCAGTGATAAAGGATGCATGCCAGGGAGCTGAAGCCACCCTAATGCCTCCCTCTCCTCCTGCCCTGGGTAAGTTGGGAAAGTCCTTGGGAAGCAGAGAAAGGGAGAGGTAGCAGAGACTTTGGTAGGCATCTGCAAGTGTTTTGAAACTATGTGCTTAGAGTGCACACACTGATCAAGCTCCTTATGCTTCCACATCCCTAAAAAACAGTAGATTTAAATTACAAAGGCAGGCTTAAGGAGTGGTTTAAAAATTAGGAACAACTTGCTAACAATAAAAGCAATTATGGGAAGAATTAGGCCTTACTCACTCAGAATCATTTTTAGGCACATTTTAGAAAAATAAGGTGTGTGCTGAAATAAAGCACCTCTGGACTCATTGCCAACTTATATACTTTATTATTTTGTGATCCTGCCTAGCTTGTAGCCTCTTAAAACAGCAGAGCAGATGTGAGCACAGTTTATGGCTCAGTTATGCAGCAGGTAATAAGTGAAAAGCCATAGCTAAGACATGAGTAACTTGCCTTTGACAGTGGAATATAGCCAAAGGCTTTTCCAGTTGCCATTATTTTCAGTGGACTGTGGGAGAGGCAAGGGGCTTAAAAATAATTCAATTTCTGATCTGCAATATCTCTACTGTAAATGTGACCAAAAAGCCAGTGTACTTTCACAGAAGTATTAAATTAGACAAAGTGGAGCTAGTTCTAAAAAGCCTTCAAATGTGTTTCTTTTAAGGGCCCTATAACTAGATCGCCCGAGAGGATACAGTTTCTTTTGATTGTATGAAATTGGGCCTACGTTAACTGAAAATTGAGGGTCAAAGTAGATGCATGTAACATTACCCCCAACAGCCATTATTTATGTATTTGTACATAAAAAGCAGCTACAGGAAGGTGCTTTTGATGTTAAAAAAAAAAAAAAAAGGCTGTTGGGGTAATGCTACACATATTTGTGTGTAATGTCTGTTTAGATGTTGAGGAGCATTGTGGAAGGACGTGAGCATATAATCAAAGCCTGCTCACTACCTTGCCCTGTTTTTCTTCTACTATGTGACACAAATTCTGGATGCCTTTGTGTGGAGGCCCCCAAGCAATTTCATAATGACCTGGTTCATAATGACCATAGTTTAGCATAATTTAGCAATACATGCGCAAACCTGCTCCCTTCTCCTCTGGCACAGCTGTGAGAAAGAGACTGCAAGCATGTGTTTTTGTTTTTGAAAGTACCGGTACTCTCTCTACTTTTTAAGTGTACAATATAAATCTGACTTGTCATCCATCCACCCATCTGCAGAGGGCCGTGTAACAGAAGAGTGAGTGAAGGGCATGATTGACAGCTGAGACCAGAATGGAATCTTGGGTGGAGTGGCAATTGGCGGAAAGTCAGTCAGAAGGAGGACAGGGACATTAGTGAGAAGTCAGGGGGGGGGGGAATTAGGATGGAGAGAGAGTGAGAAATTAGAGGCCAGAATTAGTTAAGTTAGTAGGGTGCAGTCCTATGCATGTTTAGACAGAAAAAAGTCATATAACTCCCAGCATTCCCCAGCCTACACTGATATTTGATCTATGTTTGGAACCCCTGGTGTGTGCTATCTGACAGAATGCTAATATTCACAGATTTGTGAAAATTGTTCAGAATTTAAGCTTATTATTTATGCTGATAACCTGTTATTGTTTGTTTTGAAACCCCAGTCATCTGTTCCAGCTTTGATACAGACAATTAATACTTTTGGTTATTTGTCTAGCTATTCAATTAACTGGTCAAAGTCTGAACTGATGTCAATTGGAGATACTATATCCCATCGTGTACTAGCTAACTGGCAATTTAGAGCTTGCCCAGATTTCATTAATTATTTGGGAATACTTATCCCTCCCTAGAGATATTGTATATCTCAAATGATTAAGCTAAATTTGAATAAGCTGACTAATGAGATCAGGATATTGATAGATGGGCATCTTTAAAGTTGAGTTTATGGGGTAGGGTAAACACACTCAAGATGGATGTAATGCCTCAAATTGTTTATGTTTTACATGGCATTACTCTATTTATACCTGGCAAGTATTTCCAAAACTTAATGCTTTGTTTCATAAATTCCTATGGGGTTCCACTCCACCATGAATATCTTTGAAAAGATGCAATTTACAATTAAAGAGGGTGGATTTGGCCTCCCTGATCTTGTTTTATATCTTCGGGCCTATTATCTGTTGACTTGTACTACATTTTTGCCTTTTCTGCTCATATTAGACTTTCCCCCCAGGTCAGTTTTGGAATCATCATGCTTGGATCCTCTCCCCAAATTGACTGCATTGGACTCTCAATATACTAGAACAGATAGGGTACCTCCCACAGTTATGGTGGTATTTATAGAGGTGTAGCACATAGTATCACATCAATTACAGTTTGATCCCTTTTCAAATGCAAAATTAACTCAATTGAAAACCCAGCTTAAAAATTGGTAAGAAAACGTTTGTTTGGCAAACTTGGATGGACAAGCTGATTTTTACTTTGGATCAGCTTGTCGGTCCCAATTATAATTTTCTGCCATCCTCTGCTTTGCATGCTAAATATGATTTGTCAGCTACAGCTGAATGGCAAATATGCAATTGAAACATCTGCTAGAATCTAGGTTTGGCCCTGCTGCATTTACAGCTTCATAGAATCATAGAATCATAGAAAAGTAGAGTTGGAAGGGGCCTCCAAGGCCATCGAGTCCAACCCCCTGCTCAATGCAGGAATCCAGGTCAAAGCATCTCTGCCAGATGTCTGTCCAGCTGCACCTTGAATGCCTCCAGACTGGGAGAGCCCACCACCTCCCTAGGTAGTTGATTCCATTGTCTTATTGCTCTGACAGTCAGAAAATTTTTCCTGATGTTTAGGTGGAATCTAGGTTCCTGTAACTTGAGCCCATTATTCCGTGTCCTGCAAACTGGGATGATCGAGAAGAGATCCTGGCCCTCCTCTGTGTGACATCCCTTCAAATACTGGAAGAGTGCGATCATATCTCCCCTCAGTCTCCTCTTCTGAAGGCTAAACATGCCCAGTTCTTTCAGTCTCTCCTCATAGGGCCTTGTTTCCAGTCCCTTTATCATCCTTGTTGCCCTCCTCTGAACCCTCTCCAGTTTGTCTATGTCCTTCTTAAAGTGAGGTGCCCAGAACTGGACACAGTACTCAAGATGAGGCCTAACCAGTGCCGAGTAAAGGGGAATTATCACTTCCCGCGATTTGGAAGCTATACTTCTATTAATACAGCCCAAAATTGCATTTGCCTTCTTTGCAGCCACATCGCATTGCTGGCTCATATTCAGTTTGTGATCTACCACAATTCCAAGATCCTTCTCACTTGTAGTATTGTTGAGCCAAGTGTCCCCCATTCTGTAACTCTGCATTTGGTTTCCTCTCCCTAGGTGCAGTACTTGGCATTTATCCCTATTAAATTTCATTCTGTTGTTTTCGGCCCAGCGCTCCAGCCTATCGAGGTCACTTTGAATTTTGTTTCTGTCTTCCAGAGTATTAGCTGTTCCACCCAACTTTGTGTCATCTGCAAATTTGATAAGCATTCCCTGTACCTCCTCATCCAAGTCATTAATAAAAATGTTGAAGAGCACCGGGCCCAGGACCGAGCCCTGTGGTACCCCGCTCGTTACCTCGCCCCAGTTTGAGAAGGAACCATTGATAAGCACTCTTTGAGTCCGATTCTTTAGCCAATTGTGGATCCACCTGATAGTTGTTCCATCTAGCCCACTCTTAGCTAGCTTACTAATCAGGATATCATGAGGCACTTTGTCGAAAGCTTTGCTGAAGTCCAGGTATATAATGTCCACAGCATTCCCACAGTCCACAAGGGAGGTTACCCGATCAAAAAATGAGATCAGATTAGTCTGACAGGATTTGTTCTTGACAAATCCATGCTGGCTTCTAGTAATCACTGCATTGTTTTCAAGGTGCTTGCAGACTGACTTCTTTATAATCTGCTCAAAAATCTTCCCAGGGATTGATGTCAGACTGACTGGCCTATAGTTCCCAGGTTCCTCCTTCTTGCCCTTTTTGAAGATGGGAACAACATTTGCCCTCCTCCAGTCGTCTGGCACTTCACCTGTCCTCCATGATTTCTCAAAGATAATAGACAGTGGTTCTGAGAGTTCTTCTGCCAGTTCCTTTATTACTCTAGGATGCAGCTCATCAGGCCCTGGAGATTTAAACTCGTTCAGAGTAATCAGGTGCTCCTTGACCATTTGCCTATCAATCTCAAGCTGCAATTCTGCCCCTTCAGTCTGCACTTCAGGTTTGCCAGGGGGGTCATAGACCCTCTTTTGGGAGAAGACAGAGCCGAAGTAGGAACTGAACACTTCTGCCTTTTCTTTGTCTTCTGTTATCAATTTGCCATCCTCATTGCGTAGTTGTACCACCAGTTCTTTCTTCTGTCTTTTACTGTGCATGTATCTGAAGAAAGCTTTTTTGTTGCTTTTAGCATTCCTCGCTAACCTTAGCTCATTCTCAGCTTTAGCCTTCCTGACACTATTCCTGCAGTTCTGTGCTACCTGCCTGTACTCTTCCCCTGTAGCCTGTCCTTCCTTCCACTTCCTATATGTGTCCTTTTTTGTTTTCAGGTCATCTTTGAGTTTATTGTGAAGCCACATTGGCTTCTTCTGTTGCCCTCTGCCTTTTTTCCTTGTGGGAATTGTTTGCAATTGTGCCTTTAAAATTTCCTTCTTTAAAAACTCCCACCCCTCCTGGGCTCCCTTTCTCGTGAGAGTCACTTGCCATGGGATCTTACTAATCATTGTTCTGAGTTTGTTAAAATTGGCTTTCCTAAAATCCAGGGTACGTGTTTGGCTACACTCAGCTTTTGCTTCTGTTAGAATCAAGAACTCAAGTATAACAATAATAAGAGCCCCTTTGTTATTGAAACATTGATTGAGACTGAGCAGTTGCATTGACCCACAATCCAGGTTTATAAATATCTGTTATCATTGAATAAAAATGACACACAGGGTCTTAAGCAAGAATGGAATAATGAATTGGATTGTCCTATCTTGCCCAATCAATGGATCAATTCATTGGCATCTATCTCAGAAAGGGTAACAGATCTTAGATTACGTCTAATTCAGCAAAAACTTATGTTTCAGGTATATTGAACACCACAACATCTTTTTAATAAAGGTTTGTCTAAATTGGCTAATTGTTGGAGGTGTAATACAGCTGATGCTTCACTTACCCATATGTTTCGGCAATGCCCAATGGCCACTTCTTTTTGGGACAAGGTAATAATATGGATAAATTTTGTGATGGAAAGCTCTTTAATATTTACTGATGTGCATGTTCTTCTTAACTATCTACCTGCCTCTTGGAACTTAACACAAGGTCAATGTAAATGGATTCTCCATGCTCTTTTGACATCTAAAAGACTAATAAAACAACATTGGAAGGATAAACAGCCACCTTCAATAACGCAATGGGTTGAGCACTTAACAACACTTTCGATTTTTGCACAGGTGGTCTTTAGGCATAATCTATGAATGGATAAATATATGGATATTTGGTTTGCCTTTGTTGAAGTACATTTATAACTATGCCTAAGAACAGTAGTATATCTTGCTATACATAAAATATATAGGGGTACACATTGCATATGTATCTACTGTATTGTAATAGATCTATTCAAGTTTCATGTAAGAAAAACTGTAATATTTAATCTTATTTAATTTAATTCTTTATGTTTTTTATATATTTTTGTTTTTGTTTTCTGATTTATTGAAACTCACAATTAAAAAAATGAAAAAATAAATTTAAAAAAACATGCATGGGATTGCACCCCAAACCATAGTTTAGCATTACATGCATGAGTATCATGCTCAGTCAGTCTTTCCTTCTCTGGCCCAGCCGCAAGGAGGAGTTCAGAAGCATCTACATGCTGAAGCTAAGCAGGTATGAGCCAGGTCAGTGCTTGGATGGGTGACTGCCTGGGCTGCCCACATCTGTTCTCCTGCATTGAGCAGGGCGTTGGGCTCAATGACCTTATCAGTCAGGCGATCACTCGTGACCGAGTAAGATTGTCTTCCAGGATAAAAAAGAAAATTTACAAAAAGGAGATTTTAAAAGGAGGAGAATTCTAAAGAAAATTGTGTAGACTCTAGCGATGGGTCCGTAAGTGACTGTGGAGCACAATTCTAGATCCACACAGCTTCCCACAGTGAGGACACAGGTTACCAGATGGAAGATGGTCTTGTAAAGGATTCATTTGATGTGCTTTTTGCTTAGCACATTTCTCCCTTTCACCTTGCACTCGAGCTTCTTCAAAGTCCATAGAACCTTTGTGAAGGCCAACCTCCAGTTAGATCGTTCATGGGCCAGAGCTTCCCAGTTTTTGATGTTTATATTGCATTTTTTTTAGATTAGCCTTAAGAACATCTTTAAACCTCTTATATTGACCACCGATATTCCGCTTTCCATCCTTGAGTTGGGAATAAAGTAACTGCTTTGGGAGACAGCAGTCAGGCATTCGAACAACATGGTCCACTGAAGTTGGCGTTGAAGGATCATTTTTTCAATGCTAGTAGTCTTTGCTTCTTCCAGTACACTGACATTTGTTCGCCTATCTTCCCAAGTAATTCGCAGGATTTTCCAGAGGCAAGGAGTTGGAGGTGATGTTTATAGATAGTCCATGTTTCGCAGGCATACAATAAAGTTGGTAATACAATGGCTTCATAAACCAGTGTTTTGGTCTTCTTACAAATATCCCGATCCTCGAACACTGTATGTTTCATTCGAGAAAACGCGGCACTAGCGGAGCTCAGACAATGCTGGATTTCACTGTAGATGTTAGCTGTAACAGAAAGATAGCTGCCAAGATAGAGAAAATGATCGACATTTTCCAGTATTGTCCCGCCAAGCTGGATAGATGGCATCACCAAAGGGTTAGCTTGCACTTGCTGATGAAGCACTTTGGGTTTTTTGATGTTAAGTGAGAGACCAAGTTTTCCGTATGCTTCTGCAAAAGTATTTAGGATAGTTTGCAGATCATCCTCTGAATGTGCAGAGACCACATTATCATCAGCATACTGAAGTTCCACAACGGAGGTTGTAATTACCTTACTTTTTGCTTTCAGCCTGCTGAGATTAAAAAGCTTTCCATCTGTTCGATATATAATTCCCACACCAGTGGGAAGTTTCCCCTCGACAAGATGTAAAATCATGGCGATGAAAATAGCAAATAATGTTGGGGCAATAACACATCCCTGTTTAACACCTGATCCCACTTTAAATGGAGCACCATGAGAGCCGTTGTTGTCCAAGACCGTAGCCGTCATATTGTCATGGAGAAGTCGCAAGATATTCACAAATTTATTGGGGCATCCAATTTTCATAAGGATAGTCCAGAGAGCTGTTCGGTCTACAGTATCAAAGGCCTTAGCAAGATCAATAAATGCCATATAAAGAGGTTGATTTTGCTTCCGGCATTTTTCTTGGAGCTGACGTGCAGTAAAAATCATGTCTACTGTCCCTCTAAAGGGGCGGAAACCATATTGAGTTTCAGGGAGGATCTCTTCTGAAATAGATAGAAGACGGTTTGCGAGAATCCTGGCAAATATTTTACCTGCGGTAGCTAAGAGAGAAATGCCCCGATAGTTTCCACGGTCTGTTCTATCACCTTTCTTAAAGAGGGTGATAATTATGGCATCCCTGAAGTCTTCTGGGATCTCTTCTCTTATCCAGATTTTTTCAATGAGTTTATGAAGATGTTGTACAAGTTCGGGGGGGGCTTCTTTAAAGATTTCAGCAGGAATCCCATCTGGTCCACTAGCTTTGTTATTCTTCATTTGATTAATGGCTTTTTTTACTTCATCCAAAGTGGGGAGTATTGCAAGTTCCTCTCTAATTTGTGTTTGCGGGATTTGCGAAAAAATCTCATTATCCACCTTAGATTTACGATTTAAAAGGTCATAATAATGCTCTTTCCAACGCAGTGCAATAGACTCTTTGTCTTTTAAGAGTTTGGTGCCATCTTTTGATTGTAAAGGGTTTGTAGGTACCATAGCTTTTTGGTCCATAAATGGCCCTTGTGGCCTTAAAAAAGCCCCGTGCATCATGAGATTCTGCAAGTTGTTGAATTTCTTCAGCTTTCTTTTTCCACCAGGCGTTCTTAAGTTCTCTTGTTCTTCTTTGGACCTCAGCCTTTGCACTAGCGTAGATTTTTTTCTTGGCAGCGCAGTTAATATCATTTTGCCATATTTGGAAGGCTTTCCTTTTTTGGTCAGTTATATGTTTAATCTCATTATCATTTTCATCAAACCAATCCTGATGTTTCTTAGTTTCGTATCCAATAGTTTCTTCACAAGCTGCAGTAATGGAGGTTTTCAGCTTAGACCAATGGTACTCAATGTTGTCAGGAGGTTCCGTAGGTAGATGTTCCTTAAGAAGTGATTGAAGACGAGTTTGCTTAATAGGATCTTGAAGGGCGTGGATGTTCATTTTACGCCTTAGTTTCCTTCCTTGAAGCCTACGTTGGGGAGCAATGTTGATAACCATAGTGGTCCGGATTAGTCGGTGGTCTGTCCAGCAGTCGTCGGCACTCACCATTGCGGCGATCTCTAACACGGACAATTACATAATCCAGAAAATGCCAGTGCTTTGACCGTGGGTGCTGCCATGATGTTTTAAACTTATTCTTTTGTCGAAAGAGCGTGTTTGTGATAGTGAGATTATGCTCTGCACATATAGACAAAAGTAAGATTCCGTTCGGGTTGCTATTACCAACTCCGTCTTTTCCAATAGTTTCTGGCCATAAATCAAAGTCACGCCCGACTCTTGCGTTAAAATCGCCCAGGAGGATAATTTTATCCTCCTTAGGTATCTCTGACAGGAGAGTGTCCAACTGGGTATAAAAGTTTTCCTTGATGTCTTCATCAGCATCTAATGTTGGCGCATAAGCGCTCAAGATAGTTACCTGCTGGTTATTGGCGAGCTTTAATCGAAGAGTTATCAGGCGTTCGTTAATGCCAGTAGGAACTTCTGACAAAGAGTTCACTAGCTCATTTTTTATGGCAAAGCCTACTCCATGTATTCGTCGGTCCTGCTCAGGTAGTCCTTTCCAGAAGAAGGTATAGCCTCCTTTTTCTTCCTTCAACTGTCCCTCTCCTGCCCTTTGAGTTTCTTGAAGTGCTGCTATGTCAATTTTAAACCATCTCAGCTCCCTTGCAATAATAGCAGTCCTACGCTCAGGGCGTTCACTATCTATGTTATCCAGCAGTGTCCGTATATTCCATGTTCCAAAATTCAAATGTCTTTTTCGACCGCTAAAATTGTGACCCCACTGGACGCGGTAATCCAGTCAGGGGAGAAAGAGGTCCCTTCCAACTCTACTATTCTATGATTCTATGATCTACTTCAATTTCAAGTTAACCACAGTTTGTCATTTCATCTGAACTAGGACAAATTTTGGTTTAAACTATGGTTTATCCAAAAACCCAGGATCAGAAAGAACAGTCTGACTGACCTTGCAGTGTGCTGCCAGCATATCTGTCATGGCAGCAGTGTATCTGCCATCCTGCTGGTCTAGCTGGGCTTCTGCCAAATCATATGGCTCCTTTCCCTCAGACAGCAGATCTCGAGTATAGGATTGCACCAAGGGTGCAATCCTATGTTTAGATGGAAAGAAGGCCTACAACTCCCAGCATGCCTCAGCCAGCTATGCTGGCTGGGGCATGCTGGGAGTTGTAGGTCTTTTTTCTGTCTAAACATGCATAAGATTGTGCCTCTGGTCAACTAAACAACCTATTTTTATTTATCTCTGCTGTAATATTTGAAACTTTGTATTCATACCATCTCTTGATAATGTAACAAATAAATCAACATTTAATTCCTCCATTAATTTGATGTTTCAGATTTTATTATTTGACCTTGTAGCTCCATTATCTGGCAAAGAAGATTTCTTATTAAACTGACACTTGTCATTAAAGAGACCCTTTGTTGAAAGCTTTCTTAACCATTTTTGATTTTCTCTAGAGCTGGGCTAATCAATTTTCCTTTATGAAAATGATATCCTTTTTGTTTTGTTTTTGTTTTGCAAAACCAACTAGTTATTCCTCCCTGTCTTCAGCATCTTAAGCACTAGTTCAGATTTATGGAATATCTTGATTGGCTGAATTGCTATGAAGAGAAAAAATGTGTTCTTATGCATTCACCTTCAAGTTCCCATTAATTTGTATTCGTTAAATTGTCTTTTCCTTCATCTCTTGTAGCATAGTCAATTTTGATCACTTATGCACTGTTTTGAGCCTCTCTTTCATGCAAAGACGACCAAACTGAGGCTAAGATCCTATACGCTTACCAGGGAGTAAGCCCCATTGAATACATTGGGATTTACTTTTGAGTAAACACGCATAATATTGTGCTGTGAGACATACATTTATTTACCTAATATTTCAGTTGCCTTTCACACCAGGGGTTTAAGCGTGGAAACAATTATTTGCGAGGGGGATGGGACGGCTGTGCATAAAGCATGGAATAAGATCATAAAAGCATCCAAAGCAGTGTGAACTTTAAAAAACAAAACCTGATATTGATGTCACCCTAAAAAAAAAAACCCTCTAAAATCTGCAATACTGAGAAGGCTCCTACATGTTTTTCTAGTAGTTCTATCATGCTAGAATTTGGAGCAATTCTAACTCAGGTTTTACTTAGGACTAAGTCTCTCTCTCTCTCCCTCCCTCCCTCCCTCCCTCCTCTCTCTCTCTCTCCCTCCTCGCTCTCTCGCTATCCCTACCACCTTGCATTCCCCATTTGGGGGGGGGGATCACCTGGGCAGAAGTGAGAACTGCCCACAGAAAACAACGTAGCACCGGAACCCAGAAATCGCTTTCCCCAGCTTGGCTTGCAAGAACGTGAGTCGAGCCGGGGGGGGGGGAGGTGAGTCAAGCGGGGCTCGGGGGGTCGAGCCCAGTGAGTTTGCCAGACTTCCACCACCACCCCAAATCAAGCTCCACGCACATCCCTAGTTGGGGGGCACGTTGGTAGAGGGGAGCCTGCTCTACGCACATAGGCTTGGAACCTTGCACAATCGGGGGTCATTGTACGTTTCCCCCAAATGGAGCCCAATCTGGCTTTTTATCTGTTGAAGTTTCTGAACACCTTTCAAAAGTGCGCATTACAATAACCTTGTCTAGATGTGACTAAGGTGTGTGACAGTGACCACATTTATTTCTGCTGGGAAAGGGTGCAGGGGGTTAACAAGGCAATTTTGAGGATGCCCGTGGCACTAAGCCTCAGCTGCTGGGAAGAGAACCCTTCTCCTCCTTGGAACTACACAACCATTTTAACGACCCCCCAAGTCTTATGCCTGCCCTGCCCTAAGGAGAAGCAGGGCCTACAGCTTCAGAACAATTGATTCTACCTTTCTATGCTGGAAAAAAGATACCACACTTCATACCTATGGTGTCATTCAGCCCTCTGCTGTATTTTGTATCATCTTTTGCTCATCTGATAATAACCTTCTTCCAGCCACATGAAACAAAACTGTGCCGGCGAGATACCTCTAATGGTAGAAGCACATCTGACCCTCTGAGGATTTCATGCTATTTATAGCTGCAAATGGTTAGAAACAAACATGCTTCTGGGGTACTTCCCTGGTATTTTATTTTATTTTCTCCTCCAGATCAAGTAAAAAAAGAGAGATGGCAGAGCCAGAGAGAAGGGGAGAAAGAGAGATTGCATTTGACTCCAAAGCTCTGAAGCCAGCATCTGAGCTAACTAGAGACGCCAGGATTGCAAAGCCTTGGAATTTTTGTGACTGCTCTAATGAATCATTACTCTCACAGGCCGGTGTTCTTGCTTTCTATTTGCAGCCACATTAAATATAAATAGGTGAGAACTAAATACAAAATGCTGGAAAATGTTCCAATTATATTCTGCAGTGAGATTGTGTCATGGCTTTCAATGATTTTAAGGCCCTCTAAAATAAAACTGGTTTTATCCTCCCACACACACACACACACTTCCCCCCCCCTAGCAGCCCAACTCTTGCCTGTTATTTAAGGCATCTAAAGAAGTTGGTGCTTCTTGGCTTGAGTTTGTCACAGTTTGTTGATTTTAGCATTTTCAGAATCAGGTCCTGAAATTAGTAATAGGCTTAATTCAGACAAGGAGTTATAAATGTATTGATCTCTATAGGATTTAGGAGTGTTCTAGAACAAATTCACGTGACCTTGATTTGTGTTTATTTCTTTTCTTTCTTTCTTTTAGATTTTTAAATTTCAGTTAACTAAATATATCATGCGTGACACTATCTGTGCTTATTTCAAAATGAATGATGATGGCTTCTTCATTAATCCACTTGGAGTCATTCATTGTGTGTTGACTAATTGTGTACGTGTTCTCATGTATTCCCAGAAACCAGCATGTGTGCAAGTGGATATGTGCAAAAAAAAGCAAAACTCAAACAAACAGACATGACCATGCATAAGTATTCTGAAGCCTGGTACATCAAGAGCATACGCATATGGCTGGTTGCTGTACATCGAGCTGAATTGGCAAAATGTCCAATTAAATGCACACACTTGAGATGTGCACATACAAAAATGCGAGCATTTAAAAAATCTGTACAAACATGATTTACTCAATGGATGGATGCTGACCAAAAAATGCACACATTTCAAAATACACACACACACCCCAATCCAGCACAGAACAGACTTGGTGGTGGTAGGAAAAAGAACATTTGCAGAATCTGACTAGACAGATCAGCTCATTCCTAACTGCTGCAAACTTTATCGATGATGCGACTGTGATGCATGCATCTTCGGGACCGCCTCACTACTTATGTCCCTGCCCTATCTTTGCGATCATCAGAGGTAGCAGCACTCCGTCCTAAGGGTGCCCCGCTGGTGCTCCTGAGGTTTGCCTCAGGAGGGTTATAGTGGAACGGTTAGCATGGCAGCAAGCCACCCTCTGGAATGTGTAGCCAACTATCATTACACAGCCCCCCACAGTTCTGACGTATAGAAGTCTTCTCAAGGCTTATCTGTTCACACAGGCTTTCCCTGAAGTGTGACCCACCCATCTGTAGTGCACAGGAAAGGGTGCAATTTTAGTGCTGATTAGCATTTTCATTATTGTGTCATTTTATTGCTATATTTTATTGTTGTGTTGATGGTGTGACATTGTATGCTTGTCTGAGCGTGGAAAGCTAAGCAGGGTCAAGCCTGGTTATTCCTTGGATGGGAGACCCCTCCTCTAGTTTCCTGCATTGAGCAGGGGGTTGGACTCGATGGCCTTGTAGGCCCCTTCCAACTCTATGATCTATGAATCTATGAATTCACTGCTTTGAAACTTTGTGGAAAGTGGTATATAAGTCTGATTAATAAATAAATTAGAAAAACAGGAGAGTTGAACACCAAACAATGGCGTATTATGTAGTGTGCAATAATGATTATATAAAATGACTACTGCTCTTTCTAGTTCTTGCTTCATGCTCCCCTGCTATTTGCAACTGTTTGTGTTCCTGCCGTCAGTGACTATCACTGCACTTAACCAGGCTAATTTCTAACTTCTTTCTTGCAATAATTAGATTTATATTCACCATTTTGGGCCTGCTGCCACAGGAGAAAGATATGAGCACCTTTCCTGAGGTGTTCTTTGTATCGCCACCATAGGTGAGAAATGCCCCACATAAATGTCTTTGGCCAGGTTTCAGTGGTTCTTAGTGGTAATTTTGACAGCAGTTCTTACAGCCTATTTTATGAGCTTGGGAGAAACACTGTGCAGAAATCAAAACAGGCATTTCCTGTGATGTACATGACAAATTTCTACTTCCCACAAGAGTCTCCCAAACTCTTTCTATGCCCACATAAAGAAAAAATATTAAATAAACTTAAATCTTTGCTTGTTCTAAAAGCCACCTGTCCTTTGAGTGAGGGGGAAATGTACATTGTAGAGATTGAGAGATTGTGTATTTCCCTCCGGATGGAAGCTGATAAATATTAAAGAATGAAAACACTCTTGATTTGTAGAGAGGAAAAGGCAACATTCCAGTCTCCAGAGCCCTGTTGGGTAGTTTATTTTATTTAGCAAAGAGAGTGATGAAAATTGCACTAAAGATGTCAACACTTTGGTAACCCTGAAGCATTTTGGCATTCTTAAACCGTACAAACTGAATTGAAAGCAACAAATCCATTCCTATGCTAGCTGCTTGCTTTAACAGGCATATTAGCAGATGGGTTTTCAGAGCATGTCACCTGTTTGACAAAAGGTGCATTTTTAATGGGCAAACTATTGCCGTTTGGGTAGAGAATACAAATGTGCTTCTTAATTAGAATTTAATAGGAAAAAATGGGCAAAGGCTAGGCTCATTTGCATCCCTGAATGCTACATCTTCACACAGCATTAGCACCTCGAGAAAAGCACAGGTATCAATGCTACATTTTTAAGAAGAACAGGAACATGTTTTGTTAAACTAAAGGCACTGTCTAGGGTTTTCAGTTCAACAATAATGAAAAATCCAATGACGCCCAAAGAATACAAGAGTTTTATTGGTTACTAATTTTCAGAAACTACCGTAGTCACTAATTTTCACCCCACCCTCAATCAGAGCAAAATATTCATGCAGCAGCACTTCTAATATTTGCCAATGACAACATTGTTGTTATAACTAATGGTACTATGTATTTTGGGGAGAAGGAGAGATTGGGGAGATGCCTGTAGGCAGTGGGATAATTTTATTACTAATATATTCCCTTGGTTTGCTTTTTGAACTCTGTCATTCCTTGCCTTGCAGCTGTAGTTAATGAATGGTGAGATTATTCAAATGAGCCCCAAGCAAAATATTATTCTTGAATTTTTCAGGAAGCAGGCAGTAGGTAGCACCTAAATGGCATCAGGTTCATTGGTAATGCTTAAGGGTTCGTAAGTACCTTTGTTGCCCTAGAAATATAATTGTATTCAGCCCTGCCAAGCTGATCTCCACTCAGAGCAGCTGCCAATGAGCCAGCGATAAAACAAAGGAGGGGGGTGAAGGAAACAAAAGAGATCAGGCTGTCACTAGTGGATGGGAAGCCAAGCATTGGTGTGGTTATGGAACAGCCTTTCATATGCAGATTGTAGCATGGCTTATATAATATCCAAATGCAAGCATATTGATATATGCAAGTTGGATGCCATACGCTTCCCTCCTGCTCTTTTACCTGGGACGTTGTCTGCAGAAAACGAAAGGGAAGAGAAACAGAAATGGAATTTGGTCTAGACAGACAAAAGAATCCCCCACGAGATTCATTTTCAGGCGAGAAAAGTATGAATCAGATCTAATTTAAAACTGATAAACAGTCAATCCAATATGGTGGGATTAAGCATTAAGGATCCCCCCCCAAGGAATTTGCAAAGATATACACATCTCATGAATAAATATAGCAGTCTAAGGTGTTTATTGATTCACATGCCATTTGTTTGAGCATTTGCCCCAAGGGGGCAAAAAAGAAGCCTATTATTATTGACAATATAAGAGCTATAGTTATATTCGCGGACAAAAAGTACATTTAAATTGTGCCTCACAGTGAGAACATGAACCAACCAAAGCCAGTAATTCAAAGTTAAGGCTGACATTATGTCAGACTGCATAGTGTCAGCAGAAATGACAGCTGCGCCTTTGCATTTCCGGGCATCTGTAAATTTATATCTCAATTTTTAATGAAATATATCGCTACGTTTTTTCCTTTTCTGAATTCATCTTTTTTTTTTTAACTTGCTCATTTAAAGTATTTAAATTTTGAGGTGAATAACAAGGGCTCCGTTATTATTGCTTGCATATTTGAGACCTCTTCCCACGTGCTTCAATGTATATATACACTGTACATTGTATGTATATATATATATATATATATATATATATACACACACATTGTATGTATGTATACATGGGTAGTTGGTGGTTAGTTAGGGTATAATGAATTGGGAAGTTCTCTTGCGCATGACCCACTGGGATAAACTGAAGTAGCACATCTGTCATAGCAACATCCTGATTGTCTTAGTATCAGCCTTTTCCCTGTATCAGCTCTTTTCCCTGTGACCCCAGGTTTCATCAGTACATTGCATGAGAGATCACAAGATCTCTTATGAGAAGCAGAAATATGGTCTATAGTGACTAGAAGCCTTTTGAAAATTGTTGGTGTAGAGATGGAGAAATAGTGTGATCCTTCCACCCAGCTCAGTTCGGATGCAAGAGCAAAATGGGCAAAAGGATGATTATTCTTTCTCAGGACAAGGAAGGACATGTTTCAGTCACAATTACCTTAGGTTTGACATGATTCCCATGTGGTGTAGTGGTTAGAGTGTTGGACTGGGACTCAGGAGTTCTGGGTTCTAGTTCCCACTTGCCCAAGAAGCTCACTGGGTCAGCTTGGGCCAGTCACTGACTCTGAGCCTAACCTACCTCACAGGGGGGTTGTGAGGATAAAATGGAGAGGAGGAGGACTATGTAAGCCGCCTTGGGTTCCTTGCAGGAAAAAAGGTGGGATATAAATGAAATAAATATATAATACGTTTCTCTTCTATTTGGTACAAACTTATAAGGGAAAGAAAAGAGGTCAAAACAACATATCTTGAAAGAGTTTGGCAAGGTTATCTAAGTATCATTATATGCATTGGGCTAGATTCAGACTAAAGCCCCATCCAGTAATTTAAATCTGTGTGACTGAGAATGCATGAGGGGGGAGAGCAGGGGCACACCCATTAGTGCTGTTCCCTTTGGCGTCACCATGGCCAGCTCCACAGCTCACCACACGTTGGAGGGTGAGCTTCTGCAGTGGGGAACATGCTGACTTGGGTAGTCTTCCTGCATGATGTAGAAACCTGCATAAACCCCAGTGATTTGGGGTCAGGATATCTGAAGGATCACCTCCTTCCATATGAACCTGCCTGTAATTTACAGTCATCATCGGAGGCCCCGCTATACATCCCACTTTCTAGAAAGGTAGGTTGGTGGGCACATAAGACAGGGCCTTTTTGGTAGCAGCACCCCAATTGTGGAACGGTCTCCCAAGTGAAGCAAGATTGGCTCCTTCGTTACTTTGCTTTAGACTGTCAAAACAGTAAATAGTGTTCTATTCCATTGGCTTTATGATGCTCTTCGATTTTAATTTTAATGCCTCTTTCAAATTCTACTGTTTGATGGGTTTTGCTCCTGTGTTTCTTCTTTCTATGATGTTATGTTTTTATGATATTTTTGTTGTACATCACCCAGGCACCTGATAGGTGGAGTATGAGATTTATAAATGTAATAAATCCAAACATACACATATAGGCACACATACACGACCCAGGGCCAGCCCAAGTGACTTGTCTGCCTGAGGCAGACGCCCATTGCCACCCCGGGACCCCAGCATCCAGATGCTGACATTGCAGAGAAGCCCTCCAACCAAGTCTCATGAATCTTGGCAACCTCTTCTGAGACTTGGCAGGGCAAGACTTTGGGGGTGGCTTATGCAAGGCCTTCCCCCCCATGGCCCAGGTTCAGCCTCTGGACAGATGCTGCTTGGTCAGAGGCTCCAGCTGTCGGCTAGCCTAGCCAGATGCTAGTGGCCATGAAGGGCCCAATCAGGGAGCAGCTGCCAATCGCTCCCTGTCCCTTCTTTCTGAGGAGTGGCTGTGCATGCTGCAGTTCAATTGGAAGAGAAAGCGACCCACCTGGTGATCATGGTTTGGCCGGGTTGAGACCATTAGGTTTCCACAGGTTCTCTATCATACGCTGTTCTTTGTCGACACTGGCACCAGTTAGGTGCTGTTAACATGAAATGCATCTCTTCAAGGGCATTACAGGGCAATTAGAATACTTAACCCTTTGGCACAGCTGCAAGTAGAAAGTTCCCCCTGCTAAGACTTTGTTTTAAGTGCCTGATATTGGAAAACTGACTTCCAGCAGTGAGGTGTTAACACTGTGGCAATCTCTTCCTTACAATTAAAAAAGAAAGAAAGAAAGAAAGAAAGAAAAAAGCAGGCTCCAGGTGGCAAGATCTATTTTATATTCCATATGTTGGCAACGGTATCCTGGGCTGTAAATTTCTCAAATGACTACATTGAGCAGAAAATCATGGCAACTGTAGTTGCGATAACATGATGAAGCATATTAAAAATTAGTGTTAACACAATTATGGACTGTGTGTGATTTCATATCCATATGGCAATTTATTTGAACAATTAACAGCAGTCCCATCTGCTCCTTTAGAGGAAAAAGATAGTAATAAAAATTAAAGTTTACGTTGGTTAATTGGTTTACTTGTAGAAGTGGAAGAAAGGTGTGAGGGACACCGTGGGGTTCTGTGAGCACCTCTTTATTTAATGCATACATTTGGGACCACAAAGATGTTAACTAGCAGCAAGTCCTCAACTTTCAACCGCCCTCGTAATTTCAAAACTGTACAGCCCAAAAGTATTCTCCACCCACTCTAGTATCAGCGGCCACAAAGGTCAACATTTATTTATTTATTTATTTAAATGGCCAGATAATGGCCTTGAAGAGCCCGGAGTGACAACTTATCCTCACAGTAACCCTTCAAAGCAGGCGAAGACTTCAGAATAGCATTTTGCCCAAAGCCATTTGTTGAGGGTCAATGAACACCTTGCTTTTTGAACTGGGGTGCAAAAAGCATGCAGGTTTCAGTGGCCAAATAAAGCTGCAGTGCCATGAATTGTCCATGTGAGAAGTACATTATCTCAATACGATGAACATGGAATTGGGCAGTCAGGAAAGGAGGATCAGGGGACACTGTTCCCATGTTTATTGTAGAGAATCTAGACATTTAAATCAGTGGGGAATGGGAAATCATTGAGGAAAAACTGTACCGGGACTTTTGTCCACCACAAGTCTCACTTGAGAAGGCTCAGTGAGAGAGCTGGCCGCCACAGGCAGCTGATTGTAAATGTCATGAAAGGGCAGAAAGTTGTTAGCTATTGAATATATTACTGTTGTACTCTTACTGCCAGGGAGGGAGAGGGTTGCTTGTGAGATTTTCTGCCTCTCAGGTGCCAAAATAACTGGCTTGGACCAGCCTTGGGTACGATGCACATTGATCTGGGAAGGGTGGTGCGATTTGCTGCTGCTCCTCAGGCAGGAAAATGTCTTCAGCTGGTCCTGAGTATGGAGCGCCATCCATACATGAACTAGAGAGAGAGAGAGAGAGAGAGAGAGAGAGAGAGGAGTGGTCCATCATCCACTCCCTAGCCTGTTGTGCCTGGGAGACCAAGGATCACTCTTACCTTCCTCAGCCATCACTGCCCATTCTCAGGTGGCTCCCCTTTTCCCTGTATTAGCTGTTCCTGTTTTCAAGAGGCCAGAATCATGCGCGGGGGATGCCACATCCTGACATCACTGTCCTCTCCTCACTTCCAGCCCAGCAACATTTCTACTCAGCTATGCTGGTCACAGTGAGTGGGCATTGGAGCTGGACCCCAGTCCTCAGTCCTCCCTACCGTCGCACAAACAGTGAGCATCCTCATCTGGTGAGTATGAAAAAGCAAAAGCAGAACTGCAACCATCCAAAACAACAACTGCATACCAGATTTTCTCTGCCCTGAAGACCTTGTCTAAACGAGATGCGCCTTGTTCTCTAGCTATGACAAGACAAATAGTGCATTCCTCCCTCCTAACAGGTGTGCTGTTCTTTGGTTTATGTCGAAATGCATTGACAGTGCAGCAATGGAAGGCATTTGTCTTTATCTTTGCAGTACCTGACAAGAAGCATGATTACAGCTGTAAGGGTACCCAAATAATAAATAATAATAATAAAAATCCTGTCCAAGAGCTTTGTTATTTATCATTTTCTGAAATGGTGACCAGCTCCTACCAGGAAAGATATTATTTGTCAAATTGCCAGCAAAAATAATTATTTTTCTTCCCCAGATATTAAGTATATCTCACAGCCTTTCTGTGCTGAACTGTGAGCTCACTTACTAGTTTGTCCACAGACGTGAGATACTCAGTGTCCATATGAAAGATACGTTTGGTGCACAGAGATGGTTACATGTATTCAGTGAGAAAATGAAGACTTGTGTATGATCAGGGCTCACAAATGCTACTGCATTATGGATCTCTTACTGGGAAAAATGACAGTATACAAACAAAACAAGGAGAAAGTAATTTAATCAATTGGATCCACATCTGAGAAGAGAGTTTAAGGCTAGTACACTTACCTAGGAGCAAGCCCCACTGAAAACAAGTAAGAAGGATGTTAGCAGTTCATTGTATACTAAGAAACAGAAGAAAATCTTACAAGAAAAATATAAACTTACCGGTAAGCTCCTAGCGCATGATCTAAACTCTGAAGGCACGTGGCCCAACAACCTTGCTAAAGCTGAACAAGCTTGTCTGGTCAGTGCCTGGACATATATGACATATATGCCAGTTTGAGTTCCAGGGTAAAGTTAGACTATAAATGAAATAAACACATTTACTAAAGGCTAAAATAAGCACAATATAAGTAGAAGAGAAGCATCAACTGGAATGAGGGGGATGGGAAAGTTTGGGTTATAGAATACTTAATTCATATAATTTTGTGAAAAATACACATACAACATAAGTGAGTCATACAGATTTTTGTTATTAATTATTGGGATTCTTCAAAATGTCTCTGTTTTAAGACTTGTGAACTTCAGATTCAGGTGTCCAGGGATTATTTGCCTTCTTTTATTGTGTTGTGGCTGAGGCCCCTCCTAGAGAAACATGCCCCCCCCATACAGACAACCATATAAACATACATCCTGAGATATGGTCAATCAATAGCATTTATTTAACTTAGAACCTGAAACCATAAATAACCCCAAAAAGATATTTCCTAAGTTCAAAACTCCTCACTTTCCCCCACAGTCTCAATGTGCCTAACTCAAGGGAAACCTAGGGATATGGTCTGTTGGTCAGTGGCTGCACTGTGCTTACTCTTCCAGGATGCAAAAACTGAGTATTTTAACAGGGCTTATGATAAGCCATATCCAGCAGGTGGCAGCAAACAGGTAATTGTAACAGTCTCCACAGCATCAGCCAATAGTAAGTGCAGAACAGGTTCCCAGCTGCTCAGGGTCTATTTCCGAAATGAATAAAGCCCAAGACATTTCAGCAAGGAAGAAAGAGCTCACCCACTTGTAATTTCAGCCAATCAGAAGTGCAGAGCAGGATCCTGTGGCATGATATGTCATGGGTCTTCCTGGGTTAAAGCAGGGGTGCAGAACCTCTTTCAGCCGGAGGGCCACATTCCATTTTAGAGAACCTCTCAGGGGCCATATTACAGTGGTGGGTGGGACCAAAGGCAAATGGGGTGTGACTAAGTGTATCAGCATAGTTTTGCTTAAAGTTCTTACTGTCAGTAATGAAGCCTTAGGAGAGGAATTTCAGCCTTTTAGAATGGGGGGGGGGGACTGCACAAAAGCCTGGAAACTACCAAATAATCAGTCGTGGGGGGAAGGTGGTGTGGCCATACTTCCCCCAACCTGCAGGGTCAGATCTGGACCCCCAGTGAGCCAGATTTGGTCCCTGGGCCTGAGGTTCTGTACCCCTGGCCTAAAGGGACAATAGGAAGCACAGTGGAGGCGGGTGGCTCCCATGTGAGCGGGGCTGTACATCCGCTTCAGGTTTCACTCTGAACTTTTAAGGAGCTATCCATGGTTCTGAACCCTATGCCCAAAATAGGTCTGGCACCATGGACAGCTCCTTAAAAGTTCGGAGTAAAATCCAGAGCAGATACACAGCCCCAGTGACATTGGAGCCAGCAGCCTCCACCGTAGGAAGGAGAGGTGGAGATCAATAAAGGAAGGGCTGTCTCCCCTGGTTGCAGCACTTCAGTTTCTACTTCAACATGACTGCTGGTCTTCTCTCATATTCTCTGCATGGGGTCAGCGTAAGATGATTTCTTGACCCATGATCCCAGCTTCTAAATTACTCAGGGTTTATTTGAGAAATAAATAAAGCAGAAACAAATTTCAGCAAGGAAGGAAGAGCTCACCCATTTGTTATTTCAGCCAATAGCACAGAGCAGGATCCCAGCATAGAAAGCTGCTCAGAGCATATCTGCTACATATGCCAGGGGACACCATGATTCAGTGTTAGTGTTTTTTGGACCTCGGACTCCTGTAGTTTGCATGCTGCTCATAGGAGGAGTTTTTGGCAGACGTGTTATGTAGCAATAAAGGATGGCTGTATTTGCAAGTCCTGCTTGATCTGTATATGTTTTTCCTGCTATCCAACACAGTACCTTGCTTAATGGTGATTTCAGCAAGGACGAAAGAGCTGCCCATTTATTATGTCAGTCAGTGGGAATTGTAGATAGCAGTACGTACTTAGCAATTCTATCTCAAGTATTCAGCCCCAAAATGGATTAGCTTTCTGAGGCCTTGTAATAAGATCTGATACCAACCAATTAACTTTTTATTTATCCGCCCAGTAAGATCTTCTCTGCCAAGGCTGGCACCTCTGTACTCCCCCTGTCAATGCTGGCCAGGGTGACCCAGCACCCAGACTCTTTCTAAAGGTGTTTGGGAGAAAGCTGCAAGTACACCAAGCACCAATTTGGTCTTAATGTATTATAACGTACACAATGAAGAATATAATGAAGCATCACCAAACTTATAAATAAGATTTCTTCACACCAATGTATCCTGGGTTCTTTTCCAATAACGATGCAATATTATTGCAGTATACTCCACCATTAGGTGGCTGCTGCTTACATTTCTCTAGAGTTTCGCAGACATCTATATTGCAAGATGATAATTATGGAAGAAGGAGGAGAGAGAAAAACAAGAAGAAAAGAAGGCTCAAAGGTATAGGAAGCTTGAGATTTCTGAAAAAGTGACTTTCAGAGATATTTCAGAGCGAATGTTGGGAATTATTTTTAAAAACAGGATTCTTAACTCATCTTCCACAGAGGGGAATAGCAAAAGGCACCAGCACAGAAAGAGATGTTGAACATACATAAACAGTTTAGTGGTTTCAGTTGTACTGCATGAATATTTGAATGCAGTAATTACTGTGATCCATGTATAATTAGACTATTTTAATTCTACCTTGCCTTATTGACATTTTTAAAGGGAAAGATTTTATGTTTACCCAGAGTTGGCTCTCCAAAACTCTGGCCTTCATTGTTTTAATTGTATTTTATCATGATGTTGCCTTGTAAACTGCTTTGGGATTGTATTTTATCATGATTTTACCTTGTAAACTGCTTTGGGATTTTTATTTGTATTTTTTAAAAAAAGTGGTATAGAAATCCTCCAAAACTAAATAAATAGCCTGATTTTTCCTAACCACATCAAAAACTATTTATCTGGATAGACAGATTGTGGTTTAATGTAGTTGTGGTGAATTCTTGTTTCCCTTGAACTTCTGCCCAAGATTTTCAGCACTGACTGTTTGGCCTTGTCTGGTAAGAGGGGATTACCAACACTCCAAACTCTTAATCAGTGGCAGATGTTAGATTTTCAATTATTTAAATGATAAGGAAACATTTTGGATTTACATAATGATGGGTGAAGATTCCTTGGATTAATTTGGCTTTGGTTTGGTGTTTATGATCTTTCTTGGTAGGTGTTTGGGGGTGGGTGGGGGAGCTTACGTGTTTCTAAGGGTTTTTTTTCCTGCTCCTAATGTTGGTGTATACATAATGATGGTGCCATATTTATTTTAGGTATTATTTATTATCAAAATTTCTATACCACCCCTTGGTAGGTGAATGCACAGCCACATGCATGCATCTTATTTTTGCCCCCTGATCACTGTAGTTTCCAGCAGCAGCCATGATGGAGGGCTTTTTAGAATTTACCTCTTCCCCTGCCCACCAACACCTCTGCCCAAATAAAGACACCCAGGAACAAGAGAGGGCTTAGATCCAGTGGGGTGCAATGACAACTTACATATTCGCAAGGAACAATTGAAATGATTGACCCAAACAGAGAGAAGATACTCACCAAATCAAAGGCTGCTTGGTTGGCTGGTTTGTTCATGTACTTTACTCCTATCAAAGGCAGTTTCACTGAAAGTAATAACACTAACATTAACGGACTTCTTTGCATGCTCCTACAAAGCAGCTTTCTTTGTAATTCCACAGTGATGACCGAGAGTTGCAACGACAGTGTCCTCAAGAGTAAGGAGTTTACAGTCAGTGCTGGCTTCAGGTTTTCGACAAGGGAAGCTGGTGACGCCTATGTCATGGGGCTCCTTATCCATCGCAGCTTTTATTCTGAGCTTTAGAGGAGCTATCCATGGTGGTGACCCTATTTTGGGGGTGGAGTACAGCACCATGGGTAGCTCCTGCAATGCTCAGAATAAAAGCAGCAATGGATAAGGAGCCCCACTGCCATAGGAGACACCAGCCTCCCCTGGTTTTTGAGGCCCCTTTGACAAAACGCCCAAGCAAATAGGCAAGTCCATGCTCACTCTGTGCACACTGGAGTATACAGAGATTATGGAGTGGGATTGCAGAGGTATCAGGTACCTAACAACTAGGAAGGGCAGTGGTGCAGGGAATAATTAATGTTGTTCTCTACACACACACCCCGCCTGAGTCTCTTCTTAAGCCTGGTCTAGGTCTACACAGGCAACAGAAGGAGATGGTAGAATCAAGAGGTGGTAGAGATTGCACCTCTTTACTTTGCAAGTGGTAAAAGCTATGTTAAATGCTCCCCTGTTTAAAACCTCCCCACAAATTTTAAAATAAAAACAAACAAAAAACCCAACACACCCTCCGTACCACTAAACAAAACCTAGCACCTCAAGGAGAAATGTCTTAGTTGGAGAGAGGCTAATATTGCATTGATACCTAAAGAAGGACAAGACTTGACTTCTGTTAAAAATTACAGGCCAATTTCACTATTGAATAATGATTACAAATTATTTACAATGATTCTATCTGAAAGACTAAAGAAAATTTTACAAGAGTTTATTCATCAGGATCAATGTGGTTTTCTGCCTAAAAGACAATTAAGAGATAATATTAGAACTGCGTTGGATGTGTTGGAATATTTAAATTGTCATAATGAAAAACAAGCAGCACTGATTTTTTTGGATGCTGAAAAAGCTTTTGACAACGTGAACTGGAGTTTTCTATTTGGAGTAATGAATGAAATGGATTTTGGAGAGAATTTTATTAAAGGAATAAAATCGATATATTCGACACAAAAAGCACAAATAATTGTTAATGGTGAATTGACAAAGCCCTGTATGATACAAAAGGGAACAAGACAAGGATGTCCATTATCTCCACTACTGTTTATTTTAGTTCTAGAAGTTTTGCTTAGAAATATTAGGCAAGATGGAAAAATCCCGGGAATAAAAATTAAAAAAGAATCATACAAGTTGAGAGCTTTTGCAGATGATTTGATGATAGTCTTGGAAAATCCACTACAAGGAGTGCAAACTCTGTTGGATAAATTAAATGAGTTTGGAGGGTTGGCAGGATTCAAGGTAAATCATGAAAAAACAAAAATGTTGGTGAAGAATATGAGAGCGGAAGACCAACAGATATTGATGCAAACATCGGGTTTTAAAATTGAAAAAAGAGTAAAATATCTTGGTATCATAATGACAAATTCGAATTCCACGTTGTTTCAAAACAATTATGTTAAGATATGGTTAGGAATTAAAAATGATATGTTGAAATGGGAGAAACTAAAATTGTCTTTGCTGGGTAGGATCTCTGTGATAAAAATGAATGTTTTACCAAGAATGATGTTCTTATTTCAAACACTACCGATTTTAACTAATGATGTGCCCTTTAAAGAATGGCAAAAGGACTTATCTAAATTTATATGGCAAAGAAAGAAACCACGTGTTAAATATATAGTTCTACAGGATGCGAAAGAAAGGGGTGGATTGGGTGTACCTGATTTGAAATTGTATTTTAATGCTTGCTGTTTTGTTTGGTTGAAGGAATGGGTGACATTGAGAAATAACAGACTTCTAGAATTAGAAGGGCATGATCTAAGGTTTGGATGGCATGGATATTTGTGGTATGACAAAGCTAAGGTTAATGTAGATTTTAAGAACCACTATATCAGAAGGGCGTTATTAAGAGTTTGGAACAAATACAAGCCTAGGTTATGCCCAAAATTACCCTTATGGATATCACCACAAGAGGCATTATACAGGAAAGAAATGACAAGCAATGAGAACTGGTTAAAATACAGAGAAATATTGGAATTGCGTCAGGGAACACATTGGATTAAAACATGGGATTGTTTAGTAACACAAGGTCATAACTTACACTGGTTTTCATACATGCAATTGTTAGAGAGATTTAAAGTGGATAAAAGAATGTATGATATAGAAGAGGATAAGTCTGAATTTGAAATACAATTGTGTACAGGTGATGATCATGTAATTGCAAAAATGTATAAATTTTTGTTGAAGTTTGGGACAGAAGAAGAACAAGTTAAAGACTGTATGGTTAAATGGGCAAGGAACTTTGGTTAAATGGGCAAGGATATAATTGCCCATTTAACTGTATGGTTAAATGGGCAAGGATATAATATAATGATGGAACAATGGGAACACATGTGGACTAAAGGTATAAAATTTACACTGTGTTCTGATCTTAGAGAGAATTTTTACAAGATGATGTATCGTTGGTACCTAACTCCTGTGAAATTGACTAAGATGTATAATAATGTGTCAAATGTATGTTGGAAATGTCAAAGTCATGAAGGAACATTTTATCATGTTTGGTGGACATGTAAAAAAGTGAAAACATATTGGGTACAAATACACACATGGATACAAAAGATTTTAAAAGTGAATATTAAACTGAAACCAGAAATGTTTTTATTGGGTATAATAGACTTGCAACTTGAGAAAGACTATGGAACATTACTACAATATATGTTGACGGCAGCAAGAATAATCTATGCTCAAAAATGGAAAGAAGCAACTATACCAACTATAGAAGACTGGTTGTTGAAAATGTTGGACTTAGCAGAGATGGCAAAATTGACTTGCTTAATTAGAGAATTTTTTTAACTTCATTCAAGAAAGACTGGAAACCTCTGGTGGACTTCTTGGGGAGGAGGGAAAGTGACTTAATAACTTTTGGTTTTGATTTCTGAAGATGGGTGTGATAGAAATTCATTATGTGAAAATAGAAGAAACTTATATATTGGATAAGGATTGGTATTGTTTGTCAGACAATGAGGCGGAAGCCAAATATTGTTTTGGAAAATTCAATAAAAGAATTCAAAAAAAAAAAAAAAAAAAAAAAGGAGAAATGTCTTAGCCCAGCCTGCTTCTTACTGTGCTCAGTAGGTTTTAAAAAACCCCAATCAAAACATTCAAACTGTGATGCCTAGTCTGTGTAGACCTATTTTATAACTTCATTTCCAGCTCATTATTCTGCTTGTGTAGACCGTGTCTTAGTTACTGTCATTCATCCAGACCCAGGGAATGAAATCCCAAAATCTCAGGTCACAACTAAATTTGTTGGATAAATGATTACACTTTCCTATTTGTCACCCATGCATATTTCATGTATTGAGTTGGTACTGGGACATGTAATTTGTAGCATTTATGACATGGACTGCTGGATTTTGACATGTATATATGAACATGCATATGGCTCCACCAGACAAGGTGACTTTGGACATATCTGTTTTTTAAAAATATTGTGAGCCTTACAAAGTGCTAATTTCCATAGTGCGAAAGAAACCCAACATGATTCACTTCATAAATGAATGCACAGTGAATTTCAGGAAAGCATTGTTGATTTTAGTACAGCTGCTAGAATTTTCAGAGTAATATTCAGAGTTGATGGAACCTTAGTATTCAGCTCAAATTCTGTTATTGTCAAATTTGGCAGCAACCTTAAGAATACTAATTTGGGGAGAGGTTGAAATGTTATTATTGTATTTAACTTTATTGTTATTTTGAAATCACTGTTAATCACATCATGCCTGATCATTACTAAACTCCATTAAGGATGTGAAAGGCAATTTATTAGTCATTCCCCAAAGTCTTCCTTAAACTTTGTGGTCTGTGTTTTGTTAAAACATTGCATAAAATTAACGTAAAACTATATCATAAATATTTAAGCGCTTCAGTGCTACTGCTGTACTCAGCCCTGTCTTTTACTATAAACAGTTTGGCAAATGTACGTTGTGGAGAAGATATCATTCAGATCTCAGTGGAGGAAGGGACCAACAAATTGGTCCCTAAATAACCAAATTCAGCAAGACATCTACCAGTAATCTATGGCATCATTTGGATGCCTATTAAAAGGGTTTCTTGTGTATCATCAAAGCCATGATGATTAGTATGATATTAGCTCAGAAAAGAAAGGGAGAAAAAGAGAAGCCAGGGTCTTGCATTGGTGCAAGATACAGTGCTATTGTATAGTAGTAAAGTTTCACGATCAAGTTCCATGATCATATCAGGTATTTGTCTCATTTGCCCAGTGAGTGAACTTGGGAACTTACTCATCTACAAGTTAAGTCCTGCATAAATTCAGGTCATCCATTTATCTCTTTCTGCCTTACTTCCCAGTCTAGCAAGGCGAGCACATTGCATGCTTCACACCAAAAATATTAGAGAATGACTGACTTTATTCAGCCATTTTTTGCACACCTACCCTACAGCATCTTGTCTAGCAGGCTGCGGCCTGGCATTCTTTGGTATTTTCAGTTCAAAGTGTATCACATGTCTTGGGGATTTCAATTATCAAAGAGATGGGTTGCTGTCCTGGGTTTAAACTATGGGCAATACAATGACTGGCTTTGGCGGAATTGACACGTGATCCCGGAAAGCCCGTGTTTCCTGTCTTCAGGTTAATGGAAATGCAGGCGAGGAGGCATTTGCAAGGGAGGAGTCCAGGAGTGAGGCCAGTGGGAGGCAGCACGGAGTTAGGGAAAAGCCATCAGGGGTAGGGAGGGAGGCCAGTGTGGGGCAGCACAGGGCTGGGAGAAAGCCATCAGGGTGGTGGGGACAGCAGCAGTGGCTGAGGGGAGGCCACTGTGGGGGTTGGGAGGCCAATTGAGGTGTGGGAGAACACCATCGGGTGGTGGGAAGGCCAGTACAGGCCAGTAGGTGGGTGGGAGTCCTGGAGAAGCCATCAGCAATAGATGGGGCAGGCAGCAGAGGCTGGCATGAGAGCAGGGATGGGGACTCGGACTGGACTCGACTCGTGAGTCGGACTGAGTCCCAACTCTGACTTGACTCAGACTCGAGTCCCAATATTTTAAATGGGACTCGAGACTCGACTCAGGACTCGAGACCAAGGACTCGTGTTCCAAAATCGTGTTCCTCAAATGCAACATGGATAGGTTTTAGGTAGTACAGCAAGTTTATTTTTTAAAATCATTTTCCTAAAATGCAACCTTTCAGGCATTTGGGGTTTGGCTGCCTCTGCCTGCCTGCTTTGGGGTTCCCTGCCTCCTCTGCCTGCCTGGTTATTTTGGGTTTGTCTGTCTGGTCTGTTCTTGCCAAAATCAGTTGCAGAGTTTTGAAATAAAAAGGCACACTTGTGCCTAGAATTTATTTAAACCACACATCTGAAGTAGGCTTATTTTGTTGGGGGGAAACCCCATTGATTTTAATAGGGACTCATGGAGTCAGCTTTGGGAGTGACTCGTGACTCGTGAGTCACCATTTTGGACCAAGGACTCGGACTCGGACTCGAGACTCGGGTCCAAGGACTCGTGACTCGACTCGTGACTCGAAACCAAGGACTCTTCAACATCCCTGCATGAGAGTGGGGACAACAGAGGGGAGGGAGAGTGTGTGTTTTGCGTGTGTGCGTGTGCGTGTGTGTGTGTGTGTGTGTGTGTGTGTGTGTTTAATGTTTTGGAAGGGTGTTTTATGAGACTGGCTAGGTGTTTATGTGTGTTCTTTGCGAGGTAGGTGGTTGTGTGTGTGTGTGTGTTTCCTGTGCGGGGTGTTCAGCTGGTGGTTTGTGTGTGTGCCCACTAGCCCAAAACAGTTGGAAGCCCTTGTCTTCAGCTACAGCCAATAATAAATGTAAGCCATACAAAACAATTGCAATTTGATCACCAGTTGGCAGCGCAGTACCAGTTCTGGCCAGCTGGCTAATAAGCCAATTAGTGAACCTGCTGATTAGTCGACCAGCAATAGACCCAAGATTATTGCCCCAGTTATCATACTGAAACCATGTTGAATTCATATACATCAGTACTTGGAAGGGAAAAAGCCTGTTGTGATAAAGCATCACCTGATCAATAAAAAATATGTAACTCAGATAAAACACGGTAACAGCTACCATCTCAATGCACTAAAGCCAGAGACGCTATAGTGCAGTATGTAAGAAATGCAATAAAATACGGCAAACATAGTAATTTCATATCAAAGTGAAAGCTGGAGAGAGAAGTTGAAGGGCTACTAAAATGAAATGACAAGTTGAGAGAAAGAATCCATCAAACCAGTCCAGAATGTAACAAAAGAATGTGTGGCAAAAAGGAAGCATCAATGTCAGGAAACAGGACTATAACTGGGGAAACAGAAAAGTTACAGCTGCCTATCCATTTTCTATCCATCCTCTATTTCTCATCTTTATCCATGTGTTAAAACGAAAACGTATATATGAATGGCCTAAGGGGCACCAGAAGCCATGATGCCACTCCCTGGCACTGCCTGATGACACTGTTAATCGGTTGGTTTATTGCGAGAACAGCTGGGATATTATAATTATGTAGGACATGTGACACACACTTGATAAAGAGCATGTGAAGCACCCTCTATGGGATGAGACACCAAGGGAGCAGACCAGTGAAACAGCTATTTATTTATGTATTTATTTTCTTTATTAACATTTATATATCACCTAATCCGCTAAAAAGCCATCAAGGCAATGTACAACAATTTAAAGAAATAAAACCAAGTATTTTTTTAAAAAACACACATTAAAACTACATATTTTTAAAGGCTAAATTGAAAAGATGTGGCTTCACATGCTTTCTAAAGGCCAAGAGAGTGGGGTCCAATCGTAATTCTTGAGGGAGCGTATTCCATAGATTGGGGGCAACATAGGAGAAATCCCTTTCACACATGTCTGACAAACGGGCCTCTGCAGGTAATGACACCCTCAAAAGGGCCTCACCTGCAGATCTTAATACCTGGGCAGGTTCATAGTGGGGCAGGCAGTCCTTTAGGTAGCCAGTTCCTAAGCCATGGGCAGTTCCATCCTATGTGGGTGCCCGTAACCTTCCAAACCTGGAGTATTACAGGCATCCTATTGAGTGCGAGAGGAGCGTGGTGAATAGGATTGCCGCCACGCTCCCCTCGCCCTCAAAAACATCTAGACGGCCTATTTTGGCTGTCCAAATGTTTTACCTCTCCTCGTGAGGAGGAGAGGCTGAGGCACCACCTGGATTCTGCAGAAGCCCTCAGGAACACACCCACACCCACATCGGAACCAAAGACGGTCTTCTGTCTTGGGTTCCCAGCCAGCGAGGAAAGAACCACATGAGCTGTGAGGTGGGGGCGAGGGCGCTCCATGGGCAGACTCCCCACTGAGTCCTTGGAAGGGATTTTTGAAGTTGCAGGGGGGAGTCCGACCTACCCTATGCCCCCCTGAGGCAAGGTTGGAGGGCCATAGGATTGCACCCTAAGCCATTTAGGGTTTTAAAGGTTAAAACCAACACCTTGAACTGTGCCCAGAAAGCAACTGGCAACCAATGCAGGTTTTTCAAGGCAGGTGTAATATGGTCTCAGTAGCCATGGGACACTGGAGCCAGAAAGAAGAACATATAATTCCCATCTTGAATTTTTATTTTTATTTATTTATTATATTTATACCCTGCCTTTTTTCCTGCAAGGAACCCAAGGCGGCTTACATAATCCTCCTCCTCTCTATTTTATCCTCACAACAACCCTGTGAGGTAGGTTAGACTGAGAGTCAGTGACTGGCCCAAAGTCACCCAGTGAGTTTCATGGCCGAGCGAGGACTAGAACCCGGGTCTCCCGAGTCCCAATCCAACACTCTAACCACTGCGCCACATTGGCTATATAGAACCTGTCCTGGGGATTAGGCAAGGCTTAACTTGAGCCTAGGTTCCTCAGTGCTTAATTCCAGAACCAGTGCTTCTTCAGCATCAAGTCCTGGCCCCAGGGCAGAAGACGATATCTAGGTGTGAGAAGCCACGGGACCCCCTGGGACAACTGGTGCCTGGCTTCTGGGTCCATTCTGATAGCTGCCAAGCCAACAGCCTAGCTGGCAGAATTCAAGTTTTAGTAGAAAATGAATTAATTGTGAAGTAATAATAACACTTATGAGGGTGTACAGAGAATTTCCCCCTCGCCACCGCACAACCACAACAAGCACCTACTAATTTGGAATGACAGGAGGCATGAGGCAAGTTCTCACATCGCATTTTGATGACATAGTAAAGTCACCAGGAAACAAGGGCACCTTCAAAGCACCAAATTTCCATGGGTGAAGTCATCTCTTGCTGACTTTACTACTTCAAAACCTAGTACCAGCATTGAGGGTTCAGTGAGGCATCATCATAGCATATTTAAATTATCAAAATAAACTACAAATGAAAAATTCAGTGAATATTTTACACTTGGAGAAATTGCTTTTATTTCTTTGTCCTCCCACTTTATTTAGGGATTTATCAGCCTTTCCTGAAAAGCCTCATAATCCTATACAAATGTGCTTGTGTGCCTATACCTGCCTGTTGACATCACTCATCCAGAAAATGTTTTTCTTCAAGCTCGCATGGTGATTTCAGCTGCTGGTGAATCAAATGTTTGTTCTGCTTATTGAATTTAAGCAATGGATTGGTCACAGCTGGTCTTAAAAGTTGGTTTTGTTTACAGTTTGCCTGTACTGTGGGTATCTAAAGGAAGTTCCCGAATGTCACATTTGTACCACAAACAAATAGTTCAAATTCCAAGCTGGAAAAAATACTTTTTCATATCTCCCCCTGCCCCTTTTTTGGACAAGTAATATAAAAAACATCATACCAAAGTCACTTCAGGGCACATTTGCATCTATCAAGAGCTAGTGTGGCGTAGTGCTTAGAGTGCTGGACTGGGAATCAGGAGATCCAGGTTCGAGTTCCCATCAGCCATGAAGTTCACTGGGTGACTTTGTGCCAGTCACTGACTCTCAGCCCAACCTACCTCACAGGGTTGTTGTTAGGGTAAAATGGAGAGGAGGACGCCCATGTAAGCCACCTTGGCTTGCTGGAAAAAAGGTGGGATATGAATATACCAAATAATAAACTTATAAAATAATTAATGGTCATTGGTAAAGAATGTGACGACTTCCATTTTATTACGTAGGTCTATGTTTCAATTTTAAGTATGTACTGAGATTTCATAGATCATAGAGTTGGAAAGAGCCTACAAGGCTATCGAGTCCAACCCCCTGCTCAATGCAGGAAACTAGAGGAGGGGTCTCCCATCCAAGTAATAACCAGGCCTGACCCTGCTTAGCTTTCCACACTCAGACAAGCTGAACCAGCATAAGCCACAGGCCTGTATAGATACTTATAAAGGATAAACATGGACCAGCTGCACATTAATAAAATGTGTAAAAGCACAAAAGTTACCCTTTCTGTGGTTGCACATGATCATCTGAAACTACTCAGAATTCCACCTATGTGTAATATAGTGAGTGTATGTCCTTGCTGAATATCTCTGCGCTCAGAGTATCTAAATCAAAAAGTCTCGAATCCAGACAGAGCAGCAGCAGGCCTTCACACCTTTATGTTGATATCATATGAAATGAAAGTGAAATCCAAAGGCAGACGGAAGACATGTTTATTTGTGCAGTATGTCACTAAATGATAGGAAACTGCCTCACGCTGAGTCGGACGCTTGCTCCATCTAGCCCAGCATTGCCTGCACTGACTGGCAACAGCTGCTCTCCAGGGTTTCAGGCAGGATTCCTTCGTAGCCCTACCTGGAGGTGCCGGGGGTTGAACATGGCCATGTGCTCTGCCACTGAGCTGCAGCCTCTCACGACAGTAATTTAGTCATCTTCCATTTACAAGGCTCTTTTTTTTTTTTTTAAGAATGTGTTTTCTTTCTCTCTTGTTCTGGGCTTGGCGATCATAGAATGCCGCAGTCATTGCACGGGTGTGGCAGTGGCGATGTAAATGGTGTGTAGGATTGTTTGGCTCATGTATCTTTTTGGTTTTATTGTATATATAATTCTTATTTTATCTATCTATCTATCTATCTGAAGCATTTTTGTGCCAATCCTCAGCCAAAAAGGCTCCCGGGACCCAGAGCAGCTTATATCATCATCATCATCATCATCATCATCATCATCATCATCATCATCCATCATCCATCATCATCATCACCACTACATTTATATTCTGCCTTTTTTCCTCTTGCAATGAACCCAAGGTGCCTTATATGGTCCTCTTCCTCTCCCTTTTATCCTCACGACAACCCTGTGAGGTAGGTTAGGCTGAGAGCAAGTGATTGGTCCAAAGTCACCCAATGAGCTTCATGGCTGAGTGGGGACTAGACCCCGATCTCTCAAGTCCCAGTCCAGCACTCTATCCACTATGCCACACTGGCTCTCATATAATCCATTAAACAAGACAGTCTCGGGCAATATTCTTGGGTTCATCCAGCTCCTACAGTTTAGTCAACTCAACCCTGTATGTCATACAGATCCCCTGAACATTTCTCAGTGGCTGCAGGCTATGGAGTTGCAGACTATGGAGCAAATCGTGCAATGGCTCTGGGGTACCATGGTATCTGGGTCACAGTATGGCTTTTCCCCCCACCATAACAAAAGCCTTGTTATCATGGTGCATAAACAAAACTGAAATGTACTTGCAAGCAGGGTGCATCTGAGAGCAACATGTGGAAGAAATTTCTGAAATTCTTGCCAGTTGTTTTGGGAAAGATGAACTCTAATTTTTTAATGACATACGTGGATGTGATCAAGCTGCAGTTAATGATAAAAGTAAATCTTGGAAACAGGCTTGACTTTGAATACTGCATCAGGCTTATCAGTGATGATATCTTTAATTATAGTAAAGCAAAATATAAGACAGTCTAATGGGAAATACAAATTGCTTGTTAAAATTATTAACCGGGTTAATGTGCTTACATTTGTTTATGTGTACAGGAATCATCTCAAATATTTGACTGCAATGACAATATGTGTAAAGATCAATTAAAAGTCATAGAGATGAGATATTGGATTTTCAGACCTTAATAGGATTTCATGTGCACTTGTTATATTATGTTATCCATTTATAATTGAGCTTCCATCAAATCATAGAATCTGTCACCTTACCAATTTATTTTTCCATCCTCTAATGAAACTTACATTTGCTTTCAAAAATATTTTCAAAGCATAATTCTAGATGAGCTGTGTACTGTGGGGATTAGCACACACCAAATATTGACTTCTAAAGCCACAGCCTCATACTGACGATAATCAAATTGAGTTTGTTCATGGTTTCTAGTAGCCACTTGCCTATAACCGAAAAATACATGAGCCAGCTGAGTGCTGGGTCTACCAACTTATCCAAAGTAGGTAGAAGAACCAAGGCCACATTCCAGTCCTTGTGTCTATCTTGAGCAATGCCCCCTTCCAGTCTGGGCAACACTAGAGAAAACTGGGAGGGGAAGAAAAGGGGTATAAGAAGCAGATAATAACATGAGGCAGATGATAACATAAAAAGAGCCCTGCTGCTTGCAGCCCAACACTTCTAGAGGGCACCAGCTTGGGGAAAGCTGGACTATTTATTTACTTACAAGAGTTATATACTGCTCCACGTCCAATAAAATTCCTGAGCAATGAACAATAAAAAGGAGGTGGGGGGAATTAAAATACTTTAAATCTTTAAAATCATATTATGTCAATAAAACCGCAGCCGGTCAATCACGGAAGTTTAAAATACAAATGTCTTCAGCAGGAGCCGAAAACAAAACAATGTCAGTGCCGACCTGACATGAAGAGGCAGGGAGTTCCATAGATAGGGAGCCAATACACTGAAGGCTCTACTCCGAGTAGACTCCAAATAGACTCAGGTCCATGCAGAAGCACCAGGAAGGCCTCATCCAATGACCTCAGCGACCAGGCGGTCTGGTAAGGGAGGACGCACTCTCTCAGATATCCTGGTGCCAAGTTGTTAGGGCTTTATACACCAATATTAAAACCAGCACAGCTTCCTCAGTTAAGGTGTTTCATGCTGAAAAGGGGCAGCTCCCAACAACAGCTGAGCGGCTGCATTCTGCACTAGCTGCAGCTTCTGGACCAACCTTAAGGGAAGCCCCACATACAGCGTGTTACAGTAATACAGTCTTGAGGTTATTATCGCCTGAACCATTGTGACCGAGCTATCCCTGTCCAGCAGAGGCCATAGCTGGTGTACCAACTGAAGCTAGTAGAAGGCACCCTGAGCTGCCATGGTCACTTGGGCCTCCAGTGACAAAGATGGATCCAGAAGTACCCCAGACTATGAACCTGATATTTCAGAGAGAGTTCAACCTCATCCAGAACAGGCAATAAGCCTTTCTCCTGGACTCGGGAACCCCTCACCCAAAGGCCTCCCTCTTGCCAGGATTCAGCTTTAGTTTTCTGGCCCTCATCCAGCCCATCACTGAGTCTAGACACTGATACAGGACTTGCACAGCCTCACCTGATTCAGATGTCACAGGGAGACAGAGCTGTGTGTCATCAGCATACTGATGGCACTTGGCTCCAAATCCCCTGAAGACCACTTTTTGTGGCTTCATATAGATGTTAAACAATATGGGAGATGAGATGGTACCCTTCAGAACCCCATAGCTCAGTTGCCAAGAGGCTGAGGAATAGTCACCCAGTGTTACTCTCTGAAATTGACCCTGCAGGTAGGACTGTAACCAAGTAACACAGTGCCTCCATTGCCCAACCCATGGAGCTGGCCCAGGAGAATACTATGGTTGGTGGTATCAGAAGCCGATGAAAGATCAAGCAGGATGAACAGACTTGCACTCCCCCTGTCCCACTCTCGGTAAACATCATCCATCAGGGCGACCAGGGCTGGTTCAGTCCTGTAACCAGGCTGAAACTCAGATTGAAATGAGTCTAGATAATCATTATCCCACAAGAGTGCTTGCAGTTGCCCTGCCATGACCCTCTCAAGTACCTTCCGCAAGATAGGAGTATGTATGTATGTATGTATGTAGTATTTATTTATTTATTCGGTGCATACCCCACCTTTCCATGAAGACAATGGCACTCAAGGCCATTCACAAATGGACAGTACTTGTCAAATACCATTGGGTCCAGAGTGGGTTTCTTCAGGAGTGGTCACACTACAGCCTACTGAAGAGCAGCAGGAACCACCCCTTCGTGCATTTACCACTCCCTGGACCCACCCAGTCATATTCCCCCCTGCCTTGGTTAGCCAGGAAGGGCAAAGATTATGAAGGCACATGGTCAATCGCATTGCTACAAGCACCTTGTCCAGGTCATCAGGTTGCAACAACTGAAATTGAGCCCACTAAATCGTGCACATGGTGGCATCAGACATGTCTGCTGGAGTTGCACTAACAACAGCATCAAGTTTGCCACAGAGCAAAGCAATTTGATCCTCAAAGTGCAATGCAAAAAGGTCACAGTTGGTCCCTGATGGGTCCAGGGCTCCATTCACTGCAGAGGATGTTAAGGACATCTGAACCTCCCAGAAGGGCCATTTGTACTGGATAGGGACCTATCAGTGCTGTTGTAGTAGTAGACTGCCTGGCAGCTGGTTGCATTAGATGACTAAGCTCTCTTCCAACTCTAGGGGCCGGTTCACACAAAACGAGGGTGGTTAATAAGCCATGGCGGCTTGTTAACCACTCCTGTGAGTGCTCGTCACATGCCACCGCTCGTCAGGCACGGCTTGTCCTGACGTCTGAACCCAGAGAGGGTGGCCAGCTGGGGTGGTTAACAAACCACCCAGCAACCCTAGTACAGGCCATGGCTTCTGGGTGGTTTGTTAACCTCCCCAGCCAGCGACCCTATCCGGGTTCAGACATCACAACAAGACGTGCCCGGCAAGGGTAATTTGGTAAATCGGGCTGCATGCAACCGGCACATGGGGGTGGTTAACAAGACAGCGTGGTTTATTAACCACCCTCGAGTCATGCAAACCCAGTCAATGAGTATTATAACACAAACTGTACATGTGAGGCCTTAGTTGCATGAAGCACAAATCTGCAGCAAGTCAAATGCTGGTTTATTGTATCCCTTTCTTAATGCTCCAGGCAAGCTGTCTATTGTTTAAAAAAATTATTTATACATTCATCCTTCACCTTACTAAAACACTGCAAGCATTAAAAAAAAAAAAACCAGTTACAAAACTGCTGTTAGAATGGTAGAGAAGGTGTGTTGGTTACATCAGTGTCTTTAGTCAATTGTGCCCTCCACAGAGGACCTTTCCCTGGTTCTTCAAGCTGAAACACACTGCAGACTTGCAGAATCAGTTTTGCACAATTCCCCCAAGGACAGAAAAGAATATGCTTGTATGGAACATGGTGAAGGAGCTTTCAAACCAGGCCCACTACTCTGAAAAGGTTACTTGCATCTCGACAGTAAAATACTGTAAATAGATCTGATTTGCTTAGCTTGTTCTTCCTTCCATTCTCTTACTAAGGGCACAGTTCCATGGTCCCTGGGAGGGCATCCCAAGGACCATCGGGCAATGTGGACCTCCTTCTCCACGAGTGGAGAGGGAGGTCCGTGGGCAGCAGCAGTTTGCCATCAGAGGCTCCCTCCTTTGACTCTCTGCCTAACCTTCCACACAGTGAGGATAAAATGGAGAAGAGCAGGATCATGTACACCACCTTGGACTTCTTGGAGAAAAGGTGGGATATACATGTAATAAATAAATAAACAAAATGTGGGCGGCGGAAAGCTCTACCGCCCCCACTCCTCCACTCTCATGCCCCAATGGCAGTAGGGATTGAAAAGAGGCCTGTCAGGGATGTGCCCTGTTGGGCCAGGGAAGGCTTTGGATCTGCTGGATCTGTTCCCTTGACAAGGGTGGAAAATTTCACCCGCAAAAGTCGGCCATGGCTGATAAAAAATAAATAAAAGGAGAATGCCACCCCACAAATACCTTCTGTCCTGGCCAGCATGCATGAGCCCACCAGGGCTTTGGATTTGGCAGTTCCTCCACCACAGATTTTCCCTTTCCAGACCCCCATAGGATTGCTCTGTCCTGTTGTAAACATTTTTTTAAAAAACCCAAACAAACAGATCATTTGCCCTAAGAGTATATACTTGTGTGTGTGTATCCTGTACCATTTTTGTAACACTAACAGTAACCTGCAAATTTGCTAATGATTCATTTGATGCTATGAGGCACCTTCCCCAACCTGGTGCCTTCCAGATGTGTTGGACTACAAGTCCCATAATGCTCAGCCAGGCTGCCATAGGGCAATAAAGAAAAGGGGCAAACTTCTAGAGACAAAGCATGGGAGTGTTAGGGTGCAATCCTACATATGTTTAGACAGAAGAAAGTCCTGCAAGTTCTAAACAGGCAAGACTTGCCCCCTAGAGATGCAGTCGCATTCCCATCCTTTCAGCTGGCACCACACAGTACATGGTCACATACCGGTATCCTTTCATTAGCAGATAATAGAACTTTTTGTTGCCCTACACTGACCTTTACTTAAGTTTTTTATACACTTCTCAAGAAAAAAAAGTTGTGCCATTTGATCTCGCTTTGAATATTAAGTGGTGCACTTCAAAGACAGACACGCTAGGTTTGAGCTTTTCATTTATTACATTAGTAAAGGTATTTGAATTTCACAAGGCAGGAGAAGAGGAGAAAACGTCAAATGATGTATGTATCCAGAGTCCCTGTTCAGAATGCATCAGTGTGAACTGGTTTAATCCAGGGCTGGAGTACATATTTGGTTTTGTTGTGCCAATGAAACATTCTCTTCTTACACACACACACACACACACACACACACACACACATGGTTGCCAGGTCTCCTGAGACGCAGACGCAGGTCTTCCCGCCCCCTGAGAAACAGGGGCTGGAGCTTGGTAGCTCATAGATGGTGCCTGGTGGAGTAGAGGGTAGAGCCTGGCTGAAGGTCCACCTATGCTCATACCAACCTGCCCCAGCCTGTGATCGGCTTCTGAGTACCAGGGACAGGTCCTTTTCTGTGGTGGCTCCATCACTTTGGAACTCTCTTCCCAGGGAGATACATATTCACCCCTCTTTACTGGTTTTAAGGACAACCATAAAGACTTTATTCCCCCAATCAGGTTTTGGATGATTTTAGAGATCATTTTATAGCTATTTTACCTGCTGGTTTTATTTATATTGTATATAGTTATATATATTTGAATGTTGTTGGTGTTTTAATTGGTGTTGGTCATTGTAAGCTACCCTGTGAGGATAGATGCCCTAAAGGGAAGGGTGTTAAATCTATTAAACAAACAAACAAAAAATTAAAACCTGGGAATTTTTGTTTTTTGTTTTTAAAGAGAGATATCAAACTTCTCCTTCTGATCTCTGGTGTTGAATTATTGCCCTCTTCCCATGTATTTTCAAAATACATTTACTATGCCTATCTTGCTGTGCCCATCTCACTCTCACTCTGCTAGAGCCTGGAGACCCTAAAGAGGCCAAAATCCACGTACCCTTGTGTCAAACCCGGAGATCTCACAGCTCTACACGCACACACAACCTTTGAAATTATTTCCTATATTTACGTAGTTGTTGTCTGTGGTTTTTTTGGGAGGAGGCTGTGGCGTGAAACAATAATAAATATTTTGGTAGGCAGCTCAGGAACAGAATGCATAAGATGCTCTCTCATGGGGCCATGGCCTTCCCACAAGCATAATTCAATGTAGTGCTTTCCCTTGAACCTTGTCCCATGTCTCAGACCAATCCGCAGTGTGGTAGTACCTTGGCTCCATATGGCAAGTCACTCATCTGAATATATTTGTTCATTTTCCCTCTGTCCTCTAAAGTCTTCTGATTTAACTGGTTTTATAAATTTGTGAAGCATTCAGGGCTAGTTTCCAATTTTCCAGTAAAACCTGGAAAATTGGAAACTAGACCCCAGCAGGACAACCATGCATTCCTCTGGCGCTCATGCCCAGATCAGTTTTGGAACTTCCTAATAGCATAAGGAAACCTCCTTCCATACAGTAGAGCCCTGACACTTGAATAAAATTTAATTTCATTTTATTTGGACAGTATGCACTTCCCCACTTCTGCACTGGAGCAAACATATCCTTTTGGGGGTGGTGGGTGGAGGGATAGAAGTGAACAGAGTTTCCTCCCTTCCCACCGTTTTTGCATGGCTACCAAGACATGACTGGTACAGGCAGGGAGGATGGTGGCCACACGTTTCCACAATATTAATACAGTAATACCTTGGATTACAAGCATAATTCGTTCCGGAAATGTGCTTGTAATCCAAAGCACTTGTATATCAAAGCGAAATTCCCCATAAGAAATTTGTACACATTTTTAAATTTAAGCTGCAATAAAGAATGATAGTGTAAAGTCTTCATTTTTCTTGACTGTACTACAGTACTTGTATTGCAAGACGTCACTTGTTTATCAAGTTAAAATTTATTTTAAAAATTTGCTTGTCTTGCAAAACAGTTGCAGACCAAGTTACTTGCAATCCAAGGTTTTACTGTAATGTGTACACAATATATGTTAAGGTCACTCAACAGTGGCATTCTTACACTGTGAAGTTCCAGCTCCCCTCTGTTTCTACTGCTGCCAAGCAATGCCTAATAATAAAGACATCATTTCCTTTCCAGTTTCTAATCAGTGGCTTTGTTGGAAACCATGATTTTCTGCTTGGAGAATGAGCCACTGTGAGTCAGTCTCACATGCTTCCGTTCCCCTCTCCTCCTGTTTTGCACCAGTGAGGAAGATATCAAAAGTTTCTGCTTTTGATTTTAAACTGGCCACAATTCCCAGTGACATCTGAACTCAGGGAACCCTATTTTGCTTAACCTGTAATTGGTGAGAACAAGCCAGGATCAAACTGTGATTTGAGATCCTGGCTTGTTCTCAAACCATAGTTTAAACAAACCACAGTTCCCCAAGTTCAGATCTTAGAGGGAACTATGATTAGCTTAAAATCAAAAGCTCCTCCTTGCACACACACAAGAAGAGGAAAAGGGAGGGATAAAAAAAAACATAAAAACCCAAAACATGGTTTCCCATTACATCTGAACCAAACCATGACTGTGGCTGCATACTACTGCCCCCTGGAAACATTTGTGGCTGTCCCCTGGAAACACTTCTACTGATATAAATACTAAGTATTGGTAGTAATACTTGCTCTGTGTTTGTTTTGTACATAAATGTAGCTATGGAAACTTTGATCATATTTTGTGATGTGGCGCTGGCACAATTTTCATTAATGCCAATTCTTGAGAACCTCTGTCCCACTGACTTTTGGCCACTTTGGAATATGAAATTTTCTTCATTAAATCTCTTAGTGGCTCTTGAAAATCATAACACATAGATATATTTTAGCTTGCTTGGAAAAAAAGAAAGGGTGAAATAAATATTTTGGAAAAGAAATCTTTAGAAACAAAAATGCCCATTGATTAATCATCATTAATAAAATACCCAGTAGACATGGTACTTCTTTTTCAAAAGATGAATAATTTACTTTTGTGTATGCATGAATACTCTATCTGCTTGCAAATAACTTATGTAAAAGTATTCTGTTCTCCTGAATGACTGTGAATGGAAAATAATAAAGAGGGTATGAACTTGGCCAAAATAAACAGCCAATTAAAAATCTGACACAATATCTGCAAGTGCTCTTTCTGAAATATTCTGCCAGCTCTTTTCTTTACCTACAGGATTTCAAAATATCACTGTAAATACATGGGAAATGTAAACACATTTCCCCCTGGCTTATAAAACAAGGAACAAATTTTAAGGCACACATCAAAAGTGGTACAGAGTTTCATTATTAGTCCATGCAGTATTGGCACAAACTGAAGCGACCCTTATTCAAAGCCAACCGCATTGGCACCCCATTTCTTCATGGGATAGAAATGCTAATGACCTTGTCATGGAAAGCTCAGTTAGAGAACACACCAGTCTGGAAGCTAGGAAAGCACTTCTTGTCTCTCTCTCCTGCAAGAACAGAACAGACACAGGAAACGCCTGACTCCACCCAGATACAAGCATGTGCAGTGCCATCTAGTGACTAAACTATATAATGGCACTATCCACAAACCGCCTGAAACCCATTGGAGCCTCCACGAGGAAGTTCTTAGCTCTGTGTGTACCTCTGCATTATCTGTAACAAATTGTGTTGGCCAGATCATCTTCTAGACCTTTGCCTCATCACGAGCAACAAGTGACGTCTCACATTGCAACTGGTCATGTCTCACATGGTCCCTTGTTTGACAAAGTCAGAGAAGGAAGTAAAAGTGGTACAGTAATACCTTGGATTGCAAGCATAATTCGTTCCGGAAACGTGCTTGTAATCCAAAGCACTTGTATATCAAAGCGAAACTATATATATATAACATTTTATAACTATAAAATGTTTTTAAAAACAAGGAAGGAAGGATGCTGCCACAAGAAGAACCAGAGGGTCCCAGGGTGCGGACAGTGGGCCTGGTTGCCACTGCTCCATCACCTGACACTCTCTGGTGGTCATTTGTGCGGGGGGGGCTGCACCACTGTGCAGGCTAGTAATTTTTGTGGGTCATCATTTACAAGAGAATCATAAGTAATTCCTGCAGGGAGCAGCCATGTCTTGGAGGATTAATGTTCTGCCAAGCACGTCTAATTCCCAAATCTGTGATAGATTAAAATGAAAGATCTCTTCCCATTTCTGATCGGATTGGACAAATTCATGGAGAAATAACCAAGGGTCTTTTGGCAACCTATAGACTAACAAATGCACCTTAGTATATGCCCAGGTGCTGCAAAGCAAGACTCGCTGCTGTAAGACTCGCAAGACTCGCTACTTGCTGCAACAGAGTAACACGGTGCCCGCTCTGGAAACTGTTATCACGTAGAAATGTGTATTAATGGCTGGGCTAGGGACGGTGATTAAATAGAACCTCTATGCTCAAAGGCAGCCTATGTCTAAGCATCAGATGCTGGGGTCAAACAACAGAGGAAGGCCCTGCTTGAGAGCTTTCAGAGGCTGTATTGGGAACAATAACCGGAAGACATTGTGACGAGGAGTTAGTGTGAAATGCACACGGTGTACAGCACAGGCCTTTAGTGTAGCCATAAAAGCAGTGTGAGAGCCAGTGTGGTGTAGTGGTTAGAGTGTTGGACTGGGACTCAGGAGATCCGGGTTCTAGTCCCCGCTTGGCCATGAAACTCACTGGGTGACTTTGGGCCAGTCACTGCCTCTCAGCCTAACCTACCTCACAGGGTTGTTGTGAGGATAAAATGGAGAGGAGGAGGAGGAGGAGGATTATGTAAGCCGCCTTGGGTTCCTTGCAGGAAAAAAGGTGGGGTATAAATATAATAAATAAAAAATAAATAAATACAGCACAGGCCTTTAGTGTAGCCATAAAAGCAGTGGACATTTGTTTAGTTTAATTGCTGTGAGAAACCTGCAGGGTAGCGACGGGCCTCAGCTACCAGCCGCTGTGAATTCCTTACCTCATCCTTGAGATAAGGATGTTTACACACCCTTCTGCAGAAGTTAATTGGGACTTCTGGGTCTCCTCTTGCCCCTCCTTTTTCCCACGGCAGCTGTTCGCACCTTCTAGCAGCCTCAGGCATGCCCTGGAAGTTAGGGAGACATCTATAAAATCCTTAGCGTGTTAGTTTGTACTTTGGCTTTCCGCTTGGGATGAGAAGCATACAAGTGTCCAAGCAACCTACCCAGTGCCCCAGGAGTGACGTCCGTCGTATTAGGAAGCCCTGCGACTGGAGGGACATGTGTGAGCTGTTTCTTTGCTTGTTTATTGTGAATCTGCATCCATATTTCATCAATATATCTTTGTGTGCTATCTTTCACACAAGTCTTGTTTCTTCCTGATTATCCTTGAATCTAAAGCGAGGTGCCTTGGCCCCTGGGGCAGTGCAGAGGCTACTCTTGGAAACAGAATGGTGGGCCTTGGTCTGATGCCACAAGGCAAGATAAAGGTTCTTATTAGAGCAATTTATCAAACTCATCACTGCAGACTAAGAGCCAGACTAGCCTTTTTTTTTTCTTTTTTGAAAAATCAACATTTAGAAGGTTTGTGGTGCAATTCAGAGAATGCCTACTAGAAAGTAAACCCCATTGATGTCTGTTCCTTCTGTCTTTCTTACTACCTTCTCCAAGTAAGCTCACACAAGCATATTTTAATATTTATATTAATTCAGATGGTATGCATAAAATATATGGTAAAACCTCTCACATTAAGAGGCTTCATAAAGTTGTGCTTTAAGCGATGCCACGGTGTGAACAGGAGACAGGTTTTTCTTATTCTATTCTGTTCATAATTCAAGAACTACTTTATATGTGTGCCATGACTGTGCATGGAGCTTTACAAAGTACAAGAGAACAGGACCTGTCCAGAGGACTTATAAACTATAAGATGATCATAGAGCAAGCTTTAATTCAGATGTTATTTACTTATAAAAGAGGAGAGCTGCTATTATTATTATTATTATTATTATTATTATTATTATTATTTACTATATTTATTATTTAGATTTATATCCCGCCTTATCTGCTAAAAAGCCATCAAGGCAGTGTACAACAATTTAAAACAAAAAAAAAAAGTGCAATAATAAAAATAAGAACATTAACAGTGCAATCCAATGTGGCTGCCCATAACCCTCCAAACTTGGAGGATTATGGGCATCCAATGGAGCATGGAAGGAGCGCAGAGGTGAAGATCATCTCCATGCTTCTCCCACCCTGCAAAAGAGTTAGCCACTTTCAGCCATCTAAGTATTTTGTCCCGGAGTGCAAGGAGGACAGGCTGAGGTGTTGCCAGGATACCTCGTATGCTGGCAGAGCCTCTCTTGCTGCCCACAAACCTCTGACTCTGAGGTCTCTCTTCCGACCTTGGAGCCGCAGCCAGCACAGTTCTTTACACGCCGGCTGAAAGGGCGGAGGGAGGATGCTTCTTTGAGGTCAGAGTCCCAGCTGCAACCTTGGAGTGCATTTCCAAGGTTGGAGCTGAGACCCTGACCTCTCCCTGATCTAGGTTCTGTCTAGCAGCCATAGGATTGTGCCCTAAAACAGTTAAAACATTAAAAACTACATATTTTAAAGAGCTCAGTTAAAAAGATGTGCCTTTACACCGTTTCCAAAGTCCAAGAGAGAGGGAGCCAATCGTAATGCTTGAGGAAGCGCATTCCATAGTATGGGGGCAACACAGGAGAACATCCTTTCATGCGTTCCTGATAAACAATTGGCGACCAGCGCAGGTCTTTCAGGACAGGTGTAATATGATATTACAAAGTAATATACAACATATTACAAAGTGATATTATGAAGTTTGTAATAAAAAAATTGTAATAAAAATATTACAAAGTTTGTAATAAAAATATTAAAAGTTCGCTTTGATATAGCAAATTCAACTCTTGTTCAGCTTTCTTCAGTTGCCAACTATATTATTTAAAGCTTAATATGGCCAGAACATATATTTCAAAGTGTCGGGGGGGCATGGAATTACTATATGTCTTTTTCACAAAGTCCCCATAAAAACCAACATTTCTTTCTAAGGACTGGTTCTCATATGCATGTATATCACTTGATGGCAGTGTCAAGTGATGGCTGACATGTGTGAATGGGCCATCGCAGGTGTAACAACACAGATAGAATTTTCTTATCATCTTAAAGGCCATGCTTTTCAATGGAGTTGGTTCACATATGCAGCTACCAGCCACTATTTGTCCAGAAGTCAAGTGATGTACATGGCATGCATGTGTGCAGCAACCTTGAGTCCACCATGTGTACATACAACGTACACGCAAAATGCAATAAATAATAATGTTTCTCAAAAACCTTCAGAAGTATATATTTATAGGGAAGAAAATTTTATAACCATCAGTGTCATTGACACAAATCTTTCCCAAACCACAGCGCTTATGCTGATGCTATCACTTATTCTCGACGATCATAAACAAGTTATAATATATTAGTGTAAGAGATTGCAAAAGGTTCACATAGCTGACAGCATCACTGTAAAATGATCTCCCTAGAGGCTTTAAATATCAGTCTAAAATATATGGAACAGTGATCACTGGGTCTATTACTTTAGTTGCAGCCTGGTAGTTTGCAATTTATAGTTTCCGGATAAATTGGAATCCATTCAGGGAGTACATATTATGCAGGACTTTAGGACATCTTGAGCTACCCTGAAGCAGTAAGAGAGCTATACCAATGGCTTGGGGCTGTCTATGGGCTTAGCTTAACCAATTATTGTAGATCAGAGGACAATCTGCATATAGTGCCATTCATAAGTGCACCACTGTAATGAAGAAATAAGAAAGACAAAACTTACAACAAATATCACATCCTTTATTTATGAAATATTGCTATGGCCAAACTTCAATTTATGCAAGGGCTTCAGTTTAGTAACTCAATATTTTTACATTTAAGAAAAAGAAGAAGCTTTTTCCCCTCAAGTTTAGCCTTATATTTATTCTCCTCATCTCCTCGACACTGGGAGCATGGTTTTCCTATATAAATTTTAGTACTAGCACCATGCATAGTGATAAACACTGCTGAGAATCTTTTGAGAGGTTTGTTCAAAATAATATCCACAATTTTTAAAATAAACTAAAAATGGACCAGTACCTACGACTATAAATTATAATTTTAACTATTTTAATTGAAATATATGTTTTGTTCAGAAGATCAGTAGGGGTGAGAGTGTTGCACTGGGACTCAGGAGATCCGGGTTCTAGTCCCCGCTTGGCCATGAAACTCACTGGGTGACTTTGGGCCAGTCACTGACTGTCAGCCTAACCTACCTCACAGGGTTGTTGTGAGGATAAAATGGAGAGGAGGAGGAGGAGGATTATGTAAGCCGCCTTGGGTTCCTTACAGGAAAAAAGGCTGGGTATAAATATAATAAATAAATAAATAAAATAAATAAATAATAACTTTTTGGGGGGAAAATTGGTTTGGGATTAGATTATGAGCATCCAAGCGGCACACTTCAAAAAAATAAAAACAATCCCTTCAAATGAGAGATGAAGTGAAATATTGCAGAATTGGAAGTCATTAAAAATTTGTTTGCTTTTCCTGGGGTTTGAATTGTTTTATATGTTGTATTCATATTTGATGGTCCAATGGATGTTTATATTATATATTGGATTCATATTTAGCAATTCCCAGCTCATTATCCTAGTTTATTCTTCAGAATACTTCAATCAGTTATACACAGCATCTCCTCTGAGTCACTTTACACAGTCTATCCATTATGCAAAATGAAGTGGTAGAATTCTGCACCACACCACTACAGATAGCAGGTAGGATGCAATATTTTGGAAAGCTCTCCAACATTACACTTCCTGCCTGTAGTAAATTAGCGCATTAGGGAGAGAGTGTGGTAAACACTAGGAAGGAATAAGCCATGGCTCATGCCAACTAAACAGTAATTGAAGATAATTGTAGACAATTTATTTTTATTTTTTATTTCATTATATTTCTGTCCTGCCTTTTTACTGCAAGGAACCCAAGGCAGCTTACACAATCCTCCTCTCCATGTTATCCTATAAAGGATTGATGTGATTGGGATTAATCATGAATGCTATTACAGCTGCATCATGAAGGGGAGGGTGTTGATACATTTCTCAAAGGAACTGAAAAAGGATGTCATCAATTTTGCAGTAGAGGGTACATTTCTTGGTATCAGTCAGGGCTATGGCGTAAATCTGAGATCAGGTGAGGATTTTTAGCTTTCAGTTATAGCATCTCCTATCACATTCCTACTGCTCATTTATTTCTGAGAGCATCTTTTTTTTTTCCAGATCCAGGAGTAGTGCTGTGTCATTTTAGTAGGCATCAGATTCAGAAGATGGTTGGATTGTCACTGTGACTGAAACTCTGAACCCTTTTCATCAATTGAGTGCCACTTTTGTCTTCACTCTGTCTTCAACACTGGGATTTCTCTCTCAACAGTGTGGACTCGTGCAGGTCAGAATATGCAAGCAATTCCCTTGACCCAGTCAGCAACTTTTAGAAACAGTTCTGTCCCCCAAATATGGGTATTCACTAGCCCTATTCAGGCATCACTCCAAAATGTGTAGAAATAATGTGTGAACAGGTGCAGGGACATGTGTACAATGTGCTAAGAAGCCTCCCCATGACTGGGAACCCTATGTTATTAGGGTTCCTGGTTATGGAGAGACTTCTACGTGTGTTCAGTTGAATGTATTTTGAATCTTCCTCCAGATCTTCATGCTGAATGTGCAAAGGCCAAAGGTGGAATGGGTGGGCCCAGATGCATGGGACATTGGAGGTGGGGTGGGGTGGGCTGAGGTGCAAGGCCCCATGCCCTCCTCACACATTATTTCCACCTGGTTTGGAGTAATGCTTGAATAGGGCTACTGTCTTATTTCAAAACTGACCACTGTCCCATCACAGTCTTTTTAAAATAAAATAAAATATTGGTTTTTAAAATGTGAATTACACCCAAAAAATACCCATAAAAAATGAAGAAAGATCCATCAGGGTCTTAGTTGAACCAACATGTTGCTCACAGACTGGGTTCACACAACATGACAGGTTGTTGTGTTGTGTAAACCCAGCAATACTAATAAACCATGGTTTATTAAAACCCACATCCTGCATTCTGCAGGTTTTCTTACCCCTAGCTCACATTTTGTTGTGTAATTTACACATTATTAGACCTACAAGCCAGTGCTTATAGGACATTGTCAAAAGCAGGGTAGTAAAAAAAATTACCAAATTTCAGCCACCTGCCTTTTACATTTTTCTTTCTATAAGCCAAACATGCCTGGGGAACAAAATTCTCCAGAAATCTCTATTAAAATTCACTTTATGGGATATTTTGTACCTCGAACAACTGAAACAACCTTGAGTGTGGGTTGTCATGTCGTGTGAACCCAAGCACTGTAAGACTTGATTTATCTGGTGACTAATTTAAAAATGTATCAATCACTTTTCCAGGGCTAAAAGCCGTATGCACTATAACAATCTTTTTACACTTAGGACTCACAAAAGCATTAGATTTTGTATTAGTGTTCAATTCAATGGAATTAAGGACTAGTACTCAAAACCAAGTTTCTTTTATGTGTTCAATATATTTCTGCCCTACTTCTCCATATGTCCCAAGCCGTTTACAACAAAACAAGAAACCCAATACCATAAAGCAAAGCATCTAGAACTCCTATGAACTAACTCTTAGAGTGCAATCCTAGACATGCTATACAATTCCATGCTAGCTGGGGGATGCTGGAGTTGTAGGACTTTTTTCTGTCCAAACATGCATAGGATTGTACCCTTAATAACTTTACAGCAAGGGCCATTATGTACCTTATTAAAGACCATGGCAGCATCCATCCCAATTCCTAAAGCCTGATTAAACAGGTTGTATATGTATCTGTATCTGTATCTGTATCTGTATCTGTATCTGTATCTGTATATGTATATGTATATGTATATGTATATGTATGTGTGAGTATATGCATATATATTCTCCCCATGGGCTAAGAGAGGGCACTGGGCGACCTATTTCAGTATATCTGTCTACAGCCTCAGAGCTGCAACCCAGAAGGTCCTCCTACTGTAAGTTGCCACAACATTTCTGAATCTCCATAGTCTCATATCCTTCTCAACTTTTATTTATTCTCTTGTCACTACCTTACAGCTCTAACTCCATATCCACTATCAAAATATTCTATGGGTCTGATCCAAATAAATGTAATCATGCTTAAGTCCCATTTTGTACTGGGAGTCGCGGAAGATGGCGAGGAGTACAGGAGTGTTGTACAGAGTTCTGCCTCTATGCTCCAGGTTTGCTTTAAGAAAGTTATCAGCACACGGCCTTGGCTCCTTGGCTCCTTGCCAGCAATCAAGAGCAACTCACCGGCGCGTGACCTGGCTGCTGGCCAGAAGGATGGCACTGCAAACAGCACAGGTGCTAACAGTTAAGCATGAGATCTGCAATCCAAGAAGGGTGGCCGGGTGACCGGCCAGATGGGCGATTAATAAATATAAGAAATAAATAAATAAATAAATAAATTGGTGCTATATAAGAGGAGCAAGTGCAGACCGAGAGTGGGGGAGTGCGGTGATTGTTAGTGGCGGTTGGTCGGTTGCGTTTGGAGTACTGAAGAACTGGAATTAGTGAGGAGGAGCAGAGGACGCTGTGCAGAGAGCCTTGCAGAAGCCCAACGTGGAGAGCCCATACCCAGGCGGAGAGCTGCTGGACCTAGCATTCGGGTTGGTTGAACAGTGACTGTGCAGCTAAGGGGTGGGATTTCCATCAGGGAACTGGGAGTATCATTGTTGTACTTCTGGCTCAACTTTACAATAAACATGTTTGGCTTTGACTTCCTGGAGGAGTATTTATTATGGTCAGAAAATCCATCAAAGAACCTTTGCCAATCCCTTTTGGGGATCCTGTGGCAAAACACATTTATATAGGGCAAATTAGTCACAACCTATTTCAATGGGAGATGTGCAACTTTCTTCAGATTGGTCTCTATGAGTTTGGAATGTATATATTACTGTGAATGTCACTAATGGAGATTGTTAACATTCACCAGCTGCTACTGACAATCCACCACAAGCTGGTGATTAACAGCATTTACCAGCTGTTATCAACATTCACTCTGTACAGATAAATACATGTATATATGTCAATATCCTCTTATTTCTCACATTAACATTAACAAAAAATGCACAGAGAAACATACCAGTAACTGTGCGTGCATAATTGTCTCTCAGTATTGGTAATGGGAAGAAATTGTTCTATGGGCGCTCTAAAGTATTTCTGCATCCTCCTTGGCTTATGTTGAATGAATTGATGCAGTAGCTTAAGCAAGAAGCAGTTTCCATGGCTACACAGGAGACCTTCTAAATATAGTCCATGATGTAACCAGCTAAAGCGAATGTGTACAAAACTGATGTGTGCTTCTTTATGAAGGCCTCTCGTAGTAGACTCCTTTGAGAAGTGTCCACATCACTTCATAATACTATTTTTTTAATTACTCCTGTCGTGCCAAGGTGTCCTGCTTCTCCATGCTCTACTCTACCATTTAGCAGTTTACAGGCTGAAAGTTCTTTGTAATTGTTATAGATTAGATACATCGGAGCAGTGGGCTGCCTTTACATTACTCTTAACGTTAAGTATAAAATTACACATACATTCCCCAGCTGCCCAGGAAAAAGACCACAGGTATTTATTTATTTATTTATTACATTTCTATACTGGCCAATAGCCAAAGTTCTCTTTTATAAACACATACAGCCCAGATGCTTGAAATCTTGTTATCAGCTAGTATCCATCTCCTTGGATATCAATTGTATCTATTTTCCTGCTACCCACCCACCCACCCACCCAGGCTTGTTCCATCAAAATCTCTATTTTGGGATTTCCCGCCAGACTGAAGAAAGCAACACAGAATAGCCAGCTTTCTTGCTTTCAGGTCACTTGCCACAGAGGGAGGGTGTCTGTTTTTGTTGTTCCCCCCCAGCTGTGCACCTTCTTTTGCACTTGGTTTAATAGCCCAGACCTGTACCCCAACCAATTAGACTCCACCCCATGACTCAGAGGGATCCACCCCCCAGACCCCATCCAGACACCAAACATATTTTTAGCTTAAGAGCTGAAACCTCTTTTTATTTAAAATTATTTGTTTAAAAATATTTTTAGGCCACCATTAAGGGTAAAACCATCTGAAGGTGGCTTGCAGATTAAAAAAAACACTAACAAAAGAATATAAAACAGGCAAGTAAATATACAATAAAACAATATAAAAGATTTTATAAAAGATTATACCAGTGAAACTTGCAGCCCACAGATTATGGGAAGGCCAACAAAAACAGGTGGGTCTTCAGAGCCTTCCTGAAGACCTGCAAACAAGGGGGCTGACAGCCCACGGATGGAAGCTGATTCCTTGGGTCCCATCTCCATCACTGTAATAGCTAAGAGGGACTGTGTTATCTTTATTAATTTCTCAGCCATGTGGTGTACAAAACTCCTACTGCATTGCAGAATCACGACATTGGAAAGGACCAAACAGCCCTCCAAACCAAGCCTCAAAAGCAGAACCAGTCACCTACCAGGCCTTCTCCGGAGCAATATGTATAATTGAGACTAGACTGCACAAAGAGCAGGGACACAGAAAACAATGGTTATAGGTCCTGATGATTAATTTGAGAGAGCCACGTTGACATATGCTGCAGAGGTGGGCATGGCTAATCTGACTTGGAGGAAAACTCCTTTCTGACCCCAAATTTTTTGGCAATAAGTTGGGTTTAAGTAGAGAAATAGCCACTGAGAAATAACCAGTAAGTTTCTCTTATTCCCATGGACCAAATGAGACAACGAAATAGAAATCACAAGCAAGGCCTGTGGCTCACGCTGGCTCAGCTTGTCTGAGTGTGGAAAACTAAGCAGGGTCAGGCCTGGTTATTACTTGGATGGGAGACCCCTCCTCTAGTTTCCTGCATTGAGCAGGGGGTTGGACTCGATAGCCTTGTAGGCTCCTTCCAACTCTATGATCTATGAAATCTATAAGTTTATGAAGAAAATCTTATGATTTCAACCTCAGGCCAGAATATCTTAAAAGACCACCTTCTACTTGATGAAGTTGCCTGTTCCTTAAAAACAACTATCTGAGGCCATGTTCCCACCCTTAAGTGGAGGTGAATGGCAATCAAATATAGAGCCTTTTCTGTGGTGGCTCCTTGATTTTGGAATAACCTCTAGAAATATTAATCTGACACCACCTACCCTTTTGTCTGTAATGTGCCAACACCAAGTCGAAACTGTATTTTTTGCTGTATTGTTTTGTTTAGCATTCAACAGAAGATATTTTCCTTGTTCCTACTATTTCTTTTTCAGGATTCATTTGTTTTTATTTGGAACACGTATATTGCTATTCTGGATTTGAAAACCACATTGAGGGCATGAAGGCAGGCTATAAATATTTCAAATAGATACATTTGTCTAAACTGCTGAACCTCATGAGGTTACAGCAAGGACACTGCTTTAGTTTTCTAGACTTTTACATCTGTCAGGGACATAAACCTGATGTTTACTCCCCCACTGCTTCTAACCTCACAATTACAGTCCTATTCCTTCTCTTCCACCACCACTTATCTTGGTAGGACAGGACCTCAGTGAAGCAGCTGTGTGAACTGTACCCTCAGTTATTGCTTAGAAGCATCTCAAACTATATGTAAAAAACACCCCCCCCCAAAAAAAAACAGTCCACCTCCTTGCCCCTTTCTGTTTTGGTAAGCTTCTCCCAGCCTTTTGCAACCCTCTTCCTCAAGCACCTTGCAGCAGCTTAGTGCATCCACCAGGTTCTAGTGGCACTCACCACATGTCTTTGGCTCAACAATCTCTAATACTAATCCAATTTAGGATATGGCTGCCCTTCCACGAAACTCCCCCCCTTAATCCTAAAAGATCAGCTGTGGCACCACCCACTGCCACGACTTCTCTGTGACACACCCGCTTCTGCCCCCGCATTTGTGGAAGGGCTCAATAGTGTGTTTCTCGGGTGTTTTAGCCACCTTACTCAGAGTAAGTTACTCTTTTGTTTTATACAGCTCCCTCGCTTGAGCTATGGGCGGCTATACTCTGGCCCTGCACCCAGGACACTATGTGTTCCCCTCAGGTATCTTGCTTGCCTCCCACCTGGGATTCCACTGTGGCACCTGCTTATGGAATGGACGGACTCCCCAAAGAGGTTCCCCTGCTGCCTACCGTTGTTATCTTTTCAGCTCCAGGCAAAGACCTTTCTTTTCTCCCCAGGCATTTTAGAGACCTAGTCTTTGATTTTCATGGCTCTTTTATCAATTCCTGTGCTCTTTATTGTTTTGTATTATATTGTATTTGGTTCTCTTTTTTTTATTGTATTATATAAATTTTTAACTGTTCTATGGTGTGTTCGTTTTTTTAACTGTTTGTAATCCACCCGGAGAACATTGGTCACTGGGTGGATTAGTAGTGTAATTAATTAATTAATCAATCAATGCCTACAGTAGACCACTCAACCTCTCTGCTTCCATAGACTGTTTGGCTAAATAAGGATTATGCTTAGCTCTCAAAGGAGGATTAATGAAAGGGCTATATATCCTTACTATTCAGCTGCTAATAATAGTAATAGTAATAGTAGTAGTAGTAGTAGTAGTAGTAATAATAATAATAATAATAATAATAATAATAATAATAATAGACAATCCACATAAAGCTAGCAGGTGGTTTGCTTTAACTTTATTTTAAAAGTTCTTAAACACAGGAAACTTGCAAGCACAATCCTATCCTTGTCTGCTCAGAAATAAGTCCCATTAATGAGATTTACTCCCAGTTGAGTGTATATAAGATTGCAGCATAAATGTTCAAACCAGTTCTTATCAGTTTCTGCTCATTATATTCTGTTCATTTTAAAACAGGGATCATGTGTGTATGTGCTTTTATTCCTGTTATAAAAATATTGAGGGAGGTGATAAATATCAAGGGAGGTGATAAATGGGGGAACACAAGTTCTCTTTTCTTTCCTCTTTTTCATTCATATGGAGGGGGGATTAATCCATGCAGTTTCACCAAACCTATTTCCCTCCAAGAATAGATTATAATCTCTTTTTTTTTTAGCATTATCTGTCTCTTGTGCTTGTTTTTATATGTGGTTGTGTACAGACAACACAATGCTCTTTTCTCTGTACATATTTGCTTTCCCCATCTTTCCAGTCACTCACACCATATATACTTAGGAGCTTTGTAGTTTCACACAGGAATCTCTTAAGAATGCTTTTTTTGAATACTGCTTCACACTTGTTTAGAGGCAATGTCTAACAGTGCTTTTACAACAGTTAATTTAAATGTTTATGGCAAATACAGCAAATAAAGTGCCCACATATGTAATGTTTTTGCTTTTCTGCAGAAACCTAACAACATATCTAGAAAGCATGTAGAGATCCATTTTCAGTTGATGGCTCTCGGTTGGAGGGAGCAGGGGCAGGTAGAAATCTGCAAACCTTTTCACTTTTTCCACACACGCACGCACACGCATACACACACGCACACACACACGCACACACACACGCACACACACACGCACACACACACACGCACACACCACAAAAAACACACACACCATTGTTATTAAACTCTATATAAAAGCAAGTTATTTGGGTACAATAGCCTGAAGACTGTGAAGTGACAGTGACTAAAGACTTCAATATAAGGCAGCTTAAACTTTTTTTCTAAACATTTGGTAGACTTTCCACTTTTGAAAGGCTATTGGAAGAGCCAGCACTGAATAACCAGAATTGAATTTTTTTCTAACTGCAGTTAAAAAAAAGAAAGACTCCATAGAATTATAGATATTAGAAAGGGTAGCTAGACTGGCCCTTGCCACCCTGCACCCTCCAGATGTGTTCGATTGCAATTCCCATAATTCTCAGCCAGCATGTAATTCTATATAGGAATTACAGATGAATTGAGGACTGCACTTATACTTCCACAATTAAATGTACGTTGTGATAGTGCTTCACCATCTGCTTCAGAAAATGACAGTATATGGATTGCGTTCTCAGTGTTTTTCACTGGATCCAATTGCATCTTTTCCCAATTGTATCTTACAGCTTCTAAATCTATACAAATTCTTCCTAGTGCTAGCACATTTATTGGATTTTTGGAATAATTTTTTTGTAGAAATTTCAGAAATTACTGGCATTAATTTGGAGGTCTGTCCAAAATTAGCATTGTTATCAATAACGGAGAAACTTCTGTGCTCACAAGAGAAAAAGGAATTAATTGTAAGTTTGTTAATGGCAGGGAGATTACTGATAGCAAGGAATTGGAGAGTTCAACATCAGTATTTAATTATAGATTGGTATAAAGAGGTGTGGGATATCGTTTTAAATGATAAACTAACATGTAGTATTAAATGTAAAAAGAGACAATTAAAGAAAAATAAATTTAAGGATATATGGGGACCATTTTTAGATTATGTTTTAGTAAAGGGAAAAGGGAGTAAGCCATGTCATGATATGATGTATTTTTGGAATATAGATTAATAATGGATTATGTGGATAGAATTGGTTTTGGCCCCGGGGTGACGGGTGCACTTGGAGTTTATGATTTGTAGGTTTATGTTCTTTTGTATGTGTGTTCATTTAAAAATATAAATAAAAATTAAAAAAAGAAAAGAAAAGTCTGCATTGGTGGTGGTGGGGAACAACATCCAAGTGTTTCTAATCCTTATTGTGCAGATCTGCTGGTGCAATAAGCAGTACATGCGTGCTCATGCATGTGTGCGTATTACTAATGGCTCATTGTGCCAGCGAGGCCCAGATATCTGCAGATCATGGGTAGTACACAATGGGGCCCATGCAAATCTGTAATCCTTTCTTCATGTACTTTTGCTATCTGAGATTCAGGCAGAAGGGTTAGTGGGAGAGATGGGACAGGCAAGGCAGTATTAGCTCCTACAGTCTGTTGAACTACAGTATGGACCAAAGCTGTATTCTATCCCCACTTTCTGGCTGTATTACTTTGTGTTATGGAGCATTTGGGATGTAATATGTCAATAAAGAGCACAAAAGGACAGGTCCCTGCCCTGAGGAGTTTTCAATCTAAAAACTGACACAGAGGAAACAACAGAGGAAGGAGAGGGAGACTGAGGTAAACAAGGAAGCATTATGCAATTGTTTTAGTTAAACATAATCACCTGGTTTGCATGATCACCGCAGCCCACTATGGCTTTATTAGCCATGGCGGGTTGCGGCACCTGCAGCACATCAGGCTGGCAAACCATGCGCTCGCTGTGGTGGCTTCTTCTTACGTGCGAACCTGGCAAAGGTGGGTTGTCAGGGTGGTTGACAAGCTACCCAGAACTCATGGGCTGCTTTAGAGTTGAGGGCAGCTTGTCAACCACCCCAATAACCCACCTTCTCCAGGTTCGCATGTAATGAGAAGCTACGGCATGCCCCTGAATATTCAGAATTCTCCGGGTGGTTCCACATGGATCTATGGCCCGACTGGAGTCCATCAGGAGAAGATCCTTCAGTGTGGCAGCTCCATTTCTATGGAACTCCCTACCTTTGGAGGTCAGGCAGGTGCCAACACTGTTTTGTTTTTGGTGCCTGCTGAAGCGATCTTTGCTCCAAGAAGCCTTTCTTGCTGACCAGCCATGGTTTTAAATGTTATCCTGTTTTTAATGTATTGTTTTTATTCTTTTTATCTGTTTTATCTTTTTATTGTTCGCTCCAGAATCTTCCTAGATATGGAGCAGTTTACAAATACTGAAATAAATAAATAAATAAATAAAATGTCTGCCATCACCCCAGTAAGAAGCCCCACCTGGAAATTCACCCACAGTGGCTTCTCGTTACATTGAACCAGGCTCTTAATGGGCCAACCTGCCTCCAGTTCTAAGGGGCAAAACTGCATGCAGCTCCTGTTTGTTTCACCCAAACTCTGAAAATGTAATAAGTATGACAAGCCCATATCCTTAAGCAGGATATCGTTTTAAATGATAAACTAAGATGTAGTATTAAATGTAAAAAGGGACAATTAAAGAAAAATAAATTTAAGGATATATGGGGACCATTTTTAGATTATGTTTTAGTTATGCCTTGCATCAGTTTTGCAGCAAAGTTTCCTAAAAATATGCCACCAAGTATTTTGTAAAGTAACTGCAGTCTGGAAATAGTAGCAGCTGTGCTTCATGGATTCCATGCTGCATCTTCTGCCAGGAGGACAAAACGAGATGCTCGATTTCTGACTCAAAATGACTGCCTCTAGCTATTATATAACCTACCAGCTTATTATATCAGCTAGGCAAGTATTCAAAGCTAGAAGCAACATTTTGCTCTGTTTATTTTCCTGATTGCTATTCGATGTTATTTATGTTTATTAATAAATCGAATATTTTGGCTACATCAACTAGAGTGTTTTGACCTAGGGGGATTCTAATCTCACTCCCAGTTAGTATCTTTGTTCTCTCTGCCAAGTTACTATGAAAGTGTACACTAACTCTTTAGGGGATTTAAGTGGCTAAAGTTTGGAAATTGGCAGAGTTTCACATGGTACTCTAGTCTAGTTAGATCTTGATCTCTCTCTCATAATTCATAAGAATTGACTGCCTGAAAAAAAAATGGTTATATGTCTATCCATTCCCAATTCATCACCCACAAATGGAGTGGGGAACATTTTGCAAGCAACAACCCTACAAAAAGTATAAAACAGTAGTTCAGCACTAAACTAAACTAAGGCTGCAATCCTAAACATACTTACATGGGAATAAGTACATTGAAGTACATCATCATCATCATCATCATCATCAGATGGGAGACCCCTCCTCTAATTTCCTGCATTGAGCAGGGGGTTGGACTTGATAGCCTTGTAGGCTCCTTCCAACTCTATGATCTATGAATCTATGAAATCATCATCATCTTTATACCACCCCATAGCCAAAGCTCTCTGGGCAGTTTACAATGATCAGTAAAAATTACAATAAAATACAATATAAAATATACACAATAAAAGCATTATAAAAAAATTAAAACCAAATTTAAAAAACAACTCTAATAACTTATAAAATTGTATTGCACATAACTAAAACAAGTTCATACAACATGACCAGCAAAAAAAGTTAAAATAGCCACCCCACCATGAACTATTTAGAGTTGTTAAAAGCCTCAGCATAGAGGGCAGTCTTGACCTCGTGCCGAAAAGATAATAGAGTTGGCGCCATGCGGGCCTCAGGGGGGAGCTTGTTCCACAGTTGGGGGGCTACCACAGAAAAGGCCCTCCCCCTTGTTGCAGCCCTCCGAGCCTCCCTTGGAGGTGGCAGTCGGAGGAAGGCCCCAGATGTTGAGCGCAGTGTCCTGGTAGATTGTGGTTGGGAGATGTGTTCCATCACATATTGTGGTCCCAAGCCATGTAGGACTTTATAGGTTAAGACCAGCACCTTGAATCAGGCTAGGAAGCATACAGGCAGCCAGTGCAAGTGGGCCAGAAATGGTGTTATATGTTTGGACCTTCTGGTCCTGGTGATGAGTCTGGCTGCCACATTTTGAACATTATACATGGTTCAAAGGACTACGATGGGAAAGCTTTGTGTCTGAAGTAATATAAGGGTTCTGTCATAGTACTGAGTTGTGATGGCACATTAGCAAAAGACATCACCATTTGATCCTGCAGTAGTCAGTCCTCATTGGCCTGTGCTGCAGTTCTGCCCATCCCCCCATTACCCCCCCCCCACACACCCTTAGGCTTTATTTTTCTTTAAAAAAATAAAAATAAAAAGTTATTTCTCCTGCAAAGCTGTGGGTTTCCTTCCTCAGGCCTGTTGATACCTCCCTCTTTAACATGGATGTTGCTGTTTCAGACCCACATTCAGAGAGTGAGTTTGTTGTCAGTATATAGGGCAGTGATGGCGAACCTTTTTGAGCCCGAGTGCCCAAACTGCAACACAAAACCAACTTATTTATTTCAAAGTGCCAACACTGCAATTAAACCTGAATACCGAGGTTTTAGTTTTAGAAAAACAACTCATACAGTTGTCCAAACTAATTAACATCTTTTGTCTTAAAAGAAAAACACAATAACAGAGCTTTCAATGATACAAACAGTTTTTTGTTGAAAAAAAAATCAACTCAAAAAATTATTATAGTACTACATTGTACACATAGCCTGAAGGGAATTTATACAAACTTTTTAAATAATTAGGCACATGTATTTTTGGATAAGGGATTCTCAACTTGTAATATGATTATATGCCAGACTGAAATTGTATGGGGCAAGCTTTACCCCGGGTCCTTTCCCTGCTTCTACAAGTGTTGCATTAGTAAAAGTAAAAGTCAACCTGTACTAGGATGAGCAAGATAAACAAGAAAACTAAAGGTGCTTAACACATTTTAAACACTTTATGTCTTGGACTGCAAACACTGCATTAGGTAAAAGTTTGCATTGGGCATGCTTTTGCACAATTAATGTGATTTTTGCTATTGCATGCATGCTGATAATTTGTCAAACCTTGGCTCATACTCCGTTAGTTTGAGAGCAACACATGCAGCACTCAGGTCAACTGTTAGGGCTTTACATCCAAGCCATGCTCTGTGCATCATTCTTCAAAATCTTTTAAATGTGCTAACAATGTAGAAAAGAATTCTGTAACAGGAATTCTAGAATAAAATCATTCTGTTCCACACTGTGAGAAAGAACAAAATCATTAGTGTTTTGCAGAAGGGGACAGTCTTTTCGCGATCTGGTGACCAATGGCTCGAGTGCCCACAGAGAGGTCCCTGTGTGCCAGCTGTGGCACCCGTGCCATAGGTTCGCCATCACTGATATAGGGTGACAATGATGACCCTTTGGCAGCTGTGACCACAAGGAGATTTATGGACAAGCACATAATATTACTACATTTTTTAAAATACTTGTGTCTTCTTCCTTAGATTCGTTACATAAGAAAGCAAAATTCTGCTTTTAAAACTTAGAACGATCCATGTGGTTTGTGCTTTTATTTTATATTAGTCATTTTATCAGTTTTATCAGAGGGGAAACATACGCTATTTGTTTAATTGAAATCATGAGATTCCTGTGAGACTGTCTGAATATTTAAAATGCTTTAAGGCTGTAGTCCTATACCTGGGAGGGAGTCACATTGAACTCAGTGGGGTTTATTTCTGAGTACACATCTATGGAATCACACAATTAATGTAGAATTATTTCATTAAAGAAGTTATGTCTACCCAATTTTTTAAATCTTTTGACAAGTTATGGAAATCCATAAAAAGAAAATCTGTTTATGCAGGAACAATACCAAACCCCAGAAGTTCTAACATAGATGATTGACTACTTGTTATACTGTTTTTTAATTAAAAATGCTACAATATTGTATTCCACAATATATCCACTTTATTGGGGTTAGGAGACTAGTTAAAAGTTCTGTGTCCTTTATACTTTTCAGAGATGTCAAGCAACCACGCCCTAAAACGAATTATTTCACCGCTTGGTACAACAAGAGAGTTCTTAACTTAAATGCACTATGATTTCTTTCCACTATGGAGATGTCAGTAGAGGTATTTTCATGAATTGCAATTCATCATAATATACTCATTCATATACCTAAATACTTTAATCGCACTCATAATTCATGCTGAAAGGAAGCATATTAAAGCTCAGCCATCCAGGGGAAATAGATTTGTGTTCCCAATAATGTCATTTATATCGTTCTATGTGTGTGTGTTAATGCAATCAACCTGCAGTATTAGTATTCTATGTTACTATTATTATATCGATCTGGAAAATGTCAAAAATTGACCATTTAGCAAGTTCATGATTTTATCTCTTGGTCAACATACTTTGTTCCCTTTAGCTCAGAAAACTAGCTTTCCTGATATTTTCAAGCTGAATAATATTTACCCTCCTCTGCCCTGTAGAAAAGCATTTTAGAAAGGCACACAGTGAAGCTAAAAACGAAGGGACAGAACTACAGATACGGATCAGGAAAAGTACAGACAGTAACACTGTCTGGAGCATGAGTCACTTGTGCATGACACTCAGGCAGTGTGCTGGATGAGGACATGGGACGTGCGTAGAACTCCCATTCCCTTCAACAGCCCCTTGTGCTATCTGCACACATTTAGGCAGGAAGATGAGGCAACAAGGCTTTACCCACATGGGCAATGCATGTGGACACTGTGGTATCGGCTGCTGGTATTTCTTTGAAGTAGGACTGAACTGAAAGTTCTTTATGGAGAACTTTTGGCTTCAAATGCGGGCCAGAGGTGTAAGGAGACCTAAAAGTGGGAGCGCTTGCCATTTTGTGATAGTCAATGCATGTTTGTATATAATGATCAAATAATGTTATATAGCAGAAAACTGTTATGAGGTATTTCACATCAGACTATTTGTATCAGTTAATAAAATAGTTGCAAGGTAGAGAGGCATGAATTTGCCATACCTTGAAAACTAAACATTCAGGTTTAAAAAAATAGATACTTACATTTCATTTGGATCCAGCCCTGGATTAACCATTAAGCAATATAAGCACGTGCTTAGGGCACCAAGCAGGGCCGGTGCAAGGCAGTTCGGTGCCCTAGGCAAGATCAGATATTTAGCGCCCCCCCTTCCCACTTGAGAGCGCTGTATTTTTTTCCCCAAGGCGTTTCTGGTACCCCCTTTAGCCCTGCGCCCTAGGCAGCTGCCTAGTTGGCCTAATGGTAGCACCGGCCCTGGCACCAAGGGAAGGGGGGCACCACAGAGTACCAGAGTACCACACATTTTTGCATTTGCATTTTCCCCTTATACCAGTTTTATTTAAAAATGCATAAAACAGTAATGAAAATTTGTATTTCTTTCTGTTGCCCTAGTTATAAGTAAGTAATTGGCTTATATATTGCTTGCTGCTATTTAGTGTTAAATAAATATAATAAAAACCAGTTCGTTGTGTGTTCTGGCGTGGGGGATGGCCTAGAAGAAAACTGAGTTTTTAATGCCTTATTTCACCTTCAGCACTTATTGAGTCTTAATGTCTTGCCAGCTCAGCAATGGAAGGGCCGAGGGGTCACCATTATTGGGATGTGCTTAGGGCATCAGCTGGCCTTAATCCGGTCCTGTTTGGATCCATCTGTGCATACAATAAACTAAAAACAGATATTGTTTTGCAAATATGCTGTAACTACGTAGCACTACCCAGCCCTGTAAGGTTCAAGGCCTTATGTTTCTGTCATGTTCTATGTGTTATAACAAACAGATTGTAGTCTGACTTTAGGTAGTCTGGTTTTTGCAAAGCTCCTTCTCCTGTCTCTGGGCTATATAAGGAATCATTCTGCTCATGCAATGGGAGTTTCCTTTCCTTTCTTCCTCCCTGCAGTCAACCTTACACATGCCAAATCTGCTCCAAGGGTCCTACAACCCTCCAAAGCAGATTTTGGGGTGGGGCTTCAGGCTGGAGGGGGAATTTAATCCTCCCGTGGTGTCCATTTCACTGATAGAGGACACCATTGGATACAACCCACTGAATAGTGGTGTAGTGTTACACTTTGAAGTGCAGGTGCTCATCCTGACAGTCCTGCTGGCCGCTAGCCACGTGAGTCCAAAAATACAGACAGCTGTGTCGAACCATATCAACAAGCCAGCTCCAGCAGCTTTAATCTCCACCAGGAAGAGGTCGTAAGACTCGTAACTGTGAGAGCTGGACTGACCCGGGTTCAAAAGCTTTCCTAGCCAGTGACCTGCAGTCTTAGTGATGCAGACGGAAGGAGGAGATAACAGCAGTTAATAAAGATTAAAGAGTTTATTTGTAAGACCCAGTTACATGGGATTAAGGCAAACAATGCATCTTTTACTCACTACATGATTGCAGACTCAAATCTAATACTTTAGTGGTAAGGCTAGATGAAGTGAAGTCTAGAACAAGAGACAAGTCGAGTGAGACGAGCAAGCAAGCAAGAAGCAAGGAGAGTGAAGCTGTCAAGAAGTGTGTCAGTCTTATACCACAGACCCTGTACCTATAAATAGGATATTACTCACCCCAGTTGTATAACCTATTCATCAACATGTTTACTGCTAACCTGTCCAAGGCTGCTAAGTCATATCACCTTGAGACTATGTCTCATGACTAAAGACCTTGTGTACTTCATCTCAAGAGACATCCTCCATGTCAGGTGATAATCCTGATGTCAGGTGGTAATCTCGTTCTGCCTATGCAAAACCTAACATCCCCCTGCTTTTTGCATTTGTCGCAGAACGTGGTTATTTACCTCATACAACAGCAGCAGCTTTGTTGACATCTGATGCTGTTTTTTCATCTATGGACTTTGATAAAAAAAACTTCTGCAGGAATGACTTTACCTGCCAGAAATTTGAACCACCATCAAATCACTTCTGATGCATCCCTCCTCATGACACAGTTTTATTTGCAGACCCAAAACGTTGTGCATTGCTATCTGCCTGCAGCATAGCAATCCTGCCTTGGTTTCCTGAAAAAACTGTAATAGGTTTTTCACATCAATCCCAGCATCATTTAAACATTTTTTACAATTTAAACTATTTAAACAAATGCAATAACTATTCAAGCTTTACAATAGCAAATAGCACAATACATAATACAATGTATTCAGTTCAGCTTCAGTTGAACTCTAACTTTTAGATGATTGTTTCTACAAAATCAATCAAAGTATGGTTATAAAAATAACAAACTTCAGGTGTGTTCTTGTTGTTCTTACTATCACAACCACAACTGGCATTTCTGTGAATCTGTAAACCACCTGTGCTCTGACTTTTAAATCTTAGTCTGAAGTGTGATGTTCCCTCCAGATAACACATAACTCCTTTTCAGAGTTCTCCAAGCATGTCCTGTTGATCTAACAGTCTGCCAATTACACTGACAGCAATATCTGGCCTTGTTGCTTGTACAGTAAAGCTCAACAGCCCAGTGCTTCTGTGTAGCATTCAAACTGCTTTTCCATCAGCATGTGCTTGAAAATCCTCAATTATTTGGAGTCTCTCACTGAGTTAACAATCTCCAAATTCTCAATCACATCCATGATATTTCTCTGGTTTGTTGCAGTAAGATACTGCCCTCTTGGTTCTCCCTCAACTTCTATTTACAAATAAACAGTTGATCCACCACCAAGCAGTTTCATTTTCAATGAAATTCCAAACCCTGGATCAATTATATCATATTGCTTTTATCTGTCCAGAAAAAACAATAGATCATCCATCTAACAAAGTACATACAGTCTATGTCCCTGTTCCTCCTGTTTAACAAACAAACATTGATCTGCCTCTCTGTGCAAATCTCAATTCAGCAATGTTTGAGTTCAAACAGAATTCCAGCCTCCAGCTGATTCTAGCTTTCCTACAGAAAAAATCTCAGTTTTCCAAAAACTTCCTCTCATTTAAAATGCTTATGTTCCAATATTTCCAACTGTGAAATATTCATACATCTCTCCACATTCTTAAACATCAGTCTAACTGTTTCCAAAGCAAATTGTTGTTGCACTCATCTTATGATTATCCAGCTCCTTTTTAACTTGAGCAAAATCACAAGCAACCAATCTTGCTATTTTACACATATAACCTTTTCCAATCTGGTTAGTTTTCATTTTAAAAAATCTATCTGGTAACAATGAGTTCCATGGACTGCTGTTTGTTTCCCCAGCTTCCATGTTTTGTTCTTTATCCAAAGAATTCAACTCAGCTTGCATAGCCTGAAGCTTGGTTCAGCTTCCTTAACAGACAATTTTTCACCTCTTTGAAATTTTGAGCTTTCAAATGGCTTTCCCTGCAAATTCATCCTGATATCTCACAGGTTGTTTGACTCACCTGTTCCTTACCTCATCAGTTATCAGGTTCCTGTTCCAATAAACTTGCACCAATGATGAACAATCATTTGTTTAGCCTCCCTCTAAACCAAATGTGTATCAGTTTGTCAAATTTACCTGACTGCTTTTCAGCAAATGCTTTTCTATTCTGACTCTGAGCCTGATGCATCTCCTGCATTAACAGAATTAATTTTGAAAAACCTCACCTTTTCATTCAGCATTATACTCAACACTTCTAGATAATATCATGTAAGCTCCCTTACAGATTTCTTCTAATTTTGAGGTTTATGTACCTACATATCAGATCCAAGATCCTGAAATGTTTCTCCAGAAGATTTCTCCTTCTACACTACTTTCCATAAGGTGTACAGTTCAACACAGAACTAAAACTTCTATCATGTACATAATCAAAACATTTAAGAGCTTCTACCCAAACCTCATTATCCAAATTATTCTCACCTCTTCTGAGTGTTTGTTTACTCTTCCACACAATCCATGTGTTCAATATCACATCCTGTTAGAAATGCATCAAAACATGCACTGAATTGAACTTCCCCATATCTCAAAAGAAATAGGTAACATGGGTAATATGCTTGTTTCTCACCCAAGCACAAAACACCTTGACTCTGTTCAATACTCCAGCTTTCTATCTAACATGTACACAACCTTGTACCTCGTGTATTGATCAATTAACATCATGAAATAACGTGCCTTTCCTCTAAAAACCATCAGAGTACCCACAAGATTACCAAGAACAAATTAATGAAATGAACTGGTTTTTCAGCTTGCCTTCCAGTTTACCTGTTGAAGCTAGCATCCCTTGTTTATGTGCACAAAATTACCTTTCATGTGAAAATTACAATTTCCAAATGCTTTCCCCACTACAGTTTGCATTTTCTTTCACAGGCCTGTGAATCTAAATGACCAAACATCATGTGATATGCATGCATGTACATGTCATACATATAAGCATTTAACCTTTTTATAGTTGCAACAGTACAACTTTCAATTTCTTTATTACATCATTACAGTATAAAAGAAATAATCCATCTCTTAGCTTTGCCATATAAACATACCTAATTATTCAGTAGTTTACATTTTGCTACAGAGAAATCTAATATACTCAAGTCATATATACATTCACTACATTTCCTGACATTTCCAGAGCATATATTACACTCTCTTGAGTCCAAGTTATCAAACTTTCAAGAAATACATTTCAAAAACATGACTGTTAAACCTCTGACCATTTGCATAGTCCTCTTCCTGTTTATTCATATCCAACACAGAAAGTTTCGTTTAAACAATTCACTGTTTCTGCTCACACACAAAATAATGTCCATTTTGTTATGTCCAGGGTTAAAACACAAAGTTTTTCCCATCAGCAGCACCCCTGCTGATTTCAAGCCCCTTTTTCCTGTGATCCCACATGAAGAAAATGAAGAACAGCTTCCCATTTTAAGCACAGCTTTCTCTGTTCAAAACTGCCGCGCTGTTTTTCCCTGCTGTTTTAAAACCATGCCTCCGCTGGTTTGATACAGCCTTCCGTGTAGTATCAAGTTTCCCAAGATACGTTTCTGTCACACGTGACTTTGTTGCGAGTGCGACACACGCTCCAGACGTAATCCACGTCATTTGTAATCCAAGCCACTTATTGATACAATGCAAAAGATAGCTGATCCGCTGCTGAGTGAAGAAGCAAACTGTAAAAGAAATATGATCCTCCTGCTGTAGTCTGATCTCAAATGAGTAGACACAGAGCCTCCTGGAGATATTTCTTTGCCCGATACAGCTCCTTAACAATCACTCCAGCAAGCTGTGGAAAACGAAATCCTTGTGTCCAGCGTTCTTCACTTTTCAGCCTAGTAGCTGCCCAGCCTGGGATTTGCCAAGCCTGGCACCTCCGTTCCAGCTGCTTCCAAAACGAAAAATCCTCCGTCTCTCTGTCCTGCATTCTTCAGTTGTGCTGCATTCCAAGCCGCTGTTATCAGCATCCAGCTCTAGCAACATTGCCTTCCCGGTTATTTACAAACCGTTCTTACAAATGTAAACATTTCTCTTAACCCTATAACTGCCTGAATTTCTCCGAACTGCGTCCCTGGGCTTATCTGCCCATCTGAGATGACCATCAGGCTTATCTCTGGTGATCTGGGCCCATAACCAGATGTGAGAGCTGGACTGACCCAGGGTTCAAAAGCTTCCCTAGCCAGTGACCTGCAGCCTTAGTCATGCAGACGGAAGGAGGAGATAACAGCAGTTAATAAAGATTAAAGAGTTTATTTGTAAGACCCAATTACATGGGATTAAGGCAAACAATGCATCTTTTACTCACTACATGATTGCAGACTCAAATCTAATACTTTAGTGGTAAGGCTAGATGAAGTGAAGTCTAGAACAAGAGACAAGTCGAGTGAGACGAGCAAGCAAGCAAGAAGCAAGGAGAGTGAAGCTGTCAACAAGTGTGTCAGTCTTATACCACAGACCCTGTACCTATAAATAGGATATTACTCACCCCAGTTGTATAACCTATTCATCAACATGTTTACTGCTAACCTGTCCAAGGCTGCTGAGTCATATCACCTTGAGACTATGTCTCGTGACTAAAGACCTTGTGTACTTCATCTCAAGAGACATCCTCCATGTCAGGTGATAATCCCTGATGTCAGGTGGTAATCTTGTTCTGCCTATGCAAAACCTAACAGTAACTGCCCATGCAACCGCAGGCCACTCCAAAATACTTTGTATTACAACAGGGATATTTCAGAACCACATATTGTTGCTGGGAAAATCCATTTCCTCCAGCTACTGTGGGGATTGCAGCTAAGCCCAGAGGAAACAGGGAAGACTGAGGGGCGGTGGTGGCAGATGACATCAGCATCCCTGCTAATAAAAGAAGTCCCGGTGCTTCAACCCTGGGAGCCCTGGCTCCAGTGCCTCAGCTGGCTCACATTCACTGAAACCCGTTATATGATGTTCTATGTTTCTATAGATGTTAGATTAGTACATATCAGTAATTTACTTTTTATGTACATTTTAGTACCCTTGGGTGAAAGATGCTATATTAAGGCTGCAATACCATACCTACTTACCTGGCTGAGTAGATATTTGTAGGATTGTGCTGTGATGTGCAAGAGTAGTAGCCTTAATGTAACTTAGGTGGAAATGGAATATATAAAACAACTAGCACAAAGCCCACCATTTGGTGGGGAATATATGGAAATATGATGATAAAAATTGGTTGTAACTTAATGTGTGGGCAAATTTCAACTCTGGTTTTGCTTTCCATATAGTTTTGCTCCAGTTCTTTTCCCCTTGGTCCCTGCTTTTCCCCTTACCTCTGGCAGCTGCCTCATTTGTACTTCACTTACAGTGCCATCCAATGTGGCTGCCCATAACCGTCTGAACTCAGAGGACTGCAGGCGCCCAATGGAAGGCGGGAGGAGTGCAGAGGCAAGGATTGCCTCCAGGCTTCCCTTGCCCTAGAAAACACTTAGATGGCCGATTTTGGCCATCTAAGTGTTTTACACTGGCTCATGAGGAGAGGAGCTGGAGGCACCACCAAGATTCCTCTTAGGACAGCAGTGCCTCATTCCTCCCTTCCCACCCCTCAGAATGCCCCCCCCCCAGCACTGGCTGCAAAGTCAGTCTTCCATCTTCGGAGCCACCATCAACACAGAAAGAACTGTGCCAGCTGTGAGGGTGGAGGGAGGGCGCTCCGAAGTTGGAGTGCCAGCTCCAACCTCAGAACGCATTTCTGATGTCAGAGCTGGGGCTCTGACTTTGCCTATGGCCAGCCAGACAGCGTCTACTGGCCATATGATTGTGCCCTTAGCTGCTTGACTCCCTTCTTCTCTTCAGCTACATGCTATCCCCAAGTAGCGTGGCCAAGTACAGAGGCGTCCTCTATATGATGGGCTGCTGAGTCCAAGCCTGGGTTGAAGGGAAAGAACCACCAGAATGGAGAGCTGGGGCCTTGTAGTTGCCCATCAACTGTTAGCACCTGGAGAGCAGACTAAGCAGGCACACAGGTGACCTGGCCACAGTCTTCCCCACTATTAAATTATAGTAATAATAGCCAAATCTGCAGTAGAGGAAGCATAGAAATTGGCAGAGCCTTAAAGGTGAAGAATGCTATTGTAGGAGAATGGGATATTTTTTCCATTCAGTTATTTTCAAAAGGTAAAATTCCATGGTGCAGACAACAGATATATCAACATGGGTTAATATTTCGGTGCAAAACACTCAAATAACAGGGATGCTTCTAGATAAGACTTTTATTGTACCATCGGCCTACCTCATTCATGGAGTCTAGACAACAATACCTCCCACTCAGAACCCTCCTCCATTTTCCCATCACTTCTTCTATCTTCTGGAATAGCTGCACAATGGTTTCTGATTATTAACACTAGGTGTCCTCTGTTTGGACGCAGCCCAGATCTTTAGGCTAAAGTGAAACAATTAAATTACGCTGACCAGTGCTGATAGGCACTTGGAGTTTTCAGATGTTATATTTAGCAATTCATTTGAAACATTAATAACCAAGGGAGGGATTAATTTTATTTCTGAAGAGTAGCCATATATATTGCACGTGTTTACATGTCTATATCAGACATCTTAAAAGGTGTTTTCACATGAATCTCTTCACCTTCTTCATCTTACTTGACCTCACATTGTATTGGCTATGTTAATTAGGAACAAAATAACCCAGTCAAAATAATGGAGTGATGAATTAGTAATGATAATCTTTTAAAGGCCTAGAGGGAAGGGCAACTGCTATGGGAATAAGAAAGTTTCTTGGGAATACATTTAATTTCAAATGAATAATTCAATAATAATAATTCAATAATAATTCAATAATAATATTTCAATTTGAATAATTTCAAATGACAAAATACAGTTAAAACCTGAACAGTTAAATGAATTGTGACAGCCACAATTATAAATTGTTTCTCTTTTTAAACAGGCTACCCCTCACTAACATCCAGATACCTCTGTTTATTCTTATTTATCCAAGGCATGTAGTATTTCTAAATAAAGCTGCCTGTCGACGACATCAAAAGATGCATGAATTGAAGGCAAGCTCACATACTGGATCTTTCCATTTCCTGGCTCCCTCCTGCAGCCCTGATGTCCTCCCCACAAAAAGCTTCCCCAGAGGGCTGAGGGACCTAACAAACACTGTGTACCATGTCTGACAAGGATGTGGCAGGAGGGGGGGGGGAATCACCAAAACAAACCTTGTGCAAGATTCCTCCACCCAATTTTGTACAGTTCTGCCATCCTGCTGCAGCCCCATAAAACACTGCTCTGGAGAGGCTTTGGGAGGGGCTGCAGAGGAGGGGAAGGGAAAGATCCATTGTGCAAGCTGCCTCCCGCTCACACAACAAGGGATTTCACCCTATTTTTTAATTATTTACTTGGCTGCCATTGCATCTGCAAAGTTTCATCCAGCAGATCTGTTCTAGGTAGGCCTGGTTCACATGATCACCCCAACCCACCATGGCTTATTGAACCCAGGCACACCATGGCTTATTGAAGCCATGGTGGATTGTGGCGCATGCTGGTGGCCATTTTGAATATTCAACTCCCAGTTTCAGTATTCAACACCCCATGGTCTGTGTAAGGTTTGGGGGTTGTTTCCCCCTCCAACAACCCCTGTTGCCTGGGTTTGGATGACATGGCAAAGCACAGCAACCCCCTGCCAGGGGGTTACATTTTCAAAATTGCCACCAGGATGCACCGCAAACCTGCCCATACTGAGTTCAAATATACATGGGAATACAGATCCTGACACAGGGCCTGATAAAGCCCTCTTCATCCTATTGAGAACTTGCATCATTGCCAGCCCACCATGATGAATTTGCAACCTACTTTGCAGGCAAAATGTTAGTAACAATTTAAATGTGTAAAAAAAAACTTCACTGTTAGTCCAGAGGCACAACACCTAAGTGACATGTCAAATCTTGAGAGGATATATTGTGCATCACCTAGAGAACTCATGCTATGAGGAGATGAACAAATATAAATACTAAATCAGTGTTGGAAGTTCTGTATTTCCATGTATATTTGAATCGGTTTCACTGCACTTCTCAAGCTATGGATGCAAACAATGGGACTTGTTTTCATCTGAATATCTCTGTACCTTCTTCATATTGGGGCTATGAAAGCAATCACCTGTAAACTAGATCCATCCTGGGCCGACTAATGAAGAACCGTTGGGAGAAGGTAGGCCCTTGCTGAATTAATGTTTTGTTTAGAAAGGGTAGGCTGCAGTTAGCTTCAAATCAATGGTCATTCAGCTTCTGATCAGAAAATCTACATTACTAGCCAGCTAACATCCTGTCTCTAATCAGACAAGCAAAGGCTTTAGAGCAGTAGCTGGCTGGGGCATAGCTGGCTGGGGCATGCTGGGCGTTGTAGGCCAAAAACATCTGGGGACCCAAGGTTGGAGAACACTGCTGCTTTAGAGTGAAGAGTTGCTTCCACCACCATTCTTGTAGCTACAGCCCCACTTAGATCCTACTACAGCCTTTCCCAACCTGCTGCCCTCCAGATGTGTTGGGCTACAATTCCCACAATCCCCAATGACCATGCTGGCTCAGGATTATGGGAGTTGTATTCCAACACATTTGGAGGACACCAGGTTGGGGAAGGCTGCCTACTAGCCTTCAAGGACCTCTGAAAATATGGGTTTTGGCCTGGGTAACCATGATATAGCTAAGGGCAGCCATTAGGATGCCTTTCTGAGTTCCTTTCTAGAAGGGTAGAATATAAATGTAACAAACAAATAAAATTAATTTGTCGTAGATCTATAAACAGCTTGAAAAGCATTTAGCGATGCTGGTTTCCACATTCTGGAGCTTTCCACAGGTGGACGTTATGTGTGCCAGAGATCTTTGTGGAAGCTGTGCAGTTGATTGATGCTGAAACCCATTTATGTCTTTTGGCATCTAATATTTGTCTCACTGTCAAAGCCATCATGATAGTTCATGTTTGAGGCTACAGCATTACAATTATCCTGAAATGTCAGATTCTACCCTTTTCACACAAGTATTGCACTTGAACCTGCACATTTTCTTTCAAGATGGATGATTTCCTGGCATATGTCAGGAGCCTGGTATTGGGATACTCTTAATAAACAGCATAGTCATGCCAAGAAGGTCAAAGAAAGGCTAAGAAACATGGAACATGGAACAGGTATGATGTATATAATAATTGTACAGCCATGGGAGTGGCTGCATAGTAAAGATACGAGTTAAAGTCTGATCACTTTCCGCTGTTCTGCCATTATAAAGTAGAAAAAATCTATTCTTTATAAAATCAATACAATTTGTTCTATCAATATGAAATTTGGTATTGATAATTTTGTAAGCTATACAATTTGTCCATATTTCAGAAAAGGTAATAAAGCACAATAAAATGGCTGAGCTTAGCAGTTTAAAAAAATGTCTAGCAGAGTAAGAAGCATCTGTTTCTGACCATTCTATTTTACTTCTGGTAAAGAATGTACCGTAACATTATCTTTTTGCAGGTTGAAATGATTTTTTAAAAATCTACGCATTTTACCAGGATGCATATTTTCTTGGCTATTATACTTATTGCAAGCTGTTAAAGCAGGCAAATTCCCTCATCTCACCTTCCTTTCTATCCTGTATCCTTCCCCTGCGTGTGTGTGTGTGTGTGTGTGTGTGTGTGTGTGTGCGCGCGCACACACACACACCTTCAACTAACACTTCAACATTCCATGCATACTGGAAGATCAGAGGTCTTTTGTCAGACCATTTTTGGGGGCTGTTTAAATTTTATTTTTCATTTAATTTACAATCATATGCTACTGCCTACCTGGGGAGTTTCCCTCCCCCCCCCAACTCCAAAGTACAGTATGTAGAAACCACTATATTGTTTTAGGGTGGCCCTCTTTCAGACTGATAGGCACTTGTCCACCAAAGTTTGCTATTAAAGGAATGATATGGTACAGTTTATTTTAGTTTTCCTCGTTCCTTTTATAAAAGCTTGTGTTCGATATATGAGATCATTTTCTGTGAACTTCAACCACATAAGTAATGGGAGAACTGAAGAGAACTTGCACTGTAGCCCTCAAATCTCTAAGATAATTTCACTCACAGTCACCTGAGGTAAACTGTCAAATCCTTTGGAAAGTGAAACAGTAGAGGCAGTTTAATAAGGTTTTATGGCCTCATGGACTGGCCAAACTTACATTTATGAGCTTCTAAAGCAGCAGCCTTAAAATAAGGCTGGAAATAATCAACGCTGAAATAAGGACCAGTTAGATGCAGCACTTTATACCATGCTCCAAAGTCCTGTCTTTTTAAGTGTGAAATAAAATGAACTGTCTTTCTATTTAAAGTGTGAAGGGCAAGAAAAGGCAAGGCAGATCAGCCACAAAGTCTTCTGTGGTATGTCTATGTGGCATTAGATGTCTGCTTTTGTGCTTCTTCCGTAGGGTAGGGAGGGGACGCTTGTAGCCTGGAGACAACTAGCCTTGTGTTAGATGGTGTAAATGAGAGCAGTTAACAAACTCTATACACTATCATTAGAATCTTTGTTTTATATCTCATCCTCAAATACACAACATTAATTCTTAGATTTATTTTGTTGTGCCAAGTCTTCCAACCAGCAATACCATGAAGCATGCCGCTCATAATCTGTAACTTCCCCTCCATCATTCACAAGCATTTTCTCTAGGTCTTGTTTTTATGGTGCTTTGAAACTATTTTATGATTGAATTCTATTGTTGCTCTGTGTACAGTTGGGCAATGAAACATTTTTATCTGCATCTTTTGGGTATCTCTTTTATTCACACAGCTTAATGGCATTATTGTGAGCCTTTCAGGGCCGTTATGCAGATGTACTTCCTGGAAAAGATGCTGCTTCAGAAATAAGCCATTACTTTTTGTAGGCCCCACAGGCACTGGTAAGGCAGCTATTGCAAACAACTTCCTGTGACAGTTACCTCATGAAAAATATGTTAGATGTCAAATTAACTTCTCAGTGCAGGTCTCAGCTAATCAGACCTAGGACACTTTCCTAACAAAAGCTGAAAGGCACCCAGTGCTTTAATTAAAAGCAAGTGCATAATTGTGCTTAGTTTACTCAAGAGAGTTTGTTTTTTAAAATAATAATAATAATAATAATAATAATAATGAGCTATCTCCTTTTGTTTCTGACAACATAAATAAAAGTTGATTTGTTTCCCCATATACTGTATATTTTTGAGGAAACTACATTCTAAGTGATGTTGACAAAGCTTCTGACTGATGGGGTGTGCAAGATATGAAAGACAGTCTCTTGACTTAACTTTTTCTTCATTTCTTTCTGGTGAAGGGGAATGAATTAACTGCCCGTCCAGGGTATTCATCAGTCTAAAGCATATTAAAGGGAATCGCCAGATTGGGTCATGAGTATTAAAGAGAGCCATCTGTTAGAGAAAGATCTGAGTGATAGCCTATAGGTAGTCCTTGCCAACACAGGGAGGGCAAAAAGATCAATGGGAAGCACTGCAGAGTCTAGGGGATTCTCTTTGGCTTTTTCAGCATCTAGCTCATACATTTTTTAATTCATCACATGGCAGAAAAGCAAGTACAACATTAATTGGCACCATAAGAAAAAAGAAGTTCACACTATTTTACATTCACCAGAAAGAAGGGGGTTTGCCAACTGTCCAGGGTTTTTTAGTGGCATAACTTCAACTTGTCCTATTTAAAAAATGTAAGACAAAGAGCTTTTCTACACAAGGCACGCTCATCATTCCCTACGCACAGTTGTCTGTGGGTTCTTTAGTGATTCTCCAGTCTTGCTTCTGTTTTTAAACTGCACTTTTGCCAAGTTTTTTTAGAGCAGGGAAAATGTGGTATTATTTGTGAAAGCAAAAGGAAACACTTTTCCCACAGTGTAGAGCTTTTCTACATGAGGCTGTTAATCCATTGTATCTACCGTAATTTCAGTTTCGTCACAGAATTGAGATACAAGGTCTACACAAAGAGCTTTTCCTTTCCTGCTTTTCTGCTACATTACCTCTCGGTGTCACTGTGGTATAGTGGAATAGCACAATTACACAATTGGAAAAAGTACTTTCTTTCACTTTCACAAATAATGTCACATTTTCCATGCTCTAAAAAAAGCCTCACTGAAAGTGCTGTTTATAAACAGAAGTGAACTGGATGGTCATGACCATCTAAAAAACCCATAAACAACTGTGAGTAGTGAATGATAAGCACACAATAAATGCCTCATGTAGAAGAGCTCCTAGAGGTTATGTAGTGGAAAAACAGGAAAAGAAATGCTTTTTGTGCAGTGCTTGTATCTCACTTCTGCAATGAAACCAAAAGTAGATACAGCAGATTAACAGCTTTGTGTAGAAAAGCTCAAAGAGCACTTTCCAGCAAGTTTTTTTTAAAGCAGAGAAAATGCGGTTTTATTTGTGAAACCAAAAGAAAACACTCTTTCCACTTGTGTAATTGTGCTATTCTGCTATACCACAGCGCCACCTAGAGGTTATGTAACAGAAAAGCAGGAAAGGAAATGCTCTTCGTGTAGTGCTTGAATTTCAATTCTGCGATGAAACTGAAAGTAGATATAGGAGATTAACAGCCTCATGTACAAAAGCTCAAAGATGAGCTGAAAGTATTAAAAATGCAGTATTCAAAGTAAAGGCTTAAGAACAATATTGTATTAGTACAGAGAACAATATCATAATACCGAGCTCAGATACAATACCTTTTCCCTGTGGAACTCCAGACCCTTTTATTATTTTCAAATTTTCTGTTGCAAAGTCTTAGCAGATAAGAAATGCAGGAAGTGAAGCCATACAGGAAGGTGTAGATACGTAAGAAGTAACTCACAGGAGTCCAGAATCTGGTCAAATATATTCAGTGCAGTTTCTTATTAGGTGCAGTACAATTTAACAACATTTGAGAAACTAATAATGAATTTGATCTATTCTTAGAAATGTATAAGCTGGTATGGGGTAAGACAGCACACAAACAAAGGAGTTTAATGTGAGGAGATAGATCATTTGCAAACAGGGGAGAGACACTAGAAGAAGTGAGAAGAGAATTAGTAATTATTCAACCTCCCAAAGTGCGCTTAGTTTTAATAGGGAACTACCAAGGAGTTCACAGAAAAAATAGTGCTTTGACACTAATAACATTTGGAAATTCAAGATGAATGTAAAATTGTAAAGCAAAATGCAGAATATTAAAATATACTAAACACTATCTGAAACCTCAAGTTCAATGTTTACTTTCTGAAAAAGAAGACTACAAGATATGTGTATACATGCTAAGAACAACTAATGGGTGTGGAAACTACTGAGTGAGGTTAAAGAGGATCAGTATATACAATATTCCAAATAGAGACAGAAGATTGGGAAGCCATAAAGGTTATGCTGATTATAAATATGCAAATTGGATATGGCAAATCAGCATACCTCAACTGCGTTATATCCAACATATCTTTTTCTTCTATGTGGCGTAGTGGTTAGGGTGTTGGACTGGGACTCGGGAGATCCGGGTTCTAATCCCCGCTTGGCCATGAAACTCACTGGGTGACTTTGGGCCAGTCACTGACTCTCAGCCTAACCTACCTCACAGGGTTGTTGTGAGGATAAAATGGAGAGGAGGAGGATTATGTAAACCGCCTTGGGTTCCTTGCAGGAAAAAAGGTGGGGTATAAATATAATAAATAAATAAATAAATAAATAAATAATGTGGTACTGTGGATAGAAATTGATTGATTAAATGAGAGGGAAGTGATGTAGTGATGGTTGACTTCAATGACCCTCTCATAGACTTGATAAATGTATGTTCAAAAAGCTAAACTTTCTAGATCCCCTAACAACTGTGCCCTAAAACAGTTGGTCATGGAACCAACCAGAGGGGAAGCTACCCTGGACTTAATCCTGAGGACTTAATCCTAGTGCACTGCAAAATGTAAGTGCTGTTGTTGGAGGACTGAGGCCTACTGCTTAGAATCTCAGAAATAGAGTTGGAAGTGGACACCAACCCCAACCCCATGCACAGTGCAGGAATCCACTCTAAAGCATCCCTGACTGATGGCTGTCTGGTCTCTGCTTGAATACCTCCAGCGATTGAGAGCCCACCACCTCCCTAGTTAGGTCCATTGTCTGACTGCTCCGACCATTAGGAATTTTTTCCTGAGGTTCAACCAAGATCTTCTTTCCTGTAACTTAAGCCCATTACTGTGTGTCCTTGGATGATAGAGAACAGGTTGTGGCTATCTTCTGTGTGACAACCCCTTAGGTACTTGAAAAGTGCTATCATATCCCCTTTCAGTCTTCTCTTCTATTGATGCAACCTAAGATTGCATTTGCTTTTTTTGCAGCCACCACATCACACTGCTGATTCATACTGGAGCATACTGGATTCATACTGGAGCGTCTCCAGCAACACCAAGTAGGTTCAAAAAGCTCAACAAGATCTGCCACAGACAGCCTTCTCCTTGCCCCTTCAGCCAGAGCAGCTAGACTGGTGGGGACTAGGAAGAGGGCCTTTTCTGTGGCGGCCCCCGTACTGTGGAACTCTCTCCTGAGTGACCTCCGCCATGCCCCCTCTCTGCTGAGCTTCCGCCGGTCATTAAAAACTTGGCTATTCAGGCGGGAATATGGGGTGGGCTAATGATTTTAAAATTCTATATTGTTTTAAATGTATTTTATCCTGTTTTTATCTTGTGTTTTTATCTGTGTACATCGCCCAGGGTGGCCGGTTGCCAGCCAGATGGGCGATAAATAAATATATAATAATAATAATAATAATAATAATAATAATAATAATAATAATAATGAACTTATGATATTGATCTTGCCTCTCCTGGCTAGTGAAGTCTGCCATGGCTAAGCTTATGGACATCAGAAGTGGACAATGCCCCATTAAGGGCTGGGGTAGTTCCGGGGGTCCTGAAGGAGGCAGTAGTTAAAACATTGTTGAAGAAGCCAGGTCTAGATCCCTTTGCTATGGAGAATTATCACCCAGTTTCAAATCTACCACTTCCAAGCAAGTCAGGTCATGTCAGCTCCAGGCATTTTTGGATTCACTGATTACTTAGATCCATTGCAGTCTGACATCCAGTCTGGGTTCAGAACAGAAACTGCCTTGGCTGGGGAATGGATGGGGGGGGGAGTGTGACCCTCCGCCCTGAACTCTCCCCCCCCCCATCCCTGAGAAAATATGCTTCGGAGGGTATCCATTCTGCTGATAGATGCCATTTTGTTGACAGATGGACACAATTCGATGCAACCCCTTATTTCCTGTTGGATATAAGATAATTGAGGCATGCTCCAATTTGTATATTCATAGGGTTGGATACAGACAGCCATGCTTTAGTGCCGAGGTCTCCAACATGTGGCCCGTGGGCATCAATGTGCTCACAGATGCCTCTCTTGGCACCTGACAGGTTCCGCGTCCCTCCGGATATTTATTTTATTTCTTAAGATTTTTTGTAATTAAAAAAAACTTAACTGGGATGCTGACATGCTGCAAAGCATAGTGCTACCTCCTAGAGCTATCTTTATTTGGATTCAAAAGAGTGGTCTTGCATTTTGGAGCTCAGACCCCACTTCTGCATTGTACCTAGGCTCTTGGGCATGTTATTTTCCATTCGTCTCACCAGTTTGCCTTCTGGGAAATGAATATTTTGTGACCAACCATGCTCACAATGGCAGCCATTTTATGAATAAGCATCCCCCATGGCAGCCATTTTGTGAGAGTGCCCATGGCACCCCCTCAAAATTCCAAATGTGCCCCAAAAGTCTCCTGCTTTAGTCCCATGGAAATGAGTGAGACAAGTAAATAATTTGTCCCATTCATTCCAATGGGACTAAAGCAGGACTGACTGTGTCTCAATCCAAGCCATAATCTGCATAATCTCCTCCATTAGATAGAAGGAGGAATGTCTCATCTAAAAGGATGCCTGCCACTCATAGTTGTTATAAGTACTTGTATACAAAATATTTTACATTTAAAAAAAAAATCTGCCACTGAATAAATTGATGGCACCTTTCGAATTGATCAAGAGCAGGCTCCCCCAACCTGGTGCCCACCATGCTGGCTGGGAGATGCTGGAGCCTGGGAGTTGTCGGAAACATCTGGAGGGCACCACAGGGTTTATTCTAGGCATTGTTTTCAGGTGAACAAGAATCCGGTGCAGCCCCCCATCCCCAATGCGTGAGGAGCACCTCCCAGAATTTTTCTAATGGAAAACAATAAGAACATGAAAGTTCATATTCCCAACTGCGGAAAAACTTAGCTGCCAGTGCAGTTTCTATCGTGCCACTGCACTTTCTTTCTTTCTTTTTACAACTGCATAAAATGTGCCCAGCTGCACATTAGAATAAACCCCGGGGCACCAGCTTGGCAAAGGCTGCTCAAGAAGTACAGGCCTGTGGCTCACGCTGGCTCAGCTTGTCTGAGCGTGGAAAGCTAAGCAGGGTCAGGCCTGGTTGTTACTTGGATGGGAGACCCCTCCTCTAGTTTCCTGCATTGAGCAGGGGGTTGGACTCGATAGCCTTGTAGGCTCCTTCCAACTCTATGATCTATGAAATCTATGATTAATCTAACTCGTCAATTGACTAAGCCTGGTTGCCGTCACCTTTACTGGACAGTGAAAGGATACAGTGAGAGAGCCAGCCTTACTTCTTGAAGGAGGGGATTCCAGACGTAGGGATGTGGTCGAGAATCTTGGTGGACACGAACGAGGCCCGAACTGGGCCTGCTCCTGTCCGCTGAGATTCTCAGCCACACATGCGGACTTAACAAAAGCTCTCCGCAGAGCGGAGAGCCTGCTCGCCTGTCCGCCGGGTCCCATCGCATCACTTCCAACGGCGGAGGAAGTGACGCGACGGGACCCTGCGCTCTGTTTTGGCGGGGGGAACCATGGCAACAGGGCTGTTTAAGCCCTGTTGCCATGGTTCCCCGCGCCAAAACAGAGCGCAGGTGGGGCTCCAGCGCGTCGGAGGTTCGGAGCAGTGGCTCTGCAGCCGGCGCGGAGGAGCACCGCAGCGCAGGAGGACCAGGTAGGACTGGCGGGGGGGGGCTCCGGCGGCGGCGGCAGCAGCAGCGGGGAGGGCTGGGGGGGGTCTTCCGGTGGCAGGGGGCCCTCCGGCGGCGGCAGCAGCAGCGGGGAGGGCTGGGGGGGTCCTCCGGTGGCAGCGGCGGCTCGAGTGGCGCGGAGAACGCTCTGCGCCACTCTGAAGAGCGAGATCAGGCCGCCACCACCGCGGAGGTCCGAGCCACGGAGAACTTCGGGCCCACGTAGGGCCTGAAGTACATCCCTATCAGAGGGCAGCCAAACAAATGGAAGGAGCCTTTTGTGTGACCTAACACTTCTTACCTCAGAAAATGAAGAGATGTGGAACAAGGCCTCTTTGACCTCTGGGAACAGGGGAATTATGCGAGAAGGTACCCATTAGGTATGTTGCTTAGTCTATTTACAGCAGCCTTCCCCAGCTGGTGCCATCCAGATGTGTTGGACTACAACTGCCATCAATTCAAGTGAGACACTTTGGCTCAAGTGTCTTCATTTTATCTGGAAATGACCATGCTCACTGGGGATGATGGGAGTTGTAGTCTCACGCAACTGGAGGGTGCCAGGTTGGGGCAAGGCTGCCTTGGGGCTTTAAAGTTACGCATCAGCACTTTAAACAGCCCCAAAAACGAATACAAAACAAGCGCTGATGTTTTAAAACTGTCGTTCTCTAGGTCTGGAGTCTCCAGCATGATTCCCGTGGGCATGAGTGTAACCATGGACACCTCTCGTGGTGCCTGCCAGGCTCCCTGTCCCTCCTGATTTTTATTTTATTTTAAAAGGGTTTTTTTTTTAAATAGAAAAAGAATAACTGGCAGGCTGGCAGGCTTCAAAGTGAAGTGCCACCCTCCAGAGCAAGTTTTAGTTCCAAGAATGGGCCCCATGTGAGCCCCACCCCAGAGGCATTCTTAGAAAATTAAGAAGGTAGGTGGCTACAGCCACTCACCTCATTTTGAAGCATTCTCAGCCACCCAGGAAAGAAAAAGAAAAAAAAGGTAAACTGGCTGCGGTAGGGTCTAGAGGGGTGGGAAGTCTAGAGGGGTATTTTGTCTGTGCTGTGTCTGTGTGGGATGCATGCCCTGAGCATCACCAGTTTGCTTTTTGTGAAAGGAGTACTTTGTTGTGCTCTTTTGGGGCAAATATGTGATTTGGCATTTGGGGGTCAGACCCCACCTCTGCCTTGTACCCAGTTTCTTGGCTACATGACTTGTCTCTGAGCCTCCTCACTTTGTCTTCTGTGCAATGGGTGTTGGAGCAGAAAACTGTGGATTCAGAAGAGTGGCCTTGTGCTTTGGAGCTCAGACCCCACCTTTGCCTTGAGCTTGTATTAGTTTCTTGGGCAAGTTTCTTTTCTTATAGTGTCATCAGTTTGCCTTCTGGGAAATGAGTGTGTGTGTGTGTGTGCGTGCGTGTGTGCGTGCGTGTGTGCGTGCTTAACCAGACATGCCTACCATGACAGCCATTTTTGTGAATGGGCAACCCGCCCCCCATGGCAGACATTTTGTGAGAGCACCCACAACACCCTCTCAAAATTCCAAATGTACCCACTGGTCCTGACAAGGCTGGGGGTGCTGTTCTAGGTTCTCCGTGGCTCATACTAGTCTAATAGGCAGGGCATTGTATGCTTCCCCAGCTAACTCTTTCACATCATTTCTCCGTCTTGTATAAAGTGCATTAGAGCAATTCAAATGAGAGATTAGCACTTCTGTTCTAGTTGTTGATGGACACAGAAAAGGATATCAGTCTCAGCCTGTGGTATCTATCTTGTGCATGCTTCTTTCGTTTCTCATAAATGGCCAAGCACCCTGTGGACATTCTCTCATGTGACACTGTATAAAGAATAACAAAGAGCAAATAACAGCCAGGCAGTGATTTTTAATAGATTCTATATTTGTTCCTTTGGTTTAAATATAATGTTGAGCACACAGTGTTGTAGGAGCTTGTCAGCTCTCTGGCCATGCTTGCAGGATACATCATGGAATGACAGAAGTGTATAGTAGCCATATCGTCAGATGGTTGGATTCCTCCTGTGCCTGGATGACTGGCATAATGGGAGAATGAATTGAGTTTTGAGTGCTGCCAGTTCTTGTTAAACCAAATTAAGGACCAACCACCCATGTGTTGGACAAACTGAGTTTGGAACTCATTCCTTTCCCTATGACATATGTGCCATCTGCTCTTCATTTCTGAACAGGTGAGGGATTGAGCCATCTTACTGCCTGTTTTTTCTGCTATCGATTATGTCTAATGCATCTCCATGCAATTCTTAATTGAATAATCTCTTCTGAGAACCAATTCTAGGTGAGGTGTTTGAACACAGAGAGATACCTATGCCTGGGGAAAGTGTATATAACGTAACATGAAATTTGTTGTGCAGTTTATTTTATCTGCTCCCCCACATGTGTTGGGACTAAAATTCATGAGGCCATCTTTTTTGTATACAACTGTGAAAGTCCATAGACAAAACATCATATGAGAATTAGCACTTAAGCTATGCAAACAAGTGTGGAGGTGCAGGGATCATCTCATAGAACAGGAGTGGCCAAAGTCCCTATGGCCTCTCTAGGAGGGGGGCATTTAAACCACTCCAGCCTTTTGTTAAGCCCTTTATCACTCCTCAGTTTAGTCAGGCAAAACCACTGTGATAGGCCCAATCGCAATTATGAAGACTGCTAACTCACGAACAAGCAAAGAGAAAGGTGTGCAAAACCGTGGCTTCCTCATTTTGGTTCTGGAACAGAAATGTTATGTTTCCCTTCTGTATATTAGATTTTTGCAGTCCATTGCCAGGATGAGATCTCCATGCTGTGACGATGACAACAGCAGCAGCAGCAGCAGCAGCAGCAGCAACATCTCCCATGTAACTTAACCTCCACTGGGTGAAATCATCTAGGGTTTTGGGGTGCAATGTCATCAACATGTTAATGATGCCCAACTCTATCTCACCTTACCATCTAATCCTCGGAAGGCACTGAAAGTTGAGTTCTGAATAGACAATATAAATCAATGACAGGCTGGATGAAACTAAGTGAAGAAACTGAAACTTAATCCAGACAAGATGAAAGTACTGTTGGTTGGGAATATATGGCCAATCCTGTAGAAAGTGTTCAGCTTGGATGGGGTTGAACTGTTCCCTGAAGACTCAGGTTCATATATTTGGTATGTTCTTGGATCTGGGGCTGTTCCTGGATGTCTCAGAGGTGGTGGTGACCAAGAGTGCATTTTACCAGTTTTTGACTAATTTGCCAGCTCTACCTTTTCCTGAGTAGGGAAGATCTACCCATGATAACACATGCCTCAGTAACCTCAAGGTTAGATTGCATCAAGGTGCTCTATGTCAGACTGCCTTTGAAACCGTTTTGGAAACTACAACTGGGTCAAAATGCAGCTGCTGACTAGAATGGACCACAACTAGGGATGTTGGAGAATTCCACAGCAGATTCAAATGAGCTCATATTTCTATAAATTCAATCTGCAGATTCCTAAGTGGACCAGCTTTTTCCAAGTCGTACAGATTCCGCAGTTTTGTGTTTGTTTTGTTTGTTTTTTACTTTTGGAGGGGATTTGCACAAATTTGCACTTGCACTAATGCACCTTATTATTAATGCACACTTGCATTAGCACAAGTGGAACAAAATTCCCATATATCCCTTAAAAATCTGATTCCATCAATGAGGAGATGATGGAATGAAAGATGCCTGACAATCCAAGAAACACAGATGGAACATATTTAACAGTCTCTCTTGGCTACTGCAGTGAGCTCTCCAGTCTGTAGCGTGCTGCAGTGTAGCTCTGCACTAGCTTTTATAACCAGGGGAGGCTGGTGACTCCTATTTCGGTGGGGCTCCTTATCCATTACAGGTTTTGCAGGTTTTATTTGGAGCTTTATAGGAGCTGATATGGTGCTGATCCATGGTCCCCAAAATAGCTATACCACCATGGAGCACCATGGATAGCTCCTATAAAGTTCCAAATAAACACTGCAATGGATAAGGAGTCCCACTGAAATAGGAGTCACCAGCATCCCCTGTATAACACAAACATTGTCAATAGTGCTTAATAGCGCCCTGTAATAGAGCCCTTCCTTGCAAGGACCCCAGGGCAGCATTTGAAGTACTATGTGCAGAAATGCCTCAAATCCCTCCCTGGAGACATCTGCTTCTGGTTCTGCCCTTTGGAATCAAGCTCCAGAATTTCATCTGGAACTTCTAGCCCGGTGCCAAATCTTTTAGGAAACGACCTGGAGAATTAGGACTGCAGTCGTGGAAACTTGCTGCTTCTCTCAGAAATGCAAGCTGTGATGTAGTGTCCACTATCTGAGAGATTTTCCAGGCTGCAACCCAGCCATTTTTCACATGTACATAAATGGAGCAAATGCTCTCCAGTCGATGGTATGGAACAGGTTTGAGGAAAGCTGCAATTCTGAAAATTCTGCAACTGGTGAATTCTGGTGGCAACTCTAGTGGCATGTTGATTGGCATGGGCATCTTCTGTTAAAGAATGGGAGTCTCTTTGCCCATGTTAATATGTTCTTTTCTATGTATTAGAAAGGCAGTCAGCATATACGTAGAGATATACGGGAACAGAAATCACCAGGACTTTCTGGTACTTTCTGGTACTCAATGCTAATCCATAACCAGGAAACATACCACTTCATCCAGCTAGATTAGAAACCCAAATGCTCAAGTTGGTTATGTGTAAAAGTAAGCACCCCTGAATAAAGATTTGAAACATGCTGGGCTCAATGAACGTACATCTGTGCACTGGGAGACCTCCTCCCCTTCCTTTATTGTGTTTGCTGCCTTCTTGTTTTTCTTTTCAGGTGGGTCACTTGAACAGAAGAATCACTTTCAGCATGATGTTCTTGTGTCTATTTCAGAAGCCAGAACTCAGCCATGAAACTGGAGACTATGAGCTGAAGTGACTGGAGGACTGAGAGAGTGCCTATACGCATATGCAAAGCGCCATTCCCTCATCCATGAGTCTCCATTGCTCGCTTCCTCCTAGCTGGGGCCCAGGAGGACAGCACTTCTAGGCCAGAGGGCTAGGTTTACAGGCAAAGCCTTGCCCAACTCCTTTCATTTGACAATGACACATGGAGTTCTGCTTCATTCTAAAGCAGTGTTCTCCAACCTGGCTGGGGCATGCTGGGAGTTGTAGGCCAAAAACATCTGGGGACCCAAGGTTGGAGAACACTGTTCTAAAGACTCTGTGCCAGACATTTCTTCTGTTTAATCATTGCGCTTCTTTGCTGAAAATGCTTTCTTTGATTAATTTGTTCCTTTTCTTCTTAGGGCTGAACTATAACTATGTTACACGATTTGCTTGCAAAGGAAGGCTTTATTTAGGCCTGTGAAGTTAGTTGAAAATCTTAAAGCATGAAATGTATATCAAGTTCAAAATAGGTGAATTACTCTCCAAATAAGTGTTGGCAGCTCTTTATCTTTTCCTTGTTTTCCATATTTAATTCCACCACTGAAGGCTGGAATATGCATCATTCTCCCCTCCCTTCTCTCTCTGGCTCACACTGAGTGAAGTGTTTTGAATTAATTATGCTAAATTATTAATAGCCAGTGATGTGAAACATTACAGGATTTGAGTAAAGCAGCATATGATAATTTAGTGGTTTTCATCCTCTGGAATACTCATCCACTTGAAAGGGGGGGGGGAACTTACAGCTACACTATGCAATAATTAAATTGAGTTTCTTCTGAGAATTAAACAACGTATGTTAAAAGATTCAAGTGAATACAATTTTAAGTGTGGTTTTATAAAAGGTAAAATGTAGTCAACAATCTCCAGTCCGAAGGTACATGCCACCATCAACCACAAAGACTAGAAACTGACCATGATCACCCATGCAGATTGCCCATCTATGATTTGATAGATCCAAATACTCCTTATTACAATCAATAAACCAGATGCCATGAGCACATATTCTGTTTACTGTACAAACTATGCATAAACAATGGCAAAAAAAAAAAAAAGACTCTTAGGAAACAAAATGGCAATACACTGTTAACAAGACACTGTTCATCTTGTCCTCCAGACCTAGTGGCCAAATAGTCTGTTATTCATTCCTCTCAAGCTATAAATCAATTGTCGTATTAAAAAACATGAGGAACTGCCAGCAGTTTGTGGCATCTGGTGGAATCTGATGTGATTTCTTTAGCACAGCATAGCAATGGCCAACTTTTCAGTGTTCGGGATCCTGTACTTTTAATAGCTCTGCAGATAAAGGAATTTTAAATCTCTGCAGAACTGTGATGTGACAAGCTGCACCTGCTAAGAATACATCTTCTACACAATGATTAAATGTTACAAAAGCCTTATGGTTGAAAGGCTGAACATCTGTTTCTGCAGGTAGTGCTAATACAAGCATCCGTTGCACCTCTACATTACTCTCTATTGCCTTTATGTTTTCTATAATTCAATGCATGTACATACCTTAAATAATCTCCCTTTTGCCTCAGCTAATTTCAAGTTTAGGGTACTGATTTGTCCTCATGAACAAATATGATATTGTCCCCTTAGCATGTATGCAAATTCTCAGTCCATGCTGTCTCTTTCTAATGTTGTTGATTATATGCAGATTACCCAGGTCCTTTGCATTTCACGGCTCTTCACACTCACCTCTAAAAGTAGACTTCAGGAGGGTTGACAATCTCAGATTTCTTATGTGATTCATTCCAGGATCATAGATCATAGAGTTGGAAGGAGCCTACAAAGCTATCGAGTCCAACCCCCTGCTCAATGCAGGAAACTAGAGGAGGGGTCTCCCATCCAAGTAATAACCAGGCTTGATCCTGTTTAGCTTTCCACACTCAGACAAGCTGAGCCAGCGTGAGCCACAGGCCTGTCATCCCATGGCTATTATGAACCTAAAGATTCTGGATGAAATAACATTTAAAATATTTTAAAACATTATTTAAAGACACACACACACACACACACACACACACACACACACATCAATGCTGTTCCACTGGTGCTGGACTTGTCATTAGGGCTGATTGCACAGAGAGAGCCAATGCATATACAACTTGTACAGATGTGGGCTCTATGCACACATAGCTGATAAACATGTGGAGGCTGGGAGCAGGAACAGTGGCAGAACGTCACTTCTCCTTCCATGCATTGGATAAATAGAGATTCCAAGCCGATGTGGGGAGGGGGGATTCTAACCCATGTGTTTTCAAGCATCTTAGGGTGCAATTCTATGCATGTTTAGGTAGAAAAAAACTCTGACAATTCCCAGCATTCCCCAGTGAGCCATGCTGGCTGGGGAATGCTGAGAGTTGTAGGACTTTTTCCTGTCTAAACATGCATAGGATTGCACCCTTAATATCTGAAGTTCTCACTTCCGTGTAATTTCTCTAGAATTTACAATTTCAGCTTTCCAGCAACTCTCCTGACTAATATTACTATTGTTATTATTATTGCAACCATGGGTACACATGGATACCTTGCTACGCAGGATAAGCAAATGAGTGACAAGGGGCAAACAGCTGAGAGTGGGTGCCATGTCATCATCAGGCGATCACTCGTGACCGAGTAAGATTGTCTTCCAGGATAAAAATTTACAAAAAGGAGATTTTAAAAGGAGGAAATTTTAAAGAAAATTGTGTAGACTCTAGCAATGGGTCCGTAAGTGATTGTGGAGGCCAATTCTAGATCCACATAGCTTCCCACAGTGAGGACACAGGTTACCAGATGGAACATGGTCCTGTAAAGGATTCGTTTGATGTGCTTTTCGCTTAGCACGTTTCTCCCTTTCACCTTGCACTCGGGCTTCTTCAAAGTCCATAGAACCTTTGTGAAAGGCCAACCTCCAGTTAGATCGTTCATGGGCCAGAGCTTCCCAGTTTTCGATGTTTATATTGCATTTTTTTAGATTAGCCTTAAGAATATCTTTAAACCTCTTATATTGACCACCGATATTCCACTTTCCATCCTTGAGTTGGGAATAAAGTAAGTGCTTTGGGAGATGGCAGTCAGGCATTCGAACAACATAACCGGTCCACTGAAGTTGGCGTTGAAGGATCATTTTTTCAACACTAGTAGTCTTTGCTTCTTCCAGTACACTGACATTTGTTCGCCTATCTTCCCAAGTAATTCGCAGGATTGTCCGGAGGCAACGTTGATGAAATCTTTCAAGGAGGTGGAAGTGATGTTTATAGATAGTCCATGTTTCTCAGGCATACAATAAAGTTGGTAATACAATGGCTTCATAAACCAGTGTTTTGGTCTTCTTACAAATATCCCGATCCTCGAACACTCTATGTTTCATTCGAGAAAACGCAGCACTTGCAGAGCTCAAACGATGCTGGATTTCACTGTCGATGTTAGCTGTAACAGAAAGATAGCTGCCAAGATAGAGAAAATGATCGACATTTTCCAGTATTTTGCAGTACTGGTGCCATGTGCCCCATGCTAAAACACAGTGTTTTACTCAGGGTGCCAAAGTACTCACTGTAGGTGAAACATCCAAAGTTGGTTTACTTTTTACCTCCCTTGTTTAATTAATTTGGTTGCTAGTCACTTCATGACAGCAGGGTTTTGTTGACACTTTGTTAACAAAAGGGGTTTGGTGTTTTGTTTTTTTGGTTTTTTAACTAGAATGGTTTTATTACCTTGTTTACTTCGGAAGGGCTTGCCATCCTTGATTAAACTCCATGTGGATTTATAACTATGTTCTCCCCATGCTTCTCTGACCTTTAAGGCACAGCTGATAAAAATCAAAGGTCATGGATTCCAAAAGTACTGATTCTAACAATAATGTCAGGCAGTTTCCCTGTAAATAGAGGCTGCCTTTCCTTTTATATCTCTTGCCGCCCTCCCCCTTCTGCTGCTTCTTCCTGCTGTTTCAGGAGAGGATGAAAATTAACATGAATAAAATTAATGGTTTAATTTTGCAAGAGAAAGGAGAGGGCTTGCAGTGCTCCACTAGGGAAAAGGGCTTTTGTCTTTGTTGATGACCTAAACATGCCTGCCAAGGAGAAAGATGGTGCCTAGCCTCCCATTGAACTGCTGTGGCAATGGATTGACCATGGCTACAGGTTTGACAGGTGCAATAAATATTAATTAGTGTGCTTGTCTACAGAGAAGGAATGGTATACACTGTTTCCGTGAAGCGTTAAATTGTAGTGTTAGTCTTTATAATTCTTCATCTTCTCCATCACAACAGGAAAACATTTTGAATTACACAATTCCCTGTATAGGAAAAGGAATAAAGGTTTATACGGTGCAGTGAATTACAGCAATATAAAGGCAAGCCTGAAGCGGCAAGTGGTGCAACATAGGGTTGTGTGTTTATTGAAAAAACACAGTGATATTTAAACTGGGAGAGTGGGGTAGCGGAAGAGTTCCAAACTGACTGTCGGATACCAGTTAAGAACTGGAATGAAAACCTTGGTGCTAGCGAAAAATGAATTTGGTAAAATGAAAATCCATCTGAACACGTTTTCCTAACAAATAACAAGGACAAATAACCAGATGATGTTGAGGATGTGCATTTTTGCTGCTCAAATTAGCTGAAGATTGTTTGCCTGCTGAGAGTTTTGAACCTAAAGAGCAGATGTAGACATATCAGTTAGTGTTGTAAAATCTAGTTTAGAGCAGCAAAGGCAAAGAACATAACAATCACAGAAACTCCACTGTAAGTGCAAACAGTGCTCAAATAAAAGTATAAGTAGATTATTTTTGTGTCTTGATTTATCTGAAGCATGAGCAAAGGAACTGTAACTTACCAAGGTGATGAAAATTAAATGCTGATGTTTTCTGCATTCTTTCCTGTAACGGTTAATAATTAAATGCTCCCTTAGGAACTAATTTGATGGAAGATCATTAGATATCACTGTATGCTGATTATCTTGCTTCTTTAAAGGAATATATGCATTAAGATGCATTGCAATCCTATTTGTGTGCTGTTTGGATTCCTCATGCAGTGTGCAGTATCTAAGGGCCAGTTCTGATGACTCACTTCACAGTAAAAAGTGTGGCAATACTACATTCCCCACAAAATGTGGCAATGCTTACTAGTTTAGACAGTTTTCGGGGGGAATTAAATTAATGGAAGATAGGTCCATTCATGCAGGATAGGTCCTATTAAACAGGATAGCTAAATGGAATCTCCATGTTTAGCTGCACCATGGGTACACATGGATACCTTGCTACGCAGGATAAGCAAATGAGTGACAAGGGGCGAACAGCTGAGAGTGGGTGCCATGTCATCATCAGGCGATCACTCGTGACCGAGTAAGATTGTCTTCCAGGATAAAAATTTACAAAAAGGAGATTTTAAAAGGAGGGTTCAAGAAGACCTCTAAAGATCAAAGACAGGTTCAAAAGAATGAGAAGAGTTCCTGCCTACTAACACCTTCTTTGTAAGCTTCCCAGAAGCATTTTACTAGACACTGCTGGAAACAGAAGCTGCACTGCTTGAGTCCAATCCAGCAGGACTTTCCTTATGATCTTATCCTCTGTACCAGCCTTCTCCAATCTGGTGCCTTCCTGATGTGTTGGACTACAACTCCCATAATATCCCCAGCCTATGGGAGTTGTAGTCCAACACATCTGGAGGGGACCAGGTTGGGGAAGGCTAGCCTGTACAATAAAAAAACCATAATAAGCAGTCTGGTCCAATGTCCAAACAGTCTAGGATAGAGGAAGCCTTTCTCTCTTCCACAGTTCTCTTTATTTTCTTAGATGGAATAAATCACACTGATATTAAGATAATAGTATGTGTGGAAATACCATCCATCCCTGGAAAAACTAGGGGAATTGTAGAGTCTTCTAAGCCTGATGGCTAGTGGCAGGTTTCTTGCGTGCAAATGGGTGAATCTGGTCAGCTTCCGTGCATTTCCCTGTTCCAATGATACATGACATTTCTAACATCAAAATGTTGGGTGCAACTTTGTTTGCAGTGGTATTATTACATTTATATTTTATCAAAATGAAAGCTTGAACTTTAAAATTAGCATATGCAAAACTGCAGAGGTGTATCAACTGCTTTTAAAAATACTCTCCTTAATGAAAAACCTTTTTCACAATTAGTCTGATGTTATTAGTCAAAAAAGCCCACCCTTCTAATTGATATATAAATAATGAAAAGAATTTTGGAAAAATTTTGGGGAAAAGTAGTTGAAAAAGCACCATTGAGATGTGCCTGTTGTATAGATTTTGGTACATATTCCATAGCAAGCCACCTAAAAACAGGTCAGACTATGACCTGGTTTGCACATTACCGTGGCAAATCATGGGTTAATTAACCCAAGATTTTCAGGGATGCAAGTTAACCCATGGTTTGTTGTTGGGTTAACCCTGGGTTATTTAACCCATTAGCAACCCAGAGTGTTCAGGTTTGTAAGTTGTTTATTCCAACTGGAAGCGGCTCACACATCCCCACAATTTGTGTGTTAATTAACCCACAATTTGCTGCCATGACATGCAATCACTCCATCTAGCACAGTATTGTCTACTCTGAGTGACAGCCACTCTCTAGAGTCTTAGGCAGAACAAGTCTCTCTCATCACCTGCTACTGGATCCATTTAACAGGAGCTGGTAAGGGTTAAAATGGAGACCTTCTGCATGCAAACCACTAAACATTTCTAAAGCTGTGCCAGCTCTTTCCTCCAAGTGCAGAGGCTTTAATCCAGAACTTCTTGAACCCAAAACAAGAATAATACCCCTAAACAAGACAGACACATTATATGAGATCACTGGATAGTAATTACTTATTTCATTGGTGAACAGCATTTTGCCACCTTTAACAGCTTATCTGGATAAAGGGTAGGCTTTGTTGGGATAATACAACAGAAGAAAGATGATATCTAAAGGCAAGGAAGCCATTATTCACTCATAAGAGTCCATAACATAAAGCCACAAGGGCTGGCCCTACAATCAGGACTGGTGCAGGGCAGTTTGGCGCCCTAGGCTGGCTTATATTTAGCGCCCCGCTCTCGTGCCGGGGGGGAGGGCTCTGGAGCAAAGCAGCTGGGAAATGCCTGCTTGCCCAGCGCCCCCCCGCCCGCCCGCCCGCCCGCCCGCCCGCCCGCCGGCTCCTCCAGCAGCCGCTTTCCCCGCTGCCAACCGGTTGCCGCCACCGCCGCCGCGCGTGCACTCCTGACCCGGCCTAGCTCCAGGCGCAGAGGAAAGCCGAGCGCAACGGCGAGCCCGCCCGGCGCCCACAATCCCCCCCCCTGCACAGACCTGGTGGTTGCGGACTGGTGCCTTTGTTGGTGAGGCGGCCAGGCGGGGCAGGAACGCGCCGGCGGCGAGGAAGGAGTGCAGCGTTTCTGCGCCCTCTTCCGCCACGCGCCCTAGGCAGCCGCCTGGGTCTGCCTAGCGGTAGCACCGGCCCTGCCTACAATTAGGCAGAATGAGGCATCTATCTCAAAGGTGAAGGTGCTATAATCTTCAAAAAACTCCATTGGTGCTAATGAAGGGGGGGTTGAATTGGGGGAAAGCAGCTGGTGGGAAGGTTTAATCTCCTCTACCCATGTGCAGTTGCAGGAACCCAGAGGACAGGATACCCCTTTCCCTAAGGCACTAAAGAATTTCACATAACTTATCCACACTAACCCATTATTACAAAGGTCCTTATGGATAAATACATTCTTAATGCCTTATGAACTCAGCTAGAATGTAAACCATGTGTTAGGAAAGATAGCACCAAGTCCAAAAGGTTCCCAGCATGGTTAAGGAGCAGTGTCAAGAAAGCTATTAGAGTTAAGAAGGTTTCCTTCAGAAAATGGAAATCTTGCCCAAATAAGGAGAGCAAAAAGGAGCACAAACTTACATAAAGGAGATGCAAGCAGATAATAAGAGATGCAAAAAAGCATTTTGAGGAGCATCTCGCTAACAATATCAAGGCCAACAATAAAGAATTCTTTAAATATATCAGAAGCAGGAAACCAGCTTGGACTGTTGGATGACATTGGAGTTAAAGAAGTAGTAAAGGAGGATAAGGACATTGTGGAGAAGCTGAATGAATTCTTTTCATCTGTCTTCACTGCAGAAGAGGTAGTACAAATACCTGAACTGATGTTTTGAGGAAGGGGATCTGAGGAACTGAGGCAATAAGGTTCACAACCTTATTGACAAATCTAAAATTAATAAATCACCAGGCCCAGATGGTATCCACCCTAGAGTTCTTAAAGAACTCAAATGTGAAAAAGTAGATCTTTTAACAAAAAATATGTAACGTGTCCCTAAGATCAGCCTCTGTACCAGAGCGCTGGAGAATGGCCAATATTAATGTCAATTTTTTAAAAGGGATCCAGGGGGATCTGGAAAATTATAGGCCAGTTAGCTTAACATCTGTTCCAGGTAAAATGATTGAAAGTGTTATTAAAGATAAAATTAGTAGGCACATAGAAGGACAAGCCCTGCTGAAAAAGAATCAGTATGGCTTCCACAAACATGAGTTTTATTATGTTTTTCTTTTATTATTCATTAACTTTTTAGAGTTCTTTGAGACTGTCAGTAAAAATGTATGGACTTCCAAAAGTCTTTTGACAAAGTCCCTCACCAAAGACTCCTGAGCAAACTTAGCAGTCATGGAATAAGAGGAAAGGCCCACTTATGGATCAGTAACTAGTTAAAGAACAGGAAGTGGAGGGTAGGAATAAATGGTAAATTCTCCCAATGGAGGGATGTAAACAGTGGGCTCCCACAGGGATCTGACCAATACTTTTCAGCTTGTTCATAAATGATCTGGAATCAGGAGTGAGCAGTGAGGTGGCCATGTTTGCTGATGACACCAAATTACTTAGGGTGGTTAAAACAAAAAGAGACTGCAAAGAACTCCAACTGGAAGAATGGGCATAAAAATGGCAAATGCAGTTCAATGTCAACAAGTGCAAAGTGATGCATGTTGGAGCAAAAAAATCCTGATTTCACATATATGATGATGGGATCTGAGCTAGTGGTGACTGAACAAGAAAGAGATGTTGGGGTTGTAGTGGACAACTGTTGACCCAGTGTGCAGCTGTTATGAGAAAGGCAAATTTCAGGTTAGGCATACAAGGAATTGGAAATAAAACTGCCAATATCATACTGCCCTTATACAAATCTATGGTTTGTTGACTCCCATGGGCAGCTGGCTAGTGTGAACAGAATGCTGGACTAGATGGAACTTGGTCTGATCCATCATGGCTCTTCTTATACTCTTATGAACCCAGCAGGTAAGACCTTCAGCTAAGATCAAATTCAGGCAGACACCAGAGACCATATGTATTAACAGTAAGTTTCCCTATTGAGGGAGCCAAGAATCAGATGTGAATCCAAAAATCAGCATCTCTCAGTGGGATCTCCCTGGCTAAGTGTACATGTCCATTTCCATTACAGATGTGAGCTCCTTCTAATGAGTACTGACAGCAATCTTTATATGAAAGAATTTAAGAGCACTAATTTACACATGGGCTTTAAAAACTTCTGCTATTACTTTTGATTCTCTTCTCTGCAGTCTGTTGAAACACTGAAGTTACAAGACTTCATGAGATAAACGTGTTTGCATAGTTTATTTGTTGACAATACATTAAGAAAGAGTAGAAGGATGCAAAAAAATAGGGGCAGAGGAGTCACATAAAGTGCTTCTCTAAGGGAATAAAAAGCAAAAGTTAGTTTTGAACAAGAGAATCATGCATGCAGTAAGCAAACATGCTGCCAGTGTAGCACAGGTGAGCACCACATGAGCAAATGAAGAAATTGGATTGCAAAGAACCTCATCATACCTCTGTATCCACAGTGCATTCATCCTCAAGACCATTAGTGCATCTCTTCGATATTTGGATGGTTGTAAGGGAGCAACTCCTTGATTAGATGAGCATGTACACCATATGCTACAGAAGGGCTGTTAAAGGGAGATAAAAAGATGTCAAGGTGTGCTCAACAGGACAGAAAGTGCTAAACATTCTGTGAAGTGCAGAAATAAACTGGGGTGGTATATTGAAAAGGAGCAAACCCTTCCTTTTGAAGGGAAATCTGGCCATTTGATTTGGTCTGAGACACAAGATTAAACCCTTTAGATACTGTCAGAACTGGCCCAAGACATCTTGGACTGTTAGTCCTACTTAGAGTAGACCCATTGAAATTAATGGGATGTAAGTTAGACTAACATTGGATACAAACTGTTATATCCCAAAAGGCAGCACACACTATCTGAGATATACACCCCTAAATACATATGTTTTCCAAGTGAACTTGTTTGATGAAACTGAATGATAAACATCTCAGCTGGAGGGATGTAATTGTCTCCAAGGTCTGATGGGTATCACATGTCAAAAGGAGGAGAGCAATTCCCAGCTATCAGGAGACTGTCATTAGCTTCCACTCATGAAACATTAACAAAACAATCCAAGACTATTAACGAACAATCAGCTTCATCAAACCAGTTTGATATCCTGATTTGTTAACTAACCATGGCTTGTACAAACCACAATTTGTCATATTCAAATGAAATGCAAAATTTCAGTTTGTTTCAAACCATAACCAGAAGCTTTAAATCTCCTGCCCTCAGGCACAAAGGATGGGAGAAGGGGAGTGGGGAAGAAGAGGGGAACACATAAGTCTGAAGTTCGCTGTGATGCATTCTCATCAAAACAGAACACGATTGGTTGTGAGATTTGAATGTGAGCTATATATCCAGACATGATTGACATAAAGTAAGTGATTTCTGAAGTGATTTCATGATTGACATAAAATAAGTTGAATCACCTTCTGTTGAACAAGCAGAAGTAAAAGCATGCCATCTTTGCACTTCCCAGTTTTCAGCAGCAAAGTGTGTGTGTCTCATTCTCTAGGACCATTGTATAGGAAATCTATCATCTACTTCATTAAATAAAGAGGCCCTAGTTTATCCAAGCTCTGGTATCTATCTCATATCATTATTTCTGATGTTCCTTCTCCATCAGCAATGCATACATATATAGAAGCAAGCCCCATCAAACTCAGCAGTACTTACCTCTAAGTAAGCATGCATAGGATCAGGCAAATAGGAAAGTGTCTAGGCTGAATCTTTTATCATTAGCATGAGTAATTCACCCCTCCCAGGATCTGCATGTGCAAAGTCTGGGAATATATCTAAATTTCCCCTGCAGGCAACTAGCCTGCCTTGTGGGCAAGCCACTCCCCCCAAGTTAGGAGGCAGGCTGAGACCCGCGCCCCCTTGCCTAGAGTACACCGCAGTGTAAGGGGGGTCTCCGAGTAGGTGGGGCTAGTTGGTTCCAAAGGCAAACCACATCCCAGCTTGAGGGCCACACAGCCCCTGAACAGCAGGCCTTCTTCGGACTTGCCAATCACCATAAAGGGACTTATAAGTGCGCACCAAAACCTATTAACTCCCAATTCCTGCACATCCCTGCCAACATCCAAACAACCTATTTAAACAGCTCCACTTCTAAACCCAAGGCATTCCGTCAGGGCAGAGAACAGGCTTGTATTGCAGCTTAAGGTGTGTGTTTTTACTTCCAACTAACACAACCTGCTGCTTTCTTACATTAAGATAGAACCAAGAGTTTTGCATTATGGCCAGAATGAACCTCATACCAAGGATACCCAAACTAGTAAAAATAGGCTGGGGAGTAATGACGAAACACACTGTAGCGTGGTGAGAGGTTTGTGACTGCCTTGCAGGCATGTAAGACCAAAAGTGGTGCTGATAAGCCTCATCCATGTCTCCCTGTCCATGCGTGACAAATCAATCAAATATCTGCACAGCAGTTATGCATTCTGGCAGCATATAAAACAGCACAATAGAGCTTGATTTATTATTTTTCCCCACAGTGGCACTGATCACAAGATTATAAAGTTAAATTTATGTATATCATATTTTGAAAATTACTAGAACCAACTGCGTGGGCTGTTTATGGTTGATTTGTTAAAGAGAGAATCCATAACTCAGGCACAGAATCAAAAGTGTTGCTGGGCTACACTGTGCTTACTTTGATGTTAAGGAAAGTGTTTAACTGTTTCCTTTGACTTTCAGGGCTTTCATTTTTCTTCTTAGTCTCCCTCATCTAACATACTCACCAAAAAGCTAGCAGGGGGTGAGTGTCAGTATGATGTGATTTCTCCAATAATGTGGAACCTTTCTTTACCAAAGACAAATTCTGACAAAGACAAATTGTGATGACTTACATTGGACAACAGCCTGACACTGTAGGGAATGCAGGAGGAGGAGGAGGAGGAGGAGGAGGAGGAGGAGGAGGAGGAGGAGGAGGAGGAGGAGAAGAGAGAAGAAGAAGAGAAGAAGGAAGAAGAAGAAGAAGAAGAAGAAGAAGAAGAAGAAGAAGAAGAAGAAGAAGAAGAAGAAGAAGAAGAAGAAGAAGAAGAAGAAGAAGAAGAAGAAGAAGAAATGAATGTAGCACATATGGAGGAGGAAAACCAGCCACTTAGGATGGAGAAAAATCAAAACAAGGGAAGAATATCCTCCTTATATAGAAGGAGCTCTCTTATTCTGAGTCAAACACATGTAGCTCAGCACTGTCGATGCTGTGGGCCAGTTCGGACAACCAGAGGGCATCTGATTGCTTCCTAAAAACCACTTTAAAAGTCTGTATGTCTTGGATCTCTGCCCATAGTCAGCCAGTTGTGTGCACAGCTGCTTCCACATGCTGGGTTTAACTTTTGGTGTGCCAACAAAACATCTTTTTTTGAAGCAACTGCTAAGGGATGCCAAACATGGAATCCTCATAAGTGATAGTCATTGCACCCAGGTGGCTTGCCCTGAGCATCACAGGCCGAAATGACTAAAATTTAAAAAAAAAGTCAGGGAATACATTTTATAATAATGTAACCCTGTGCAGTGTAGCCCGCTGTGGGATGCTTGCAGCACAGTTCTTTTTGGCACTTGGGAGCTGCCATAGTGACTCTGAGGAGAATGGGAGAGAGACAGAGAATTCTGAGGAGAGTCTAATATTGGAGAGAGAACAGAGAGACTGAGGGTCAAACTACGTGTTAGTAGCTGCCAGCTACATCTTTAACATTTAATTTGACCCTGAGAAGAGAGGAATGGAGTGAAAATGAACCATCCAGATAATATTGTGGAGAACAGAGTGGCAGCCACCTTCCGCCCTCACAGAGCAGCACTTATTCAGCAGCAGCTCCACTGCCGGGGTGTGTGACAGAGCCCGAGGGCCACGCCTGCATCCCAGGAGAGAGATCTGGGAGACTCACCAGTGTCTAACTCAGTTATTGAACTCCATCCCCTCTCATCGGGTGAGTTTGCACGACACGGCAGCCCACCCTATGAATAAGCTGTGCAGCGTGGGCTGTTCGTGGAACAATCCACGTTGCTCCCAACAGACGATCAGGCTCACCATGGGTTGTCCCCCACTCCTTCCCCCTCTGTCCTCCTGCCAGTATCCCAGGGGACTTGGTGGCTGAAGTCATCTTGTCTCCTCTCCCCACTGCAATTGTGACCCCTTTTGTGGTTGCCGCGGCTTCCCCACCCCCTTCTTTTCAGAGATTGTTTTTTGCGATCTCCAAATTGACAGTGACAGCCAATGGTAGCCCCTCCAAAGTGCCCAAGTGGCACATTGGAGGGGCTGTCAGTCACTGGTTCGCCACCTTGTGTGTGTGTGTGTGTGTGCCACAAATGTGTTCGATTATTATTATTATTATTAGTAGTAGTAGTAGTAGTAGTAGTAGTAGTAAGAGTATTGGGGAGTCGGTAGTTTGGAGTTGCACAACTGTACAACTCCAACTACCTGAAATTTGAAGCCTTGCCTGGTCAATATCCTGGTAGGTGCCTGACGTTGAGAAAGCCAGGCTTCAAATACATTACTTTGCTTTCATTTGACAGCTGTCAAACAGCGATCTCTCAAGCACAAAGCAAAGCCATGAGAAGGTCTTTGCTTGCGAAAGGGGGCGGTGAGTAGATCACCCCCTTCACAGTGAGTGAGATCCTCTAGGTTTTAAGTGTAGACCTCACAGTTGTGAGTGTCCTCCACCTTTACCACCCTTTCCCGAGACTCAAGGTGCTTGGGAAAGTGGAAAAGTTCAGTCCACCCTATTCACAGGTGCACTTACTTTTCAGCTGTCAAAACTAAGGGTTTCTTTTAAAACAAGGTTTTTGACAGGGACATATACAGATTTCATGTGTTGCTTAGAGATGAGTTACATTTTTGGAATATAGAATAATATCATATATATATATATATATATATATATATATGGGGAGAAATATAACTTAGTCCCAAGAGGTGGGGGGGTGCACAATGTTTATGTTGTATTTTTTTGTTGTATTCTTTAGTAGTTGTATGATTGGAAAAATTCAATAAAATATATATTTTTTAAAAAAGAGAGAGATGGACTTTAAAGTTGTATACTCAAGTTGTTCCTCTAACATCCCCTCATCCCCCCCCAATTAAATAAAGCCCAGTTCTTGGTGTGCATCCAGATCTAGTCATACTTCAAGTACACCCATTGAAATCATGACTAACTTGAAGTCATGACTAACTTAAGTCTCATTGTTTCCAGTGGGTTGGATCCAGCATCTTGTTTTGTTCTATTCTAATCAGTTCACCGCTGGATTCCACACCCACCCACCTCTTTTCAGGAAACTGGAGGAGGGGGCTGGAGGCACCGTGTACCATTTTGTAGCCCTGGCATTCTTCTCCCTCAGCCATCCCACAGCTGATTAAACACAGATCCCACAGTCCCCTCCACAACAAAGGGTTGTTGGGAGAGGAATTGGGGTTACAATAAAAAAATAAATCAATTGGGTGACAACAGCTCTCTGGGATCTCAAGCAGATATGCTTCTCTTCTCAGATTCCCGGCTACCTGAGGCCTTCCAGCTGGAACACTGGACCTGTGGCCATTGACACACAAAAGATACTTGCTACCCCTGAGTGCCTCCTTTATGTAGTTTTTCCAGAAATATTCTCCATAAACTGATAGTCTATAGATCAGCGCAATTATTTCTTTTAAAATGCACTCCCCCCCCAACACATGCATGTTTAATTCAACTTGAAAGGCATAATTTAAAGGTGCCATGTTCCAAGAAGTTTTGGTGTGTGTGTGTGTGTTTAATAGCCAGGCATTACAGTAGACTGTCATGGAGTATTGCTTAGTTGGAGAGGAGTTGCTTGGTTGGTTTGAGTACAAGGTGTGATGATCACAGCCTTATGTGCTCCTGTTCAGAACCCATGAACACTGCAATGTTCACATGGTGTCCCTGCGCTTGTATCTTACCTTGTGCACCTCAACAAAAGCACATTCTGCCTAAGTATCACGTTATTTTTTTAAAAAAAAAAAATCAGAGGCATCATAGCTAGCCTTTTAACAGCAATATGCAAAAAGCTTTCTCCCTTTCATTTACAAAGTAAACCAAATAGTTTGCCCTTGTTAAAAGGACAGGGTATGTCCAGTTTCCTGACATTTATTAATAGCACAAGAATAACGTTTTTTATATTAGCTGTTAAAGAGTATGTGTGTGATATTTTTGTGGTGGTGGTGGTGTTTGTAGTTCAATATGTAAACACTTTTTTAAAATCATTCTGGCTTTTTATGCAAGAAGCAAACTAATTCGACACTAGCAAGGACACAGCCATGGTTGTAACTATGGTCCCCCCTAGTGGTGGAAGACAGGAAATGGTTTCAGTGCTATTGATGGAACCGAAGTAGTCTAGAATCTAGATACCTATATTAATACAAACACATGAAGCATATTCCAGTCAGTCACAGCCTAGTTCTGTGGATTTTGAAAGTTTTTTAAAAAAATAAATGCATCTTTCATGCAATAGTCATAAAGACAATTGGCACCTTGATCCTAGACATATTTGTATGAAGTAAGCTCCACTGTTTTCAACTGAACTAGGTCTTGGGCGCTAATCCTTACTTGTGAGTAAGCCCAACTGATCACAGTGGGACTTAATTCTTACTAAACATGCATTGGACTGTGCTGCTAGCATTTTCTGAGAACTGAAGGCACCCTTTAGAAGGACATGGGAATGGAATATTTCCATGTATACTTGAGGGTCAAATCCAACAGTATAGTGATGAATTTTAGTTCAAAGTTTAAAAATTAAAAGTATAACTTATAAAGTAATAATTATTACCAAAATAGGATTAATCTGAGTTATTTAGAAGCTATCTAATTAGGCATTTCTTCCAGAGACTGAATACTTATAGCTTATTCTACAATACTGGAAAATTATGCATCTTGGTATCGTGGTACTTAGAATACATTTCATTGAAGTGAATAAGAATGGATCAGAAAAACTGAAAGTGAAGACAACTATAAAGGGAACTGAGTCTGATTATGGAATGTCTTGACTTCACACAAATCAGAGCATGATCAAGATGGGATGAAGAATAATGAGAAGATGTATACATACTTTGTCATAGAGAATTGGAAAAATTTGAACATTGTGGTGAAACCGCAAAAGTTGTCAAAGCAATTCAATGAAAATAAGGGATTTGGTCAGCAGAGTCTCTTCACTAAATTGATGTGAACTGTGAATACCAGTTAGAAACATCTGTTATATATGAGTCTTGGCCTTGCCCTCAGTATGAACAGCTATGCACTAAAATGAGAAATGACTTTATATTAGCTGAAGTAATTAATGATTGTTCAATTCTACTAAGCACTTTTTCTGGGTTTGATAACTGAATTTCTTTCAGCGCTGAAGAAAATTCTGGTAGATCTCATACTCAATCCATTAAAGGACTGTCAGGTCCTGAGCAACAGATTTTGGCTCATAAAAGCACAATGAAATTGAACTGGAGCCTGAGGGAAATCAATCCAAAACAGAGGTCAGGGCAAGAATAAACAGTTAACATTTACCCAAAGAAAGTTTGTCACAGCCGATGAGGCCAGAGTCACAAGAACATAAGAAGGGCCATTGTAGATAAGACCAAAGTTCTATGTAGTTCAGCATTCTGTTCCCACAGTGGCCAGCCAGATGCCTATGGGAATTCCATGAACAGGATATGAGTGCAATGGCACCCTTCCACTCATATTCCCCAATAACTGGTACCGAGTGGCATACTGCCTCTGATACTGGAGGCATATATAGCCATCATGACTAGTAGCCATTGAGAGTCTTATCCTTCAGGGCAGGGATAGAATACAGATCACAAACATCAACGATACAATAAAGGTAGATTTAAGACTCAGGTGAAGAGCTGTGTAGAGAAAGCACATACAGTAGGATGGAAATGGTAGAGAAGCAGACCATGTATCAAAGTGCTATGAGAATAAAGGCAATTACTAAAACAGAAGGTTAATTTGAAACACAAAATTAGGAAAACTGCAGAGAAGTGAGGAAAGGCAGGGTAGTAGAACAGGAATTGGGATTGGGCATGATGCAAAAGATGACGCTAAGCAGAACCCAAGTTGAAGGGCAGTGTGCTGTGCACACACAAAAGAGCAAGATGCACAAAAGCAGGCCAGGAGACCAACCTTCTGCTTGTTTAGCTAGAATTCTAAAATGATTCTACAGGAAGTCCTTACCCAACCAGCACACAGGTCATAGTAGGTAGTGAGTCACATGGTTGCAGAATGACTATCCACAGCTTGCTCTGTGATGTTCAGATTCATGCTGCTTGGCATGAATTCATGCTCAGTTTGGAGATTGTTTTTATCAAGGCCACATTCCAGGAAACAGTGAAACCTGCACATATTCACACAATTTATTTCTGAAATCATCATTTAAAATACTACAAGCTTTCCAGTCAATAGACTAGCTAATGTTGAAAATTTTCCTTATATTTTTATTTACTTATTATATGTATTTTTTTTCTTTCTTTCTCTGTGTTACAAAAATGATAACACTTTCCTGTTGCCTCAAGCACATTTAGAGTTCAGCATCATACCAGGTAGCATAATTTATTTCAAAAAGTTAATAAGCAGGGCTTACTTGGAAGAAAACAGCATTCTCTTTAAAAATAGTATTGTATAGCAGGATACACAATGTTGCATTATAGAATACCTGTATATCTTCATTGTTAACAATCTAGTTCCAACTTTGTTAACAGAATAGTTTAATAATGAGGTACTCTATCACCATGTCATAGCATAGTCAAAGGGCAAACTAACAGAACACTTACTTGGCCTATGCTCTATCAATTTGAATATAAGGGATAAGATGATTCAACTATTTAATCAATTTGGGGGAGTCTTAGTTTATTTCCTCCATGACGTAATGCTGTTCCTTAAGGCATTAATACATATTAAAAGCCATTACAAATAAGGCTTGCAAGGAAAAATGGAAATACGAATAAATTGTTGCCATTCATTTATGCATTATGAATATTATATTTCACAAGAAGCAGAAACAGCTGAATATTTCACACATGTTTAAGTTCCATTTGTTTGCATATGGAATTCTTCATAATTTCTCAGTGATGAGAAATGTTAAAACATCAGCTATGTTAAAGCTCCTAGTGCAGTTAGGAGTAGAATTGTAGCTTTTAGCATTTGAATTCAATGCAAGTTATGTGCATATCTGAAGCGATATAAAATAACTTCAATGTTTAGCACAACATCATTTTTTCAGTAAGAAGGGTATCACAACTGTGAATTACTTCTCACCCTGTTTGGGGGGGGGCAGGTACCTCTTTGTTCTAATGGAGTTATCTTCCAATATCTGGGGAAATTACATCTGTCAGATATATCTCAGCCATTGCAAATTTAGAGAGCAATTTACCCAATATCTTAGCAAGGACCTGACTTTTCAACATTCAGACCCAGCATTCTACCCCTTGCTTGCTTATCATCATTCAATCAAAGGCAATATTCAGTTCATGCAAACAAGGCAATATTCAGTAAATGTCCATTGCATTCACATGACTATATATCTATCACACTCCAGTTGTAATTGTCAATGAATGCACCATGTTGGGTGTAAATCTCAGCTTGGTTCATTTACATTTACTGGCTTGAAACACAAACATTCAACAAATGCTTATAACAGGTGGTCCTCCTGTTTTGACAGGTGGACTAATATAATATAATATAATATAATATAATATAATATAATATAATATGTTTCAGCAATTTCTTATCACAAATTATCTCCATGGCATGATACAACAATAGATTGAACAGATAAATATTTGTGCAAATACTGCAGATAGTCTTAACAAAACTGCCCTGGTCTGGCAAAAAGTTACAGATCTTATTAATATCAGACATACCAATGAATCTACTATAAAATAAATGCACAATAGAAATGTATCTCTGGGAGCTTCATATACTCAAACATTGTAATTTGTGATGGACAGTGCAAAACATAATGGACAATGGCCTCAATGATCTTCTGCCCACAAATACAAAGTTGCTGATTTATCAGAATCTTTGTATACCTGATTTCCAAAGAGGCAGGAGGGATTATCTGAAAGCAAATATCTGTGAGGAAAGAATTTAGTGTACAAGATCCTTCTAATACATGGTAATGTTTCAATATATCCTTGATCATACAAAGTGGTACTCCTTTAGACTTTAGCCATCTTTCTTCATCCTTAATGAATGAAGTCCTTAATGAGGTCACGGGATAGTAAGGACGCAACTGAGATAAGTTATACCATACCTGGAATCCTCACTTCTTTTCCACTGGTCTAATTTTATTTCTGAGTATTTTGAATTTTTATAACAAATAATGTCCTGTATATAGGATCTATAAATAGAATCTTACCCACACATATATACAGGCCTTTTTATCAAAGTATTTCAATGTCAATTACTTGTCCTCCTCGCACTATCATAGATACTAGGTTTGTTCAGAGACATAACACCACATTACATGACGAACCTCCAAGCTCCCACACTCCTTCCTCTCCTATCTGCTCCCCTCATATACTCTGATAAATTAGGTAATTCCTTGTTTGCAACATCCAAACCAGAGGCACACAAGCCTGAAGCTCAGTCATGTACATGTGTCTATGATAGCTGTCTAGATTGTCTGCCACCAGGGAATTTCCTGTTCAAGGTGCCTTTCTGAGGTTTCTTGTTTCCATCCCAAGGATATATCTTCTTAATGTACTCTCTTCTGCAAAAAAATTCTAGTTAAAAAAAATGATTCAGGTCTCCATTCCTCTGATTGCTTTTCAAAATAATTTTGCACTGCTTCAGCCATTGCACCTTCTAAATCTAGCTTTCTCCTCCCTTCTGGATATGATCTCCTGTAACTGGTGCGGCTATGAATAGTCCAGTCTCTCTTATTGCAGAGTTGTCATTAATACTGCATAAAATATATGAAATAATTGTTTAATCACTGAGAATAGTTTCTTTCCCAGTTGACTAGTTAATAAACACTGGTTATAACCCAGCAATTGCAATTGTGAATTTTCCTCTGAGCTTTTGGAATTCAGAATCTGCAGCTGATGGGAAACCTATGGGAATTTCCAAATTCAAATCATGTAGTTCAGGGGTGTTGAGTGCCTATTTTGATCCCAAGATTACTCATTTTCCTCTGTTTCTTCAAATGCATTAAACTTTAGGATTTATTTTGTCCGACCTACTCCTTAAAAAAATATCCACAGAAATAGAGTGTGTTTTTATACAATCTCAGCTTCTATAAAACCTAAAATATTACCCGTATATACTCAAGTATAAGTCGAGTTTTTCAGCACATTTTTGTGCTGAAAAATGCCCCCTCGACTTATACTTGGGTCAGTGCACTTATACTGGAGGCAATAAGTTTTCCCAGTTTTTTGGGGTGAAATTAGGGGCCTCGACTTATATTAGGGTCCACTTATACTTGAGTATATACGGTAGTTTGTTCTAAAATAGTTTGAAAACCCACCACTGAAATGCAATTAGACTTTAACCAAGCTCTTTGACTCCTATTAAGACTATACTTTACTTTAAAAGGACTTAGCTAGTTCATAACCAGAAATATGTCATAAGAGACTAGGGCCACCATAAGAGACTTTCCCAACATGAAGCAAACTCAAGGGTAAAACAAGACATTATATTAACTTATACTAATTTAAAAGCAAACCAAAATGGATCTATTTTCCCCTTCCCTCTTCATAACTCTCCCCCCATGTGCATTTAGGCTATGTAGTTTGGTACTTGCTAAAGTGCATGCCAGAGACCAGGCTCGCCCTACCATTAGACAGAGTGAAGCAATCACCTCAGCTGGCAGATGATGGGTGATGTGGATGAGGCAGCAACAACAACCCCCAGATAATAACCTTCTGTCCGAGAACAAACTGTGTTCCACGTATCCTGCCCTGCCTGTTTAAACTAGCCTGACATCCTCAGGTGACAACAAATGCCAGTCTGGTTTACTTCTGTATGTGAAATGAGCGGAGATGCTATTTTGTTCTTAGTGTCAGGTGGCAAAATATCTTGGGCTCGCCCTGCCAGGGTCCAAAGTCTTTTAAAAACAACCAGTGGCAGGTGGAAGACACAGAGGAGAAAGGACGTAGATGGCTAATACCTGTTGCACCCATGTCAGCAATGAGCAAAACAGGGAAATGGCTTTCAGGGAAGTGATGAAAACATTTTACTCCAGAAGTATATGGAGGGGCAGCAAGTTGGTTTTCTTTGCTTTTAATTTGCTGGGTTGTGGGATTTATTTATTTTTTTTAGTTATTTTATTTTACAATATTTGTATAATGCTTTACAACCCTTAATGTTTTTCATAGCATTTCACAATAATAAAATCAGATTTATAGGCAGATGATAGTACAACCTAACCCACAACAATAGATGAAGAATACCAGATGATGTTGGTAGTATCAAACAATGGTTTCACATATGGCTCCTCCTGGCTTTGCCTCTCTGAAAGGTGGTGGCGGCAAAGAAGGATACTGGGGGACAGATGTTCTTCAGAGTGTTCTCTTCTGTCCACCAGGTGTTCTTGCTGCTACCAGTTCTGCTCTGGGCAGATGGTATCAATGTCTTCCAGAGGCAATGGCTTTTGGACCATTGCAGGTGGGCGCGACAGTCCTCCTGCTGGTGTGTCATCAGATCTGCACCGGTGGCTGTGCAAATGCAAAATGCAAAAATGCTTACCTGGGAGTAAACTCCATGACTACAATGGGACTTACGTCTGAGTAGAAATAGGATTGCACTGTAAGCTGTGTTTTTATTTCTAGTTTTAGGTTTTTAATGGAAACTTTTATTGTAGCCAACTTGAGGACTCTGAAGAGATAAATAATAAACCTAGAAGGAAATCACCGGAACTGTTTGCAACAAGTAACAATTCTGTATTTATTTTGCTAAAAGCTGATAATCTAGAAATGTCCTTGAAGCATGACATTTTTCCCCACATGTATAGCTAAGGGAGCTGAAACTTCTACACAAAGAAACGAAACATTACTTCTGAGATGCAAGAAGAGACAAGCACATAATGTATACTCTCTAGTACTCCTAGAGGCAAAGGTCATATCTGTGTTATATTCAGACACAGTGAATTAACTGCACTTTCCAGAGGAGTAGCCATGTTAGTCTGTTGCAGAAAAAATAACAAAGAGTCTTGTGGCACCTGAAAGACTAACAGATTTATTCTAGAACAAGGTTTTGTGGAGACTGTCTTCTTCTAATGAATCTGTACCTGATGAAGTGATACAACTGATGGACAGTGTCTGCAAAAGCTTATGCCAGAATAAATGTGTTAGACTTTAAGGTGCTACAACAAGACTCTTTATTGTTTTAATGGTGAACTGTTATCTTCAGCACAAGCCAGACTCCAGAGACTCCCTCCTTCCTCTCTTCTCTTGCTTCTCTTGACCTAAGAAAAACTCAGCTGCAGCCCTACATAGAGAGCCTTACCAGAGAAAAAAATAATAAAACCTTGCTAATAACCTGTGTGGAGCTTGAATTCCATAGTAAAGGTTCAAAGTTGTGCAATGCAGACTTAAGCTGGTTAACCATTATATTCTCTTCCTATGGAACCCAGAACTGTGGTTCTGTCAGAGGAAACTCTCACAGAACATTCACCAAACTAACATTCCCAAGATTCTTCAGGGAAAACCATCACCAATAAAGTGGCATAAAACTACATTTGTAGTGTAGAAAGGGACAAAGCAGAGAAAGAATCAAGTAACATAAATGCAGCTAAACAATTACAAAGCAAAAGTAATTCCCAACTTAAAGAAGCAGAAGAATGCTACCCTCCCACCCCAAATCAGCTTTAAAAAAAACTGAGCATGAAGAACAATATTCAACAACAGGAGGCTCCCAGAGTAAAATTTACTCTTCGGGTTCAGCTGCTGTTCATAAACAAGTAAAGTCCCTGGAGTCTCTTACAGCCTTGTATTCAATCTGGACCCATCTGCTACCCTGTTCTTCAGAGCTAGTCCCCCAAAACTGTGTCTGCAAATAATATCACTTTTGATTACTGGCACTTTTTCATACAATAATTATTTGCAAATATTAATTTTCCCATATTATTTGACCAGGCACACTGTTTGTATAAACAACAATATGATAATGCATACACACATACAAATCCTTTGAATCTTTTGGATTTTCTTCGGAAATTGGCATCTGCTATTGCTGAGAGAAAGCATATTGGCAGGGATTTCAGCCCCATGATGATTTTGGTTTTCATAATTTGTAATTTACCGGATGTGTATTAAAAACTCATTTCTTCTCCTGTTGGTAAGAAGAAGATTAAAATTACATCAAACATTATATTTCAAACATACACACACACCTGGTATGGTATCTTATTTGGCCTGCAGTAACAAGTGAGATGCCAGGTTAGACTACCCCTCTCTCATTCTCTGGCTCCATAAGAGCCCATGACTTCCATCAATATCTGAAAGACTTCTATACAAAGGCTGCCATTTTCTTTAGATTGCAACCAGTATCCACAACCTTTAAGGTGAAATCAGGGCTGTCCCTGCCATTAAGCAGGTAAGATGGCCTGATTCAGGCAGCAGATTCTGAAGTACCATTAAAAGATACCAAATTATTACTAGTTTATCAGTATCTTTTTATCATCATAGGGTGGGAGGTGTGGAGTGCCTGGCCCCTGGCTCTCTTTGTAGTCAAGCTGTCACGTATATTTCTAGTCAATTACCTTTATTAAGCAAACTACAAACAAGCAAACAAGCAAGCATTGCCTCAGGCTACAGACAGTATCCTCTTGCAGCCAAAAGAGACAAAAGTTCCAGACAGGCTTTGCATAACACAGTGCCTCATAAGCTTCAGTTAGTTCCCTGGGTTAGAGCACCATGAAAGACAGTTGCCACGAAACTGACACTGTCTACTAGGGCCTGCCCTTCTCAAGCTGAATGGGCTACCAAGTTCCTCCCACAAAATGGGTCTTTCCACAGGGTCACCTCCCTGGCTGCAAGTCTCTTTGAGCACCATGTGACCCTGCACTGCCCCTCCCTTTGCATCTGAGGTCTAACTCTTGGGTTTCGTATTCCCAGTCCCTCCTCCTATTTGTTAGGAGCCTGCATTCCCACGGGTTCAGAAGGCCCAGCTTGGCTGTCCTCTGAAAGAGTAGATGACAGCTGGGTTTCCTACTCTCTGTCTCTGCTATTCTCGTTGTTCTCCTGTTCCCACACCCTTGGCACCTCAACAACACCTTCCACCTCCCCATCTGACTCAGAATCAGTTCCCATGTCTTCTTGGTGCATGTCTAAAGAGGTGTTGGGCCCAATCCCTATAGGAGGACAATGTTTGGGATTTTTTTTTTTTTAATACTTCTCATCACAGGTTTCCCTGCAGGGGAGAAGAGTAGAATTAGAATCTACTGCTGAAGCTATAAAACCTAGTCTGAGATCCCTGCTTTCATCTCAGACAACCATTTGATAAAGTATACCTCCTTGCTTGCTTTCCCTGTCCTTCCAAAAATTTGTGGAACACAAATACCAATAAACTATTGGTATGCAACCTATAGGGTTTGGGAAAGGCTATTAGGGTATTTTGTTGATATTTATTTATTTATTACATTTATGAATCGCCCATCTGGCCAGTCACCGTGATTTTGCGGAAGATCACAGATATTTTTTTTTAATGTTTTGCATTGGGGATTTTCTCAATACCATTCAGTTTTGATCAAAATATTGTATTCAGAAAAATAAACATTTGTACTGTTCTGGGACAGAGATCACAGTGCAATCCTATATATGTCTATTTGGAAGGAAGCCCCATTGAGTTAATGTGACTTTCTCAGTCTTTGTACCCTAGATTATGTGTATGTGACCTCAGCACCATCCTGTCACAGGCAGCCATTGAATCACAAGAGACAGCAGAATATGCAGATGAACAGATATGTGTCTTAGGCCCAAAGACTTTGGACATAAGTACATGTTTTGTCAAATGGAGCTTTTATTCTAAGAGGTTTTTATGTTGGGGGGGGTTGTTTTTTCCAAACAGGAGGGTGATGGGGATCACAGCTGGAGAGGGAAGGGTTAAACCTAACCTCCCCATTGCTGGGGTCCTCATGAAAATCAGGCCTGCTCACACTCAGTATTAAAAAACCACAAAACCTTGCTGACTACACTGCACACTACACATTGAAAGTGACATGTAATTAGGCCACAAATAAACTGATTTCACAGCTCTAGTCCAATCTTGAGATGGTGCTTTAGGGTAACGGAGCACAAGTTAAGAATTTCGTTGCACCACAAAGAAATATACAGAGATTACCTGTAGGGTGAAAAGGAATTTCACCAGAGTTTGAAAACTAGTGGGCTTTTCAAATGGTGGAGCATATATAAAGTGAGGGAAAACTGGGGAGGTAGGCTCCAAGGTATTAAACTGAAGGATCATAAATTTTGTTTTCTTTGCAAAAGCATTTTCTTTGCAAAAACAACAGCAGCAGCAACAACAACAAGCAACTTTGACTACCTATAACTCAGTGAGTGGGATGGATGTCATGGGCACAATAGCTACATCTGTTATGAAATAAACTACTTCATATAGGAATGGTAGCTAGACTCCCCAATCCAGCTAGTGGCTATACACACATGAAAGCAGGCTTCCATACCCATGCCCCTAGTACGATGAAGAACAAGACATCTAAACAGATCCTGTACCTTCCTAATCCATCAGCTGGGGCTGTGCACACATACAAAATCTTTTTAAAATGGCTAAATCCTGTCAAATGACATTCAGGACAGGAAGTGGAGTGGCTGACCTTGGGAAATGTACAATGCTGCCTGTGCACTAGCAGGACTAACCGCTAGCACAACAGAAAAGAGTATTTTCACTCATTTCTGCGGTTGATTTAGGAAGCACTAGTTCTTGTTGCACTAGCGGGTGGTCCCATGGGTTCAATGGTGTAAACAGAGGCACAGAAGCAGTTTTGGATACTGCCTGCAGTGCCCCACCCTGCCAGGTTCCTCATTCCCCACCAAATGAGTGACTGGGGAGATTTTAGCTTTATAAAAGGGGATCTGCATGCTCTGTGTTAGATCAGAGCTACGTTCTAGATAAATGTTTTGCCATTCAAACAATCACCCAGGAAAAGTAGAGAAGTAAAAAGATGCATTTTTTTTTTAAAAAAAACCTGTTAATCTAAATAGTTAACCACTATCATATTTTCTCCCCATTGGGGTTCCTTTTTTGTTGTTGTATAATGAGGTGCCATCTTTCTAGTCTGTAAGGGCTATAGCAATACATTATGGGAGCATAACCAAAGAGCAGACATTTATAAATGTTGGAAGTTTCCTTTTGAATGATTGGATCAGTCTCCTCAGCAGCCCAAGGACACAAAAATGTAGGTATGTTCAAGTTCACTTTATCTGAAAAGGGTTTTTTTGTTTTTTGTTGTTGTTGTTTTTGGAGTCACACATCTCTGAGAACAAGGTACTGTCAAATTCTTGAATAAGTTATTTTCTTCAGCGTTTGAAATCTGAGTATGTAGACTCCTGCTGGTAAACTTAAGTTTCAATGTGACACTTTGAAACTTTAATATAAAAATGGAAATCCTTTATAATGCATATCATTGTCTTATTTTCCTAATTTGAATTTTGTTTATATTCTTCTAACAGGCTTTGAAGTTGGCCACAGCGACATACATAGCCCAGCTACAGTAACAATTTCTTCCTAAACTTTCTACATCTCATTAGCCTCTGACCCTAATGGATTATTCAAAGGTCATCTAGGATGAAAAATCTGCATGGAAGATAGATTTCTATTTTTGCATGGAAGAGGCATAGATCTGAGGAAGCACAGAGAAAGAGAGGGCCATGCCCACAGCATGGGAAAATACAAGGAATAAAGCCCTTCTGCGTTTCAGACCAAAGGTTCTTCTTTGGGCATAATTGCTCAATAGCCTTCCAAACAAAATGGGAAATTCTGCTAACGGAAATACAGTTACAGCATATCCTTGCCTCGTTGACACACTTGGTGGCCCCATGCATTCGCTAGGGTTTGTTTCCAGTATCTGCAGTTTCATTGTGCCTAGCCCTTCCATTTTGCAGACACATAAACAAGGATGTCAACATTTGCCTTACAATGTTCTAGGATTTTTCTCATGCAGTCAACAACGTGGAGGTTCTTTTGTAGCATGAGAATCTGGTGTTTAGCATGTTAGCAGCATCCCAGATTGCTTCCCAGACAAATTGACAAATTCACACAACCAAAATGACATGCATATATGCAGTGGTGTAGTGGTACATTTTGAAGTGCAGGCACTCATCATGACAGACCTCATAGCCACGCCCACTAAGGAGAGTCCAAAAATTCAGGCAACTGTGTTGATCCATATTAACAAAATAATTCTAGCAGTTCTCATCTCCAGCAGGAGCAGGTCTTTTGTACAGCTAATGGATCCTAACTGCCCATTCCAGACCAAGCCACCTTGAAATATTTTGCATTACAACAGGGATAGTTCACAACTATATATTGTTGCTGGGGGGGAAAGCATTATCTCCCATGCAAGTTCCTGTCTGGTCATTACAATGGAACTGGGGAAAAAAACCAGAAGCACAGTACGCCTACCTGTTGGTGTTTTTTCTTGCAATGTGGTGAAGCCATGTGCCTGACCTGGATGTCACCACCTGTTAAGTGAAGCGTCATTATCGCTTTGTATGTGCTTTTTCATGGTAAATCATGCTCAAAATGGTTCACAACAGCATCAGAAAAGTTTGCATAATAAAATATAGCAACATTTCAAGATCATTTCACTAGCATCGTTTTGGCCCCTGGGCAACTGCACTGTGGATTCTCACTCATCCACATTTTCATATACACTGTGGGGCATTGGAGCCAGGGCCCGCGGGGATGCCCTTTTTGATTAGCTGGGATGCTGATGTCATCTTCCACCCTCTTCTGAATTCCCTGTTCTCTCTGAGCTTAGTTTTAAGGACATGCACAGCTTGTGTATTTCCTGTCCAGCCACTATAATGGAAGGGCAAACAGTGGAAATAGAAGGCACCCACAAGTCCACTTATTGGCACTTCTTCAAAGATCCAGAGCTGATGGTTTCTGAACAAATACAATAATGCATTGAGCTGTCTCCTTGATAAAGCATTTGAGAAGCACTGCTCAAGACTTGTCAAACGAATGTCTTATCAAAGACCGCAATTACACCAAATCCACAGTTTCCACACCAAGTCACTTTTGAGCTATGACACTTACCACAAATATCTTTCAAAGGCTGGTTCTTAAAAAAAAACCCTTTTGTAATGAAATGTAAACAGTCTGAGGGCTTCACATATACTAGTCTAGTACTGAATTAATACTTCACCGCTCACAAATTCCTTTGAGCTCTTTAGCTCTTGTGAAAACACAGTAAAAAACAAAGATTTAATGTAGCTATCCTATATCTAACCTTCATATTGCCTCATGAAAAGGCAGAAATGGCTAAGACTGACTGTTCTCCCCCCCCCCCTGCGAGGGGGAACTCTTTAAGATTAGGCGGCTTTTTGCTGTGGGAGACCAAGCTTCCTGACCATCACTCATGTAATTATTATATGCACCATCGATTCTGAAAGATTCATATTCTTTGCTTATATTTTTATTGATTGGACGGGGGCAATTTTCTTGAAAGTAGAACAAGTACCTCAAGGTATTAAAAGAGCAGAAAGAAATTAATGTGACTTATGGATACACCAAATCCATTGGGTCTTTTGAGACAGACTTAGACAGTCAAGAGAGAGAACTTTTCTTCCATACTGTGACTGAAAAGATAAAATAAGCAAACCATTGATTTATGCATTTTATTTTATTTTTTTACTTTTTGGGTACTTTTTATAATGATGTTTCTTGGGTTAACTATTCTTTTTTCTCTTAATGAATCCAAAATATAATCAAGTTAATGAAATTCTGCCCTCCAAAGGTACAGTTTAAAGTGCTGAGATAAAATTGGTAATCTTAAATTAGAAATGAGGATTCCAGAACTGAAGTCTGAAAACATAATTACAGTTTGTGGGTCCATAAGTTATTATCATGTAACCTGTTCTGAGGCAGAAATAATCATCCCTGCATTTACTCTGTAATGATATAGTATTGTATAAATGGGACACTGTATTGGACTTGCCACAATATGCATTAATTTAATTGGCAAGCACTTGGCTCCATACATAAATGAAAATTACTTCGCTGTAGTTCTTGTTTGAAAGATGGAGCAATTCTATTCACAGGAAATCAGTGCTCCTTCATATAAAGAAAGCAGAGTGTCCTGAACTCAATGCCGGAGGCATGACAAATCTCTTTTTCTGCATCTTTTAAAAGATTAACATTATGGACACATACAGATATCAGAAAATATCCCTGACCATTTTTAAGGACTATCATGGGGATATAAAAGATGTTGATCTGGACCATTATTATTGAGAGAGTTCATAGTTAATCTACAAAGCAGCCTTCCCCAACCTTTTGCCCTCCAGATAGTTTGTATTAGCATAGCCAATGGTCAGGGATTATGGGAATTGTAGTCCAAAACATCTGGAGGCATCAGGTTGGAAAAGGGTTCTGTAGATCTTTGGTGGACTCTACGATGCTGATGACACATGTTCGGCTGAGTCATGGCATTATCCTAGATGTTCTTGTGTATGTATGTCCCGGCACCTCATCTACATTCATAAGGCTGACTCTAGAACATTCCACAGTGTAATGGCTTAAGTCACACACCCTCGGACCCTGTTAACTAGGGTTTCCTGAGACTGTGAATGGCTACGGATGTTATAAAAAGTGCCTGATGCTTCTGCATTTAGAGGCTATAATACTCAAAGGTGAACTTCACCAGGAAGATGTGCAATTGGGGACTATAGAACCACAAGGCACTCACAGATCTGTTTGTCTGTGCTTCTCGTAATTCATTCATTAATTACATTACATTTCTATGCTGCCCAATAGCAAAAGCTCTCTGGGCAGTTTACAAAGATTAAAAACCTTAAAAATACAGTATCTACTATTAAAACAGTTTAGCTATAAACATATAAAGAGAGCAGACACACATATCCAAACAATATCCCATGACCTGATTAAAAATCTATCATATGCTTCCAAATGCCTGGGAGTGGAGGAAGGTCTTAACCTGGCACTGAAAAGATAACAATGTTGGTGCTAGGTGGGCCTCGTTGGGGAGTTCATTCCATAATTGGAGGGCTGCCACAAGAAGGCCCTCTTCTTTGTTGCCACCTTCTGAGCCTCCCTCAGAGGATGCACCTGGAGGAGGGCTTTAGACAGTGAGCGTAGTGTTCAGGTAGGTTCATGCCGGAAAAGGCATTCCATCTGCTATTGCAGTCCTGAGCTGTGTAAGGCTTTATGCATAGAAAAATATTTACAGATAACAATATATAGCAGTAGGTGTATTGCAGTTAACATTAAGTAGATCTGTTTTAATGCAAGCAGTGTTTGGAGTGCAGCACAAAAGAGACCACTGTTTAGGTTTCTACAAGGGGAAGCATTTATAGTGAAGTTGTCTGTTCCAAGTAACTCTTTAAAAATGTATTAAATAAATAAATAAAATACAGCCAGGTGTAGCCATATACTGTAGCCAAGTCAACACATAAGTTGACACATAGACTCAGGGAAGGGGATGGGGAAAGCAACTTTTTTTTCCTGGATTTATTAGAGATGTTTTGTTAATTCTTGCAATTTGAGATTTATTTATTTATTTATTTATTACATTTATATCCCACCTTCCTTCCATTATGGAACTCAAGGTGGCTACATGTAGTTCCCAGGTGGTCTCTCCCCTCCAAGCACTGGCCAGACCCAGACCCGCTTAGCTCCAGCAAGGTGGCTGCCTCACATGCCTTCAGATGGATATATCGTCAGTGTATCCATCTTATTTTGAATTATTGATGACAGAAACATAGGATCCTGCCTTATACCAAGTCCGACCATTAGTCCATCCAGCTCAGCATTGTCTAGGCTGACTGGCAGAGGCTCCTCAGCTTTTCAGGTACGGTAAGGATCTTTCCCAGCCCTACCTGAAGATACAAGGGACTGAACGTGGCACCTTCTATCATATAGAATCTATATGCAAAGCATGGGCTTTATCACTGAACTATGGCCCTTTCAAAATTATGATGAGTAATTATTACAATTGATTATTATTAGCCATAATAAATAATATTATTACTATTTGTATTAGCCATAATATCTACAGTAGCTTTTCCTGCCTTTGCTAAAACAATGGCTGTGAGACAACTGTTTCTCGAGATGGCCGTGATATAGCTGGGTCTTTATTAAAAACCCTGTAGAAGAGTGTTTGAAGTGCTTCTGTGAAAGCCATCCAAATACCTCAAAAAAGCTACCTGCACAGATAGGGGAAAATATAAATGTTTTTATTGAACCCACATGTAGGGGGGCTCAGGGTTGAGGAAAGGGTATAAGGGAAAAAGTGATGTTTAAAAGCAGTAGTTCAACAAGAAATTATAATTAAAACCAGACTAACAGTGCACACCTATTACTTATAGATTTCATAGATTTCATAGATTATAGAGTTGGAAGGAGCCTACAAGGCTATCGAGTCCAACCCCCTGCTCAGTGCAGGAAACTAGAGGAGGGGTCTCCCATCCAAGTAATAACCAGGCCTGACCCTGCTTGGAATTGTACACATGCATAGGATTGTATTCAATATGACTAAAATCTTGATGTTTAAGATTGCAGTGTAAATAGATAAAATAATAGTTAAAAGACGCATAAAAAGCTGCCAACCTTGATAGTTTTCTTTGCTATTAACATTCTAAAATAAGCAGCAGAAGCTCTTGGCTGCATGAATAGATTTGCTTATTAGGGCTGAAATCCTACATATATTTAGGCACATGCAAAAATATTTAGACAAATTTTGGTAATGTCACTGCTTGATTGCAACTTAAGTTTCAGGCAAGGAACATTTCAGAAGCAGCATGGAAAACTCCTTGGATATCAGGTAGAGCGGAAATAAAAGCAGGTGGTGACTGAGACATCTGTTGCCCATTGCACTTTGGATGTGGGTGCGGACTCAGTTCGGCACCCACTGTTGAAGGAATTTTAAGAACCCACTCAGCCATGAAACTCACTGGGTGATTTTGGGCCAGTCACTGACTCTCAGCCTAACCTACCTCACAGGGTTGTTGTGAGGATAAAATGGAGAGGAGGAGGAGGATTATGTAAGCCGCCTTGGGTTCCTTGCAGGAAAAAAGGCAGGGTATAAATATAATAAATAAATAAATAAATAAATCCCATAACTCTGAACTAATGGCCTCTTTTATCTCCAGGGTCAAATCTCTCCTGCCCCCTCATTTCTACTTTTTATAGAACTCATTGCTTTCTTACACAGAATTAAAATTTGATTTGACATCTCAAATCCTGCTACTAGGTGCAAGCAAGTATTAGAGGCTGCTGACTCCAGAACTGGCTCACCCGTGCAAAAATTCATCATGTGCCCCCAGACCATCACTATCATTGCTTGTAGAGTTGTAGCCAATGTATTCCTTCCTGCACTTACTGTGGCACAATCATATTACTTAGTCTGTTGCATTAACCACCATGCACAACAGTGGAGTAGCGCTTCTTGGAGCTGGGCATGAAGTGAATACTTGACCATTTAGTCGTTGCATCTGGTCTGGAATTTGAGGTTTTATTTCTTGTGGCATTATAAAACTGAACTCAGTTTTAAAGAAGATCATTGAAGGCATCCTCTTGACTGCTCCATTTGTTTGTTACATCCATATGATAAAGGTATCGAAAAATGCATTTAATGTCTGTCCTGGTGCTCTGGAAGTCCCCTTAGAGCAGAGGCCCTCCAGATATTGTTGGACTCAATTCCCATCAGCCCTGGCCTGCATCACCAATTATCAGAGATGCTAGGAGTGTCAGTCCAACAACATCTGGAGGGCCACCAGTTCTCATCCCTACCCTAGAGGTTTGCCTTTAGGTCAAAAAGAGCATAAGCCTTTACAGAAGCACTGTAAGATGATGATTGTGATGATTTGCAGCAGCAACTTTTAATCACCAGAAATAAGCAAATAACAAAATGTTTTTGACAGTCCTTTCCATTTGGACATGTATTTTAAATAAGTGGACTGTGTAAGGAGTGCAGAGAAGATGGTGACCCACTCCAGCTCTCTGTGTTACTGACTGGAAATGAACATGATCAGGCCAGAACAGAGTATGGTTGTGGAGGTGCCTAGCACATCCAAGGCTCTGTGGCCACCTATAAGCAGGGAAGTGGTGGGGAGGAGAAAGAGGGCTCTCAGATCACAGAGAGGGTCAGGATGATGAAGGGATCATACCCAGCTTCAGGTCTCAGATGTCCTGCTCCATTGAGGGGTCTGTCATTCCAGCAAGGCAATGGCTCAAGCAAGAGGGTACAATGTAATGCAGTTGACTGGTGCATATCCACAACAGGGCAGGTTCAGGACCTTGGACAGTACTGTAAGTGCTGGCCAAGAGATTCTTGATTTGGATTCAGTACCATGGCTAACAATCCTGCAGCTACAGTGCTTCTCAATTATTTTCTGTCATGCCCCCCCTAGGAAGAAGAAAACATTTCGCGCCCCCCGCGCGACTGTAAATAGTATCATTTGTCTATAAAATTGTTATAAGTACACCTCTGCATAACACTGTATCCTTATTAACGTATAAGAGAATAAAAAAAGAAAGAAATGTGGATCAATTTACAACAAAGAATAGCTTTATTAACTGTAGCAGAAAAGATTTAAAGGAGCACAGGATTTAAAGGAACACAATATTAAAAAAAACTTTTAACTGAGGTCAAACGAGCCCCCCTTTACGGAGCCTCGCGCCCCCCCTGGGGGCCCGCCCCACTATTTGAGAAGCACTGAGCTAAGGTAAGAGATAAGTTACCCCAGCACTAGCATGGAGCAACCGGCAGAGTTGGCCAGGAGAATCCTTCTAGTAGTTAAACTCCCTTAACTGCCACATCTGATCTGACTTTTAAAGGGTAGCACTCTTTTCCACAACCACTGGCTTCTTCTGTGGGGTGACGGTTTGAGAAGTGAGGATCTGATTGAAGAATGCACCCGGGGCCTTCCTGTTCACTGGAGGAGCCTGAGGTCCACTCCTCAGAGTCAGAGGGCAGCAGCAGCACTGCTCTGGGATTTAGTGGATGGGGTGCAGGATCCATGGTGGAGGGCCCTAGCTGAGAGGGACCAGGGACTGCTTTTGAGTCCTTGTTGGAGCTGCTGCTATTGGAGAACTCAGTCTCTGAGGGTTCTTGATCCTGGGTCATGACATCAGGTGGGGATGCCAAATCAGGACAGCGAGGGAATGGAGAAGGAGGGAGAGGTATTCAACTCTTTGCCTTCCCCAGTGATGAGCCAGATCTCTCAGGTCTGAGAACTGAGAGAGAGAGCTTATTGCCTATTCCTCTGATGCAATAGCAGACTGAATGAACTCTGAGGCACTGTCTGCAGGCCAGAGGGAACATCACAGCTTCACGGAGCTTCTTGTTCTAAGAATTGTTACACAGCCTGAGCCTCAGTGATGAAATGAGTAATAATAAGTGTTTATTATTAAGAGTCAGTGTGGCGTAGTGGTTAGAGTGTTGGACTAGGACTTGAGTTCTAGTCCCCACTCGGCCGTGAAGCTCGCTCGGTGACTTTGGGCCAGTCACTGACTCTCAGCCTAACCTACCTCACAGGGTTGTTGTGAAGATAAAATGGAGAGGAGGAGGATTATGTAAGCCACTTTGATTTCCTTGCAGAAAAAAGGCAGGGTATAAATATAATAAATAAATATGGTACTAGTGGGTTTTTACTTCTGAATATATTTTATTCATATTTTAGCCCATGACATTAATAGAGGTTGACCTTAGGCATAATTTCGGGGGGGGGGCAGTTTTATTGGATGTTGCTGCACAGCCAGGAGCTGTGGCTGGCCTTGTGAGTCAAGAACAGCTCCATGCATGTCCCTTTTCACTGTACTTCGCAGATATTTTTTTTGTTAAATTGCACTTAGAAAAGTCACAGCTTCTTCCATTTGAAGAGCTACACTGAAGTATCCTTCTTTTAAAACAGCATGACACAGTTCAATGTCTAGAATGTGCTGCAGAGCTCGAACTGCCAGAAAACTTGTTTTTAATTTTCTCCACAGGATGGAACAATGTGTAACTTCTCTGCAGAGTTACTGTCTCAGGGAAAAGAAGGAATTCAATAAAAGGCATATTTTGGCTAAAACTGAACAAAAGATAAAACTGAACCACAAAAAAAAAATCTTCCCAACTGTTCTGCCTTTATTCTCAGGCTGTGAATTTATATCAAGAGAGTTCTAGTTAGGATGAAGAATAAGCCGCAAATATCACAACTGAGCTGTAGGAACATTTTGAGTTCCTGGATGTAGTAAATTTGGTTCCATCTCCAATTAGAGACATTGCAGCAAAATAATGAAATGTCAAATCTGCATGGTAAAGAGAGCTTGGTACTAGGGTGAAATTTTAGTCTACCATTGACAGTACTAATAGAAGAAGGAGACGGCCATAGACTTTTTAAATATTATTTATTATTTCTACAACATGCTTAGAAGGCAGAGGACTCATCAGACCTTTACGAATATAACATTAAGCCTCCATGAGCACTGAACTTGTGCTCCTCTCCTCCTCTGGCTCAGCCACCAGGAGATCAGACGATTCCACTTCCACTTTTAAACCAACTAGAGTTCTCCATTACATCCAAACTCAAAAGAAGGGTTAGTGCTTTGATCGCGGCTTATTCACTAATCATAGTTTAAAAAACCAGAGTTCCCTGAGTTCAGGAGTAATGGGGAATTGTAATCTGTTAATAAGCGGAAGTGGATGCTTCTGATATACTCCACATGGCAGCACCAGAGACATTGTGGGGAGTGGGATGAAAGTCTGATGCTCAACAGGCTTGTGCACATAATGCTAGCTTGTCATTATGTCTAAACTGACCCATAGGCGCATATCTTGTTTGTTCAGCCTCAGAGAAACTGACTTCCCACGGCTAACCATAAAGTCCATGCATAAGCTAAGCTTTGAGTCCCAAGCTCAAGTCTAACATACTGACCCTCCCCAACTATACTGGAAACAATAGTAAATCACACAATGGTCATCCACATTTGTAAATCCAGAAATGAAAGATTTAGGCTACAATCCTATGCACAGTTACCAGGAAATAAGTCCCATTCAAGAGAGGATTGCACAGGATTGCACTGTTAAACCCCTCAACCCATGCATACACCCATGGTAAAATTAGGTCATGTATTCTGTTATTTGTGCTTATGCAGATCATAGCTGAAGATACATAAAGGAACAGATTAGAGTAATGGCAATGGATTGCCCCCTGCTCATTCCACCCACCCACCTCTGTTACCAACGCTGTCTCCCTCTCTTTCTCCCTCTCCTTTGCCATGTGAGGCATAGGGGTCTGGCCCACTAAACTTTCCCCCCAACTCAGAGTTATCCTGGTGTTCCCCTGCCCGCCCCCACATACACACAAGCTTGCCAGGGAATGGGTGCACCAGACTGCTCCATTGGGCAGTCTGGTGCTGAAAAGGGAGGTGCCAGGCAGATTGGCTGCAGCAGGGCCCATAGGCATTCTGGGGAAATTAAGATGGTGGCTGCAGCTTCCTCACCCAGTACATGTCTTCAGAGTGCAGGGCTGTAAAAACAAACAAACCCCAAAACCATTTTTTAAAAAGGAGGCTAGCATCAGCAGCGGTGGGCCCTTTGGCATTTGCCCAACCATGCTGGGTGCTGACATCAGGCCTGAATGTGTCAAATATTTTGTTGTCCCCTTGCAAGTGTAACAGGCACCAAACTTCCTCCCAAGCTTGGGAGGTCCCTCCTGGCCAGTCTCCAAGTCTTCTAAGTGCAGAGCCAAAGCAAGCCGTCACTGCCCACTACAGTGCAAACCTGAAGAGGTGGGTGGCAGGTTTGTCAACCTGCCACTCCATGCCGGAGGCACACAGAGCACTTCAGAACAGGGCTTTCCAACCTTGGGTCCCCAGATGTTGCTGGCCTACAGCTCCCAGCATACCCAGCCAGCATGGCTAATGGCAAGGGATTCTGGGAGCTGTAGTCCAGCCAGCAACATCTGGAGACCCAAGGTTGGAGAGCCCTGCTTCAGAAGCACAGAACTAATGCAAGCCCCAGGCCTCCTTTTGAGCTCTAAGCTTCCACACAGCACATTTCCCAGAATAATCTTGCAATCCCCCTCTCCAGCTTCAAGCTTGGAACTTAGAGCTGGGGAAGGCAGTGAGAGATTTGTCCCTGACCTTGTGCTACGTTTCAGAAGTGCTAGAGGAGGATGACAGGGTCCTGCCAGCCACAAATAATTGGTTGACTGTCAAGGCCAGCCCAAAAATGAACAGGATTGCTGCTTTATCATTGTAAATCAAACATTGTGGATCGTAAACTACCCAGAGAGCTTTGGCTATTGGGCGGTATAGAAATAAAAATCATCATCATCATCATCATCATCATCAAGCAAAACAACACATCTTTTTAAAAAAAGAACCTGTCTCTCCCCCCCACCCCCAAAAAACTGTTCAAAAATGTCCTTCAGGATGAAAAAAAATGCCATATTAATTTAGTTCACAAGGGTCAGTTTAAGAATTCTGCTACAGACTAATTGAATGCTAGGTGCTGACATTTTTGGCTAAAAATTGAAGCTGCAGTCATTAGTGTTGCAGAAAATTTCCATATGCCATTGTGCCAAGTGGATATGAAATCCTCATAACTGTTCCTGTAGGATTTGTTGCAAGTTGTTGGCAAGGATATGATTCTATTGTCAAATATTTGCAAAGACATCCTAGAGCCATTGCTTTAGTTGATTGTAACGGCTTGTCTTTTATTAAGAATGTGTGAAAAACAGAAGAGCTGGCAAATTCTCAGGACGCTCTCTGTGTCAGTAACAGCGGTATTGAAAACTTTCTGGTATTGTCATTTCAAGAGTTTCTACCAATATATTAAATACTGAATAATAGATTCAAGCTGAATTATCCAGCCCATTTTGCAAAAATAATATTTGGTCCTTCCAAAGGTATAACAAAAATTAAAGATGAAATATACTACAGTCAGTATCCTAACACTCTTACTTATAAGTGCCATAGAAATCTATATGGCTTGCCCACAAGTGAATTTCAGACTGCCAGCTTCGTGAGCATTTATTCCAATCATTACATTGTACAAGATCACTAAGGATTTGCTAAATGTCAGGCAATGAAATTAAAATGTCAATGTAAAATACAGAGGCCAGAATAGGCTGGATATCACTCATCTACATTATTCCATGATTATTCCTGGGTTTTCTTTACTCAGTGGAAAATTAAGCAGAACTGAGTATTAATTTGTGGAAATGCCCTTGGTACGTAACATTCAGATTGCTCCTAAAGGGCCCTTCTGGTGGATTGGGCCAATTGAGCTCGTTAGAAAGGAGATTGTTCTTAACCTTGCTATAGTGGAATGGACCAGCTGAAATTTATTCACAGTAGTCATATGGAGTACATGGCAAACTACCTGTTGGGTCAGGTATCTGCGAAACAGGTGGCAATGTACTGCAAGGCTTATTACAAGACTACTCCTTAAACAAACACAGTCCAGCATCCAAAGAACCATGAAACTATTTCTGTGGGGGCTCTACACTTGCATTCCCCTCACCAGTATAGCATACTGTTTTGGAAAATGTGGTGACTTACAAAAGCAGCTTGTGCTCTGGCATAAAGCCAGTTGATTATTATTTTTTAGAAAAACTTAAAACTTCTACCCCGTTAAGGCACAATTCTATGCATGTTTAGGCAGGAGAAAAAGGCCTACAACTCCCAGCATAGCTATATTGAGGCCTTTAACTCTTAGTGTATGGCGGGGTGGTTGCTCTTTTAATTTGGTCTCATTGCATTTCTTGTTTTATTTATATGTTTGTTTGCTTTTAAATTTGGGTTTTTAAATTTTGTATAATGGTTTTTATTGTATATTGTATTATGTGTTTTTATGGATTGTTGTGAACTGCCCAGGGAGCTTCGGCTGTTGGGCAGTATATAATAATAATAATAATAGCTGACTGGGGCATGCTGGGAGTTGTAGGCCTTTTTTCCATCTAGACATGGATAGGATTGCACCCTTAGCAACACAAAACTTTTGTGTGAACCTGAGGAGCTCATTGGATCCCCACCATGATCTCTAAGGAGAAAGATATAATCCAGGGGTCCACGGGCCAAATCCGACCCTCATGGGATCCAACCTGGTCTTATGGGGTTCTCCACCCCCTTTCAACTGACTGCTTGTCGTTTGGTGGCTTCTTGGCTTTTGTGCAGTCCCCCCCCCCGTTCTAAAATGTTACTAAGGCTCAGTTAATGGCAGCAAGAGCTTTAACTTAAAATATGCTGGTATTTTTGGTCCAGCCCCTTCTGTTTTTGGCCCCAACCCCACTGGAATGGAATGCAGCCCCAGAGAGTTTCTCCAAAACTGAATTTGGTGATGGATACTGTAATGTTGCCTGCTTAAATCAATGAGGTAATATAACCACTAGTTACAGTGGGAGGAAAGGGTTAATTGAACAATCCCCAGGGTGCATGGTTTGTAACCCCTCCACCTTACTTCTGGCCTCTCTGTGGCCTGCTCTCTCTCGCTCTGTCTCTCTCTTCCTCTCCAACCTGACGACACACGCATATGAATAAAGGGCCTGTAAGTAAAACTAATAAATGTCTTTATTAGTTTTAAACCTTGTTTGGACAATCCATTTCCTTTTAAGAGCCTTTTAGCAGGGTTTAGCAACCCACATGGTGAACTGGTGATAACCAGTTTCAATAAGCAGGCTCTGCTTCAGCCTAACCAGTATAGGACCGACTCCTTTCCATATCCTCCAACATTTGGCCCTCTGGCTGAAAGAGGTTTAACATCCCTGATAAAAACTATATGATGCCCTTCTGCTAGGAGGCAAATGAAATCAGCAGTGTGGACTTGCAGCTCTGTGCCATTCAATCTTCAAGCACATCATTCTCAAATGTCCAAATGTATTCGAATAATTTAATTTTGTGATGGCCTTTTGACTAAACAACACACTAAATTCATTCCAAATGTGCAAAGGTGGCACAGGTATATTCATTTCCCAGACCTGCTCACACGCCTTTGGCTCCTTTCTAACTTCAAGGGTAGTGGTAGTCAGTTATTCAGAAAATTCTGCTCTCTAGACTTCAGTTGTGAAACCAGAATTTTTTACATGGCTTTGGAATTTCTTGTTCCCTCTACCTCTTTTCTTTCTTTCATATTTCTATTATCCATTGGGATGTTTCAAATCAGCACGCTGTGTTTTTGTAATGGTCTGGTCTATTTAATGCTGTCTTCAGACATATTCTATACAAATATGTTTATAATGCAGGCATGCTGGTGTGTCCTTTGGATTTTGCATGCCTGTTTAAAATTTAAATGCTCTTTAGATATCTTCAAATAACATTAGGTGGGCAGGAAATTTACATTTCTCCTCCATTGAATATACCACACACCAAGAACTGAGAGCTTGTGTGCACTTGTAGTTGATGTGTGAGAAGAGAAGAGATGGGTAAGGTTAGTGAGGATGTATTTTTATTGAAAACAAGCTCTTTTGTTTGAAGGCATGGAAGATATGAAGCTGAGGTAATCAACAAGCTCCCTAATCCCCATCATTACCTGCATTTCATCTTAGCAGTTCTGGCTGTTTTCCCTCTCTTGTTGTCAGGTAGAAAAGGGAGTTGTCTGCAGGCTGTGAGTTTGATGTGTTGGTAACATGGTATCAGCCTGTATACTCATCTTCCAAGCTGGTATTCAGAGATCATACACAGTCCATCTCCACAACTCTGAAAGACACCAAAAAAGTAAAAAGATAAAGATAAAATAAAAGGTACATTTCCTGTGCTTCTCATTGCCAAGCATCAAATAAAGTTAAGACCAGCTACGGAAATTGAATTAGGAAGGAAATATAATAAATAAGCTTATTGTTTAGGACCCTAAAGTATCACAAAAGAATAATGCTGTGAAGCAAAGATAATGCAAGTGCAGATGTTTTGCAGCTAATAGTATGTCTAGACCAGCAGGGGTTATGCATAATTTGCTGTGAGTCACAGTTCGCCACATCCTGTGATCTGTTGTGCAGGCTTTTTTTTTTGGCAAAAAAGCTTGTACCTTGTTAAGAAGTGATTGTTCTGGACACAGGTCTTGTATTCTCCCCCTGGCCGTGGCCCTGCCCCTCTCCTTGCTTTATTGCAGCTCTTTTCTTTGTCTCCAATGCACTCAGTTTCTCCTTGCCTCTAGCCACAGAAGGGTCCCCCATGGCACGGAAAGGTAAGGTGCAGAGCTGTGAAGGATTGAGGCCTACATAGGCTTGAGTTAGTTTGAAGCCTGTAGGCCCAAACATCTCCTGATGGGAGGGCTGCATTCGTGAGTTTCATTTTCCCATCATGGAGTTAAGTTTCCTTTTCATTGAGAGAAGTTTCCTTTTCCCCCTAATAGAGTTAAGTTTCATTTCCCCAGTTTTAGGTCACATGATTGTAACTTTCTAGTTCTAGGGGAGTGTATATAAAGAGGTGTGGAGAAGCTGTGTGTGTGAGAGAGTGAAATATTAGAGAGAGAAGAGAGTCTGAATATCACTAAAGAACTGCAGAACAGCCAGGGAGAGGCTGGGGGAAGGAATCTCTACTAAGCCTACAGGTGACAGCGTAGCTAGGTTAGAGAACCTTGCGTCATTTTCCCCTTTTCCCCCATTATACATGCTTTTTGTAATCTTACAGCTCTATTTGTGTAATTACCCTAAGTTAATGTGAATCTACTTTACCAATATTTACTAAAGTAAACAGTTATTGTTAAAGTTCAGTTGTCTGGGTGTCTTTTGCACCACACCTAAGGCCTAATCCTACGTTACTGGGAAGAGGAGGTAAAAAGGCAGAGAATTGGCAGTCTGATACAGGAGGGGCTCTTAAAGAAGCAGATATCTTTAAGGAGCTGATCAAGGTGTCCTGGTACAGGTGGAACCTTGACAAGAGCATCTTCCCATGCTCAGAGTTCCAGGTAACACCCAGCACTTGGATGTGCCACTGCATAATGGCATGGGTGCAAGACCTTTCTTTCAACAAAAAACCCTGATCTCGGCAGGCGGCAGCATCTCCAATGTGGTGTGTGTGGCCTTTTGTTTCATAAGGCCTCTTTGCTCCAGCAACAGGAGATCAGCATCAGGCTTGGCACCAGATCTAAGAAGGATGGAGACTGGGGCATTCAGTCCTTCCTTCAGCAATAGTCTTAACAAGGAAAAGGGAGGAACCAATACTTCTATCCCCCTACCTATACAGGTAAGGGATCAAGGACAAGGAACCCAGCCAGCTTCAGTCCTGCAGAACGCCTTCACGATTCAGGGACAGGATTTCTTCCCTAGGATACAAAGAAGCTCAGTCCCTAAGTAGTGGGAAGAGGCTGCTTTAAAGGGCCCAGTTGAAAGTGCTGAAGACACAGGAACATAAGCTGCCTTATATGGAGTCAGAACATTGGTCCATCTAGTCCAGTATTGTCAACGCTGACCAGCAGCGACTCTCCAGGTTTTTCAGGCAGGAGTTTTCCCAGCCCTACCTGGAGATGCCAGGGATTGAATTTAGGACTTTGTCCATGCAAAGCAGCTGCTCTACCACTGCGCTATTGCCCTTTCCACGAAGACCTCAGGAAATGGCCCAGCAATAGCATCTAGTGCCTTTGCCTGCCATTCCTGGAGAAGGGACAAGAGCCACTCCTGCAATGGAGCCAAATGTTGAGGCACTGATGGCTCCAGTCACCATTTTGTTAATTTGGTCTTGCAGCACAATCTTATACATGTCTACTCAAAATGCAGTCCTACTGAGTTCGGTTAGTCTTACTCTCAGGTAAGTGGGTATAGGATTGCAGCCTTGCAAGGACGGTGGGTGTGGACTGAGGGAGATGAGTGTTTTATTGATCTGACACATGGTATCTTGCTGATTGGAGAGGTTTGCCATTGACATCTGCCTCTGTTTTCTTGCTGCTACATACCTATCCTCTGGGTTGTTTCTGATTGTTGTTCTTTTGTTTGGTCCGCTGTTGTTTTTCGTGTGAACTGTATTTCTTGAAATGTGTCTTTAATAAGACCCAGTGGGTTGGATCCAGACTTAGTCATGTTTAGATAGACCCATTGAAACCAATTGAATAAATAAGTCATGATCAACTTAAGATCCATTGATTTCAATGAGCCCAATCTAGGCATGATTAAGTATGTATCCAATCTAATAAAATACAATGTTTGTTTCTTTAAAAGACTTGAGGAACAAAATGGTTTTCACAGCATGTCTAAAGGTGGCAAGAAAGGAGGCCTGTCAGATTTCCCTAGGGAGGGAGTTCTACAACCATGGTGGAGCCACCACTGAAAAGGCCCTGTGGTGCCCACCAATCTAATTTTAACTAATGATGGGCCAAGACATGAGGGCTCAGGTAGGCCCATGGGAAATGCATGAAGATGAGTTCCAGGACACTGAGGGACAAAAGTGAACTAAAATGAAATAAGTGTGCTGGCCTTGGTACACCCTATTGTTACACAAAAGATTTAAATAGCCTTTGAGCCTCTCTCACATGTGCATGCAGAGCAAAGGTGAAGGAGAGCTGTTTGTAATACAAATGATCATTATAGCCAATCTAGGGTTTACGTTAGCATTACAAAGTGATTGAATCAAGAACTGTTTTAATCCTCACATATGAAAATGTGCCTTATTTTAGCATCCATGCCATTTGGAAGCTTTATGTGTAAACTGCCTATTTCTGACACTTCAAATGCTCATTAGGAAAATGATGCTTATTTTATACTTTTCCATTACAAGGTAGGAAATACACAGTATGGGTTTTAAAATGTAAACCTCTTTCATAACTGACAACCAATCAAAGAATATGAGAATCAACTGATAGCAAAACAGTGACCTTTTCAAATATTTTCTAATAAATAAACATAAATAAGTATTTGCTGTAGAATGAGTCACTTTCAGAATATCTAAATATAAATTTGAGTACTCTAGTCATACTTTATATGATAATGAAGAAAAATTGGAAATAAATTCTATTTCTTTTCTTTTTTCATATCATAGGGCACCGCAAATTTCTGATCTACACATGAGACACAATTTCAGTTTTCCCCATAGATCATGGCCAATACATTCATTACCCTAAATTACATATTACTTTGGCATGGCGTCCTATACGCTATCTCTGAGTGTTTGAAGTGACAGTAGGAACCAAAGTGTTCAATAAGGGGGGGCATGGAGAGCAGCAGTTCCGGTGAACACCAGGAGAGAACTGAAACCGAGGGCAGCAGCCATTTTGAGATCAGCTGTGGCAAGAGTTGCACAATATTAAGTCAAGTCAAGTTTCCTGTGGCATCATTTTATAAAGTTTGCAGAAGCAAACTCCTGTGTCCATTTCTAGCTCCTGTTGATCAAAGTACAATGGAACAATCCAGGTTTCCACTCAATTTGCATATCACTGGCATTTCTCTAATCTTTATTTGTTTTAAGAAAGGGGTTTAAATTTATATCTCATCAGCTATATTTCAATATTTGAGAATTAGTCAAAAATGCAAATAAAGCAGTAAGCCTTTAATTAGATGTATCTAGCTCATTTTCTTCACATTAACTCTGGTTCAGGGATTCCTGTAGCATCAACAATATGTTGTTAATCCTTTCCGAAACTTTTATTTCATAATCCTAGGATCTGCTGCCATGAAGACTCTGCTAGCTATAGGACACTCGCTTGCAAGCCCAAGTCTTTAGCAAATGCTAATTGTGTTCATCATAGCCCTTTACAATACACCATCTGTGTCTAGTGTCAAGAATCTGAAAGGAACTGAGCAAGGTGATTTCATTTAATATGGTCAGTCCCTAGCTCTAATCATTCACTGAGTTCATATAGAACTTACATGATACAGGCCTAGTCTATCTTTAGTACCTCCAAACTACCCAAACCAAAACCTGCTTCTGTCATATGGTCTGTTGAGAGCTCAAAGTAAGCTTCAAACAATATCAGGTCCTTTTCACCTAATCACACAAAGTGTGCCACCACATTCTGGGGAGGAAAAAGGTTCAATGGCGGATTTGGGAGTTTGGCCAAGAGGAACCCATTATGGAATTCAGGAGAGGTGTCACATGACATAATTCTGTGGTGAATCTGGATAAGTCTCTTCCTCCATCAGCCTACATGTCCATCAACCATGTATCATTATTATGTATGCATTCATGCACAGGAGCAGTGCCTGCTCCATATTTTTGGGCTCCTTGTGCAAGGCACAGGGGAGGCTGGTGACTCCTGTGTAAGTGGGGCTTCTTATGCACTGCACTTTTTTCCTGAGCTATCCATGGTGTTGTATTCCATCCCCAAAATTGGTTCACCACCATGGAGCACCATGTATAGCTCCTGTGAAGCACAGAATAGAAGCTGTAAGGGATAAGGATCCCCGCTGACATAAGAGTCACCAGCCTGCCCTGGCAAGACACCCTTTATGGCGCCCCTCCCTTAGTGAGTCTACCTTTTCACTACCATCATCACCAGCTGCTGCTGCTGCTCTTCCTCTTTTTCCTCATCATTGCTATCATCCGCTTGCTTGCCAGGCAGAGAGCCAGTGAGCAAGCGAGCAAGTAGTGGCATCTACTATTCCTCCTTCTCACCACCACCATTTTCTGGGCTAGAACAAGAGACAGGTGAGCAAGCAGGCTGCAGTGGTGAAGAGGAGAGGCTCTTATCAGTGAGCCCCCTGTTGGAGTGTGGGCCCCGGCATGTGCCCGGCCATGCCAATCCTTCCTCCCGGCCCTGCACAGGAGTATCGGACAACATACTGTTCAAGGGTACCAAAGGCTCCACTAGGCATTTGGGCAGATCTAGTGTAGCCTGGACAATGAGGGGACCAAATGGACTTGGGTGAGTGAATACCTCATTAAAGCTCAGATCTACTCAAATCCGCTTGACCCTCCAGAATTTTATAGAACATTTTTTGGTGAAGCAAATTATTCCATGCAATAATTTTTGGATAGGTTTGGCTGAATAATTGCATTGTATCCTTCTTGCAACATACCCACATGCCCCACTCTAGCAACAATAACTTATTATTAGTATTAGTATTACAGTAATACCTTGGATTGAGAGCATAATTCGTTCCAGAAACGTGCTTGTAATCCAAAACACTCTTATATCAACGTGAGTCTCTGGTGGGCATGAACGGGGCCGATTTCAGGCCCGCTATGCCCGCTCGAGGCGAGCAGTTACATCCCTACGACTACTTGTCTTGCAAGACCTTGCTCCTCGTTTATCAAGTCAAAACATTTTTAAAAAATTTGCTTGTCTTGCAAAATGCTCTCAGACCAAGTTACTTGCAATCCAAGGTATTACTGTATTGTTTATTACATTTATACCCCGCCTTTTTTCCTGAGGCATGGAATGCTGCAGTTAAAATGGCCATCTGCTATTTACCTCTGTCACTTGGATATGCTGTTTAGCAGAAGTGAAGGGGGAGCAAACATATCTGGTGAAAGCATTGCATTTTCCCAGGTCAAGACTCTTTCAGTTCGAGTGCTTGGGGAAATGAGGCAGAGTATCCTTATAAAAATGGTACAAGACATGTGGATTATGAGCACAAACTGTATAAGTATTATGCAGAATGTCCCTGAAACCAGAGAGACCACCTTAGACAGTTCTCTGGTCATCTTCTAGCCTGAGGGACTAAGCATGCATGACGGCAGCAGCAGCTCCATGTGTTAGAACATGGGTCACTGTTAAATTCATATAAAGCAAGAGGAGGTGGGGCAATTTAATTCAGGGCCCCAATAAATGCAGCAATATGGCAGATATGCCAATACAAGCATTTAGCAGTTAGGTATTAAGATCTAATCTTTTGATTACCATTGATGTTTGGAATAAATGTTCTACACAGTTCATATGCTTCTGCAGTCCTCAGGTCTAGCACTTCCTAACAAAATACAGCCTGTGGAAATGCAATTCTAAAGGTTTAAAGTTTAGACAAAACCTTCTGTCTATTTCGAATTTTCATTATATATATATATATATATATATATATATAAAACAGATGCTGAAATCTTTATAGGAGGAACTTGAGAGATTAGGTTTACCAAATGCCTTGCTATTTTTCATCGTAAAATGTAAACTCTAGAAATGTTTACCAGCTTCTCATATCTTTAACATTTCATTTTGAGACCCCAGTGTTTTTAGTCTGTTCTAGACATTTTACAAAGACCTGGTGCTGTTTAGTGTCAGGTGATTGGCTTTAATGAATTAGCAGCTTCACAACTTCTTTGTGCTTCCCTGCAGAATTGGAGCAATTAAAAAGTTGTGCTAATTTGGCTTCTTAGTAGAAGGCCTTTATTGGAAGGAAACAAGTCTCTGCATTAGGTTCCATCAGCAACAAACAAATCACCTTAATTGGCTGCATAACGAAAGGATAATTTTATAGATGTACTTGGAGAGTCTGGCTGAATTGCATCTCTCTCTCTCTCTCTCTCTCTCTCTCTCAAAACAAGTTGCATTTCAGCAACAAAAGTAGCTGAATGAGCTTCTTTAGATATATTTGCTTAGTCTTTGATGACATAATATTTAGATTAATAATGTCCAGGAAGGGCTGTGTTTTAAGCTGTGATTTCTGCCAGTGCTTTTGCAGGTCAGTTGTCCGTTGTGGCATCTTTTGAACTCATGTCCTGCTTGTGGCCTTCCCAGAAGCATCTGGTTGGCCACTGTGGGAACAGAATGCTGGACTAGAGAGGCCTTTGGTCTCATCCAGCATGGCTCTTCTTATGTTCTTATGTGTTCCTTCAAGAGATGGTTGTATTCAGAGCTATTTATATTATGTGCTGGGAGAAGGCTAATTTAAAACATAAACAACCCAATTTGAAGCAAGCTTTTGTGCACAGATTGTTTTTCTGGATGCAGTCCACATGCAGGGTGTGTCAAGCACACACGGTGGTCTTTGGTGGACTGGGGCCATGAATAATTTGGAATGTGAATTTAGCTTCTCAAGACTCTCAGCTCTTTTGTTTAATAAAACACGTTTCTAGTTCTCATGGGTACAGAAGGTGTTGGAAACATAGAAACAATGTGTGATGAAGGAGTGTAATAAGGCTTTGGCCAGCCGCCAGAACCTTCAAAGGGCTTGGAGAATGGCTTCTGAATCCTTTATCATGTTTATCTGGTATGACTGATTACCTGGTGCACTTATTTATTTATTTATATATCTTCCTTCTTCCAAGGAGCTCAGCGTGGCCTCCATGGTTTTCCACCAACCCAATCCTTTTATCCTCACCAGGGTGGACACTTATGAATCCCCAAGAAAGAGGAAATGTGTCACCCAAAAAAGAGGGCAAAAGAGGACACTGATTTGCATAAAGTTTACATATGCTAATTTATACATCTAGATGCAAATTTAGAAACAATTATTATAATTTAAATAGAAAGGACTGTCCTCTGTAAAAGAGGATACATGGCCACCTTAATATTCTTCACACCAACTATGTAAGATAAATTGGGCTGACAGATAGAACTGGTGAGTCTCCTGTTTCAGTGAGGATATGAAACTTCTCTCCTCATTGCATCTCTATAATAGGAAGAGCTTCACTTATTGAATTTCTGCCTGTCGTGCCTCTGTTGAAAGCCCAGGAGCTCTGTCCGAAGCAATGTTGAACGTTCTAATGCTATGGACCAACCTTTCAGTCTTGGGGCTTCTGTAATTTTAACATTTGTAGACAAGAGTGTATTTCAGCAAGTCCATCTTATTATGTCACAGTGCTGAAAAACTGTACCTGTCCAAATTCTTGTACAGGCATACCTCGTTTACTGTGCTTCGCTTTATTGCTCTTCACAGATATTGCGTTTTTTACAAACTGAAGTCAGCAGCCATCAACATCGAGGCAAGACCCTCCACCAGCAAGACGATTATGACTCGCTGAAGGCTCAGATGATGGTTAGCATTTTTTAGCAATAAAGTATTTTTTAATTAGAATCATAGAATCATAGAAAAGTAGAGTTGGAAGGGGCCTACAAGGCCATCGAGTCCAACCCCCTGCTCAATGCAGGAATCCAGGTCAAAGCATCCTTGACAGATGGCTGTCTAGCTGTACCTTGAATGCCTCCAGATTGAGAGAGCCCACCACCTCCCTAGGTAGTTGATTCCATTGTCTTATTGCTCTGACAGTCAGGAATTTTTTCCTGATGTTTAGGTGGAATCTAGGTTCCTATAACTTGAGCCCATTATTCCGTGTCCTGCAAACTGGGATGATCAAGAAGAGATCCTGGCCCTCCTCTGTGTGACAACCCTTCAAGTACTGGAAGAGTGCAATCAGGACCGGTGCAGGGCAGTTTGGCGCCCTAGGCGAAATTATATTTAGCGCCCCCCTCTCGTGCTGTGGGGGGGCTCCGGAGCAAAGCAGCCCTGCTCTGCAAATCACCACCCCCGCAGCAGCCAGACCCCCCCGCCACCCCCCCTCAGCCACCCTACCTTCCCCCGCCACCTACCTTCCCCCCCGCCACCTGCTACCTTCCCCCCGCCCTGGCCGCCACCTCCGAGGAGGAGGAAGTGATGCGACGGAACCCCCGCACTCTGTTTTTGGCCGGGGAAAACAGGGCAACAGGGCAGTTTAAGACCTGTTGCCCTGGTTCCTCCCGCCAAAACAGAGCGCGGGCGGGGCTCCGGAAGCGGCGCAGAGAAGGTAGGTGGCGGGGGGGTCTGGTGGCTGCGGGGGGGCGGTGGGGGGCGGCGGGGGGTTTGGCAGCTGCGGGGGGTGGCAGCGGCAGTGGGGGGCAGGAGCGGGGGGCGGCAGTGGCGCCCAGGCTCGGCCCCACCACTACCTCCGGGCGCAATCCCCCCGCACTGACCTGGTGGTGCCTTTGTCGGCGAGGCGGCCGGCCGGGGCAGGAGCGCGCTGGCAGCGAAGAGGAGCACAACGTTTCTGCGCCCTCTTCAGCTACGCGCCCTAGGCAACGGCCTAGTTTGCCTAGCAGTAGCGCCGGCCCTGAGTGCAATCATATCTCCCCTCAGTCTCCTCTTCTGAAGGCTAAACATGCCCAGTTCTTTCAGTCTCTCCTCATAGGGCCTTGTTTCCAGTCCCTTTATCATTCCTTGTTGCCATCCTTGTACATACCTTAATTAATACCACAATTAAGGTATGTACACTGGGGTTTTTTAGACATAATGCTATTGCACACTTAATAGACTACAGTATAGTGTAAACATAGCTTTTATATGCACTGGGAAACCAAAAAAATTTGTGTGACTCGCTTCATTGCGATATTCGCTTTATTGCAGTGGTCTGGAACCAAACCCACAATATCTCCGAGGTATGCCTGTATATAACTATTAACGATGCAGAAGTGTAATATTGAAAAATTGGCCAACCCTCTTACATGATATTCAGCACATCTTACAGACTAGTAATTGTGAAAATAGCAGCAGGGAGAAATTAATTTGCAATAAGTAAGAGGTTTTCTAAATGCCCCGCTAGGGAAAAAGTACTAAAATATTTTGTATTCAAAAAAAGTCCAAAATCTATTACTTTCTGAAGGCAGCTCTGAAGTCTTGGTAAAATGAACTCGCTTATGTCTGAAGATAGAACCAGAAAGCATTGCCACAGGCAAAGAGAATATATCTAATTTCTCCCTCTGCCCACCCTTAAAAAAAAAACCTTAAAAACTTATTCTGGTCAGGTTTTCTGAGCCATGTTGCTGGAGTGAGAAGCCTGACCTGTTACATATGCGGCACCTGTTTAAACAACAACAAAAAAAACCTTCCGCTTCCAGAACAATCAATACAGCACCTTTCAACGCCGCCATTTTAAATTGATTTTCTTAATCTATACTATTCGTAACCTAACACTGCAGTATCTAAAATCTAAATGCTACTCTCATTTGTTCAGCTGCTCTCATTTGACCTTGGCACTCTGATGTTCAGGATTTTCTCGCCCTTTGAAAAAGAAGCCCTTTTTCTAAAGCCTCTACAAAGCTTCAGCTTGTTTACCAGAACATGTCTCTCATAACAACTATTCCCTGTTTCCCTTACTTTTTTTTCTTCTAAGCTTGTGTTCTTAATATAGTGCAGTCTGTAGGTAAAGGGTACCGGTAGTTTTGTTGTGGTTCTTTATAACCCTAACATTTGATTTAATCTGAGTATGTACTCAGGACAAGGGAATTGGTGAGATGCGATTTCATGAGGAATTTTCTTTCATTGTATTTAAACTGTACATGGAAAGACAGTTCCAAGTGGAATTAGAACAGGTCTGGGATAATTGCAGTACGGGAATGGCTGCCCTCCCAAAGATTATCCTCAGTGATCCTTCTCTGGGAGCCCCTGCCAAAGGAAGTGAGCTGGGTGACTACTAAGAAGAGGGCCTTTTCTACTGTGGCACCCCAGTTGTGGGATAAACTTCCCAGAGAGGCTCACCTGGTGCCTACACTCAGGGCCGGTGCTACCATTAGGCCAACTAGGCAGCTGCCTAGGGCGCAGGGCTAAAGGGGGCACGAGAAACGCCTTTTAAAAAAATACAGCGCTCTCAAGTGGGAAGGGGGGGCACTAAATATCTGATCTTGCCTAGGGCACCAAACTGCCTTGCACCGGTCCTGCCTACACTGTGCTCTTTCCAGCGCCAGGTGACAATCCTCTTATTTCCCCAGGAATTTTAGTCTTTAGTCTCTCTTGTGAAGCTCACTGGGTGACTTTGGGCCAGTCACTGATTCTCAGCCTCACCTACCTCGCAGGGTTGTTGTGAGGATAAAATGGAGAGGAGGAGGAGGAGGAGGAGAATTATGTAAGCTGCCTTGGGTTCCTTGCAGGAAAAAAGGTGGGGTATAAATATAATAAATAAATAAATAAATTGTTTCAAATCCTTCATTGTATTTTAAATCTCTGCTGCTGCTAGGTTTTATTTCAGCTTTTACTGCTATTTTATACTGTAGTTTTACACTTTTAAATTTTTATACTGTATTTTATGTTGTATTTTATGGTTTTAATTGTTGTCAACTGCCCAGACGATTGGGCGGTACAGAAACATAAATAAATAAATAAATAAAATTGCACAATATTTCACATTATTTTGAATTTCTCTTCTGAGCCTATAGTTCCCTTTCCTCATTAAGCCAATTAACCCATGCACCCAGGGCCAGCATCAAGGGTAGGCCCACACCCCAGCATGGGCCCACTGACAAGAATCCCCTGCAGTAACTCCTCCTCTTCACCACTGCAGCCGGCTTGTTCACCTGCTGCGTCTCATTCTGGCCCAGTCAGCTGCCTGCTTGCTCACTGTCTCTCTGCCTGGCAAGCAAGCAAGCAAGCAGTAGCCATGATGAGAAAGAGGAGGAAGAGCGATAGCAGCAGAGAGATGGTAGGCCTCACTGAGGAGGAGGCCCTTTGAGGGTGGCTTGCCTAAGGGCACTCCAAAACCTGGAGCCAGCACTGCGTGTACCTGAATAAATCGAGCACATCTTTATTTATTATTTATTTATTTATTATATTTATACCCCGCCTTTTTTCCTCAAAGGAACCCGAGGCGGCCTACATAATCCTCTTCCTCCTCTAAATTTTCTCCTCACAACAACCCTGTGAGGTAGGTTAGGCTGAGAGTCAGTGACTGGCCCAAAGTCACCCAGTGAGTTTCATGGCCGAGCGGGGACTAGAACCCAGATCTCCAGAGTCCCAGTCCAACACTCTCACCACTACGCCACACTGGCTCTCATCTTCTGTCCAGTCAGCCCATAAAACTCTCCATTATGGTCAGCTCTTATGTTATTGGAGTGGCATGGTTGCCGTCTCTGCCCAGTTGGGACAGATAAAATAAAAACAGTTGGTCTTTACATAATACCAAAGAAAAGTGTGAATGGCTTTCCCTGATCGCTGTTGTGGCCAGTGCAGCAGTCCACTGGCAGGAATCGCTTGCCACCACTGCAGGGCAATTGATGGGAGAAGGGAAAGTAGGGTCTTACTGGCAACTGCCAAAAGGCAGTGGTGGAGGCCAAGCCCAGGCAGCTCAGCCAGAACCCTGCAAGTGCACAGCTACGGATTGGCCAGCAGCCCTTGCTGACATCAGTGGCCAATACTAGGGATGCCTGAGGAATTCAATCTTGCAAATTGTGATATAAACTGACCTGATCTTCACCTCCAAGACTAGTTATGGATTGGATTTGGAACCTAGTTATCCAGCGGCTTTCAGACTTCCTGAATATTCTCACCACGGGTAACAAAAATATATCAACATGCATCATTCAAATGCAGTTTTTAAAGATGAAATGTGTGTTTTGAGAGAAAACACATTTCTAAATGTGTATTTAAATACATATTTGAATGCAAATGTTCATGAAGACTTCTACATTAAAATGCTTATTTATTTATTTTAACGTATTTCAAGCCACCCTTCACCCTAACAGATACCAGTGCTGTGGAAAAGATGTATGAAAAAGACTAAATCATAACACAAATGCAATACAATAAAACAGTCAAACAATGTCATAATGCAGAAATGGGAAGGAACAGATGTAAGTAAACATGTGCAGAAATGGCGTGGACCAGAAATAGACTGCATCTCCAGTTGTTTCCTGTGCCAGGGGCTGCTGACCAGTCAACAGCTCTATGCTTGCATGCTGTGCCCTGCCTCTAGCACTAACGCCTGATGGTTGCTGGTAAGGATGTGTTTTCTCCTCCCCATTTGATCATCTCCTAGCAGGAGTGAACCATTCTTGCCAGCAAACCACCTCACTGGCTGCTGCTCCTGCTGCTTGATTAGACCAAAGGTCAATCTACCCCAGCAGTCTGTTTCCAGTGGTGGCCAGCCGGATGTCCTTTGAACGATCACAAACAGAGAATGGTGGGAAGAGTGGTGCTTTGGCTGGGTCAAGCATCAAATCTCATATGACAGGGAAAACAAGACTGACGCTTCCTTCAGGTGAATGCCCGTCAGAAACTGAAAGAATAAGGACCGACAAGGAGAATGCTCTTCATGTCCCCAGTAGAAGGTCTAGAGATCTAGAATAATCAGAGATGCCAAGAATCTAACTGAAAACATGAAGGGAGCTATAAATATGAAGAGGAAAAAAAGATTAAATGTCAGTCCTGTTTTCTCCCTGTGTTATGTCGCATCACCAGGACCAGATATCAAATTCTCAGTCTCACACCGGGAGTTACGGTATATACTGCATAGGAACTCTGATAAATTGTCACCAGAAAGTGCCCTTCTTTAAGCTATACCCTGAGTTTCCTGTTTATGCCTGCTCTTATTTTTCCTGTAACCACCAGGAAATCTCTTGGTAGCATGTGAGGCAAGTTTAGAATATAGTTTTATCAGTATGTTGCTGTACTGTCTCTGCTCTTGACAGGAAGAAAAATGTTTACCTCAGTAAATTCAACAGGCATCACTCAAAAACAACACAGGGGAACAAATATGTACAGCATCTACATGCCTTTTAAAAGAAAATCACTGCTCTGCCTGTGGCAAAAATAATGAGAGTTGCAATGCGGTTTTGTGAAGTTGCTGGGCAGCTAGAGGAAACCCTTTAATAAATTTATTTCACACTGGAAGCCAGGTCTGATGGGCTCCAAACAGTCAACATCTTGCTCTTTTTATCTTTCTTTTATCCCTCAGCATCTCCTATGGTTACTGCAGTGGACAGTACGCCATGCTGTACTTTCTTTCTCAGGAAAGCATGCATGACCAATGTTGCGAATATTGTTTTATATCTAATAGAGTTCATAAATTGTATTAGGATTAGAAACTGTGTATAAACAAAGAGAAGATTTTCATTTTCTCTTAGGGCAGGCATGATTCTCCAGCTGTTAGCTATGAGTTTATTCACTCTCACAGAGCAACCATTTTGTGTGCATGCCAATTAAAATCAAAGCACCTGATGGATGTCACAGATACCACTTACTGAAGTGTACCATAGCATCACCTTATTTAATCTCTCTTCTAAGAAGAGAAAAACCATGTGCTGGGATTTTGTATTTCCAATTACTGGGTTCCTTTTAAGAAAAGATAAGAGCTCTTTGAACCTTTTCTATTTCTAACAATGAGAGTTGGCTATAAATAGGAAAGCAAGCAACTTTTTTTAAAATTAAGGGTCAGATCTCCATTTCATCAACACGGGATATGCTGAATTAAAAAAAATATGAAAAGCAAATGCTGATCTGCATACATCAATCAAATCTATATTGTATTGCACTTGCATTGGTGAAGCCTCTAACACTGATTGGCTGAACTGGTTCATGAATATTCCAGCTACTAAGAGAACAAAGCTGTCAGAAGGTTTGTAGTCTGTACAGCTTCTGTCAGGGGAGGAAAGTTGTCAATTTGGTTGGGATTAAGACCTCAACAGACTCTGACAACAGCTTTGTGGGGCAAGCTGAAGGCTGGGAAGAGGTCCCATGATGCAGGAAACTCCTTCAGGTGAAGGAAGGGTGAAGAGTAGGCACTGGAGAAAGAAACAGGAACCTGAGGGAAAGGTAGAGGGGGAAAGAGGAATCCTGAAGTGACAAGGAATTGAAGGCGGAGACCAATTTAGTGAGGGACTCTAAATGAAACCTCCCAGTGCTTAAGGACAGAGGGGCTCTCTCTATACAAGGTGGTGAGAGGGAAGGAGATAGGAGTACAGTAATACCTTGGATTGCAAGTAACTTGGTTTGAGAGCGTTTTAGCAGCTAGCTAAAGAAAGGAGGACAAGGTGACTTTTCTGAACTGTAGTTCATATGCACGCTTGCTTGCGCACACACACAGGCCATCCATAAGGTTTTAACTTGCTCAAGAGATTTGTGTGTGTTCACGTGCATAAAGTATTTGTGCATTTTGCAGAGTTTGGCTCTGATCCAGAGATGCATAAAAGAAGAGCCACATCTGGAATGGGCCTTTTCTCTGTTTTTCTCAAAAGCCAGCCATAGCAGAAGAGGACTAAAAATCCCCTCAAGTTACTCCTACACACACACACACACACACACACACTTGTTGGGTGGAGTGGGCTGCAGTAAATAGTCAAATGCATAAGTTACCTTAAGCTTTCTCCATTGTTGCCAATTGGAATGCAAAGGGTTTGTGAGTGACAGCAGTAATACAGTAACAGTGAGAGGCAGGCAGTTAGGGTGAGAGGCAGACAGTTAGGGTCGGAAAGAAAATGCTGAGGCCCCAATCCAACACAAAGGTAAGTGCACTTCAGTCAAGTTATTTCAGAGGGCCTAAGTGTAGTTAATTCTGTGTCTGATTGTGATTTACTTCTATTACCAGGATAGAAGGAACACCTAGGAAAGTACAACATGTTTTCCTAATAACTGATTGGTATAAGGAAGTTTGGGATATAGCCCTAAATGATAAACTAACTTGTAGTATCAAATGCAAAAAAAGGACAGTTAAAGAAGAATAATTTTATGGATATATGGAATCAATTATTAGACTATGTATTAATAAAGGGGAAGGGGAGTATGCCTTGTCAGGATATGTTATATTTTTGGAATTTGGAATTCATTTGATTAAGGGGATGGAAGTATATAAATTGGCCCCTAGGAGGATGGGGGGTGCACTTTATGATTTATTGTATGTAGTTTAAGTTCAATTTTTGTGTTATTATTGTATTTTGTTATATTTTGTTTTGAAAAGTAAATAAAATTAAAAAAAAATTAGAAGGAACACCTACTCCTACACCAACCTGCCCAGTTTTTAAGATCATGACCGGAGGCCTGGCTGTGAGTCAGGGCTGACATAAAAGGTAGGCATGGTTAGGCACCTGCCAAGGGTCCACACCACAGCAGGTGCCCACTGGCAAGAGCCCCCGGAGTTGCTCCTCCACTTCACCATTGCAGCCTGCTTGTTCACCTGCCTCTTGCTCTGGCCCAGGCAGTGGTGGCGGTGGTGAGAAGGAGGAGCAGGAGATGCCCCTGCCTACTTTCTCACTGGCTCTCTGCTTATCATTGCAAGTGGTAGCAATGGTGAGGAAGAGGAGGAGCAGCAATAGCAGCTGGTGACAATGGTGATGAGAAGGTAGAACCACTGAGGTTAGGCACCCATTGAGCATATTTTGCCCAAGGACCCTCTCAAAAACCTGGAGCCAGCACTGGTGGTAGCAACTCAGCTATGAAACTTCCTCCCCCTATCAGTTCATCTGGCACCAAATTTGATGTCCTTCAGGCAATGGGTTAAAAAAAATAATTCCTCAGTTTTTAAACTATTTATAATTTTTAGATGGTCTTTTTGGCGTTCACTGCTGCTCCATAGAAATGTCATCTTTTTAAAAATTTATTTAATTGTTTTCATGGTTGTATACTGATCTCTCAGACACGTCTGGGCCTTCAGAGACTGTTGAACGGCTTTGATGTCTATTGCCAGGAAAATCTAACTATGAATTACGTGAAATCCAAGGTTCTGGTCTTCTCTAAAAGGAAGGTTTTATAATAACAAATTTGAATAATAACAAATTTGAGCAAGTGGATTCATACAAATATCTAGGTATTTGGTTCCACAAAACTGTAAACTGTAAACTGGAGGGTGCAGGGGAAAGCTGTTAAGAACAAAGCCGAACAAAATGTGAATGCTATTGCCCGTTTTTTCTTCACCAATGGTGGGAAAAACATTCCATCAGCCATCCGAGTTTATAAAGCTAAAATCGTTTCTCAGACACTCTTTGGGGCTCCAATCTGGTTTCCAACTGTTAAATATTCTTTAGAAGGTATACGATCGTACTTCTTCAGACTCATTTTTGGTGTGCCCAGATGTGTTGCTGGCACTGCCCTTAATTTGGAGGTTGGTCTCAATTCCCTTAAGTCTCTGGCATGGACATATTCCATCCATTTTTGGCTCCGTTGCTGCCTTATACTCCCTTCTACCTCCCTTGCATTTCTAGTAGTAACTGACCCCTGTATGACACCCTGGAGGAAAGAAGTGGAGTACAAAGTTAGTTGTATGGGGCTCTCCCCGTCCCACCTACTTTCCTTGGACTGGGATAGTGCAAAATCTTTAGTTAAACAGAGATTGTGAGACATCGATCTCCAAGAACGTCATTGTGCAGCACGGGGTCCATGTTCTCCTAGTGCCTTGGGTCTATCAGGCCCCTTCTCTAATGACGGAATGGCTTACTTAAACTGGTTATCAATTCCTAAATATAGGAAAGCGTTCTCCCTGGCTAGGTTTAACGTCCTCCCATCTAAACTTTTAGACGGAAGATACTCTAGATCACCAGTAGATGAAAGATGCTGTCCCTGTAACAACGTTGAAGTGGAATCTGTAATACACGTTCTGTTCAATTGCTGTTATTATCAGGGGGTTAGAGATGCATTACTACTCCCAATTACCCAAGCCCTTCCAGATCGGTCCTTAGAATCTCTTATGTGTATTTTACTTGAAGGATCTAACAGATTAATCACTGAGCGGGTTGCTAAATTCCTGAATGTTGCCATTCTGACCAGATCTTCTCCGGCACTGTGATTTAATATTTTTATATAGAACAATACTTTTTAATGTCATGTATTTTTGTATCCTGTTGGTGGTCAGTTGACCGTAAATAAAGTTCATTCATTCATTCATGGTTGTATAGTTGGTTGTTTTTTAAGCACATGTTGAAGGTCACCTGGAAAATATTTTATCGAAAGATGGGGTAAAAATATTTCAAATATGTTAAATAAATATATACCGGTAGACAGAATCATAGAATAGTAGAGTTGGAAGGGGCCTATAAGGCCATCGAGTCCAACCCTCTGCTCAATGCAGGAATCCAAGTCAAAGCATCCCTGAAAGATGGCTATCCAGCTGCACCTTGAATGCCTCCAGTGTAGGAGAGCCCACTATGGGAAGTGGGCAGGAAGTCTGCCGAGCTCAAATGAGCAGGACCTCCCAACATTAGCACATCCCTACCTACCTCCCTAGGTAGTTGGTTCCATTGTCGTATTACTCTAACAGTCAGGAAGTTTTTCCTGATGTCCAGGAGGAATCTGGCTTCCTGTAACTTGAGCCCATTATTCCGTCTCCTGCAATCTGGGATAATCGAGAAGAGACTAGAGCCTGGCCCTCCTCTGTGTGACAACCTTTCAAGTACTTGAAGAACACTATCATATCTCCCCTCAGTCTTCTCTTCTGAAGGCTAAACATGCCCATTCCTTCAGTCTCTCCTCATAGGGCTTTGTTTCCAGTCCCCTTATCATCTTTGTTGCCCTCCTCTGAACCCTTTCCAGTTTGTCCACATCCTTCTTAAAGTGTGGTGCCCAGAACTGGACGCAGTACTCAAGATGAGGCCGCCTAACCAGTGCTGAGTAGAGGGGAATTGGTACTTCCCGCAATTTGGAAACTATACTTCTATTAATGCTGCCCAAGATAGCATTTGCCTTTTTTGCAGCCATATCACATTGGTGGCTGTCTGATATTCACCTTGTGATCTAGCACAAGGGGAAGGAAGAGAGCGAACGAGAGAGAAGCACAAAGAGAAGGAGAGATGCCTCTAATGCTCATTTGTCTAGCTGGATTGAATAGTAATATCTGTCTATCCACATTATCCCCCTTCATGGGAGCATAGAAAAGGATGTAGGACTTACCCTAGACATACCCCAGATGTCCATGCGTTAGGTGTGGCTGTCCGCAGGGGAAAGCCTAGACATCTAGTGCTCTATGCACGTAGGCTTCCATGGGAGCTGAAGCCCTGCATGACCCTTGCAGATGTCCATTCCTATTAATATATGGACATCGGAGGCGGTGCCAGAGGAAGCCTTGGAGGTGAAGCTAATAGCACAGCCCTGCTGCAGCCCTTTCTATGCTTGATGCTATATGATGCATGAGCTATACTCTGCACTGGAAACATTCAGGTATAGACAGACAAACCTACGTCTTTGATATAGTACATGTGAGCTACTGAATAACGTTAAAGGTGGAATGCAGTATAACGTGAGGTGGAGGGAGAGGGAGAAAGTGGAAGTACCCTACTCTCCTCTCACAGGATGCCATGCGGCAGTGATGCCAGCCCAGCACAAGTCCTTCCACACATGCTTGTATCCTTGTACAACTTTAGGATACGGGAGCTAGTTACATGGTATTTCTTCCTTTACAGCCATCTAGTCCAAGTGTTAGGCTAAACAATAATTAGATAGTAGGACATTTTCCTGACCACGATTTTCATTATTTTTAAGATACAGTATTATGTGCCAGATCATAAAATATTCAAAGACAAAAGCTATTGCATTTTTCTAATCCTGATCTACCCATCCTGCTGCTCAAGTGGAAATTAGATAAATTTTTCCCTCCTGTTAACTTCACGGAACTCAATACACTTGCTGGATTTTTGGAGACGTAGAAAAGTAATTCCGTGGGATTAATCATAGCAATACACATTCTTACTTGAAATGGAATAGAGGCAGTGAGTGACAGCAAGAAACAGAGTACCCTCTTGTGGATAACTGCCATTCCACTGCAAAGTTTTGACTGATCTTGTATAAAGAATTGATAGGCAGGTGCCCTGAAACTCTGCTGAGATGAGTTTGTCCTTCCTACATCTTATCTCGAATGAAAACTGTTCACCAGAAAGAGCAGGGACATGACTAGACTGGTAAACCTGGAGGCTGCCATTTTGCAAGAAACAGACAGGAGATTACTTCTAAAACTGGAATATGTAAATTTGCCACCCGTCTCGTAAGGAAATAAGCCATTCTTCATTTGCATTATGTCCGTGCATTTACGTATACTCAGATTTTAAATTGCCTTTTGCATTACTTTGATAAACAAAGTATCAGGTGTCAAACTATATATACACTGCTTTTAAAAAGTGAATTCATATCTTCTCCTCTGGCAGCAAAGTTACACACACACACACACACACACACAAATTTTTGTTATACAGTGAGAAAGATGACAATACAAATAACTAGTGCAACATTAGCAGAAACTTCCAGAATAAAAATAATGAGAAATTCTAAAGTAGTTAAAATATAGCCACAAAATTACTAAAAATCAAACAAGCAGCAAACAGATGCACAAGTAACAACTCCTTCAAAAACCGATTTAAAACTAACCTGTACTTACTGCATGATGCTCTGCAAAGTGCCTTTGCCTCCCCCCTCCAAAGGCCAGCAGAGATGAGCACTGATGGACAGTTCTCTTCAGGGAGGCCATTCCATATCCTTGGGGCTACCACTATGAAGGCCTGCTCTTTGCTCCAGAAGTTCTAATTTCATAACACAACATTTCCTTCTGTACAGGAATTTTATAACCTCTGAAGAAACCCTTAGGATTCTTGTGGAAGGCATAAAAATAAATTGCTCATAAGTATGGCATACTCAGGCTGACATTGCAAAACTCCTGCACTTAAGACCTTGCAACTGACGTATTCAGATTTGTCCTGCAGTTAAATTCATGTATAAATTAAATAGTATGCTAATAACATAACATTATGGAAGAATGCAAGCCATTTGGACCCCCTGTGGAGAAGTAAACTGTGCATTCCTTTCTTGAGCATCTTTATGGAAATGTCTATTATACTTTCCATTATTAAAAGGGACTAACAATTATTGTTTCCCTTGGTTCACCAATTGAGGAAAAAATTGCTCTTTCTACTTTGAGAATTTGCATTTTCACAGCGTTTTCCTACATCTGGAAGAAATTAGGCATTTGCTGGCAAAATAGAATGGTGTGCGTGCGTGTGCGCACGCGCGCACGCGTTTGCACCTCTCTATTTCTGTATATCCCTTAGGCCAAAATGGGAACAGCACATAATCTTTTCTTGATGCTCTGAACCATCCTGTGAGGCAGATCATCCTTATTTCTATTTTCCATTGGAGGAAGTGCAGCTTGGAAAGAATGTCCTGCACACGGTTGCTCACTATAATCATGGCTAATGGCCCATTCTAACACAGGTGTCTTAGGTTCACATTCCTTTATTCTAACTATACTGGCTCATCCGTCTAGATCAGGAGAGCAAAATGTGCAGGCCAGAGGTGCTCCCCCCCCCCCAAGCCTTGTCTGGCAGCCCTCTAGGAAAAACAACAACTACAGGGGAGTAAAAGGAAAAATGCTCTAAACAGGCTCTATGTTTCCTGCTATAGAAGCCTAATTCCTAGAGAGCATCCTAGGAAGCAGTGCTTGAAGGCTCCTGCCCGCTTCCTAGGATGCTCTAGGAACTTGGTTTATGGCAGACACCCTGTTCCTAGAACATTTTTCCCCTCTCTCTTCCTGTGTGTGTGTATGGGGGGGGGGGGGGTTCCCTGAAAAGTCCCAGGTAACAGAGTGTGGGATGGTAGGATCCCTCAGCAAGGAAGTGGATCAAAGGACAAAGAAGGGCTAGCAGCCAGGATTCCTAAATGGCTAGTTTGAGAACTGAGGTTTCTGGGAGGAGTGTTGGGCTTATCTGATCAAAGCAAGTGCCAGGTCTCTGAAATGTTCTTAGGCAGGAGCTGGATTTGAGTGAGTCAGCGGTGTACATGTGTGTGTGAATTGTATATGTATGTGCATATGTGTGCACATGCATGTGTGCATGCACACACATATGGACCCCGCCACCCCAGCAAACACCCAATACAGCCCTTTGGGCCAAAAAGGTTGTGCACCCCTGTTATAGACAAAAGTATAGAAGTCAGTGAGAAGTTGATGCCCTGATCAGACTGATGAAGAAACCAGAGATAAGATACATTTCTATAACATTTATTTTCAAGTGGCCTAGGGGGTGCTGATGTACACTGGATTTAATATTGATCAGATAGTTCACAATTAGAGCTAGAAGAAAATTGGATGCTGTAAACTTGACACCTGGGATTTCAGTTTCTAATTAATGCAGAAAAATGAATGTTAGTTATCCTTCAGTATCATGAGTGTTTCTTTACCAGCATTTAACAAGTTACAGTAATTTCTAATCAAAATTATTTATCATGGCAAAAGGAGTGTGTGTGTGTGAATGCAACATATGGTGCAGTGAGAGATTTCCTGAACCAAGGAGAAAGGTTGATATTCCAGAACACATTATCATTTTTAGAATACTACTGTAGTATAAGCATACTTTGAGATTCATATCTTGGGAATTCGTTTCTTGCCTTCATATCTTCAAAACTACAGTGGGATTGCTCTTGAGGAGCATTCAGAAACTGCACTTGGTATAGAATACATTGGTCCACTTTGTTCACAAGTCTTTGCTGTCTGTTTCCCAAATCCTTCCAGTTCAAGGTATAGGTTTCTAGTTTCTACCCTCAATCTATTAATTGGCTTAAACCAGGGATAGCCAACTGGCAGCTTACCAACTGGTTGTTCTGGTCCCCAGTGCTATTTTAGCGGACCCCCTGCTAGTCCAAATGTTCATCAAAGTGTGGTAAAAAGTTTGTTCACACACATTCGCAAGGAAGGAGAAAATGTGTGGCATAGCGGTTAGAGTGTTGGACTGGGACTCGGGAGATCCGGGTTCTAGTCCCTGTTCGGCCATGAAACTCACTGGGTGACTTTGGGCCAGTCACTGACTCTCAGCCTAACCTACCTCACAGGGTTGTTGTGAGGATAAAATGGAGAGGAGGAGGAGGATTATATAAGCCGCCCTGGGTTCCTTTCAGGAAAAAAGGCGGGGTATAAAGTATAGGAAAGAAAGAGTTAAATGAAAACTTTATAGAAGATACAGGTTTTGAAGAAGCAATTGACTAAGTGTTTGAAAGACCTGGGAGCAATTGAGGATGAAGAATGAAGGTCTCATGCAGGTAAATAGCAAAGACAAGAGACAAAAGGCAAGGTGGGAACAAGTCAGACTATGAAGAGAGTTCAAAGTAAGAAAGTTTCTATTGGATATGTAGGCGAAAGGGTCCATTGCCACTGATGACAGTAGGGTGGCAGTCTAAAGTGGCTGAGGGAACTGCAGTGGTGAACAAAGAGATTTGGACTGCCGTGATCCCTGGCAATGAAGGAAATTGTACATTTTTTTTCTGAGGGAACATGATTGCAAGATTCTGCACCTTAGAGCCACAGAGATTAATTATTGTTAAACTGAGTACTGAATCAGCAGGGCAGCTGGTGGACAAAAGCTACTCTCAGGAACTAGCTATGACAGGGGTTCTTCAGGAAGCAGCGAGCTCTAATTGTTCCACTGTGGAAACTTACGGTGAAATGACAGACAGCATTTTAGGAAGAATGCAAAGAAATAAGCTCTTTCGGGGGACGTGCACCGTTTTAATGTCTCTTTCTTTTATCTACAAAATCTCAGATAAGATCTGCACTGGCCTATAAATGAGCTTTAATTCTGTAATACTTCACATTAAACACATGCCAAGCACTTCTAGATGAAATAAATACAAAACTATGGAAACTTGAAAAGACTTTTTTTATTGCTTTTAAAGGTCTTTTTCACAGCATGCATGACTGGTAGCTCGCACACAAATCCAGCACTGTGTGCTGACAAAAATGGGTGGGAAGGATGTAAAAAAAATAAATCAGCACAAACAAAGCTTTAATTACCACAGTTATTTACCAAGTAATGTCTTTCACATTTTGCTTAACAGGTGTCTTGTTCAAAATTTCCTTCGTAATTATCTACTTACTGGAAGACTGCACTAAATGTCAAAATATCTCTCCAGACTCATAAAATGTAGCCGATGTGAGCAACATCTTTATATAGAAAAGATTAAAACCTGCACAGCACCCTCCTAGCAATTTGCTGTGCAACAAATGTATCAAAGAACGTTCATAAGCATTTCAACTGGTCAGAGAGACAAACGGTCAACAACAAAATATTCATGACTGTATACTGCTGCACGCTAGTTTATGTTTGTATTTTGTTTGCCACCTTCGGTGGACTTGGTTCAGAAAGACAGCTTATAAATATTTAAATAAATCAATAAAATGGAAGCAAAAAGTCAGTTTGGCCAGGAAAGTCTAGGGACAGGAAGAAGTTCCAATGGCCAGGTTTGCACATCACTTTAAGCCCACAGAGACTGAAGCCACTGTGGCCTTAAGTTGCCCAAGGTCCCAGCTGTGCCAGACTAATGGTCCGGTCCAGCACGGCAGGCTTCCGGAAACACAACCTCTCGCCCTCTTCCTCCCGTCGGTATCCCAGGGGACACCACAGGAGCACTGAGGGGGGAGGAGTGGGGATGACCGCTGCCAAAAAGTGCCCAAGTGGCACTTTTTGGCAGCTGTCAGAGGCTCGTTGCCCTTGCTGAGTAGCGGCCATGCCGAGCAAGGGCAACAAGCCCCATGGTGCTTAGCATCCTCAAGAGGAAACCCAGCACCATGGGGCTCATCCCCAGCCCTTTCTTGGCAGGGCTGCCACTCAGCTGAGTTGTGGCCCCGCTGCACCAAGGACAACAAGACCTATGGCGCTGCGTTTCTCTAGAGAAAACTGAGTGCCACAGGGCTCATCCCCAGCCCTTTCGCAGCATGGCCGTTGCTCAGCTGAGCCGTGCCCACGTTGCAAGAGGTTGCTTCGCCCCTCACCCCCCCTGCACTCACTTGTTGTGGTGCCCGCAGGTGCTGCAGCAAGTGGGAACTTGCTAGTCCTGGAGAGCGGTGGGACTGATTCCCCTTCTCACGCGCACGCGCCATGCTGAGGGGTGGAATTGCTGCCCCCAACCCTCGCCTGCAGGCACCCCTCCCAGCAAGAGAAGGGGGCGAGCAGGGGTCTGCCACGCGCTTCCTCCTCCCCAATCCCTGAGTGGGGACTGGGGAGGAGGAGGCATCGCCACCGCTGCTGACCTTTCACCCAAAAGGGGCAGCAGTGCAATCCAGCTGCTGCAGCCACCATCATTTCGGGTACAAGGACAGCAGCGGGGGTGGCAGTGGCGTGGGGGATCCAGGCGCCCAGCCTCGCTTGGTCTTGAGAGCAAGAGAGGCTGGGCACCTGAATCTCCCGCCACCGCCACAGTCCTTTGGGGCTTCCCCCTGCACTCTGGCCGATGCTGGGAGAACAGGATTGCTTGTGAGCAATCCCGCTCTCCTGGCATCAGCCAGACCACAGAGGGAAGCCAATGACAGCCATGCAAAGTGCCACGTGGGCACTTTTGGCAGCTGTTATTGGCCAGAGCCACTTAGCCAGAGCGACAGCCCTTTTTTTGCCGCTCTTGCCAAGGGGCTCTGTGCCTTTTTGGCTTGCAAGCGGGTTAGCGTGGCACCGGGTTCAGACAACAGGCTAAACTACTAGGGTTACCTTAACCCTGCCTCTAGCCATGGCTTAGCAGGGTGGTTTAGTAGCCACACCAGGTTGGCTTCTAAAGCACCCTATGGGGGTCAGAAGACATGCTAAACCTCAGTAGGAATTAACCTACTGAGGTTTAGCATGCCGTGCGAACCCAGTCAATGAATTGGTACAGAGCTGTAAACTGAGTGGAGAAATCTCCCAACTGGCCATTGCCCGTTATTATCATAATTGTCTTCACACTGCCTCTGCTGCTTCACACTACCTCTGCTACAGTGGGGACTCCGCCTTCGAGGGGCTGTTCTTCCACCCTTGCAGCCAGTGTGGTTCTCTCCACAGCAGCTGCAGCTCTGAAGACAGAAGACCATCTTCGGAGCAGGTGCAGGGGGGCGTTCCAGGGGCAGGGAGGGGAGGAACAAGGCACCGCCATCCTACGAAGAATCTAGGCAGTACCTCAGCATCTCTTCCTCGCGAGGAGGGGGAAAACATTTAGATGGCCGAAATTGGCAGTCTAAATGTTTTAGAGGGTGAGGGGGGATCATGGAGGCAATCCTAGACTCCGAACTTCTCCTGCCTTCCATTGGATGCCCGTAATCTCTGAGTTCGGAGAGTGACAGGCAGCCACACTGGATGGTGTCCTGTGGGTTACATTAAAAATACATATAATACAATATAAAAACCAATGTAAAGACAATATAAAATAATAACTACATTAAAATGTTACAACAAAAACAGTAGAGCAGTGTGGCTACAAGTCAGGGCAAGCCTGAGTGAACAGATATATCTTCAAGAGTCATTCAAAGCTCACCACAGACCACATGTGGGAGAGCATTCTAGAGGGTGTGTGCCTCTACCGAGAAGGCCCAGTTCTGTGCCGTTGCCTGGTGACACACTGCTGGTCATGGGATGACCCTTAAGGCTTCTTCAGAAGATCTCAGGGGGCAATTTGGTGTATATATAGGGGGAGATGGCTGGTCAGCTAAGTATCCTGGTCCTGAGTTGTTTGGAGCTTTGAAGGTCAGCCACAAAACCTTGAACATGGCTCAGTAGCTAATAAGCAGCCCGTGCAGTTCTTTTAACCCAGGTGTAATGTGCGTATAGCTCGGTGCGTCACTGAGCATCCTAGCTGCTGCATTCTGCACTAGCTGCAGCTTCCAAACCAAGTGCAAGGGCAGCCTCGCATAGAGCATGTGTGTGTCAGGACTGGCATGATGGCAGCCACTGCCAGCAGCAGATATACAGAACAAGTGTTGGGCCCCAAGACAGCAAGTCAGGAACTCTGGCCTGTTCCACCATTTCAGGCAGTGGTTTTCATAGATCATAGAGTTGGAAGGAGCCTACAAGGCTATCAAGTCCAACCCCCTGCTCTCAATGCAGGAAACTAGAGGAGGGGTCTCCCATCCAAGTAATAACTAGGCCGGACCCCGCTTAGCTTTCCACGCTCAGACAAGCTGAGCCAGCGTAAGCCACAGGCCTACAGATCTTTAAACTTTCAACCTTTAAGAAACACTTTCCACATCAGCTTTTCTGCTGAGAAGACCCTATGTGCTGAAGAAGCTTCTGGAACATTTTCTAAGGTGCAGTCAGTTACCCCTAGAACTAGCTAGACCTGTTAGGCCTGCATCGCATGAACTGAGAGTACACCCCAAACTTACCAAACACTCCCCTGTGCCAATAAATTGCAGAGAAAGATAAGCAGTAGAAGACAAGCTGATTTTCAGGAAAGCATGTCTACATCAGTTATTCTCTTCATTGAGGAATATTTGATAGGCTGGAACACAGTTTGAAAACCAATGCCTTAAAGCACGGGACAGTTATAACACTACATTACATTGTACACTTGGCACTTCCCAATGTATATTGTCATTAATAATTGCTATGCTTTGCACTTTTCCTTTCTTTTCTCAAAGTGCCAAGCATTCTTAAAACTGCTTTGCAGCCTTTAAGGAAAAGAAGGTAAGAGTTTTCAGCTTCATTTAACTTGGCCATTATACATTAGCTGGAGAGATAATAGATTCACTGTCATCTTCTTTATGCTGCCCTTTAGTAGTTAACTGTCCAGGAATATCAGGGGACATATAAGTTCTTAATTCAAACGCACCACAATTAATATGAATATCAGTTTAAGAGAGTAAAAATTAGAAAGAAAAAGAAAGCTATTAAGGGTGCGATCCTATTCAAGTTTAGACAGAAAAAAGGTCTACAACCCCTGGCATGCTGGGAGTTGTAAGCCTTTGTCTGTCTAAACTTGCATAGGATTGCACCTTAAAAGGAGCAAACTTAGCAAAACACTCAGAATTAGTACTAGGGCCATTGTGGAATATTTATGGACTATGGGAAAGCTGTGATGTGAAAGTTTTAAATCCCTTTCTTCTCAGACAAACGCTGGATGGGTTGAGGAACTCAAGAACAATGAAACTGGTTCAAAATAAAAGCAAAGAATGCTTTATTTATTTACAAGGCTTTATTAACTGCAGCTGCTCCCCGTCAATCAATCTTACTAAGAATCTCTAGTTGGTGATCAGCTCTTGGTACATCTTGCGCTAACAGACTTCCACTGGCCCCTCACCTGGGGACAGGGAGAAGATTTGCGAGTGGGGGAGGAGAGAGGAGTCAGGTAACAGGTCAGGTTGGTCACAGGTACTGAGCCAATGGCTCAACTAAGGCGGGGACACAGGAAAGGGCTTATTTAGGCACCTGGGTTCCCGCCCTCGATCTCTTTTGCTGCTGTTTTCCGGCTCCCTCCCATCCTGCCCTGTTAGCAGTGTAGGCTCCTCTGGTCGCCCATTAATGGGGGCCGAGTAGGAATTTTGGCTCATTGTCTCAATTGGCCGGGGCAATGGGCGGGTTTCGCCTATTCTACACTGTGAATCAGGGTAGGGAAATCTTTGAATTCGATCTCGATCCCACCAGGGGGATCATAGTAAATTGATCGCATTTGCGGGAAGTGCGGGATTAGGCAGTATGGCTTAGGGTTATGGTGATCATCCAGTGGCACCTTTCAAGGTGACTGACGTTTACCCAAGGCTGACCTCGCTAATGCCGTGAGGCTTAGCAGGAGGGAGATTGAGACGTCTTTTGGGTTTTGCCTTTCTTGCCTACATTGGGTGCCTGGAGGCGTCAAAGTAAGGCGATGATGGTAAGGCCCTCCAGCTCCACATGGAGGGCAACTGGCCGGGGGCGGACCAACCCGCCTCCGGTGCGGTTAGGACGTATTCGCCAAAATATTTAAAATATTGGTTTTTTCCCGGCCAATGGCCGGGCTAGGTTAGTACCGCACTTCGCCCTTCACAGATCTTCCATTCAATAAATGTAGCCCTGATTTAAAACCATATACGGTACTCTGTGTCTCACCCATACACTCGCAAAACACTGAGCATTCGAAGCTACTAGTCCAGTGGTTCTCAACCCTTTTTGCCCCATGCACCCTTTTCACCATATGTCAGAATGTAATTCCCCCCTTTCCAAGATTGTCTTAATCAAAAGTTGCATTCCAAATAATATGCATATAGTATATAATAACTATAAATGGAATATTTCCACAGATAACAAGTGAGATATTTATCTTTATTTTTAATTTAATCTGTGCCAAACAATAAAGTATGATGGCACGTAGATTAAGTACAATCTGTAGAATTGTAATTTGTAGAAAGATCAGTATTCCAACAGTTTGAGTCTGTGGTCCCAATTCCCCCCCCCCCCGAAACCCTAAAATCCCCCCTGGGGGGAATTCCCCCCTGGTTTAGAACCCCTGTACTATTCGGTTCAGAGCTACTAGCAAAACACACCCTAAATTAACTGTATAATAAGCTGTCATCCTGTAAACCTCAAGAATCAGATGCTTCAAAATTATTAACCTGATTCTGTTGCATGCCTCCCCAGAGACATTTATTTTATTGTTTTATTTTATTGCATTTAATCAAACCAGCTCCTGGCAAATGGCTTTCAGTTTAATTGTTGTGAATCACTCCGAGAGCTTCAGCTATTAAGCAGTATAGAAATGTAATAAATAAATGAATACCCCCAAATGCATCTACACCACACCATCTACATGCTTGTTGATAGTCTCAAAGAATTCTAAAATGCTGAGGCAAGACTTCCTTTTTCACGTCATGCTGATTCTTCTTTAACAAGGCTTATTCTTCTATGTTTCACAATTCTAGTTTCAATAATACTTTGCACCAATTGGGTGGGCAGGCATTAGCAGGTCTGTAATTTACCAGATCCAACTGGATCCCTTTGTAAAAACTGGTAGTCCATTGGCTACCCTCCAATCCTCTCATAAGGAGATTAAATGTAATGATATTGCATGTTTTTGCTGATTTCATGTCTGAGTTAAGAACTTGGTGAATGCCCAAGAGATTTAGTTTCTTAACATCCAGGGGAGGGGGACTAAAACTGGAAAAACTGTAGTGTATGTGTGTGCATAACTAACAATGGCCTAGATACTAAGAACCATGAGCAGAGTTCCTCAAATGGAACAGGGGATTCTTGCTTCCTTGCTGCTGCTTCAGACTGCTGCATCTCTGAAAAGTTGCTCATTATGGTCAAGGGAGCCTGCAGTTAATGCTGCAACTGTGAGGCAGGGGGAATTGTTGGGAAACAGAGATCCGCGCACACAGATGCTTATACAACTGCAACTGCCTTCTGCTTATACTAGGGCATCATAGATTTCATAGATTATGATCTCCTTATGAGAGGATTGGAGTTGGAAGGACCCTACAAGGCCATCGAGTCCAACCCCCTGCTCAGTGCAGGAAACTAGAGGAGGGGTCTCCCATCCAGGTAATAACCAGGCCTGGCCCTGCTTAGCTTTCCACGCTCAGACAAGCTGAGCCAGCGTAAGGTAAGCCATTATTTCTCATCTGAGCCTATCTTTTTAAATAAGATCCCCCAAATCCCCCAAAGTCAGCCTAAGAACAAAATAAGAACTGTGTTTTACTAGACATGGGTATCAGAAACTCTGGCTTGCCCCTTGTAAATAAGAACCGTTGGAGTAAGTTAATTCCTATCCTAACCATTTTTTTCTATCCCTTTTATGGCATTTTGAGAAATATAGAACAGACAGGATTTCTCCTTTCATTTCTTATTTCATATTGACCGTTTCTTAAACTTTGCAATTTTCCCTGTCCCAGCCAACACGAAAAAATAGTTATAAGATTAAATAATGGCAGTAAATGGGTTAGCTGTCATTGTCCTCCCTTCCTAGTGCGCACTGTGAAATCTATGCATTATTTATTGTTATAAAAAGACTGTTCTTCTCAAAGTTCTGGCCAGTTGGTTCTGGTGGAAACTACATGTTTTCTCCAGTGATGTTAAGTTTTCAAATTTATCTGATGAAGTTAGAGGTCAATTTGTTTGTAGTTTCTGTGCTTCATTAAAATTCCGCTTCTGTCCTCGATAATGGGGATGATGTTAATTCTCTAAACGCTAATGTAGAGCAGCTGCTAACTTATTTCCATAATGGCATAAGGCCGTTAAACCTCAAAAAGGTGGATCTAAAAAGTGAAAGTATAGACAACTAATAGCCATGGGGGGAGGGAACGCTTGGGGACACAACATTCCTGGAATCACAAAGAAGTATTTTTTCATTAAATGGTACTATTCTGAGCAACATGCTGACAATATATTTTACTAAAAGAAAGGAGAGGTTGAAAAAGCACAGTGACACCATTGCATATACTGACCCCAATCCAGAGAAAGTTAGTCATGCTTAAGTCTGATTGAAATCAATGGGACTTAGGTTAGTGTCAGGAACTGTTGGGACTAGAACAGGGAATGGTATGGCTTTGTGCAGAGCCACCCCATATGGTGAGCCAGAATGGCTACAGGCTGAACTGGCTCCCAGGCAGTAGAGGATTCCTAGGTGCTGTGGGGTGAATCCACCCACCCAGGAAGGGCTATAAAGATTTGCTGTTTAGACTGGGACTTTGCCTGGACAGCGCTAGGCTTTGCTGTCACTGACTTAGTTCTGGCAGTTAGTCATTAATTGTGTTGCTGATTTCACTGGGATTTAAGAGCAACTAAGAGTACAAACCTATACAAGTTTAGACAGAAAAAAGTCCTACAATTCCCAGCATGCAGCTAGGCTGGCTGGGGTATGCTGGGAATTGTAGGACTTTTTCTTGTCTAAACATGCATAGAATTACACCACAACTTTCTCTGGATATAGCTTTACGAAGGGAAAGTTATCATGGTTAAAGAAGGAGGTAAGTTGTATATTTCAGGACAGGGCTGGGGAAACTTTTTTCTGTTGAGGGCATCCTTTTCGCTTTCTTTCTGCCACCCCACCCTCTCCCTCCCTCTCTTTCTGACATTCCCTTCTTTCTCTCTCTCCCTCCCTCCCAGCCCAGCAAGGTTTTGTGGGAGAGATAGATTGCTCTTATTTATTTAATTATTGCAAACCACTTAACATAGTTGTCTGGGTGGTCTACAAAATTTAAAAAAAACATAACACTAAAGCTAAACCTCAAATAGATTTAAAAACCCACCACAGCACAAACAAATAAAACCATACCTGCTGAGGAAAAATAACCACAGGTGATCTTAAAAGCTCTTAAAATGTCTGCGAGAAGAAAAAGGTCGTCACCTGGTGCCAAAAGGACCACAGTGAAGGCACCATAGGAATCTCTCTGAGAAGGACATTTCACAATTGTGGAGCTACTACTGAAAAGGGCCTTTCTCTGATAGCCATCCACTGAGCTTGCCTTGGCAGGGACATCCTGAGAAGGGCGTCTGCTGATCACTTTAGGAGCCAGGTTGGTAAACATGTAACCTGGTTAAATATGTAAGGGCGCAATCCAATGGGTTGTGCCCTTGATGCTCATAAGCCTCCGAACTTGGAGGCCTGCGAATATCCAATGCAGGGCGGGGGAGGTGGCGAAGGCAATCTCCGCTCCTCCCTCTCTGCAAGTCAGCTAGATGGCCAATTTCAGATGGGGAGGGAAGGAGGTTGGAGCACTGCCACGATACCTCATATCCTGGTGGCCCTGCTCTCCTCCTCTCCCCGCCCCCCCAATCCCCCTTTAACCCTTCTCCGAGGTCACTTTTTTGACTTCGGAGAAGCAACTGGCACAGTTCTTTCCACACCAGTTGTGAGCGGGGGAGAGGGATCGGAGCACGGATGCCCAGCTCCGAGGTTGGAGCTCTGTTTCCGACCTCGGATCTGGAGATCCAAATTATCCTATGAACCCCTAGATGCTGTCTGGGGGCATAGAATCGTTCTGTAACCTGGTTAAATATGTAACCTGGTCCCAATCCATTAGGGCTCTTGCCTATCATTTGCAGGGGTCTTTTGAAATTAGGCTGAGGACCCACCCTTATTTTAGGGATTAAGATAGAAGCTTTTTCCATGTGGAACAACATCCCAAATGTTTTGATGAAACATCCAGTTTGAAATTTGGTATAACCAAAGGGATTCACAGCTGGAAAATAGCTTATGTCTTTTCCTGGCAAATGCTATTGTCAAAGGATAGCATTTATTTTTAAACTCAAAGAACCAAACTGCTGATGGAATCATACAGTTGCTCTCTTGGGCCTTGGCTGCACTCAGAAAGGTCTAGCTGCATGTATACTATAATTGGGACAATACAGAGGTGATTCGTGGTGTGGTACTGCAGGAGGATGACACACAAATTTGTGAAGCATACCATATTTTTCACCAAGCATCCCTGCCTACTTCCCAGATCTTTTCAAACGAAGTATCCAATCTTTCTAACAAAAACTGTTAAAGGTCTTTGAGGCTGGAGACAAACAACAGTATTGATTGGGTTGGTTGGTTGTTTTAGCGTTACAAACACTGCTTAACTTCTAGGGAAGAAAATTTCAGGGCTCAGACTTTTTCAAAGCACTGTTCCCCTAAATCTTAGATACTAAGGACTCTGGTGGTGTGAGAAATGCACTCTGCCCCTGCTCTAGAGCACTCTCATCTATTATTTCTTCACATGGTCCTCTAACAATCAAAGCAGCTGCCTGGTCTGCGCCTAGGCAGATATTAAAGCCTAATTCAAGAGGTTCGATAAAGATTTTGCTTCCCATGGTTTACACATGTATTTCTTTTGACACGCTATCACCTTCGGTCAAACAGGTTTCTGGAAAAATACAAAACCCTGCCAAACCTGGTTACCAGAGACATAATGAGATAAATATACATACCATAAGCAGCAAATTGTTCCTCCAAAATGCTTTCAACACTAGGGGTGGGGGAAATCTCAGCTTCCTCTGACTTCCGTCGCAAAGTCAAAAACAACAAATCAAACTTTCTGACTGTAATTCTGTGGAAGTAACTACCCATTCTATGATCGGTGGGGGAGGGGGTCAATAGGTCATGGAAAACTTTATAAATAATTTTTCTTTTTAAAAAAGAAAAGATATAGCACATTCATGTCTTAACTGGTAATGACAAATATAGATATATCAAGCAAGTTAGCATGGGATCCATCAGTGTGCCAGTGCAAAATAAGGCACAAAGCTGTGTCCCTGGATTGTTTCATATGACGATGAAACACAGAACTCTGGTTTGTCTCTGGCAAACCTGAAGTGCAGACTGAAGGGGCAGGATTGCAGCTTGAGATTGATAGGCAAATGGTCAAGGAGCACCTGATTACTCTGAACGAGTTTAAATCTCCAGGGCCTGATGAGCTGCATCCTAGAGTAATAAAGGAACTGGCAGAAGAACTCTCAGAACCACTGTCTATTATCTTTGAGAAATCATGGAGGACAGGTGAAGTGCCAGATGACTGGAGGAGGGCAAATGTTGTTCCCATCTTCAAAAAGGGCAAGAAGGAGGAACCTGGGAACTATAGGCCAGTCAGTCTGACATCAATCCCTGGGAAAATTTTGGAGCAGATTATAAAGAAGTCAGTCTGCAAGCACTTTGAAAATAATGCAGTGATTACTAGAAGCCAGCATGGATTTGTCAAGAACAAATCCTGCCAGACTAATCTGATCTCATTTTTTGATCGGGTAACCTCCCTTGTGGACTGTGGGAATGCGGTGGACATAATATATCTGGACTTCAGCAAAGCTTTCGACAAAGTGCCTCATGATATCCTGATTAGCAAGCTAGCTAAAAGTGGGCTAGATGGAACAACTATCAGGTGGATCCACAATTGGCTACAGAATCGGACTCAAAGAGTGCTTATCAATGGTTCCTTCTCAAACTGGGGAGAGGTAACGAGCAGGGTACCACAGGGCTCGGTCCTGGGCCCAGTGCTCTTCAACATTTTTATTAATGACTTGGATCAGGAGGTACAGGGAATGCTTATCAAATTTGCAGATCACACAAAGTTGGGTGGAACAGCTAATACTCTGGAAGAAAGAAACAAAATTCAAAGTGACCTCGATAGGCTGGAGCGCTGTGCCGAAAACAACAGAATGAAATTTAATAGGGATAAATGCCAAGTGCTGCACCTAGGGAGAGGAAACCAAATGCAGAGTTACAGAATGGGGGACACTTGGCTCAACAATACTACAAGTGAGAAGGATCTTGGAATTGTGGTAGATCACAAACTGAATATGAGCCAGCAATGCGATGTGGCTGCAAAGAAGGCAAATGCTATTTTGGGCTGCATTAATAGAAGTATAGCTTCCAAATCGCGTGAAGTGATCATTCCCCTTTACTCAGCACTGGTTAGGCCTCATCTTGAGTACTGCGTCCAGTTCTGGGCACCACACTTTCAGAAGGACGTAGACAAACTGGAGAGGGTTCAGAGGAGGGCAACAAGGATGATAAAGGGACTGGAAACAAGGCCCTATGAGGAGAGACTGAAAGAACTGGGCATGTTTAGCCTTCAGAAGAGGAGACTGAGGGGAGATATGATCACACTCTTCCAGTACTTGAAGGGATGTCACACAGAGGAGGGCCAGGATCTCTTCTCGATCATCCCAGTTTGCAGGACACAGAATAATGGGCTCAAGTTACAGGAACCTAGATTCCACCTAAACATCAGGAAAAATTTCCTGACTGTCAGAGCAATAAGACAATGGAATCAACTACCTAAGGAGGTGGTGGGCTCTCCCACTCTGGAGGCATTCAAGGTGCAGCTGGACAGCCATCTGTCAGGGATACTTTGACCTGGATTCCTGCATTGAGCAGGGGGTTGGACTCGATGGCCTTGTAGGCCCCTTCCAACTCTACTTTTCTATGATTCTATGATTCTGCCTTGACAAGTGTTAAACCCTCCCTGCCCCCAACAAGCCAGAGTTTAACCCTGGGTTCCAGCTCTGGCTTGTTGGGAAAGAGACAAGCCAGAGTTCTAGATTCAGATGTCACACTAAGCAACTGCTTCCAGTTTAGCTGCTCCCACTCGCAGTGGATGTGATCTAGCCGTGTGAACTAGCACACTCACTTGTTCACAACAGCCCAGGTTTTTTTAAAAAAAAACCTGGAATTGTCATTATGTGCGGACTAGGCCCATATGTTGGAGAGCAACCCATAGGACTAAACCTGTAAAATGTTTTATGAAAGATAAATAGTAATTTTTCAGATCTCTGAGGCATTACTTTCACACATTCTCTTAGATTACTGTCTGTGAGTTTGAAATTAACATAACCAGCTCTCTTAGCACGATTTTATGACTTTTATCATGAGGAGCACTTGGTTCCTTATTCAGCAAAGCAATTAAACAAGCTCTGGACTCCATTCCTGCTCAGGAAAGAATGTTAAGAGGTGCTTAATGTTGGAGATATGGTTAATCGTGAGCAAAGTCAAGAGAAACATCTGTTAAGTTGTGAAAAGGCCCATATTTTCCTAAGTACCATAATGGAAATCTGAAGGGTTATTCTTTTCTTTTTTCATTTTCTTTTTTTTAATCTTTAAATGTAATCGACATCTAAAATAAAGTATAATTCATGTAGATGGTCCAAAAGATGCTGTTTTAGCAATGTTACATTCTTATGTGAACAGCCTAAACGAAAATTTAAAAAATCTTCTTGGCTGTAAAAATAGAATTGCCACTGGGATGCTATATTCATTGAATTCATTGTTTTGTTTAGCAAAATAGCAAGGACCCACTCACTTTTTTTATGACTTGAGGGTCCCACTCCCCCTTTCAGGCTCATGGGGAAAGACTGAAAAAAGTGAATGAAAGCCAGGGGAAACAAAGGAGCGCTTGCCCATTACTGCTCTAGTCTGGTGAGGCCCTCATAGCATTTCCTTAAAATATATTTTACACTCATATTTCTCAGACTTTTTAAAAGCAAACTTCCTTAATCCATAAATTTAATCTTAATCCATAAAATTAATCCATAAAATCAGGCCTGTGGCTTATGCTGGCTCAGCTTTTCTGAGCGTGGAAAGCTAAGCAGGGTCAAGCCTGGTTATTACTTGGATGGGAGACCCCTCCTGCCTTGAGCAGGGGGTTGGACTCGATAGCCTTGTAGGCTCCTTCCAACTCTATGATCTATCTATCTAAGTGTCCTATGGATACAGATGGATATTGCTTTTGCTAAGTGGTAATGTGACCAATGAACAAAACCACCTGGAGAACTGATTCTGGGTAAAACCCTATCAATAGTGAGGAGGATTTTCTGATCAGATTCAAGTGTGTGGCAAAATTCTCTGCTCTAGGCAACACTCACTCAGCTGTCTCCAGTTGCAGCCTCCTTAGAGGGAGGACTGAGAAGAACAAACCAGGGATGGGGACTCGGACTCCAGGACTCGACTCGTGAGTCGGACTGAGTCCCCCCTCTGACTCGAGTCAGACTCGAGTTCCAATATTTTTAATGGGACTCGAGACTCGACTCAGGACTCGAGACCAAGAACTCGTGACGTGTTCCAAAATCGTGTTCCTCAAATGCAACATGGATAGGTTTTAGGAAGTACAGCAAGTTTATTTTTTAAAATCATTTTCCTAAAATGCAACCTTTCAGACATTTTGGGTTTGGCTGCCTCTGCCTGCCTGTTTGGGGTTCCCAGCCTCCTCTGCCTGCCTGGTCTCTTCTTAACCAGTTCCACAGTTTGAATTGTCCAAGACAAAGGCCTCTGCCTGCCTGTTTTGGGGTTCCCTGCCTCCTCTGCCTGTCTGGTTATTTTGGGTTTGTCTGCCTGGTCTGTTCTTGCCAAAATCAATTGCAGAGTTTTGAAATAAAAAGGCGCACTTGTGCCTAGAATTTATTTAAGCCACACATCTGAAATAGCCTTATTTTGTTGGGGGAAAACCCCACTGATTTTAATAGGGACTCGTGGAGTCAGCTTTGGGAGTGACTCGTGACTCGTGAGTCACCATTTTGGACCAAGGACTCGGACTCGAGACTCGGGTCCAAAGACTCATGACTCGACTCGTGACTCGAAACCAAGGACTCTTCAACATCCCTGGAACAAATTGAAGCACATTATTTAAACCAATATATAGGCACAACTGAGAAATCCTTCTGCCTGCTTAATCAGAATTCAGAATTTCTCAGAATTTTATTGTTTATAGCCAATGGCCATCACAATACATATATATATGAGGTGTAAAATAAAATAAAAACAGGAGGAACATTTAGAAACAAAATGCTATAAAATAATCCACCTGCTTAATCTCAGAAGACTGAAGACTCATAGGAGAGCCTCTGAAAATGATGATGGGACATGCATTCACACAAGACAGACTCTTTGAACAAAAACAGTGTTAATTTTTGTATTTGGCTGATGTGGTGGTTAAGCAGTTGAACGCAAAAAGCAAGAAACAGAACCTGTGCCGGCTCTGAGTCAAGACAGCTTGCTACCTGAAGCAGAGCCCAAATGGCATGGTGCCCACTCTACTCGGGCAACTCTATAAAAAGTCTTGCTGTGCCACTGAGGCACCAATTCCTGCCTTTATGCACCACTCGTGATGCCTCTTGAAGCAGGTTTAGCCTGCTCCATTGCAGGGCCAGCCCTGAGCAAGACTGCCTGGACTCAGATCAGATCATGGCTGCTCCCAGAAAGAGTTGCTAATTAAGACATATACTACTACTAGGAGATCACTCGTGACCGAGTAAGATTGTCTTCCAGGATAAAAATTACAAAAATAAAACTTTTAAAAGGAGGAAATTCTAAAGAAAATTGTGTAGACTCTAGCGATGGGTCCGTAAGTGACTGTGGAGGCCACTTCTAGATCCACACAGCTTCCCACAGTGAGGACACAGGTTACCAGATGGGAGATGGTCCTGTGAAGGATTCGTTTGATGTGCTTTTCGCTTAGCGCGTTTCTCCCTTTCACCTTGCACTCGGGCTTCTTCAAAGTCCATGGAACCTTTGTGAGAGGCCAACCTCCCCAAACAAACACACAGCCACCTGAGTTGCAATGGTTAAAGGGTGGGATTGTGGAGACACTTCCTAGTTCAATTCAGTTATACGTGCAGGAGGGGCTCATGCCTCATGCCTCTTCTGACAACTGGCTGTGTCCCTCATAAGAAGGTCTGCCTCACCCTTTGAGAACCAATATACTACATATTAAACCCATGCAGAAAATCCCAGTCAGGTCTCTTCTTTGTTATGAATACTGGATTTTGGGTGGGGGTTTTGAGTGGGAAAGTGGCCATTTTCCCACTCAAAATCACCCAGAAACTGCTTTTCCCACATAGGGTTCCAGATATATGATCATAAGGGTAAATGGATACAGTAATACCTTGGGTTGCAAGTAACTTGGTTTGAGAGCATTTTGCAAGACAAGCAAATTTTTAAATATTTATTTATTTATTTATTTATTACTTGTTATACAAGCGACGTCTTGCAATACAAGTACTGTAGTACGGCTTAAATTAAAAATCTCTGTACAAATTTTTTTGGGGGGATTTCGTTTTGATATAAGAGTGTTTTGGATTACAAGCGCGTTTCCGGAACGAATTATGCTCTCAATCCAAGGCATGACTGTATCTGGAATCCTACGGTGGGAGAAGAAGCATACAGGGTGACTGGAGCAAAAGAACATCTGGAATTCTTCTTCCCATACCCGACCTATTTATCCTCTTAGAGTTGCAGCCACTAAAATGCGGTGGCTTTCAAGGCTTCATTGTACACCAGTGGGTGTGATGTGTCATTTGCTGTGAAAGAAGTAAATCAGGAAGCTTGAAGCAGTCAGATTCCTGCTATGCCTTAATGAACTGGACTTGTCCTCATACAGCAGTTTGCAGAAGGCGCTCTCATGGTGTGTTAAAAATGAAGAATTAAAAATGGAAGTGCAGGGTACTAAACACTGAGTTGTTATGGTGCTGCCTGTACTGCTTCAAATTTTATTGCAATCATAATTTCAGTAAACTACATCTGGCTTCATCAAAGGCTGTCCCCTCAGGTTAAGCAGCCTGCATAAAAATATCTCCTATATTTTTTTAATGTTCCTTCATTGTATCTCTTGTTTGAAGGGGGGTTGAGTTGAATTATTTCTCTCTCTTTTTTAAGATTACATTAACACATTTCCCCCCCCCCCTTCATTCAATCATCTTTTCAACTGCGGCCTTAGTACGAGGTCCTTTTGTACCCTTTTCTTTCAAGTCCTTTTCATGTTTCCTCTCCTTTGTTTCCCCCCTTTCCTGAGAGCCTTTATTGTCATTTTATCTTTTATTTGTGGGCTTTTACCATACAGTAGGAATTAACATTAAGGAAATGAAAAAAAACAAAAAACAAAAACCAAGGGAAAGCTACATGAGCCGTAGCAGTGAAAAATCTGTATTTTTGTAAACGGAGTAAGGTGCCGTGTTGACGCCTGTTCCTTGTCTCTGTGGTGTTATAGGCTCAAAAAAGAAATAGTGAAATTTTGTTTGTTTTTTAAAAGCTGCATACAAATACATTTTCAGAATAGGAAAAAAAAATACCCAGAAAATGGGCTGCTTCTTACAGTGAGGCAGTGTGCTAAAATCCCTTATGTACTATGTGGAAATTTATTTTTAAGACGTGGAGGGGGAGGACAGACCCACCTGCCTCAAGACTCTCATGGAAAGATACAGGACCTCAGTGACTAATTCAATTTGTCTTCCTGGAGCTGACTCACTGTTACATAACATGAAGTATTATTGTCTAAATTTGTTAATGCTGATTTATAGACAGATTGACTCTTTTTGTATAAAGATGCCTATCTCCTTTATAAATCAGCATTACCTGAGAGAGTCTGTTTCCAACTGAGGAGACAGATGTAGCCAATCAATATAAGGAATTTGAGTGATGGTTGTTCCTGTCACCATTAACCAAGCGTATCTATAGACATGGCATCCCACCCTCTCCCTCTTACTTTCCTTTTCCCTTTTGCAGCTAAGGATTTGAATTAGAGGCTCTAAACTATGAAATTGATCTTTCCCAGGTGTGAGCAATTTATTTTCTTCAGGATCGATCCTGCAAAATGTTCTATGACCTCATTGTTAACGGATGCTGAGTACCGGGAGACATGCTGAGAGGGTGAGCCCCCCCTATAAGAACTGGCTGTCCACAACACTCTTCACGTGTGCACTCAGGTGTACTTTTTTTTTTTTTTTTTAAGGCTCATTCATTTGTATTTGGTTTAAATTAGGAGTTAGCAGCTGGTGGACCCTTGGCCAAGTCTATCCTTTTGGGAAGACAGAAGCTGACCCATACGTTGTTGGTGTAGGCACTTTCTGCATTTAACTAAGAAACAAAAGAGAGGGAAAACAAAACCAGAACTGAACCCAGACTGGAATTGATCCAAATAATCAGTTTCATTGAAGAACACCTTCAGCTGAGGCACCACCACTCTCTCGAGCACCTTACCCAGGAAGGGGGTATTTGTGACCGGCATGGATCTCTGGGTCTAGGGAGGATTTTTTCAGTAGAGGACACATCACTGCCTCCTTCAAGACAGCAGGGACCACACCATTATGCAACGATGCATTTACCACAGTGTTCTCCAACTTTGGGTCCCCAGATGTTTTTGGCCTACAACTCCCAGCATGCCCTACATTTTGGCCTACAACTGGCTGGGGCATGCTGGGAGTTGTAGGCCAAAAACATCTGGGGACCCAAGGTTGGAGAACACTGATTTACCACTACCCTGATCCATCCAGTCAGTCCCCCATGGCTAGCTTGATGAACCCATGAAACCCAAGGGTCGAGAGAGTATGTGGTCGGTCATTCATATGCAAGAATCTTGTCCGTGTCCTGAGGCTCCGAAAACTGAAACTGATCCCACAAAACAGGATACAATGATAAACTGAACACATCAACAGACACTGCATCAATAGCAGAGTTCAAGGCAGTGTGAAGGTTGCCGAATTTATCCTCAAACTGTCTCGCAAACTTATCACATATGCATGTCTGTGGACATGCTGTCTGGATGCAGATGGAGTATACCTGTGTTAGGATTAAACTTCAGGTTAGGGGTAGGAAAACCTGGGTCCATGCCTAAATCCAGGGGCCTGGAATTAGCCTTGACTGGGCAGACAAAGTGAGCAGTCAACAAGAATACCCATGCAGATTGTGTTTGGCATTCTGCCTCAATTGAGAAATATTTTTGCTGTGTGTTAGGGTAAGGGTTATGCTTCGGGTTAGGGTTAGGGTTAGTGTTAGTAAAACCTGGGACAGTGTGCGTGTCCAGAAGATGAATTAGCCTAGATTGATGAGAAAGAATAAGTGGTCAACAAGAACACCCTCAGTACTGCTTTCAGGCATGCTGGCTGAAAGTATATGGACTATACCTACGTGTTCGGGTAAGGGTTATGCTTCATCTTTCAGTTAAGATTTGGAAAGCCTGGGTCTGTGTGCATGTCCAGGGGCCTGGAAATAGCCTATATTGGGCAGACAAAGCGAGCAGTCAACAAAAACACCCTCGGTGATGCCATTGGGCATGCTGTTTGAACGTATACAGATTATACTGGCATTTTAGGGTTAGGTTTAAGCTTCAAGTTAGGGTTTGGGACTGGGTTAGTAAAACCTGGGTTCCTGTGCATTTCCAGGAGCCTGGAACTAGCCTCGATTTGTTAGAAAGAGTCAGTGGTCCACAAGAACCTCCTGAGTGCTGCCTTTTGCATGCTGTCTGGATAGAGAGGGATCAGGACCGGTGCTACCTGCATGTTAGCATGAGGGTTCGTTTTCAGGTTAGGTTATGGGTATGAATCCCTGGCTCTGTGTGCATGTCCAGGGACCTGAAATATGCCTACACTGGGCAGACAAAGCGAGCAGTCGGCAAGAACATCCTAAGGGCTGCCTCATGCATGCAGGGCCGCCGCTACCGCTAGGCAAACTAGGCTGTTGCCTAGGGCGCGTAGCTGAAGAGGGCGCAGAAACGCCTGCCCCGCTCGCCCGCCCGCCTCACCGACAAAGCCAGGTCAGTGCGGGGGATTGCGCCCGGAGATAGTGGTGGGGCCGAGCCTGGGCGCCTCCCCCCCCCACGCCGCGCCGCCTTCCCCCCGACACCTACCTTCTCCATGCCGTTTCCGGAGCCCCACCCGCACTCTGTTTTGGCGGGAGGAACCAGGGCAACAGGGCTTAAACAGCCCTGTTGCCCTGGTTTCCCCCGGCCAAAAACAGAGCGCGGGGGTCCCGTCGCATCACTTCCTTTTCGGAGGAGGCGGGGGAAGGTAGGGGGGCGGCGGCAGCAGGCGGGCGGGCGGGGGTCTGGCAGCGGCGGCGGCAGCAGGCGGGTGGGTCCGGTGGCGGCGGCGGGGGGTTTTTGCAGAGCAGGGCTGCTTTGCTCTGGAGCCCCCCCCCACGGCATGAGAGGGGGGGCGCTAAATATAATTTAGCCTAGGGCGCCAAACTGCCCTGCACCGGTCCTGCATGCATGATCATGCTGCTTGAATGGAGAGGGATTATACTTGTGTGTTATGTTTAGGGTTAAACTTCATGTTAGCATTAGGGTAGGAAAACCTGGGTCCATGTGCATGTCCGTGCTCCTGGAACTAGTCTAGATTAGGTGGACAAAGCGAGTGGCCATCAGGAATACCCTCACTCAGTGATGGCTTTGGGCATGCTGTCTGAATGTGTAGAGATTATTCCTGCATGTTAGAGTTAGGGTTAAACCTTAGGTTAGGGTTAGGAAACCCTGGGTCTGTGTGCATGTGCAGGGGTCTGGAACTAGCCTCAATTGGGCAGAAAGGGTAAGCAGTCAAAAGAACACGCTCAGTGATGCTTTTGGGCATCCTGTCTAAATGTATTGGGGTTATACATGCATATTAGCATTAGATTGATCTTCATGTTAGCATTAGGGTTAGGAAGACCAGGGTCTGTGTGCTTGTCCAGGGGCCTGGAACACTCATGGTGTTCTGGTGGACTGATGACTCTTACTGCCCAATGGAAGCTAGTTCCAGGTGAACAGTCAACAAGAACACCCTCAGCAGTGATGCCTTAGGGCAGGGCACGCAGGCTGGATAGAGAGGCATTATTCTTGTATCTCATGGTAAGAATTAAGCTTCAGGTTAGGGCTAGGGTTAGGAAAACCTGGGTTCATGTGCATGCCCATGGGCCTGGAACTAGCCTAGACTGGGCAAAGCAAGCAAGCAGTAAACATGAAGGCCATCACTGATTGGGGCATGCTGCCTGAATGTATCGGGATTGTACCTGCTTGTTAGGGTTAACCGTCAGTTTACGGTTAGGGTTAGGAAAATGTAGGACTGTGTTCATGTCCAGGGTCCTGAGACTAGCCTTGATTGGGAAGAAAGAGTGAGTTATCAACAAGAACACACTCAGTGATACCTTTGGGCATGCTTTCTGAATATAGGGATCGTGCCTGCATGTTAAGATTAGGGGTAAGCTTCAGATTAGGGTTATGCTTTCGAATACCTGGGTATGTGTGCATGTCTAGGGGCCTGGAAGCAGCCCAGATTGGGCACAAAAAGCAAACGGCTAAGAAGAATTCCCTCATTGATGCCTTTGGGCATGCTGTCTGAATGTGCAGGGATTATACATGTGTGTTAGGGTTAGGGTTAAGCACCAGGTTAGGGTCAGGGTTTGGAAAACCTGGGTTCATGTGCTAGGGGCCCAGAAATAGCCTAGGTTGGGCAGACAAAGCGAGCGGCCAAGAAGAACACCCTCAGTGATGCCTTTCAGAGCACTGTCTGAATGTATTGGGATTGTACCTGCATCTCAGTGTTAGGGTTCAGCTTCAGGTTAGTGTTAGGGTTAGGAAAACATGGGACCCTGTGCATGTGCATGGGTCTTTAACTAGCTTTGATTTGGCCAAAAGGGTGAGCAGTCCACCAGAACACCCTCAGTGATGCCTTTGGGCATGCCGTCTGAATGTATAGGGATTGTACATGCATGTTAGGGTCATAGGATATCCTAGGATCATAGAGTTGGAAGGCGCCTACAAGGCTGTCGAGTCCAACCCCCTGCTCAGTGCAGGAAACTGGAGGAGGGGATCTCCCACCCAAGTAATAACCAGGCCTGACCCTGCTTAGCTTTCCACGCTCAGACAAGCTGAGCCAGCGTGAGCCACAGGAAGCTTCAGGTTAAGCCTAAGTTTAGGAAAACCTGGGTCCGAGTGCATGTCCAGGGGCTTGGAACTAGCCTCAGTTGGGTAGAAAGTGTGAGCAGTCAGCAAGAACACGCTCAGTGATGCCATTGTGCATGCTTTCTGAATTATACCTTGGTGTTAGGGTTAAAGTTAATCTTCAGGTTAGGGTTAGAGTTAGGAAAACATGGGTCTGTGCACATGTCCAGGGGCCTGGAACTAGCTGAGATTGGTCAAACAAAGCGAGCGGTCAGCATGAAGGCCGTCAGTGTTGCCTATGGGCATGCTGCCTGAATGTGTAGCGAGTATCCGTACGCGTTAGCAGAGGCTTAAGCTTCAGGTTACTGTTAGGGTCAGGAAAATCTGGGTTTGTGCACATGTCCAGGGGCCTGGAACTAGCCTGGATTGGGCAGACAAAGCGAGCAGCCAAGAAGAACACCCTCAGTGATGCCTTTGGCCACAGTGTCTGAATGTATTGGGATTATACCTGCATGTTAGGGTTAGGGTTAAGCTTCAGGTTGGGGTTAGGGTTAGGAAAACATGGGTCTGTGCACATGTCCAGGGGCCTGGAACTAGCTGAGATTGGTCAAACAAAGCGAGCGGTCAGCACGAAGGCCATCAGTGTTGCCTATGGGCATGCTGCCTGAATGTGTAGCGAGTATACCTGCAAGTTAGGGTTAGATTTAATCTTCAGGTTAGGGTTAGGGTCATGACAACCTTTGTTCATGTGCATGTTCTGTAGCATGGAACTAGTGTAGGTTGGACAGACAAAGTGAGCAGTCAACAAGAACACCCTTAGTGATGCCCTTGGGCATGCTGTGTGAATGTTTAGGGATTATACCTGGGAGTTAAGGTTAAAGTTAATCTTCGGGTTAGGGTTACAAAAACCTGGGTCCGTGTGCATGTCCAGGGGCTTGGAATGAGCTGAGCCTGGGCCAACAAAGCAAGCAGTCAACATGAAGGCCCTCAGCTATGCCTATGGGCATGGTGTCTGAATGTACAGTGATAATCCCTGCGCGTTAGGGCAGGCTTAAGCTTCAGGTTAGGGTTAGAGTCAGGAAAATCCCAGTTAGCTCCTGGTGAAATGAGCTGGATGAGGGCTCTAGTGAAGGCAAATCTTGTGGGAGTTTTACCCATCTCAGACCTTCGGGTAGGTGTGGTAATCTCCCTCGGGCAGCGAGGCTGTGCTGGATTTAACCCTTGAAGAGAACACCCTCAGGTAACAGGTGTGTGCCTGAGAGATATTAAGAATCAGGTTTTATTGTTTTGCAGCTTTACTGTGTACTAAAGTGTCTCTCTCTTTATTTTGTGTGCTTCTCTCATTTCCCTAATCTTGTTGTAAAATGCTACCAGAATAAACCTTGTCCTGGTTTTACCCCACATGGTGTTTGTGGATTGCTCTGCTTGGTTCAGTATCTAAATCCAAGTTACAGAATTAAAGGCGAGTCCCTCAAGTAGGGACGAGATCCAAGCAGGATTGCAGACAGCTGAGGCTGGCAATCTGGTACCTTGAGATCTCTGGGGGTCTTGGTTCCTTTGGAGTAGGAAAGGGTGGGGGTGTGGCGGGCCAGCCAGCCCCCCCCTTCCTCCACAGTTACACTTCAGGGTAAGTAGAACCTGGGTCCCTGGGCATGTCCAGGGGCCTGGAACTAGCATCAATTGTGCAGAAAGAGTGAGCAGTCAAGAAGAACATCCTGAGTGATCCCTTTTTGGTTGCTACCTGGAAGGAGAGGGATGATACATGCGGGTTATGGTTAGGGCTAAGCTTCAGGGTAGGGTCAGGGTTAGGTGATTTATCTCATCACCTGATCTCATACAGACCATGGAGCAAATGTGATGATTCTCATGTTGATTCTGCTTGTCTACACAGCTGACCTGAAAAAGGACTGAATGTGGACTCTTGAGCAGCTACATAATAGATAGATATCAAGAGGTAGAATTTGACCAGGGGAATTAAGACTGCTGTGCTGTATAGCTCTTCTAGTCCCGAAACCTTTGTCAGTTATAAGTGTGGTGGTAACTCTATGGAGAAGTTCATGGGGTCATCTCATTCACAGGCGCCACAGTCCACACAGAGGAGCGCTGTTACAGCAACAGTGCAGAAAGCTACCATGCCAACACCTCTTGGAAATCATACACTCTTAGGAATGGCAGGACTACAGCATACTCTGTTTCCTGTTAATACAGGGCTCTCCACCAAAACTGGTGGGGAAATGTCCTAGGAGCAAGATATTCCTTTGATGTACCTGTTGAAAGCTCCACTATGATTGAAGTTCTCAACCACAGAAAACCAGCTGTTTTCCACCCCCTTTTCATCACTTTATCAGCCAAAAATAGTCTGAACATGTAAGAGAATCCTGCTCCTTGTCTCGTTCCTGCCAGAGTACTAAACTACTTTCAGTTTTTATGTTGATTGCCTCGGCTGTTTTAGTCCCCAATAACCGTTCTGAAATTTCTTTTATATCTGTGCTACCAGTTCTGATTCATCTAAGAAGCCATTTACACCTATTCTTATTCTCTTTATATCCAGCCCTCAATCCCAGCTGTTCTTTTCTCCTTTCTACTCAGCTCTTTCCTTTGAAGCTCTCATATTGAAGGGTTGTGTTTTTTTTTTTAAGTGCTTGAAAGGAGTTGCTATGCTGATAAAACCTTTAGGAGAATCTTGATATCTTCCTGTGTAGGTACCTGTGAAACTGTTTACTCAATAAAAGATTTGGGCAACATTATTGGAAACAATCTTCTTGTCTTTGTTCAGTGTCATTAACTTCTTCATACCTTTAAGCTAGAGTCATGTGCCAACCCTGGAATTAAAATCATGTTTAGCCTTAGTCATAGTCACCTCTTTCCTATGTATCCCATCTCTTACAAAGGTTTATGGTTGTAGAATGGTATGTAAGATTAAGAAGAGGAACAGTCTAGTTTTTGTTTATTTATTAAGGGTTTTTTATGGAAACATAAGCAGTCTCCGTTTACTACTTCTTCTTCTTCTTCTAAGAAAAATTAAATTAACAGGAATAGGAATTATATCTGTTTTGTCTAATACACTTGCTTACTGAATGCTGACTGCTATTGCTATTTAATAGACACACATTAGTGTTATATTACCCTGTAATGTCCTCCCACAATGCTCCATGTGTAGTTGGAAGTTTTGAATATCCAACTCTTTTATTTTCAAGCAACAATATCAGATTTCTATGAAGTTGCCTGTATCTGCTTGTCCTCTAGCAATTCTCAGTGGTTTGGTGAGGGTTTTTTTTTTTAGTTAAAGGGTATTCCTAATTTGGTTATACTAATGGGTTTACTCTAAAGGGTTTCTAATTAGAGGTTAAGAAGAAAAATACTGCTTACTGGTCTAGCAATAATTCTGATCTGCATTACATTTTTGCCATTACTACAGAAAACTGGTTTCCAATGTCCATTTTTATCTCAATTAGAGAGCAATCCTATGGTCCCCGGGCAAGCATCCCATGGGCCATAGGATTGTTCAGATTCCCTCTTCTGAGGTCAGAGACAGCACTCCAACCTTGGAAGGGGAAGTTGGAAATCCGCCCCCCAGCCCCTCACAGCCAGAGAAGAAAGAATTGCTCCGGCTGCCCTGTGAGGTCGGAAAAGTGACCTCGGAGGAGGAGAAAACAGGGTGTTCCGGTGGGCGGGAAGGGAAGGAGACCGGAGAGGCCAAGATATGAGCTATCCTGAACCTCCTCCAGCCTCCTTCCCCTCTGAAGTGGCCCTTCTAGATGGGCTAAAGAGCCCATCTAGCAAAATCTGCAGGGCGGGAGGATGGGGAGGCAAAGATCACCTCCACCGCTCCTCCCATCCTGCATTGGATGATTGGACGCTCTGAGTTCAGGGGTTTCTGATCACTGAGGGTGCAATTGATAGGATTGCGCCCTTAGCCTCACTCCATGAGGGAGAATACCCACAAACAACACCACAGCTGAGCAGGGATTGGATGTTAGGCCTGCTGACCTGGGGAATCACGCAGCTGCTGGAATCCCATCAAACGCGGAATATGATCTGCTTCTGTATGAGTATGATCCCTTACTGGATTGGCGCAATAATGTTTCATGCCCAGGATCGTAAGTAAATGTGGCTGCTGCAGCTCAGATTTCACAAAAAGGTGTGAGGGAAGCCCTATTGAGGCATTCAGAAGGGGTTAAAATCAATGCATGAGGAAAAGAAGCACTCCAGCCCTGCTCTTCTCCCTCTTTGCGTCTGTCGCCCTCAACTCATGGAGGGCGACTGTTGATATCCATGGAGGCAGATTTATCAGTGAAAGAGGCTAAGCCATGGCAGGTCTGAAATATTTATTTATTTATTATTTATTATATTTATCAATCGCCCATCTGGCCGGTCGCCCGGCCAAATAGCCCACATTTCCTCTATGAGGAGCAGGGGATCTAGGGTTTGGGTTCTGTCATTTTGCAAGCAGCTTCCATTATGTAAAAAAGGAATCCCATGGCTAATGCAGTACATTTGCTCGTTTTGTGAGTCCTGTACTGAACCCTTTGTTCCATGTGGAGCTAACCTGGTAACTAGGAACACAAGAAGTGTCAGAAGAACAAATATCTGTATCTCCTTGCTTACCAAGATTACTGGATTAAACTAGCTTTGTGCTGCTCTGCCTGTGCCTTCACAACAAATGTGTCCCTCCCACAAGATATCTGGAAATTATCATCTAAGATATTATCTTTAGCCAGGACACAGGGGGTGGATGACACTAACATAAATTTTTATAAAGACATAAGCAGAGATGATGAGTTCTCAAGATCTGATGTTTATTAAAGTGTTTATTGGAGCCTAGTGGTCCAGTAACAAATGATACAATAAAACAAACTGAGTTATTTCCAGTAAACAAAACTGCAAACAACTAGACTATTTGATCTATTTTTTAAATCTTTCTGGTTTTGTAACCTTCGGAAACCTTTATCCACATCTGAGTTAGTGGTCCGTGGCGCTACAGGAAGATATTGAGCTATTCAATTTGGGAATAAGTGGCCGGGTGCCTGTCTGCTTTGCAGTGATAGTTGAATTGCCAATATACATTGTTAACAACAGGCAATCAGTAGGATTTTTAAAGTGAATGTGTATATTTTAAAAACAAATGAATATATAAAACAGAGCATGCACCTAATGTCTGTTTATCCCCAGCTACTAAACATAGTTCTTAATTTCTAAAAGGAGAGATACTGGGGGTCAAGTTCACTTGAAGCTATGATCTGGAAACCCTGAATGCTCATATGTATAGGGGAAGACTGTATAATTAATGGTGATGAGAATGTTCTCTGCATATGTTCAGAATCCTCCTCCCCTTTGTTATTGCTTCACATCCTTCACATCTAACGTTGAAAACAATTTCCAGAACAGAACTCTCAAATGATGGTCGGAGTCTTGGTTTAAGTCCTGTCTAAAAGCCGCATTTAGAACTACAACACTTCTAGAAGATGCTAGTCTCTGTAAAACAGAGCTATAACTACACTGTAGTCACTGATACAAAAGACTCTCTATATACCTTCCTCAGATAGAGAAAGAACTGCTACTGGTGACATCGCTTGTACCTTCTGTGTTGTGCCATTCCACACTGCTCTGGAACTGATTTAAATGCAGAGATACTGTGAGAAGGTTGTGCGATGCTTGCATGCCAGTATCATCAAAGTCCTGGCATAGAGAGCAGCCATTATTAAGTATATAGTAAGAACAAGTCTTACTAAAGAATAGCTGCCATTATTGGTGATGTCGGGCAAGATATTCAAGCGAATGGTCACTGGTCAAATTTAAGCACTCTTGGATGAAACTGATTTTCTAGATCAACTTTCCCCAATCCTGGCACCCTCCAGATGTGTTGGACTGCAACTCCCATAATTCCCAGCCAGCATGGCCAATGGCTTGGAATGATGGGAGTTGCCGTTCAACACATCTGGAGAGCGCCAAGTTGGGGAAGGCTATTCTAGACCCATTTCAATCCAGTTTTAAGCCTCATTTTGGAACATAATCTGCCTTGGTCACCCTGTGGGATGACCTGTGCTGGAAGAAGGACAGGGGGAGTTGATTTGCTTCGACCTCCTGTGGCTTTTGATACCATTGACCATGGTATCCTTCTGGATAGGCTGTCTGGATTGGGATGTCAGGGCACTGCATTGCTTGGATGACAGTTTCCAGGATGTGGGTGCACTTTATTACTTGGATGGCTGATTTCAGAAAATAGTGCTGGAAGGTATGCTCTGTGGCAACTCTGCTTCAGGGTTCCTGGGAGCTCTTATCCTATTCCCCATGACTTTCAACATCCACATGAAAACACTGAAAGCGGTTACCGAGGGTTGTGGGCTGAGGGGTACCACCAATGTGCAGACAGCACCCAGCTCTACTTCTGCTTTTCATTGAATACAGATGAGGGCGTTGATATTCTGAACCAGTGCTTGAACAGGTTAGTAACTGGGTGAAGGCTTGTAAACTGAAGCTCAATCCAGACAAGAGTGAGATACTAGTCATGGATGATTCATCTGTCCAGTTAAGTGATGTTCACCCTGGAGTGGGTTGCATTCACTCTAAGGGATCAGGTTCATACTTTGGAGTGATTTTGGATCCATCATTATCACTAGAAGCACAGGTAGCCTCAATGGCTTGAAGTGCCTTTTACCAGCACAGGCTGATATACCAACTGTGGGTCTACCTGAACAGAGGTAGCCTTGCAACAGTTATTCATGCTCTGGTAACCTCCCGTTTAGATTTTTGCAATGTATTATATATTGTATTATTGCAATGTATTGAAAATGGTCCAGAAACTTCAGTTAGTCTAAAACAGGGCAGCGAGCCTGTTACCTAGGACTGATTGGATGATATGATGCCAATACTTTGACATCTGTGCTGGCTGCCAGTTCATTTCCAGACCGAATTCAAAGTGCTGGTTTTAACTTTTAAAGCCCTAAATGACTTGGGGGAAGGTTACCTGAAGAAGCATCTCCTCCCATATCTACCTATCCAGAACCTAAGGTCATTGTTCAAGGTCCTCCTCCAAGTGCCCCTGCCAAATGAAGCAAGATGGGTGGTTACTGGAAAGAAGGCCTTTTCAGTGGTGCCACTCCATTTGTGGAATATCCTCCTGAGAGAAGCTCCCTTGGTGCCTACATTATTATCATTTTGGCACCAAGTCAAGAGCTTTTATGCTCCCAGGTATTTTAAGAACTGATTTGAATGCTTCTAGATGTTCACACCATTTTATTTTGCTGCTGGATGAATTTTGGTTTTATATGCTCCATTGCTTTTACCACTTGCTGCTGGTTTTAATATGTGCTGTTTTTATGAATGTTAGTTGTTTTGTATTTTATGCTTTTAATCTATCTGTACACCACCCAGAGAGCTGCGGTTACTGGACAGTCTAAAAGTATAAAAAAGAAGCAAACAAACCATGGCTTCTTCCTTTTTCACTAATCTTTCAAATTTCTTCAAGAATGTCATCAAATATGTGGCTGGGATGATCTGATATAAACTGGTAAACAAAGTCCCTCACCAAAGGCTCTGAGTAAATTTTGCAGTCATGGGATAAGAGGAGGGGCCAGTACTTATGGTTAAAAACCAGGATTAGTAACTGGTTGAAGAACAGGAAGCATGGAGTAGGAATAACAGACAGTTCTCACAATGGAGGGATATAAGAAGTGGAGTCCCCCAAGGATCTGTATTGGAACTCGTACTTTTTAGTTTGTCCATAAATTATCTAGAGACATAGGGGTGAGCAGTGAGGTGTCCATATTTGCTGATGACACCAAATCATTTTGAGTGTTCAAAACGAAAAGGGATTGCCAAGAGCTCCAAATGGATCTCTCCTAACTGGGTGAATGGCCAATAAAATTGCAAATGCCATTCAAGGCCAATAAGTATTAAGTGATGCAAATTTGGGTAAAAAAAAATTGCTAGCTTCACATATATGCTGGAGGGGTCTATGTTGGCCGTGACTGACCAGGAAAGGAATCTTGGGGCTGTGGTGGATAGCTTGATGAAGTGACTGTGAAAAAGGTGAATTCCAGGTTGGGGATCACTAGGAAAGGGATCAAAAATAAAACTGTCAATATCATAATGCCGTCATATAAATCTATGGTGCAACCACCATGTTTGGAAAACTGTGTACAATTTGGGTTGGTGCATCTCAAAAAGGATGCTGTAGAGCTGGAAAGGTGCAGAAAGGGGTAACCAAAAAGATCAGGGGGCTGGATCAACTTCCTGATGAGGAAAGGTTACGCGTGACATTTGGGCCTTTTTGGTTTAGAAAAATGGTGGGTAGGAGGGGATATGATAGACATTTATAAAATTACGCATGGTGAGGAGAAAGTGGATAGAGAGACATTTTTCTCCCTCTCAGTACTAAAGCTGTATCCAATTGTAGAGATGTATGAGAAATTTGTTTCAGTTCGAAAATCATCAGAACTTTCTCCATTCGAAACCCCAAACATGAATGGAAGTGCATTAAAGGGGGGGGGGGGAGACCTCGCAGATTCCCAGACTTGTGATCATGCTTGAAAAATGCTTTTTTTAAAAGTGGGTTTTCCTTTCTTTCTTTTTTAAAAAAAACATTTTCACACTTTGGTCAATGGGAGAAAGTGTTCACTTTTCCCATTCAAAATGCACACTTCTCGTGTTCAAGTGGTGGGGGGGAGGTTACAAATGGGAGTGTGGCAAGCAGAGCTTTGAAGTGGCATTCAGAGAATTTCAGCCAGCTCAAGCATCCCTACGCAACGGGTTGTATCCAATGTTAGTCTAACTTAGCTTCCATTCATTTCACTGTGTCTACTCTATGTAGGACTAAGATGTGTGGATGGAGTAGTAAGGGTGCAATCCTATGCATGTTCAGACCAAAAAATGCTGTAGGAGTAGGACTTTTGTCTGTCTAAACATGCATAGGATCAGGCCTGGAGCTCTCCTGCCACCTGAAGCACCACCACTGTGCAACCCTTCCTGCCGCCACCACTGCTGCCACCGCAGCAGAACCCTCCCTCCATGCCGCCGCCGCCATGCAACCCTCCCTCCCTCCCTGCCACTGCCAGGCCCAGCCTGGAGAGCCCACCACCTCTCCTTTGCTGCCCCTCGGGGGCTCTCCGGGCTGGGGCAGCAGCAGGGAGGAAGGATTTCACAACAGCAAGGAGGGTTCAGATCTCAGTGGCTCCGGGCTCTCACGAGATCTCAGTACATGGCTGAATTATTGCAAGGTGTCAGCCATGTGCTGAGCTCTCACAAGAGCCCCGCAGCCACAGAGGGCCGGAGGCTGCTCCGAACAGCCCCGCCAGCCGCTTTCTCACTGTGGCAAATGCCACAGCGGGGAAACAGCTGGCGTGCTCTCTGGAGCACCCGCTGGTGGTGGCGGTGGGTCCTCCAGGCTGGGGCTGGGCTTGGGGCAGGGGAGTGGCACAATTTGCTGCTCTTCCAGCTCCACCACCTCATGCGGGTGCCTCACCCTGCTTCGTGGGTGGGCTGGCCCTGCGTAGGATTGCAACCTAAATTAGCTTTTCAACTCTTGTAATAGTTAGTATCTTGAAGTTACCTACCACCATCATCACAGCTGTTTTCATTTTAGCATTCCTCTCTTCCTTTCCTATTCCTTCTCTTCCCAGCATATCTGTTTTGGCCCCATTTGATTGCTAGCTTTCAGAGACTGTGTGGACTCCCTTTCTATGGTAGAGAGATTATGGGATGGACATATTTGCTTAGGCCATGAAAGAGAAAGAAGTGGTCTGGGTGAATAGACACATGTCAAAAGAAGAATCAAGTCAAGCAAGGAGGGTGAAAATTATGACAGGATTTGAAGGTGAGCTTGTACTGAAAGCAGTGAGGCTGTTCGAAGCAGTGGCGGGATTCCAGACAGGAGGTGCCGCATCCATAGAGACAGGCTAGGAAGCTCATGCTAACAGCTGCATCTTTATAAGGGTCATGGGGGAAAGGCGGTGACGAGTTTGCGTTATGTTGTGATCATTTTTATTTGGTTGTTCAGTGAAGAAGGACAATGCTATCCAAATAAAGGTTTTGGTACTTTAATTCTGCATAAGCAACTGAATTATTATGGGTGGGTGGGAAATGAAGACAATATTATTCCTCAGAGTTTGATCAGATAAATTGGCAGTTCATTAGCAACTTCCAAATTTCAGACAGCTGTCATTATCAATACCTCCTTAGTGCGGGAAGGGCTTTGAAGCTGAGCCTGGACCACTGAAGACTATGACAAGGTTGCTAAGGTAACGGCCATGTCCTAAGATTCTTTTTATTCATCAAACTTTCATCTTTCTAAATTTGTATAGGCAAGGCATAGTGAGATGAATGTTAAAATGCAGCAGGAAAAAAGAAGTCTGAGATATCTTCAAATGGCAGATATGCATTTGTCAGTGCGTAATTTAAACACTCTGATTAAAATCCCCAAACCACTTACTCATGAGTAGCTTTTCTGGAGCGATGAGAGACTCCACAATCCTTTCTTAAAGCTAGGCGTACACCTTTGATTCTTTGATTCAGCTTTGCAATTTTAATAGTAGTATGATATGGTTGTTCGTGATACAGTAGGTAAAGATAATTTGTTTGGTTAGCCCAGACCCTAGATATGTCCCTTTTATCCTTCACATATTTAATTTTCAGCATATATGTTTATATGGATGATCAACTAAATACATTCTGTATGGAATTTTGTAGTCGTCAGCTCAGATGACGCCCTCTAAAATGTTATGGAGTGTGAGCTGAAAGGGAAAGGATTAGTGGCATGGATGCTTCAAAATATATGTGGGGTAAAAAGAGCATGTGAAAAGAGGTAAATGATTCTCCCCTATGTCCTGCATAATTTACCAACTAAGTCAGAGATTTGAGCTTGCCGGAGGATAGAGTCAAGGATGGTAACTTCCTCATGGGTCTAGTCTACCTAAACCTCCAGCAGGTCATCCAACTGTGTCCAGTTCTGGGCACCACACTTTCAGAAGGATATGGACAAATTGAAACCAAGTCAGAGGTGGGAAACCAAGATGTTCACCTGTATGGAAAACAAGTCCTGTGAGGAAAGCCAAGTTTAAACCCAACACTGCGTTGTGTGATTTATGGTTGACTTCCCTGGAACAGCTACCCAATTGGGTGCTCCGGGCGCAAAGATTTACCATCCCTAGTAAAGCTCCCATTGAATCCCAAAGCCAGGCTCCATGTGTGCAGGGATGGAGTTTGACCTGCATGGCCATGCTGGCAGTTTGTAACCTCTGTGTAAGTTGCTCTCTTGGACTCCAAGGGAGGTGGTCAAGCAGTGAGTCTAGGGCAGGGATGGGGAACTGAGGGCCAAGGGCCAAATCTGGCCCTCCTGGGGTTTCAATCTGGCTCTCTGGGGTACCCTAGAGAGCCATGTCCTTTCCCCCAGCCACCAATCATTTGGTGATGTCCTGGCATTTGTGCAGTTTTACCCATTCTATGAGGTTGAATGTCTTTCTTAAAGCGTAGATACTAAGTAAAAGCTTTAAGCTACTATATGTTCCAAGGGAGGGTTTTTTTTATTTTGGCCCCACCCTTTTGTCTTAGGGTCCACCACCACCCTTTGCTTTCAGCCCTGCCCTCCACTGGAATGCAGCCCCCAAGAGCTTCTCCAAAATTGAATTCATCCATCAGACTGAAAGAAGTTCCCCTACCCTAGGGTATTGGCCACCACTAACCAAGTTGTGGTGGCTCCAGGGTCTCCAATAACAGCTGAGCCTCTCAATCAAGGCTCAGCCAAAAGCCTTTCTTTTGGATGTCTGTGATAAACATAGTTCATCCCATTTTCAACAAGGCTAGTGAGGCTTTCACCCCGTTTTTGAATTTGTAACTAAAAACTAAGAAACCCGAGTGTGGGAGTGTGCCCACAGCATTTTTCTAACTTTTTACGACCAACCAGGAAATAAAGTCCTTTGGTTTCCCTTCCTCTGATGTAGGTAATTATAGCCGCTCCTGCTCTATTACTTTTCCCTTCCTCCTAAACTGATTCATTTCTGCCCCTGCGGTACACCATTGTCACCTCAGTCCCTTGGTCACATCGCCTTCCAATCCCCTGCTCTGTCATGCCCATAGTCCCACCGTTCCCTCCTTATTTGGCAAATGCTAATTTAATAGAAAAGGAATAGAACAGAAAGGACATTTTAGTGAAGTGGAGGTTGGCTAATGTGATTAGATTGGCGAGAGCCTGCAGAATGTTTGGGGTTATTGATAGCTTGATACAAGAATTCAGTCCATATAAGAAGACACTGCAGAGGAAGAAAACTAAATTTCAGCTTTAGTTATGGGCTGACATGGGCCTTGTAATCATCAAAAGGGATTACATGAAATGTTGGGGCAAGGAAGCTTATGGATTTTTCAGGATTATCTGAATTATCTGTTGATGCTAAAATTCCAATCCATCAGTGTGAGATTTTATTAGAATCTTTAATAATGTTTAAAGCAATAGACCCCCAAAATATAGTATAAGATTCCCAGAGCTAGAGAATATACTATTGTTGCCCTCCCTAACCAAGAAAGAAGTCCCAAAGTTAATTGGATGCCTATCAAATAGCAAGGCTCCGGATGACAATGTTATCTCCTGAATTATTTAAATTTAATCTAACATCATGTGCCTTCATATTGTCCAAATTGTTTACCTATGTGAAAAATGTTGGCAAATTATCAAATGGATGGGAATACAGTATTATAGTATCCATTCATAAAAAGATGCAAAAATTTATAAACCATGTTACTAAGCAGGAAGCAAATATACATTTTGATCTTGAGGTGGCCTCCAAAATTTATAGTCGGTTCCTGCTTAGTAAACTGGAAGACTATGCAGCTCAGTGCCATATTATTATTGAACAACAAGCTAGCTTCTAGAATGACAGAAACACCAAATATCAGTGTTGTTTTCTGTGGCATTTGATACCTAACTACATGTAAACAAAACATTCGGCGTATCTGTGGTGTTTGCTGATCTAATGGCAGCTTTTGATTTGGTGAACAGGGAACTGGTTGTGTGCTGAAGACTTACGGTGAAATCCGAAGACGTTTTCCCACTAACAGAAGTGCTTCCACCAGCAGCTCTTGGAGGGGGTGAGTCCCCCTCTCTCCTGCACACCTTCAAAACCAGCTTTGAGGGGGACCGGGGGGGCTGCAGGGGAGTAGAGAGAGGGAGACAGTCCTTTGTGCAAGCAGATTTCTGTAAGCACAAGATTGGTTTCCACCCATACATATGAAGTCTAATAAGAGATTCCTGATTTTAGCATACACTGATAAAGAACTGAGAATCAGCACAGACTTTGATGGCCAGATGACGCATAAAAGTCCAACAACTAGATGAATTAATCAGGGATGTCTGTTGGCATCCTTTAATAGAATTATGGAAGAATTTTAAATTCCTATTTTGTTTTGTTTTTCTCACTATCTTTTCACAATTATACATTTCCAGTCCTACGTGGCCTTCTTTTCACTCACACAGCTACTTCTGAGCTATCTATTTTTAAATAATATTTTCCCAACAAGAACACATAACTATAAATTGCAATAAACCAAGGCAGAGGTGTTTGACAAGAGTCCAGAATAAATCTAAATGGACCATGGACAGATTTAATATTGGTGACGTACTTGAAATACTTAGGTGTTTCTCTTAGTGACAATTCAGTACAAAGCAGCATCAAGATTTACCAACTTCCAAACCAAATCAGTACACACTCTACTGAACTTTTCATGTGTTGAGGGTGGAAGTTTGGTATCCCCAGCACTAAAGATGATTGTTGAGAAAGTCATTGCTCAAATGTCACATGGGGCCAAAATGTGAGGCTTGGATGATTCCAACTTTCTAAAGATAGCTTAGAAAATCGATGCTCAACGGCTAGTTTGTGCTTACCTTGTGGCTTAGCGGCTGCAATACTGTGCACAGATGTTGAGCCCCCTCCTTCAATTCCTATTGTGCTCCTGGTGTAATGGATAAAGTTACAAATGGTGGCTGAGAATCAGAGCTTTTCTACATGAGGCATTTATTGTACGCTCATCATTCCTTACTCACAGTTGTTTACGGGTTCTTTAGGTGACATCATGACCCTCCAGCTTCAAAGGAGAACTTGCCCATCACTGCTGTAGTCTGGTGAGGCCCTCATACCATTTTTAAAAAATATATTTTACACTCAAATTTCTCAGACTTTTTAATAGCAAACTTCCCTAATCCATAAGAGCAAGTGTCCTATGAATACAGATGGCTATATGCCAAGATGGTTATTTGAAATGTAATTCCCTAATTACGTAATTATGATTACACAGCCTCGTGTAGAAAAGCTCTCCCAAAAAAATACCTGATGGAACAGATAATTACAAATAGTTAATTTATCAGCTACCTGTGGATGCAGCTCAAGGACGCTGACAAGGTACTTGGACAGGTTCATGCAACCACTTCTGTATTGGATCCTTGACCCTCTTGGCTTATAAAAACTGGCAGGGAGGGAACAGATGACTCGGCCAGGGGGGTGATTAACAACTCTTTGTGAGAGGGAGCGATCCCCGGCTGCCTGAAAGAGGTGCTGGTGAGAGCACTCCTGAAGAAACCCTTCCTGGACCCGGAAAATCTTAATAATTTTAGGCCAGTGGCAAATATTCCTTTCCTGGGCAAAGTCCTTAAGCGGGTGGTTGCCAATCAGCTCCAGATGCTCTTGGATGAGACTGATTATCTCGATCCATTTCAGTCAGGGTTCAGGCCAGGTTTTGGCACAGAAACAGCCTTGGTCGCCCTGTACGATGACCTATGTCAGGAGAGAGATGGGGAGTGTGACCCTGTTGATACTCCTTGATGTCGCAGCAGCTTTCGATACCATCGACCATGGTATCCTACTGGGGCAATTGTTCGAGTTGGGAGTGGGAGGTACTGCATTTCGCTCCTGCTTGGATGGCCAGCTCTAGAAGGTGGTGCTTGGGGAATATTGCTCAGCCCCATGGATTCTCCAGCATGGGGTTTCACGGGGCTCAGTTTTGTCCCCTATGTTATTTCATATCTACATGCAACCGTTGAGTGCAGTCATCCAGAGTTTTGGAGTGTGCTTTCATCAGTATGCTGACGATACACAGCTCTATTTCTCCTTTTCATCAGGTGAGGCTGTGGATGTGCTAGATCGGTCCCTGGCTGCAGCAATGGACTGGATAAGGGCTAATAAACTGAAACTCAATCCGGACAAGACTGAGATGCTGTTAGTGGGTGGTTCTTCTGACCAGATGGCAGGTGCTCAACCTGTTCTGGATGGGGTTATACTCCCCCCTGAAAGAGTGAGTTTGTAGCTTGGAGTTCTCCTGGAGCCATCTTTGTCACTGGAGGCGAAGGTGGCTAGATTACTGCAATGTGCTCTATATGGGCTATATGGTACAGGGCGACCAAGGCTGTTTCTGTGCCAAAACCTGGCCTGAACCCTGACTGAAATGGATCGAGATAATCAGTCTCATCCAAGAGCATCTGGAGCTGATTGGCAACCACCCGCTTAAGGACTTTGCCCAGGAAAGGAATATTTGCCACTGGCCTAAAATTATTAAGATTTTCCGGGTCCAGGAAGGGTTTCTTCAGGAGTGCTCTCACCAGCACCTCTTTCAGGCAGCCGGGGATCGCTCCCTCTCACAAAGAGTTGTTAATCACCCCCCTGGCCGAGTCATCTGTTCCCTCCCTGCCAGTTTTTATAAGCCAAGAGGGTCAAGGATCCAATACAGAAGTGGTTGCATGAACCTGTCCAAGTACCTTGTCAGCGTCCTTGAGCTGCATCCACAGGTAGCTGATAAATTAACTATTTGTAATTATCTGTTCCATCAGGTATTTTTTTGGGAGAGCTTTTCTACACGAGGCTGTGTAATCATAATTACGTAATTAGGGAATTACATTTCAAATAACCATCTTGGCATATAGCTTTTGAAGATGGCAAAACGCGGCCACCAGATTGATAACAGAGACCAGAAGGTCTGAACATATAACATTGATTCTGACCCACTTGCACTGTTTGCCTGTATGTTTCTGACCCTGATTCAAGGTGCTGGTTTTGACCTATAATGCCTTACATGGCTTGGGACCACAATACCTGATGGAGTGCCTCAAACAGGCCTGTGGCTCATGCTGGCTCAGCTTGTCTGAGTGTGGAAAGTTAAGCAGGGTCAGGCCTGGTTATTACTTGGATGGGAGACCCCTCCTCTAGTTTCCTGCATTGAGCAGGAGGTTGGACTCGATGGCCTTGTAGGCACCTTCCAACTTTATGGTCTATGAATCTATGAATCCTGGCATGAACCTACCCATACACTACGTTCATAAACTAAGGCCCTCCTCCAGATGCCTCCTCTGAGGGAAGCTCAGAAGGTGGGAACAAGGGAGAGGGCCTTCTCGCTGGTGGTCCCTCAACTGTGGAATGATCTCCCTGATGAGGCCCACCTGGCACCAACATTGTTATCTTATCGGTGCCAAGTTAAGACCTTCTTCTTCTCTCAAGCGTTTGGCAGCATATGATGAAGTTTTTAATCAGATCTCGATACTTTTCTTGTTGATTGTTTAAAATTGTTTTTAGATCTGTGTGTGTGTCTCTCTGTATTGTATGTTTATATGTTTGCATGTATATGGTTTCATAATGTATTTTTTAATATTTTAATCTTTGTAAACCACCCAGAGAGCTTCGGCTGTTGGGAAGTATAGAACTGTAGTAAATGAAATTATATATGCTAATTACTGTAAATTCTGAGACTGCAAAAAACTTAATTAAACATGGGATTTATGGCATGGATTTTCAACTGGATATAGAAATCATTCAAACATCCACATCTTATGATACCTTTATAGAGTCAGCCCATATTTTCAAGAACTTACATTATATTCTCTGAGAAAAGCTTTTATGAAGCTCTGCTTTCAGACTCTGGCCATGTCTTTCTTGGCTGGAGGACATAACGATTCTAGGAGAGTATGCCTGGGTGTCTGTGGCCAAAATACAGTCAAGGATCTAATCATTTTTCATTCTTATTCTGACAGGTTTTTGGCTTGCCAAGGAGTTGGTGTCTCATCTGAAGAGATTGTTTTATCTATGCTGCCTGCCTTTATCTTATTGTATCTGATTGTATTTTGTCTTGATATGGGGGCTTTCTTGTGACGTTTCCATTTACTTGTCGTGCACCGCCTTGAGTGATGCATACCCTCCTCAGTGGGGAGGGACTTCCACAATTTGGCAGACACCTCCAAATTATGTAGCTTCTGGGGGGGAAAATCCAAAGGAAGTCTGTACAGTCAATTGCTGAGGATATAAAGGCAAAATATTATTGTTTCTGCCTTGTTATATCATAGGTTTTGTTTGTTTTTATATTCACTTGAGTGCAGTGACTGAAATTACCCATTTTGGCTTGTATAGGTAATGCTATTCCCTGAGCTTTGTAGATATGTTATTTGGTGTGAGCTTTGTCTTGCAACAACTTATAGTTTCAAGCAAATAAATATAACTGAACTGAAAAGTTCAGATGCATGCGCAGCACATGCATGTGAAGTCCCCCAAGTCCCTGCAGAGCTTCCCTGACTTCTGAATCTGTAGGTCACACTAACATTACATTTGCTAAAATCTCTTCAGATTTCTCTGAAATCTTTAGACTTTTGTCTCAGATCTAGGACCCACCTTTTGTCCAAACATACATTTTGTAACCCACTTCTTAATTTCTTTGACCATATATTTGTAAGATGTAGTGCTGCTGTTGCGACCCACCTTACATCAGGCTATAACCCAGTAGTGAGTCCTGACCCACCATTTGAAGACTAGTGGAGGCCAACAGAGAACCATGATCATGTTTCATGCATTTGACTCTGTTAAAGTGAAACTACTTTGTATTGATTAATTAAAGTATTCTCCTATAATGGCTGCTCCTATGGGATATGGAAAATGTATCCACATGATTGTTTTAAACCCCTTATTGACAAGGCCTTATCAGTGTGGCACCCTGGTCCCTGTCACCATTGCTGCTGCTGTGCCATGACCACCACCACCACCGAAATCGCAACAATTCTGTGGGAAGTGCAAGCCTTGTTTCCCAGTAGAATTTGGGCTCCCAACTGCTCACCAAACAGCAGGGATGGGGACTCGGACTCTAGGACTCGACTCGTGAGTCAGACTGAGTCCCCCCTCTGACTCGAGTCAGACTCGAGTCCCAATATTTTTAATGGGACTCGAGACTCGACTCGGGACTCAAGACCAAGGACTCGTGTTCCAAAATCGTGTTCCTCAAATGCAACATGGATAGGTTTTAGGAAGTACAGCAAGTTTATTTTTTAAAATCATTTCCCTAAAATGTAACCTTTCAGACATTTTGGGTTTGGCTGCCTCTGCCTGCCTGTTTTGGGGTTCCCTGCCTCCTCTGCCTGTCTGGTTATTTTGGGTTTGTCTGCCTGGTCTGTTCTTGCCAAAATCAGTTGCAGAGTTTTGAAATAAAAAGGCACACTTGTGCCTAGAATTTATTTAAGCCACACATCTGAAATAGCCTTATTTTGTTGGGGGAAAACCCCATTGATTTTAATAGGGACTCGTGGAGTCAGCTTTGGGAGTGACTCGTGAGTCACCATTTTGGACCAAGGACTTGGACTCGGACTCGAGACTCGGGTCCAAAGACTCGTGACTCGACTCGTGACTCGAAACCAAGGACTCTTCAACATCCCTGCCAAACAGCTGTCTGGTGGGCTGTCAGGAGTGGAATTCTGATCGGAAACAGGTGTGGACTTCCCTCTCACCTTGTTTCCCAGCTAATTGCTAATCCTGCAGAGAAACAGAGCACAGGGAGATGACTCCTTCGCATACCATCTTTTTCCGCAGAATGGTGCTCCCAACTCTACCTGGGATTCTGCTCCCCGCACACTTTGTTTCCCAGCAGATTCACTACAATTTCAGTGGCAGCCACTTCTGGTGAAAGAGGGGTGCAGCCTACACAGGGTTCCAGTGTGGCCACCCGACCCCTGGAGGTTGCCCACCACTGCCTTGAAGTGACCACATATGTTAAACCACAAGGATTTGAGAGTGATTTAACAGATACTGTTTATGAGTATATCACATCACCTTTTGTAAAGGGTTACAGGAGTCCCACCATAAATTAGCAAATTACGCATCTCACAGTGATCATATATTACAGAAGAAGTGCTTGATCAATTGCCCCAGGGGTATATTGTGAGAACATTACCTGGGCATTTGTGATTCTAATGTTTCTCTCATGCTTAGTTGGTGAGCACAGCAGCCCCATTATCACCAGTATAATGTCTCAATAGACAACTTGCAAATACTTTCAAAATCATTGCCTTTATGTATATGGATGTATATATAGTGCAACACAGTATTTACTGGCAATGGCATCTGCAATTTTTGTGAAAGGTTCTTTCTGATGCAGAGTAAAGAAATTTAAGTTTAAGTATGAACAGACCTACTGAAGGGCATCCCACTGTTAAGTTGCAGAGGATCTGCCAGTCAAACAGAACCCTTCACAGAGAACCTCACAACTTCAGGAGAATGGAAAACTTTGGTCAAGCTTTCAAAGACAAATCCCCTACTCTTCAGAAAGGTTCTCTGGTGTCTTCTAATGTTCAGACAGAGTCAAATACACCTCTCTTTTTAACGTCTCGTGCTATCAAAATGACCTGCACACAGTAACGTGCACCAAAATCCGTTGATTTACCTCAAAACACTGAGCTATACCTGCTGGGATTTCAACCTTTGTTTCCAAGGAGCCAGGCTATTTCAAAGCCAATGCCTGGCTCACTAAACCATCCCCTCTGGCTTAGTTCATTATGCAGTGGAACCTGTTGTAGTGAACTCTAACCTCTAGTGACCCTCCTCTAGGGATGAAGAATACAGTCCCGGAATTCCTTCAATGCAGGTGCAAATCACAACATAACTGACCTTTAACAAAATTCACACATATTTTAACTTAACTATAATGACATGGGAAAGTAGCAATTTTCTCTGTCATTCACTTTTCCATTTTTACAACCGTTTAGCACTTGGAGATACAATGCTTTATGCACATGCTCAGTAAACATGCTAGAAAACCAAATTATAATCTGGAATAAAACTTTTTCAGTGACTAGTCCCTGTGCCTAAACATGCTAGAAAACCAAATTATAATCTGGAATAAAACTTTTTCAGTGACTAGTCCCTGTGCCTAAACATGCTAGAAAACCAAATTATAATCTGGAATAAAACTTTTTCAGTGACTAGTCCCGCCAGCAGACTTTCTCTTTTTTGAGAGCAGGGTAAAAGACTGGGTGCACAGTCAGGGTTGTGTTTTTAGAGATGGGATAATGGATGTTGTTTCTAAAGCTGTTAATCATTACATACAAAGGATGACTGATTCATTAATGGCTTGGATACCCAGGAGGCTGCATGGAAAATAGAGTTTCAAGCAAGTAAACATTTATATTTCAAGTGTCAGACCTGAAGTACGATCTACCACTTTGCCTCAAGTTAATTAAGGGAAATAACACCTTGATTCATTATTAAGAGGTTGGGGGTGGGGAAAGAAAGGACAATTGCATGATTTGAGTGTCCATAGACTTGTCATTTATGAGTTACAGAATAGTTTATCTTTTTTCTTTTTTAAAAAAATATGGATCCTTGGAAAATTGAGTTTCACAGAATATAATGGCCAGTATTTAAAGGAGCTATGCCTCTGCATTTGTACTGCTAACAGTTATTGGCTCAGTTATTCAAGAGAAAAATGATAAAAAGCTAGAAGTCAAAATGGTCAGATATGATGCATTACTCCTTAGTATACTGCTTTGTCTCCTTCTGTCTCCATGTATGTATGTATTTAATAGATTTAATACCCCACCCTTTCGGGTATTACAAATTGTTAAAACACCAACAATCACATAAAACATTTAAAAAATATAAAGCAGCAACAGATAAAGAGTTTATAAAATGAACCCTTCCAAAAGCTGATCAAAATTGGAAAAAAAAAAGTAGAGTTCTCCTAAAAACAAACAGAGAGGGGCTATACATGTCTCCCTAAGTTTTTTTTTAAGAAAGGGGCCTCCACAGAAAAAGCCCTGTCCCTAGTACACACCAGCCTAATTGCTCTTGCAAAAGGACCACAGAGCAAGGCCTCGGAAGCCAATTGCAAGACTTGGGCAGCTCAGGTGACCCTCCCTCATCACCTCCCCATCACACAGCACATAAGCCAAGCAGGACCACCTGTCTTGCTGTGAACCTGCCCGAGTATTAAGATCTGCAGAAGAGGCACTTTTGAAGACTCCATTCCCTGCAGAGGCCCACTTGACAGGCACGCATGACAGGACTTTCTCCAGTGTCGCCCTCAAACTATGGATGGACCGGAGCTCCCTCAAGAATCATGACTGACCCCCCTCCTCTCTTGGCCTTTAGAAAGGGTGTAAAGATGCATCTTTTTAATTTTACCTTTGAAAATGTGTAGTTTTGAAGGTTTTAAAGTTTTTACTGTTTTTAATGTTCTTGTATTATTGTTGCTGCAGCAGCAGGGGGGTTTGTTTTAAATTCTGATATACTGCCTTTGTTGGAAAAGTAGGCACGGGGCATATACAGAGAGCTCCTGCCTTTCCTGTGTATTAAACAGGCCCAGGTGCATAGCATGCATTTAAATGAACCATTCTTGCTTCACACACACACACCCTTGGCCAGATGCCTGCAAAAGTGCTATCAGTTGGCGACACGCCCAGACTATGTTCTTCCTAGGAATGTCTGTTTCCTGCCAAGGAAGCATCCCTGAAAAAAACAATAGGCATCTCACAAACAATGTGTCTCTCTTTCTAGCAAGCAAAGAGAAGCCCCCCCCCCCCCATTCCGGTCTGCTTTAAGCAACAGAAAGGCAGAGATGGATTCTGAGAAATCCATCTCTTAACCATAGTTCCCTAATTGCATATTTAGGACCCCAGGTGAGAACGACATTGTCCTAAGCTGAAGATATTCACATAGGCCACACAAAAGCTCAGTATCAGAGCAACTGCTCTGCATGCATGCTAGGAGAGGCTCCTAACCTGAAACCCTGTGTTGACCTGTCTTGAGTTAAAGCTATGTAAAGGCCAAATCCCATACATGCTTGAACAGACAGACGGAGCTTCTGTAAATCCCAGCATTCCCTGACCAGCAAGGATAGCAATTCAAGGAGCAGCCCACAAGGGCTGAGACCCCAAAAGATCACCCTGCTATCAGTAAAGGTCCAAAGCCCTGATGAACTCTATTGAACCCCCATTGAATGACCTACTTGACTTTGCTTATCTGCTTTTGTTGTTCCGAACAAAGAACCTTAGAGAGCCATGATGCATTGCTTTAGTTATGGTACTTCATTGTTCTGAAATGCTTCATAATCATATTTTTGCATTAAGTTGCTATTTGGTCCCAAAAGCCTAGTTCCCAGTGCCAACGCAAATGTTGCAGGCACATGGGACATCGAGTACCTCAAGTAACCTAAGAGGTCATAAGAAACAACATCTTAGAGATTAAGATTTGCCATGTCAAGAGAAATGTATTGGTTGCTGTCATATACGGGGAAATGTATTCAATAGGTTGGCATGATTAAACGAATGTATCCAATTTGTTGAGAGCGAATACACCCCTGACTGAAGAAAAGTATAAGAAGGCTTGTATGCCCCACTGATCCTTGTCCAGCTTTGATTTGGGCACGCGCCCCTACTGGACCATCTGTACAGAAATAAAGCTTTGGAAAACTCACTGCTGGGTTGTGCTGCTTCCCTCTTCCTTGAAGTATTGGGTTCTCTAGGGAGAGGACACTCAGAGCATTCCTTGTGCAACACCTTTATGGCTATTTAGCACATAAAGTGTTATATAAAAGTTAAAAATAAATAAATAAATAATGGCCCCTTCTCCCTACACAGCATAGAAACCACACAAATTGTGCATGTGCATGTGTGTGTGTGTGTGTGAGAGAGAGAGAGAGAGAGACAGACAGACAGACAGACAGACAGACAGAAAGTCTGCTGGCGGGAGAGAGAAACTGTGGTGTGAGAGAATGTGTGTGTGTTGACCTCAGCCACTTTTTGTTTGCCCACACACATTTGTTTTCACTCCACCAACCGCCAGTATCCATCCCCTGAACAATGAGGCCCTTCAGAGGGAAAAAGTTCCCTCCTCTGCTCTAGCGACAAACCTCTGCAAAACAAACTTGGAATATAGCTACAAGAGTATTCATCTATAACAATACAGCACACCTCCTCTCTCACATCAGAGAGCCTGGGCCAGTGCACCAAAGTCCATAAATTATGACAGACTGCAAGAGGCATAGGCTAAGAGTTGACAGGGGCCCCAAAGACTGAGAAACAATAGGCTGCCCTATACTGAATCAGACCATTAGTTCATCTAACCTGGACTGTCAGAGGCTCCAGCCTCCAGGTGATCTTTCTCAGCCCAGCAATCTGACATCCTTTAACTAGAGATGGCATGCATTGACACTGTCATCTTCTACATGGAGAGCATGCATTAAGCAGCAGTTCCTCTCAAGACAGGGTCACAGAACCCATTAAAATAAAGGGCCTATGTAAAATGCACAGAGCCCAAAGCTGGCTAATGCTTTACCCCACTGGGTTGCACTGTTATGAGAAGGGTGCAACCTCTTGTTCTATAAGAGAGGACAAACAGTAGCAAAGTACAACATGGTTAGCGGGGTCAGGTGATAATGAAGCATCACACGCTGGATGGCAGAAAGAGTAGCTTGAGATCACAAAAGAAAAAGAAAGGTGTGTCTGCCCTTTGCAAGGGTCGGCTCTTGGGAGCTGTTACACTGCTTGGGTTTGACATCTTGAATTCTGGTCTGTTTCAGATTAGTTTGACTCTTTTCTCACTTGAATTATGGCAAATTATACTGATTTAAATGAAGATAAAAATAGCTACTGATTAACACTGATCCAACTCAGTAGGTGTAAGATCAAGACTTCAGAAAAAGTGACACAAGACTGCAGAGAGAGAAGGTCCCAGTGTGTTATAAATAGTCACTCTGAAAGCCGGTCCAGCCCTGGTAAGAGAGTCTTGCGCAGCGTTGAAGAAGGCCACCCCAGAAGCATCGTCTGACTCTTGAAGGGTCGCAGTCAGTCCTCATAATTTAGTTTCACGTCGTGTTCATCATTTGCATCAAATGTAAATTTGCATGATGAGTGACAAGCCACGCTAGGTGGATGTCTTTACTGTGTGGGGGTATAAGGACAGCTCATAATTAGCAGGTTTCACATAGCAAAACTCTCAGCTTACTCTCTTCAGATCCACCAGTGAAAACATTTGCTCAAAAACGTATGCATCACCACTAAATAACTAGCCCCTCCTCACCTGAGTCTCTTCTTCAGCCAAAAGTAACCCATAGCTTTCGTGGAATTGCTACTTTATACATTCAGAATCTTGAATCATCCTGTCCAAATAATTAGATCAGCATGGGGGACAACTGAGATCTAAAAGCATAGTAAATTTATACTTCATTTGGCTTTTGGTTATGGAGCTTTTCAGAACTATTGCCATACTCATCTCTTTTTTTCTGCTGTCATAAGGCCTAGAAACTTATTTTTAATAAATCAAATCTAAGACTTCCATGTTTCTAAGATGACTCTGGCCTGTACAAATGTGACTTTGGAACTACTCTGGTTTCTGAGCTGCAGTCCATAAGGCTAAATTGCCACAATAAATATGTTGGTCTTTAAGGTGCCACAGGATTTCCTGTGTTTTTCCGTCAGTGACTATAGTGGCTGCCCACTCTGGAAAGCAGTCCCTATGTCAGCTACCTTGCGTAGTTGACTTTGGCTCTCTCACTCGAGTCAGGCTGGATTCAAATGATCAGGAGCCATGCTGGGGTTGACAAGAAGCTAAGCAAGCATCACCTGTGACCAAATGGGGCAGCTTCCCTTGTTGCTTCTGACTTCATTCTTCCCTAGATTACTGAGAAGGCACAGAGGTTGCGGTTTGTGCGTGTGCGCCCCCCCAGTCACTGCCACCGGAAAACACTGCTGAAAATCTCCACTGCTGCGCTGCAGCGATCCCGCTGGGAAACAAAAATGCCCAGGGAGCACACACCTGGTTTCCCAGCAGAATGGGGCTCCCACAGCTGGGGAACAAGGAGTGTGCTCCCTGAGCACTTTGGTTTCCCAGCGGAATTGCTTGGATTCCAGTGCCGCAGCCACCCGCAGCAGAGTACAGCCCCTGGAGGCTTCCCAAGGTAGCAATGCAGCCCGCAACCCTCTGAGGTTCCCCACCCCTGATATGGAGGGATGGTAGGCTTAAACAGATAGTCAAAGACTGCAGGTGAGTGCAACTGATGCTGCCCCATCAGTTACATGCAGCTTGCAGTAAGCTTTGACGCAAGACTCCCGTCCGTGGCTCCCACCTGAAGCATTTTCACACATCCAGGAAGCGTATGCTGCATGGTGCTAATCCAACTAAACCAGATTGCATTTCAGTACCTACTACCTAGTACTGAGGCCTGGTTTACACATGCTGCGGAATGAGGTGGGAAAGCAGTGAAAGAACCCTGGGGTGGCAGTGTAGATTGTGCCCCTTTCAGACCAAACATTGGAAATCACGCTTTTTAACATTCCCCTATGTAAAAATAAAATCCCTGCAAGTGGGAAATTAGCACAGTAGTGAGAAGGATGTCCTAGAACTTTCCCCCTGATATACTAGGGTTTGGATTTATTTTTATTTTTTTTTACACATGGCACCTCCCACTTCAGCCAGTTGCAATACAGTAGAGTCCACCCTTTCACCAGACGATTCTTCCACCTTGTTCTGCTGCACGTTTAGACCAGGCCTGAGCCAAACCCTAAAGGTGATTTTCCTCAGAATATCTGACTATTACAAATAAAGGAGATCCAGTTGACTCCAGTTATTTCCAGATTAAACAGTGGCAGCCATATCATGACAGTGTGCCCTCCAGGTGACCTGGAAACAATTCCACTCAGCCAGAGTCCCGACATTTCAGTGGGATGACATACTGGGAGATGCCATGTTTGCATATTCCCAGAACTGAATGTTGAATTATGACCCGAATTGATGGGACATGGATTATGCCAAGCGCTTTGTATTAGGAATGAAATAATCCTTGGTCTTCTTGTAAAAAATGATGGTGTTAGTCCTGCAAACAACACAAACACTGAATAAAATTATTTAAGCAGGGCTTCACTATAATGTCTTGGGGAGGATTCCATCATTTCTCCCAAATCTAGATGCAAAAGAGAAAGCATACATTTACAAAACGTTTCATGCATGCACACACATGTTTTGGTTTCTCCTTGATTCAATATCTTTTTATTAATATATTAAGGTTTATGCTGTACAACAAATAATTTATATTAAAAATTATTGAGATTGCAGCATCAGAATAACACTGTCAGTGGTTGTTGATGCAAATTTTAATATTCTGATGGGAGCACCAAAAAATGAAAGAGAGAGAGAGAGAAACACTCCTGGAGATGTCAGCACAAAACGAGTGGGTCCTACTGGACCAGCTGTCTTGGAAACTCTGAGAGAAGAATGCTGCTGGAAAACATTGAAGTGACAAAGCACATGATTTATAATCTCTCATTCCCATAAAATGACTGTCGTTATTCTTCAGAGCTAAGAACCTGGAGCTGGCTGCAATGGGCCACTGGGCTAAAATGTGCTACAGATTTATTTCCATAATCATAGGCAGCAAAGCCCTTCAACGGAGAACAACAATTTGGCTCTGAAAGGTAGAAGGACACCTTTAAAATAGGTGGGATTTAACAGCTGGTTGCTTTGCTTTTTGCTTTGGAAATTGCTTTGGAAAATAAATGGTTGGATCAGTACACTGGCAAAAACACTGGGCACGATTACCCAGTATTATTCATGTAATGTTGTCTCTGATTTGGGTTACTAAAGACACTGGTTATATGCAAATGTTCACTCCAACAGACATGTCTGAACAGATAAAATTGATCATCATGCATGCCAGTTATATAGCCATTGTTTCAAAGTACTTCACATATATTATATCAGCCAGTCCTCCCAACAGTCCTATAATATAGGTCAGCATTCTGGATGGTGGTGTACTCTAGACAGGGGATGGAGATGGTCAACACTATTTACCACTGAGGGTGTGGCCATGCACAGTCAATTCCTGTGCATTTAGAACAGGATGCCAAAAGAGCACCGTATAGATTATATACCGGGGAAAGTGTGGATCACAGGAGAGATGGGCCCTGGACAGCCCGACCAGAAGGCATCCTAATGTCTAGACAGAGTTTCATCTAGCACAGGGAAAAGTTCAACCTTATTTGCTTGTATGTTTAGGGCTTTTAACTTATTTGTATCTGGAAAAAGAGCCCCAGTTGTGGAATGAGCTGCCCAGAGAGGCTCGCCTGGTGCCTGCATTGCAGACTTTTAAGCACCAGGTAAAGACCTTCTTATTTTCTCAGGCGTTTCAGTCTTTCAGTTTCTGTCATTTTAAATCTGTTACCATAATTTAAATATTTGCACTGCTGCTAAGTTTTATTTTGGTTTTTGTTTATTTTTTATACTGTCATTTTAAACTCTTATATTCTATTTTATCATGTTGGGTTTTATGGTTTTAATTGTTCTGACCCAGAGAACTTCAGCTATTGGGCAGTAAAGAAATGTAATAAATAAATAAATATTCTATCCTTTCAGGGGGGAAAGGGCATGCAAGGCAGCTAACAAAACCCATCAAATATCAAATGTGAGTCAATGTGTAATGCAATCAAAATTAAATTGAACAAAACACATTATAAAAAGAACATCGAAAGGGGGGAAGCTATAAAAACAAACCTTGTGCCTGCTTAAACAGTATATTTTACCAGCCTTTTTAAAGAATATAGGGACTTGTTTCTTAGCAAATATATTCCACAAGTTAAGTGTCACAACTGAGAACACCTATCTCATTTTTCTTTCAATTTTCAATTTTTACTATTTTGATTTATCATATTTCTATACCGCCCAATAGCCGAAACTCAAAACAAAATTTAAATCATAAGAACAATAGTATGATAAAACATAATATAAAAACTGTGAAGGACTGCCAACTGGTCCTTTACTCAAGACCAGAGATCAAAGGTGCAAAACTGCCAGCCTTAGCTCTGCCGTCTTGACCTGATTCTCTCAGGGCCTTGCCTGAGTCTATACCTGGGCCTGGGTCTATATTGGATTTAGCACTGAACCGCAGAGGAACCACACACACCGTGTGGGGTAAAACCAGGAAAGTTTAGTTAAGGTAAACAGATTACAATAAAAGGTGGGGAATCAGGGAAGAGGGAAAAAGGTGGGGAGACACTTTGGTATACACAGTAGAGCTACGAAATAACAAAAACTAGTTCCTTTACTATATAAATACCCAGGCACTTACTCGCTTTGCCTGGGGGTTGGTCTTCTCAGGGTTTGCCTCAGCAAAAGCCCTACTCCACGCTGCTTCACGTCCAGACACACAACAACTCAACCCAGAAGCCACAGCTGGCAGTATAGATTCCCCCACCACCACCTTTCTGTAGCTTGGCTGTCCTTGGCCAATCAGGATGAACTTCATCTGGGCTAGGTGGAGGAGGGGTGGCTCATGACTAGAGGGCGAATACCTTTGGCACAGAGGCATCAAAGGGACATGGGAGACTCTGAGGCGCCATCAGAGAAAGCTATGTACATTTGCATGGGATTCCCAACCTCCAGCTGGGATTACCTTGTTTACACATGTGGAGGTGTGTGTGTGTGTGTGTGGTGCAGGAAACTCTGACACTTTTCTTCACAAAAACATGTAAGGGAGTAATCCTATGGTCCCTGGAGAGCAACTGCTACAACTTCAGGAGGGACACTTATTTATTTATTATATTTATACCCCGCCTTTTTTCTTGCAAGAAACTCAAGGTGGTGTACATAATCCTCCTCCTCCTCTCCATTTTATCCTCACAACAACCCTGTGAGGTAGGTTAGGCTGAGAGTCAGTGACTGGCCCAAAGTCACCCAGTGAGTTTCATGGCTGAGCGGGGACTAGAACCCGGATCTCCCGAGTCCCAGTGCAACACTCTCACCACTACGCCACACTTAAAGATCTGATCCCTCCCCTGCCCCCTCGCAGCTGCCATGGAGAGAACCACGGAGCCGCTTTCTGAGGTCTCAAAAGTGGCCTCGGATGACCTCGTAGATGTAAAAAGGGGGGGTTCTGGTGAACGGGGAGGGGAGAGGAAAGGCCAGGATGCAAGCAATCCTATGTCTTTTCCAGCCCTGGCTCCACCTCTGGCAGCATGTCTCCTCTAGATGAGCTCAGAGGCCCATCTACAGGAAAACTTACACAAAGAGGAGGATGAAGAGGCAAAAATCCCCTTCATTGCTCCTCCCTCCCTGCTGGCTGCAGCCTGGCAGGGCAGTGGATTGAGATCAGGGGCTTCCTTCTAGTGGGCGGCAACCCAATGCGGTTGTGACCTGAAATGTTTAAAACAAAACAAAACAAAACTAGAGGGGGAAAACCAACAACAACAACAACAACAATGTAAAAGTCAGCAGCACTGCAAGGATCTTAAAACACACTAACTCGTTTTTTAAAACTGAAAGGCTAAAATACCTGGGAAAATAAAATGGTCCCCATCTGGTGCCAAAGGGACTATAATGTAAGCGTCAGATGAGCATCTCTGGGGAAGGCATTCCATCACAACAACCAGGGTGCCACCACTGAAAAAGTCCCCTAGGCACTGCAGTCTTGCTCCCCACCAGATTCGTCTTCACTGGCAGAGAACACTTAGAGCAGGGGCTCTGCAGCAGAGATGTACGTGTGAGGAGGTTCACATGGGGAAAGGCTCAGGTTTGTTCAGCCCATATGGGGCTTTAGAGACAAAGTACTTCAAATTGTGCCCAGAAGCAAAAAGGCAGCCAGTATAGGGTTATTTGTCATAAAGTACAAATCTCATAAATCCCCAATAACCCACTCCTGCCAGCAGTCAAGTTGCATTTTGCTCTCTTTGCAGTTTCTAATAGTCTTCAAGTGCTGCCCCATATAGATCCCATTGTAGCAGTCTGTCCATGAGATTACCACTGATACCTTAAAAATTAAAGGACACTTGCCTTGATTCATCGTGACTTTCACCACCAAGAGGATGTGACCGCCTAAGCAAGATGGAGACCAGTAGACCTGGGGGCTCCAAAGTTGATTGGGTAGGTACTAAGAAGGTCCGGACCCTGGACAAGGTCCAGAGTGTTGATTCAGAGTTCAATAGGATCAGGACCACAGTTAACAATCCTGCAGCTGAGACAAAAGGAGTGTGTTGCCTCAGCTCTGATGTGGAGCAACTGCCAGAGCTTTATAGTCTGGAGTAAATAGTCTAGACTAAATCCCCTCCCCCTGAGTGCTTTCTTTCTGGTCAGTTAACGGGCTGGTGCCCTTTGAATGTAGCCATTGGCTTCTTTTAGGCAGCAGTTTTCAAGCTGTGGGGACCCCTTCGGGGAAAGCTTCTGGGCTCTTCCGTGTTCCTCCAAGGAGTCCAAGATCCAGTCATCATAGTCTGGTGGCAGAGGCCCCTCCTCAGGCTCCAGGGGAAGAGATGCAGACCCTGGTGTCAGCGGATTCATCTCCCTCATCACAGCTAGTGTTGCATCAGGACTCTACATCTAAGGATTCCTGGCTAAGGGCAATGACAACACTACATTGTGAGACACATATCCCATGCAAATGACATAGCCCTGTCTTATGTTCAGTGGGACGTAGGGCTACACGTTACACTGTTTCCCAAACATGTCGTTCACTTGAAATGCGTATGTGGCATTTCCAAGAGAGAATCAGCAAGCAAGAGGTGGTGGTTAACCGTAATTGCCAACATAACATGATGATCGTCCCTATAATTGCCAGTTTGGCCCAACTTACAAGCAAGTGTCTCTAGGATGTAGCCTTAGGATGCCACGCTTCTGCAGCAACCCTATCCACTGTCTGTGCTGCTGCTTTTACTTTTAGAATTGAGCCACTTATGTTCATGTTCACAGAATACTGAAGACATAATAGACACAATTATGACAAAAATTCAGATAAAGTAGATATATGAAAAGTACCTAATATCTTACATTTCCCTGTGTTGTAATACATACTTTGAAACTTCATTCATTTTTATTATCTATTATTAAGCAGCTCAGCTTACCATGTGCCAGCTCCAGAACAAGCACAAAGGAAGGCATGACCTCTGCTTCAATATACTTGCAAGCTCTGGAAAGAAAGAATTGGCAGAAAGAGAGGCTGGCTGGCGCTATGTATATCAATAAAATTCAGAAGAAGCTGGAGTTTATTTCCCCGTGATACAACTTTTTCATAGATTGGGTAAACTTTTTCTTTCTTAAACAAAAGCATTAAAAGAAACGATTTCATATTGTCAGTAGACGCCGGCAATAATAACCGCCTCTGCTCTTTTTGTGTTGAAACCTCAAACAAACAGCTGACAGATTTTCGTTGACTTTCAGCGGTAAGCTGCCTTGAAATAAATATTGCTTTCTTGACTACAAATTAGGTTTCTGTAAACACATGGAGAGACCAGCGTTCAGCATAAAAAAAACCCCTCCTATAAGCAGTTTTTCAGGACAGTGTTTACACTTACAGTCTCCCCTCCTAAGCCCTAATTTAGATTTTCAGCTTCTCACATTCTGAGGGTATTTTGAGGGTGTTCTGAGCTAATAACATTAAGAAGATGTATTACTAACTAGCACTGGTTGGTGTTTAGGCAAGAAAGGGTTGGCATTTAGACCAATAACTCTGCCCACAAGATACAATGTGACTAGTGCAGCCAGAATACAGGGGGGGGGGGGGCTCCACAATACAGAGACCTACAAAACTATTATTATTTGGCCATTTTCCTGCCTTTCATAGGTGCATATACCGCTGTAAGAATCCAGAAAACCCAATATGCTAATCACAGGAGTGCATTTTAAATATGAAGTACATAGGGACTGCAAAGTGTAATATTTGCAACAGCAAACTTTCTCAGGATCATGCCTCAGGATCATGCGAAACAAACATTGTCCAGCTTTTACTACAAGAACTGATCTCAAAGTGGCTGCGGGCCTAAGTCTCGATTCTCTGCTGGTGCTCCCCGGAACCGCTTCTGTTCATGCACCCACTTACCTCTTCCCCTGCCCCCTCCCTCCCCCTGTCTCTCTTTCTCTCAGTTTTAAGAAAATATTCCTCTCTGTCTAACAGATTTCCTCATCATTCCCTAGTAAATATCGTATGAACAAAGCCCCTTTCCAAACAGTCTGAAGTCCCTGGAGCATTTGAGCAAAGCTGAGGAGCTTTCTCAGTCACACACTCTTCTGGTGTGCCATGCCTTGCATATATAGATTAGCAGTGTTTGATTGCTGACTTACTTGTAATGTCCTCAGACAAACAAACTTCCATGCATTTTGAATAGTAATCACCAAGAAGAAGACTGTTTTCCCCTTTAAAATCAAACGCGTCAATTCTCAGCTTCTACAATGGCCTTTTCAGAATTCCATGAGGCGACTTCGTTTTTTCTTGATTTCTACTTCTGAAGGGTGGTTGACATCGTGCATTTCACTGTCCCAAATCTTCCGTTTGAGCACACGTGCCTGGCCAGTAAAGAAGTTCTTGAGTCCTTCTTTTACCCAGTCCAGTTCCCAGATGATTCTCATCTATGGTACTAAGCATTTAATGTAACCATTGTTGTTACTGTTGTAGTTGTTGCCACTATTATTGTTACTATTAAAGCGCTGTGCGTACACACAAAAGTACAGCTTGGCATCAAAATCGACTCCCAGGAATTCCATCTGAACTTCAGTTGCTTTATACCCACAATTCAGATTACATGTCCATGGAGGCTCAGGTGGCAGCTGTGAGCCTGGCGGCGCTGTATCAACTCCATCTGATACGGCAGCTGCGCCCCTACCTTCCTAATCACCTGCTCCCATCAGTGGTTCATGCCTTGGTCTCCTCTCGCCTAGACTACTGTAATGCGCTCTACGTGGGGTTACCCTGGAAGACGGTTCGGAAGCTACAGCTGGTACAGAACGTGGCGGCTCGCCTGGTTAAAGGCAGCCGCCGGTGGGACCACATCACGCCAGTGCTCAAGGATTTGCACTGGCTACCAGTTGCTTGCCGAGCCAAATTCAAGGTGTTGGTTTTGACCTTTAAAACCCTATACGGCTCCGGTCCAGTCTATCTCAAGGAGCGTCTCCAACAACACCAATTGGGCGGCTCAACAAGATCTGCCACGGATGGCCTTCTCCTTGTCCCTTCAGCCAGAGCAGCTAGACTGGTGGGGACGAGGAAGAGGGCCTTTTCTGTGGCGGCCCCCGTACTGTGGAACTCTCTCCCGAGTGACCTCCGCCATGCCCCCTCTCTGCTGAGCTTCCATCGCTCATTAAAAACCTGGTTGTTCAGGTGGGAATATGGGGTGGGTTACGATTTTAAAATTTTTATATTGTTTTAAATGTATTTTATTGTTTTTATTCTGTGTACATCGCCCAGGGTGGCCAGTTGCCGGCCAGATGGGCGATAAATAAATATAAATATAAATAAATAAAATAAATAAATGTAGCAAACACTTGTAGCCTTTTCCCCAGATTATGTTACAACTCTAGTATTTTAATGTTGATGTGGTTCAGCTCGCAATGCTTTGTCAGTTTTTAAAAACAAAAACAAAAAAACAACACATTGCATTAGCTCAGTGTTCTCCAACCTTGGGTCCCCAGATGTTTTTGGCCTACAACTACCAGCATGCCCCAGCCACCAGAGAAGACGAATTCAGTGTACTGTGGAAGAAAGTTATACTATGGGTTTTCACCTGTTTCTGCCAGTGTAAACACTGCCTTAATAATCCCTGTTTCTAGCTTTGCATAGTTTTGCAAAATTTAAATGTGGTTAAATCTGCCACATTTTCAACATTCTTTTCCATATGCAAGACAGGAATTTATTCAGTGGTTGATGCCATGTTTACAGCATCTTTCTGTCTGAATCTTTTAAACGCTAGAGCTTCCTGTGCTCTGAGGCTGCCTGTCTTTGAATCCAGACTCAGACAAACCACCAACAGAATTGCCACTGCCAGGAAATTACCACCAGAGAGCACATTTTTCTCCTCCTCCACAAACCAATCAATTTCCCATGTTCCCTTCTGCACCCAGCAATGCATCACAAAAACAAGTTCTTCCCTCAAACTCTCTTTCCCACCCCTTCCACTTCCTTTTTATAGGCTTACTTATTCTCCCACTTTCCTCTGACTTAATTTGTGCCAAGATGTCACCGAAGCAGACCAGGAGTCTGTTTTCAAAAGCACCTCTGAGTCCTGGAATGTATCAATCAAATTTGTATTTGCACCAAGCCAATGCAATTTAATTTAATTTAATTAATTAATTAATTAATTAATTAATTAAAACAATTAACAGAGCAACATATAGTTCAGTATCATAGATAAAACATTGAATAAGCTAAAATTATATAGTTTTAAAACTCAAGATACAATTGTGGCCCTCATTTTTATCACAATTGCTAAAAAATTTCGCCGTATTTACTGTAACCATCTTATTACAATCCTCTAGAAGAAAATTCACAAAATATTCAGTTACATGCCCTGGATAGGGTGATAATAAAGGCGTAATTAACTCTTCTCGAGAACTTCTGTACAGGGAACAGAATAACAACACATGGTCAATTGTTTCAATGTTACCATCTCCACAGATACAGACTCGGGTTTTGTTATGGAGTTCTCCTAAAGCGGCCTTCTAAAACTGCAGAGGGTAGCACATCAGTCCTGGAATGTAAAGAAAGTACCTCTGAGCATGTTCACCAATGAACAACTGTAGTATCCTGCCTCCCAACACACTTAGCATTCAACAGCAGGTTGCCTCTGAGCACATACTTAGGCAAGATTTTCAGTATCAGAACAGAGCCTAATTTTTCCCCCCTTCACACAAAAGCCCAGTCCTCGCTTTCTCTCTTCTCCCCCATTCCTTGTTCCAGCTAATTCCTAAACTTTTCCCTCTCTTATTTTTTATTTAAAGGAATTATTTTTTATTTAAAGTTTTTCAAACAGTATATAAAACAACTAAAATAACATCCATACACAACTTATGTAGTGCTCCCAGCACCACGGAACCAAAAGATACTTTCTTTGATAGGCATTTGTGAAGCCTGTGCTGGGCTTCAGCTGCCATCAGCCTGCACGGTGCAAAAGAGAGGGACAAGGAGGCAAATGTCATTGCTTCCTGGAAATCAGGAGGGTTGGAGGGTGGGGTTTTCCCCAGGACAGGCCCTTGGAAAATCGGACAGTCCTAACTGATGGGACAATCTGTTAGCTCCCCAAATTCATGCTTTTGTGCTAGCGGCTTTAAATTCATCACATCTGTGTCTATGCTTTCTCCTTAACTCTGATTCTAATGAAGAATTTGTGCCTATCGTGTGTAACATTTCTTATGAGTGTATAATATGCTTCAAATGTATTAATCAAAACATGATTTGTTTTGCCTTATCTGCACTGTTATCAAACTGAAAAGTATTAAATATCTCTCTTGCTTGTTCACTTGCCAAATGGCAAAACAGTGTCGAATGAACTCTGTCTCCGTTCTTATCTGCTTCCAGGGGGCTCCTGCTGCTACCAATCAAAACACAATGTGCCAGTATTCCATCTTTTCCTCCTTAATGGGGGTTGTTTTTTTTGTTAAGAAGTGGTGGGGAAACAGAGGAGGCTTACAAATGAAAGACAACATAATCTGGACCCCCATAAAATTACATGTTTGAGGCAAGGCAACTGCAGGATAAAATCCAAGCCCTTCTTTCCAACTTCTCATGTTCTCTTTGCAGCATTTGGTTCAACATTCCTGGAGGTTTTAGCTGGTCCACCTTTTGCTTCATTGTTTTACTTTTAGTTTGCCTTCTGTCACCATGTCATATTTGTTGTTGCTGCAAAATGATGCCACAGGAGACTGAAGTGGGAAACAAACACTGTGCAATTCTTAATACAAACAACAAAATGGCTGCTGCCCTGGCTTTTATTTCTCTGTCGGTCTTCCCAAAATCACTTCTATCTGTGCACCCGCTCAGTGGCACTCTGCTCCAAGTGTCATTTCATCCCTTTTCCTAAACATGTAGATTAGCAAATACATCTTATAGCTTAACCAATACAGCATACGTGGGTTAAATGTCTAGCCTTCGGGCAGAGGGAGGAATTAGTGGCCCTCCAGCAGCAGTGGCTAGTGGCTCCAATGTCAGTGGGGCGGTGTAGCTACTCCAGGTTTCAGTCTGGATTTTAAGTGAGCTGTCCATGGTGCTGAAACAAGTTTGGCCCCTGGGTTCCGCAGGATAGCTCCTTAAAAGTTCAGACTAATGCCAGCCCGCTGGCATTGGAACCACCAGCCTCCACTGCCCTCCAGAAGTTGCTGGACTCAAGCTCCCATCAGCCCCAGCCAGCAAAGCCAATGGCCAGGGATAGCGGGCTTTGTAGTCCAACAACATCCTGTGACCCCTCCTCTAGTTTCCTGCATTGAGCAGGGGGTTGGACTCGATGGCCTTGTAGGCCCCTTCCAACTCTATGATCTATGAAATCTATGAAATCTCAGTGGCCACAGCTTCCTCACTGTGGCCTTACAGCAAAGGCTGCTGATTACCATTGGACTTCCCTCCATTTTCTATGATTAAATCTGTACATTCCCATGAGTTCACTTGCCCCTTTGCTAATCCAAATCTTTCTTTGCAACAAACCAACATTTGCTCACATTTCTACCTAAACCTTAAAAAAAAAAAAAAAAAACAAAACCCAGCATCTTGCACTGAATATTCCTGTCTTTTAAGGCTCAGTCCCAAGATGTTTGGCAACAACAAATGGTTGTGTAAGTGATTAAGTGAATAGGCCCATGGATACAAAAGCTATCCAAGGGTAATGCCATAAAAATCATGCTAGGTTGATCCAGCAGGGATACTAGGACAGCATCGTAAATATATGTAGCAGAACAAATATTTAAAGATTGGATGCCAAAGAGCTGCACATCACTACAACTCCTGCCTACCAACTAGATGAAATCCAGAGGTTGCTATGGAGGCCAGTCTTCTTGGCAGCTAGTTTCTACCATCCATATAATCAGGCCATTCTACAGCCACTTTGTGAGAAGCAAAACCTCTATTACAGGCAAAACAATGCTTGTGGTTCTATTAGCAGGTGTAACCATGCAAATAAAACCAAGTCTCATCCTATTAGGGAGAGGAAGCTTTTTTTTAACCATTTGTTTGTGGACAGAAAGATGCTTTATTGCTTTCTTGTAAGTGCAAATCTGAACACATCAACGTAGGTTTCAGCTGAAGCACGTTATTTATTTTATCTTTCTGGTGACAAAGAGTTGGATTGGACAGTACTTGTCCCCCACTCCTGGAGGTGACCAAGTGTGCACAATGCCTCCCTATCCCAGCTGGTGTGCCACCCTCCAGTTCCGTAATCTCCACATGTCCACGCAGGGACAAATCATCCAAATGTGGCATACACTTATACAATTCAATGCATGGAGGTGAAAATCACATCAACAATTACATGGTTGATTTCCTCATTTAATTAGGAAATAAACCACACCATTTTCACCTTTGCACGTTGAATTGTACAAGTGTAGGCATCCTTTGGACAATCCACTCCCACATATAGGCAGGGATGGTGGAGGGGAGATGGTATGCTTTGGGGTGGGGAAGAGATGTGAGCATTCGCTGCCTTCCACCCTTTGGGTCTGATTAGAGAAGTATTGCCTGGTCCAGCCCAGATAGAAAGACCACACTGTATGGATGTATATGAGCTTTTCTACACAAGGCTGTTAATCCGCTGTATCTATGTAGAATTGAGATCCAAGCTCAATTCTTGGTGGGGTGGTTGTTTTTAATCTTTTTTATGGGTCACGTTGCATTAATTTGTTTTAGCTATTTGTGTCATTTTAAACTTGGTTTTAAATTTTTATAATGTTTTTATTGTGTATATTTTATATTGTATCATTGTGTCTTTTATTGATTGTTGTAAACCACCCAGAGAGCTTCGGCTGTTGAGCGGTATAATAATAATAATAATAATAATAATAACAACAACAACAACAACAACACACAAGTCTGTTTCCTTTCCTGCTTTTATGCTACATAACCTCTAGGTGGCACTGTGGTATAGCAGAATAGCGCAAACTCACAAGAGAAAAAGCAGTTTCTTTTGCTTTCACAATTAAATGCCACGTTTTCCCTGCTCTAAAAAAACCTTGCTAAAGTGCTTGTTAGACACAGAAGCTAAATTGGAGGGTCTTGACTTTGTCTAAGGAACCCATAAACAACTGTGAGTAGGGAATAATGAGCGCACAATAAATGCCTCATGTAGAAAAGCCCAATATGTATGGATGTGTGTCTTTCAGGCTGATAACAATTACAACACATCTAGTAAAAACAACAAAGAGTCCTGTGACATCTTAAAGACTAATAAATTTATTATGGCATAAGCTTTCATGGATTACAATCCAACATCAGAAACAAGATCTAGTAACAGGTCTAGTAACCATTGTAAAAAGCCTGGCTGAATTAAATACATCTTCACCTGGTGCTGGAACAATGCAAGATTCGATGCAAGGTGAGCATCTCTGGGGAAAGTATTCCATAGACATGAACCCATCACCAAGAAGGTTCTTTTCCTACTCACCATTGAAGAACCTCTGAAGATGATCTTAACATTTGGGCAGGTTCATGTGGTCCTTTAAGATACCTGAATCCCCAAGCCATATATAAGGCTTTAAAGGTTAAACCAGCACTTTGAATTTGTAACCAGTGAATTTGTTAACAGGTGAAATATATCTTTTCTGAACTTGTCGCTCAGCTCTAAATCCAATTTTTCATATAGGTTGGTGGAGCCAGAAGAGAGCTGATCGCTGCCCCAAGAAAAGTTTTTCCATATTTACCTTCTTCCCACAGATTAGTCCATATAATCCAGCTCACAGCATTCTTCAAGAAAGAGAGCAGGGTCAAACAAAGGGGGGACAAAACCAATGTGCCTAAAGAGATGGCATATCTGCTCTCAGCCTTATGTGTATCACTATAATATTGGTAGAATGCCCTTAATGTGTAACACCACACATTATCTTGGTGACATTGCACGTGTAGAGTCACTAAGGGAGGAATGGGCTAATGAGCAACTGGGACTGACCTGTCCACATGCTTGACTAACCACACCTACTTCCTCTCTCATATCAGTTTAATCTTACCTTGGAGGTGAGATCTCTTTCTTTTTCCCTGACCCTCCTTGAGGAAAGATGTGTATGGCTGGCTCTCTTCCAGCCATGCTGACTTCAATGGACTCTGGTGGACTCTATGCTGTACCTCCATGAACTAACCAGCATGCAAGGTTACTAGATGTTGTGTGGATACAATAAAACCCTTTCTGTTGTTATAACTAATCTGGATTACTTTTAATCCTAAAAAGCCTTCTGGGTCCTAACAGGCCACGTGGCGAACAGCCTTGCAGTTGAGTAAGTTAATAATACGCACGCTTCCACATATAATCCTCCTTCCCATTAGTTGTCACATCCCAAAATACAACTGGCTATTTTATATTATTTTAGGATCCACTCTCTAGACTCAATCTAGAATTATCTGAGAGAGAGAGAGAGAGAGAGAGGAGAGAGAGAGAGAGAGAGAGATATTCCTGTCCATGGAAAAATATTACAAATTTACAGCACACCTTGATAAAAAAAAAAAAAAAGGCAACTGAAGGGCTGTATAAAGCAAAAACTCCTTTCTAAAATGGAAACCCATTTAGACTCAGACATAATAAATACAGTTTTAGATGGGTGTCTCAAAATTATTCATTGAAAAAACTTGCCTTCCATCTCAGTGCCAGTATCTAGAAATTGTTCAGCATCTAAAACATGCCTGCATAGTAATGACAGGTTTCTGAATTCAAATAGAAAGGCTAATGAATTTGTTTATTTTTTCAATCATACTCCAATACAGCATGTTACACAGAAGCCTTACTAGACCATTGTTACATTTCAGCTTTCTTTAGGTGATTTTCATGCCTTTGCTTGGTGTTTGTTTGTTTTTTAAAAAAAAAAAATTAAAAATGTTTGTTTTTTTGTACACAAGGCAGACAAAGGAAACAGCAGATGATCCAAATGTGGAAGTATTGCTGTTGTCACGAGGAAACATCCTAGAGGATGAACAGGCTATTGACATTCTCTCTCCTAAAGCAAGAAGCTGTCCTGGGAGATCCATGAGAAATGAGCAATGACAACAGAAAGCAGGAAACAAATTGATGGAATCAGAGATGGCTACAGACCTGTAAATAACTTTTCACACTTTTGCAGTTACATTTAGAATTGAATAGCTTGGTTTTGCAAATTGATAGAGAAATGCAAGTTTATTTAATCTCTTTTTCCAGTGGAAGGGGACTTTTTGAATCTTGGATTTGCCATCCCTTTCTGCCTGCCAACCACAACCTCATTTCTCTCTCTTCTCCACAATTAGTCCTGGAACTTCTCCTGGAACTATCAGGGATTAAACTATCAGGGATTAAAATTTATCAACTGTCAGTAAAGCAGCAATCCCTCCTTCATACACACACACCAGAATTGTGAACAGTTTTAGAGGAAATGGTACCCCAAGCTTCCAGGGAGAAAATTAGGTATGGAGTTAGCTGGGGGAGTTCCAATTCTACCCCCACCCCACTTTGTTGACTTTCTTTTTTAACTGAAGAGGTAACCTCCTCTACCCAACCCAATCTTCCAGTTTCCTGTTTGTGATGTTGCATGGCTATTTTGTATGTAAACATTCTATGATGAAGTTGCAAGAACTTGACTATTAGAGGATTTTGGCAATGTGGCCAGGTCTAAGGTTGCTCTGAAATCTGTGTGAAGATCATGAGTGCAGTCAACTCTTGGATGAACTCCAGTAGAAAGTTTAAGGTTAGCCAAGATCTTGACATATGCTGGAGCATTCACAAGACCAGTCACCCACCCACCCACACCACCCACCCCTCTCTCTCTCTCTCTCTCTCTCTCTCTCACACACACACACACACACACACAGAGGCAAAGTCCTAGTCATGGCAAAGATTCAGTCTACTGCGATCTCCATAATTAAGCAGTAGAAGCAAATGCTTGGGAGAAGGTGAGTTAATTCTTCTGTTCGCTCCACTGCTTCTCAAGATCTATTTCACACAGGATTTACTTCATCATGCACATTTCAAGGTTAATATTTGCTCTTATTAATGACTATAAATCCACAACCCTTCAAACCAATAAATTATCGCAATAAGCCCAGAAACAAAAGATGCATATTTAAAAATATTCTCTGAATGGAGAACTGAGAATCCCTTGAGGCAGCGTGCAGAACACATTAACATTCACCTCTGTGCTTTTCTCAGTTCCTATATACTAAAAAGAAAAGGGGGGGGATGATTTGTTTTCTTGCATTATCTTTGAGACCATGTGTCAGTCCCATTTTGAAAAGTAGAAATTGCTCTTTTCATTTCAGATCTGTGTGGGTTTTCAGAAGGACAAAAGCCTCGTAAACAATGACAGATGATATATCCAACTCACGGGGGGGGGGGCTATTTTGGAGATTCCTCATGCTAATCCTGCCCTTACCTACAGGAAAGATAGATAGGAAAGTGAAATTCTGTGACTTCCTATTCTCTGTGACTCTCTCAATACCCTCCCACAACCTCGAGTATTCCTTTTGTTTTGTGCGTATGCTGTTTATACATAACTATACATTACATTTTCCTCTTTCATTTTCTGCCTTGCAATGGAGGGGTAAATTCCAAGTACCAGGGCGTGCTATTGAGACCTGAAGATAAAATGTTTTAGATTAAAGATTGTACAAACGTTCAAGTATCATTATACTAAGCTCCATTTAGGGGGCAATGTAGCACATTCTGTATTTTTGACTTGCTTCATTACTTAAAACTAAATAGCAATTATTAGTTATAATACTGCCATTTTGAGACCTGAGATTTTCACAGTTAGTGCTGGAATTTAGTATCATTTCAGATCATTTCTCCTTGACATTTTGCTCTATTCGTTTAATATTGATCAACAGAGACATATTGCAGTTCCTGCTTTCTATGGGCTACAACAAAGGAAGAAAGCAGAAATAGCACGGTGTGTATAGCCCAACTGTGCTGTCCTTTATTGTCAAATGAGATCTATCTTAGAGGCCACGGTATCCCTGAAGGCTTATTTCAGTCAGTTTGTGCAAAGTGAATTACTTAAAGATGGGTGGAAAAATCTCTACTAAAAGGTACAATAGTGATTAAACTGTTTGGCCAAAAAAATGTAGCCTGAGTTCCAAATACACTTATCTCTGAAAGGAGACCAAGTAAAATGTCATTATCTTCAATAGCTGCAATTTTAACATATGTTAGCCCAGCTGTGAATGAAAAGGCCAGTTTTCTCATCTGTCTATGAGTTTCCCTATCTCTGTGCTGGAAGCTAGATAAAAACGAATGTTATTTATCACGTGGGCACTATCTGTCTGTTGTGTGCTTGAATTATATTTATTTCTTTGCATTGGTTGGTGTTTGCTTGCCATGTAACAGAGCCTGAAAGCCAAAGGCATGGGCCTGACACCAAATTTACTCTGGAATGTGCTACAGGCATCAGTTTGTCTTCTCTTTTCTCACCTTGAAAAATGGGAAGAGGGGAATTTAGTCCCACTGCGGTCCAGTCTTCCCAGTGCCAGACCAAAAATCTGGGTGCTGATGCATTCATCTCACTGCAATTCCTTTTAAAGCACCCCACGTCCATCCTTTGCAGAAGGGTGGTCTAGGATAACCAGATGTTATACACTGAGTTCGGCCCAGTTCTCACTGAGATGGCAAACCTGTGTCTGGGCTGTACCACTTCAGACTATAGGTGGGGTCTCACATTACTGAATGCTCCTCCATACAAAATAAATCCTGGACACCAATAAGTCATTGTGTGGAAGCGTGGAATGTATCCTTGGACAAAATTAGTAGCTCTTACACCAGGACGACCAAGTGCCGAAGCACCTTGACAGAATGCACAGCCCCACTGGACTTGTAGTCCAGCCTGTCAGTCATTTGGACAGATGAGAGATCAGCTTGTACTGGAGCTCCCACTGCATGTGGACTGTGGAAAGGGAGAGCCCAAGACATTTTGCTGCCTGAAGTGGAAAAACAAGATGGCGCCTACTCACATTCTATATACAAAAGCTAACTGGAGAGACAGTTGAATCTTTCCTTGACACTGACAATGGGGCAGCATCCTCCACCACACCTGAAACCAGCAGGCTAGCTTCGGCGGTGCAGAGCCCCTCCAATACCTTGCACCATCTGCCACCTGAGGCAACCACCTCCCTCTGCCTAGTGGTAGGGCCAGCTGTGGAGATCAGCACAGTACATGAGTACATCCAGCCCTCTGACCTTAATGTTTGTAATTTATCTGTGGCCTGGTGGTTATACGCAGGGCATTTTACAGCGCATCATGCGACCTAGGGAGGGCAAATTACAATTTGCATCCTACTTGCAAGGCAGCAAATAATTCTCATTTCTAATCTGCTATTTTCTTTTGGTCTGCCTATATACAAAGGCTCCCATTTTCACAGAACTCCAGGAACCCTTCAGGGGGGGGAAAGTAATGTCTGAATCATCCTCTTCATTATAATGATGATTTTGGTATACCATTACTATTTTTCTCAGTCCATCTTACATTTCAGTACCATGCACATCCAGTTTTTTCTTTTAAAAAAAATTAAATCCATTGTATACAAAAAGAACAGATACATTTGTGCTGTTCCAGTTAGTAAACAATTCTTTAATATCACCTGCTGTGCTCTATCCCAAATCTATCTCTTTTTCTCTCTGCTTTGCACTGCTAAGCGCCCTTTAGTCATTTTGTGGAGTTTGAATTTCCAGGCATTGAAATCCATTTCTCTCCTTCGCCCTGCTAAGAACCCCTGTTGCCATTTTTCTCTGAGAATCCATTGTTTTGCTGTTAAAAGGTTTCTATTGCAGTGACTGCTCTGCCTGGGAGTTTTGTTTGAAACTGACCCATGATCTTCAGTCACAACACGGCAACAGTGAGTGTTTTAAGGTCTGGAGACTGGGGAATATGATAGATAACAACTTGAAACTAGACAAGAATCAGAAGAAGATGCACATTTCAAGTCACATTTCCCTGACAATGTGTCCCAGCCTGGTGATTTGCTTCTCCTTGTTTGGTCACAATGACCTTTTCCTTCTATGACCTGTGTCTGATAGTTGTGCCCATCATTGTGTCAGTTGCGATGTGAGCGTCTGCCCACTGGAAAAGAAGATAAGCCAAGAAAATATGCATTGTACCAAATGTATCACTTTGAGAAAAGTACACACGGCAGACTCTCTCCCCACCCACAGCAGAGATCCTGACTGGACGAGGCGCTGTTACTGTTGCTAAGGTCTGATCCCATCCCATCTCTGTTCTTGCATGTATTGGAGCAGTGTTCTCCAACCTTGGGTCCCCAGATGTTTTTGGCCTACAACCCCCAGCATGCCCCAGCCAGCATAGCTGGCTGGGGCATGCTGGGAGTTGTAGGCCAAAAACATCTGGGGACCCAAGGTTGGAGAACACTGTACTGGAGGATCCATCCTATCCCAGACCTCCTCCCCACCCATCAGTCTCCCTCCCATCAGAATGCTGGCATCTCTGTAAGTAAAAGGCAACACTCTAATAATCAGTCCGCCTTTACGCCAGATAGTACAGAACTAAAATGACTGATCCCAAACTGAGAGGTCTGATACTTAACAGAGTCCAATGAACTTACCTCCTAGTTAGTATATCTATTTGGAATTGTAGCCCTCATTTTACACTTTACCCACCCATTAGCCAAATAAGTCATGAGACTATTTGCATTGCATTTCATCATACCAGAATGAAACAAGAGTAATTAAAATAAACTGATATGCTAGGAAGACACTTTCCAGCAGCCTTCTTTTCTTAATTGAAGAAAGAGGGAGAGAGGCCTACTGGCTGCACCCACTGGATTTATGATCCAATTCATACACAATGATATTCTTTTGTGAAGAAGTGGATTTACACACTTCCCTTCCCCCTGCCTTCTACCATGCACAAAAGATAACAAACACTGGCTTATGATCCTGGCTTGTTGGGAGAGCAACAAGCCAGGAATCCTGGTTTGGATGTGATGCTAAACAAACTATGGATGGAGGCTTCCTGGATTATATTTAGCCCCTCCTGCCGGCAGGATCAGCCAGGTGGGAGCAATCAAGTAGTGTGCAAACCACACCAACATATTTCAGTTAACAAAATAATAAGCTTTCTTCCTAACAGACGTACAGGCCCCAAGAAAGAAGAGATCCTTACCCAGCTAGCCATTTCCTTGTACCTCAAAGGGAGAGCCATTTATTTCCAATAAATGGCTATAAATTTATCAATCCCTAGAAACAGAAGTTCCTTTTGGTCATGTTTGCTTGCTTCTTTCAGATAATATAACTATGAATAGACCCACATTCAGGTATAAAAACCATTTTTTTTCAACAGAAAAAGATGCATTCAACATAATGAATCAATGTTCATAATCAAACGTTCCTAAAATGTGGAGATGTATAATTTAGAACATGCACATTTATGTCTCAGATTTTAAGATGTTGTGTGCTGGCCCAAGTAGCTCTTGTGGTGAGGTTGACAGTAATAAGCAGCAGTCATCGCTCCCCATGATCAAAGGAGAGGTGGTCTCATGCCCAGGGCCAGCGTCAAGGGTAGACATGGTTGGGCACCTGCCAAGGGCCCACAACCCAGTAGTGGCCCACTGACAAGGGCCCCCTGTAGTTGTTCTTCCTCTTCACCATTGCAACCTGCTTGTTGACCTGCCTCTCGCTCTGGCCCAGACAATGGTGGTGGTGGGAAGAGAAACAGCAGGTGCCACTGCCTACTTGCTCGCTGGTTCTTTGCCTGTCAGCTCAAGCATGCAAGTGGTGGCAATGATGAGACAGAGGTTGAGGAACAGTAGCAGCTGGTGACAGTGGCAGTGAGAAGGTAGGGTCACATAGAGAGGGGGCCCTCAGAAGGCTGGAGGTGGCACTGCTCACATCCTTCCTTCCAGGTGTCACTTGGTAGCAGTGGGTACCTGAAGCAGCACCATGTAAGCACCCCGCTGCAGAATGGGCAGTAGTGCCCAGTGCAGGCTAGCCCATGTGCCTGCATGATGCTACCCACAGCCTCTGCAGATGCCAAGGGAGTGACACTCATCAGCAAGAACAGATACTCTTCCTTCACTTTCCTTCCTTCACTCAGTGAAGGTCATTGCTTATGGAACTCCCTTCACTAGGAAGTTTATTTGGTCCTCTGTCTGTCTGTCTGTCTGTCTGTCTTCTGCCTCCTAGTTAAGACTGTTCCCCCCCCAGCAAGCTTTTAATTTGCTTGGTTAGTATTTTTAATAGGTGGTCCCACTGTTTTTAGTTGCTTTTATCTGCTGCAGTTGTCTTTTTTATTGTTGTTTAATTGGTTTATGATATTTTGTTGTTATGCTTTAAATAACTCAGCTGCCCTGAATGCTGTTTTTTGGCAGTGGAAGGGCGGGATATAAATTTCCTTAAATAAATAAACAAACTAATACCACTATCAGCTCCACTGCATGAGCCGCAGCTGGTTCCAATCATATTTTGCACAAGTCATTTTTATTTTCTGCCAAAGACATATCTAATATACAGCATTAGTTTAAAATAGCTAATTGCATCTAAGGCTTTTTAAAATATTCAACATGTTCTTGTTCCACTGAAGCATATCTCTGGATTTAATGGAAGGGATATTAGTCACCCATGGGGGCGGGGGAGAGGTATATGGACTCAACTTTGTGATAGATACAACTTGTATAGTTCTTCTCATTTAAAAAAAATGGTGGTTGCAATTCAATCTAGCATTTTTAAGCTAGTAGGTGACTTTATTATCCTATGGCATGTTCCATTAGCAGGCAAATCAAATGTCTTTCATGTAGAGTTACAGATAACAAAAGCTAGCAAGTGCAAGAATGCCCTGCTGAATTCTCAGTAGGGCTTGTGGAACTGAATTGTTTAGAAATAAATGCCAAGTACTTAATGTCTTACAGAATTATAGATTTTAGAAGACTACTTAATAAGGAAGAAAACACTTAAGGCAGTTGCTACTAGATTTTCTACACATACAAAGCATCACAGAATGGGAGGGGATAACATTTTGCAAGAGGAGACAAACAATTTCACAGTCTCTATAAACAGATTTTATATGTCTTACCATTTATACCTGCATTACACCAATTTAAAATGAAAGGGCATCAATTCACAAATCAGCTATCAGGCCGTTTTCATCTGCACACTATATCTGTATATCTTTGCAATGGTACAGTAAGGAAGATTTAAGCAAGATGAGAGGAATGGAAAGGTTGTGGTTCATTTCCCTTATATTCCAGCCAAATTAACTCCCCATCTATATCCATTCCATGAAAGTAGCGTTACTAGCTGGGATGGCCTTTTCAGTGAAGCAAACTGAAAGAACCGATTCAGGTGCCAGATTACAGGGGTAATAGTCCAAGAGCCTGTGTCAAAACACTTACATCATAAAGTATGAACACTTTGGCTGTTTGACCATATTACAAAAGTTCTGGCATCTCTAAAAGTGCCGGTGTTGTGCACAACTGCTGGGGCATTTAGTGGGTGGCAGCCCCCCAAAACCCCTTTTGGGGACCAATAATTACATCATAAGGTACATGGATGAAAGAAGCAGTATCTGTTGGGGAATCGTGTATATAATTCCAGACTGTCCAATCTGACTGACTCTTGGGGACGTACCCCCCTTTCTGACCCCTCCAAAAACAGAGCTATTAATTATGTCATAAAATACATGGAACTAGTACCATTTGGTAGAGACTACCTTCCTGTATCTTAAAATATCCAATCTGACTGCTTTATGTGGAGCCAACCCCAAATCAGGCCATTTAATATGACCAGAGTCATAACAATTTCCAATATACTTAATTGGAACTATGTTCTGGAACTATGAACTATTTTAGCAATAAAGTTAAAGTAAAATATTATTTTTGCTACAAGACTACTTTTGTATTTATTTATTTCTGTTATGAAAACACTGAAAACAATTAATATGCAACCTCCAGAAAAGCCCAACATAAACTCCCTATTTCATCTTGTGTAGTCTCATTTCTTTCAAGAATCTTTGCCTTTCTTGAAAAGGCTGCTGTTTAGTCATGACCAGTGAAGCAATGAAATCCAGCTAGGGATTTGTACAGCGATGATCCCAATGAGTCTGCTGGCTTTCTCACACCTGTGTACCTCAAATTGCTCTTTGACTGCAGGCCTACTTCCATCCAAACATTTACTTCATCATTTAAGTGTGAAATGTTTCTCAGAAGAATTATCAATCCATCTGAGTCATTGTGGTGTACATAACTATGTTACTTGGTGAGGTACACAACATTGCAAGGCAGCAAATCAGCTGGGAATCTGCCTCTTCATGGGTACAGTTGAAGAACTCTCTTCACTGCATTGCAGACTACAATCCACAGCATGGAGAACAGGACTCATTTCTTTTAGGGTTCCATGCAATACATTGAGACCAAGAATGATGTAACCATCAGACTTGGTCTTTCACTAGAAACAGCACCAGGGCCTCTTTGAAATTATCATTCCTTAGTGCTCCAATGAAACCAGAAGGTCATCTAATTTCTTCTACTCCAGAAATTGCATACTGCTGGTCACAACAGCTGATGTTGGCTCTTCTGTCTCATTCAGGGACTTTTATTGATGGAGTAACTGTCCTGTCCAGTTTTGATATATGCCAGGCAGATGTGAAACCCACCAAGCATTAGGAACAATTTGTCAAACTTAGGACTTTCATCTGCTTTTATTATAAATGCACGTTTGCAAAAGCCAAATCATATGTCGCAATACTGTGCCCCTCCTGGCAGTCACCCCTCGGCTATTTTGTGGGATCTTTTGATGGTTTCTGGCACACCTTGATAGTTTTGGGGTGCTTCTAGACAAGGCTTTTATTATGAATCACCCTCCATCATTCATGGGCTTTCACAGGGGATTCAGATGTTGTGTCATCTTCCATTTGTAACCCTCCCGTGTTTCCCCACCACTTCCTCCATCATTCTTTTTTCCGCAATAAATTAATTAAGGAGAAAAGACAGAATAGCTGCTCAATGTCTTTTGATTGACATTGAGCAGCTATTCTCTCTCTGGAAGCACCCTTGGTCTATTCCTGTATGGTTCCAGTGCCAAACCAGAAGTTGTGAGAGGTCTTCTCTTCCGTTTTGCTCCTCCCCCCCCCCCAATGTTCCCATACAACAGTTTGAAAGCAGAGCCCATCGGTATCATGCAGAGTTCCCTTTCCATCAATAGTGTTGACATATGTATCATATACCAGGCAACTCCTGTTATTAACTGTGGTGATAAGTTCATTCATTCTGGGGTGGCCCATTGCACATGAAATGATTCAAATGTTAAATCAGTGCCTATTTTTTCAACAGCTGACACTGTGCCCAAGACATTTAAGAATATCAAGGATCTTCCTATTGCCAGTGATACTTTTCACTGGATACAATTGGATTTTTTTTTATGGCTTCACATACCCATTTGTTACAATATACACAACATCTTGGTAAAATGTTGTGTGTCTCTAGTTTGCACCTGTTAATGGCATTGCCCCCTAGCAATCTTGCTACTAGGGCGTTCCATGGCTCTCTGTCTGGTGGCAGCTGGTGATTATGCAGGCTCCTTTCCACAGTAAACCAAAAAAACCCAAACAAAACAGTAGTACCAGTACATTGCTAGAGCTGCAATATCAATTCCTTCCTTAAATCAGTATATTGGAAAATGTTATGACTCTGATCATATTAAATGGTCTGATTTGGAGTTGCGCATAAGACTGGCCATTTTGGAGATACCACAACTTTTGTAAGATGTCCTCCAGATAGTTAAATGTTTTGTACCTCATGATGTAAGCATGCCTGTGGCTTACGCTGGCTCAGCTTGTCTGAGCGCGGAAAGCTAAGCAGGGTCAAGCCTGGTTAGTACTTGGATGGGAGACCCCTCCTCTAGTTTCCTGCATTGAGCAGGGGGTTGGACTCGATAGCCTTGTAGGCTCCTTCCAACTCTATAAGTATTTTGACATGGGCTCTTGAACTGTGATATGGGGGGCCATGGAGTGTGCATGTGTGTGTGATGCCAACAGTACTTAGATTAAGCTCCAGCTCCAGCTCCAGGAACCACCAGTGGTCACTGGCACACTATCAGATGGACCGGCCCTGAGACAATGATGAAAATAACAGAGAAAATGCTGAAGAGATGGAAGTTATCTGGGCTGGAGTGTTCTATTACATGTTGAAGAGGCAGGATACTTTTCAGTTTATAAGTTAAAACTTGAAACCGTATAGCCATGTGCAGTTTTCAGCAATGCAAATGGTTGCAGAGAAACCTGCAAAAGAATGGAAGGATAATAAATGGAAGTGGAGAGGCTATTTTCAAAATGGAAGAAATTTGGGCAATAGATCAGGAATCATTTTAAAAGATATTTGCAGAAGATCCCTTCTCTTCCCATAGTATCTTCTATATCACACTGGCTTTCCCTTTCTGTCATATGATAAAGAGAATGAAAGACGTGTCAAAATGAATGGAACCAAGTGGAGAAAATTTGGCTCGAGTGTAGAAAGCAGTTTAAAGAGAAACTGTTGCACATGCCTTTGTTTCTCATGAAGTGGTTCTTGTATCAAACTCCCAAGCTGCTTCTCAAACTCAGAGAAGTTTAATGGATTGTGCATGTGCACTGCTCAAAACTCAGGTTCATAGCAAGGTCATTTCTTAGCTCTCCCAAGATTCCTCTTCACTCTTTACAGAAACATGTTCTCTGTCTTCATACATATGACAACTCAAAAGTCAGCCATGGCCTAGAGTATACACACATTGCTCTTTTCTTCTCCATTTTCATAACCCTCCAGGGTGGATCTACATTACACTGTATAGCATCAAGAGAACAGAACGGTACTGCTATATTATATTCACGTTCCGCAGTCACTCCTCGCAGGGCACACTCTCGTTAAACGTACTGCACTCATCCTGGTTTGCCACCCCACACCTAACTCCGTAGCGATAGAACTGGGTGTTGCTTGAACAGGGTGTTTTTATTATCATTTTGCTTCGTCGGCTCTGCACAGGTATGAATGAGTGCAGGAGCGTCCTTTAGAAAAAGAAAGGGAAAAGCTCTTCCAGCCCCTCACAAAGAAGAAGGAGAAGGCGGCGGCGGCGGCGGCAGCGGCGGCGGCTGCTGACGCCACCGCCCTGCCACAGGGTCAGGGTGAAGCCAGCGGGATCACCACACCGCACCCCTCCCTTCCACCCAAATGCAATTTCCCAAATAATAAGTGCTCCTCTTGTTCTGAGTTTCCCAAGCACAAGGCTCCTGTTAAATCAGTGTGGTACACTTGGGAGTAAGGGCATTGGAGAGAATGTGGTTTACTTCTGAGCAGACATGCCTTCTGGCTAATTTTCAGCTCCCTGCTCTTCAGGCAATGGGGGTGAATGCAGGCAGCTGTTTAAAAAGGGGGGGAAGCCTCCCGCTCCTCCTGTCCCCTCTCAAACTCCATGGCAGTTATCCTGGGGGTACTGCCTTTCACACACAGGGGAAACGGCCATTTCAGAAACAGGGGTTTTTTGTTTCTGGTCCGCCGGTTCTGTGGAGGTGCGCACGTGCACAGGAGCGAAATTGTTTTTTTAAAAAAACAGAACTGACACACAATCCCCCAAAGCAGCCTGCTCGGAGGTGCGGAGCTGTGGAGGTGTGCAGGAACATTTACAAACAAACAAAAATGTAAAAGCTTCTGGGGAAGAGGGCAAACCACCGCACAACACCAAAGGACGGATAGCTCTCTTCCCCACCAGACACACATGACACCACGTTCCCCACACCCCTCAAAAACTATTGGCTAACTCCAGTGACAACACTTCCATGGCCACACCTCGGATGGGCAACTGCAACGCAAGTTTAGCACACACTAGCTGTGCACTGTGACAGTGAACCGCAATAACGGGGGGGGGGGATGTGATAAACAAACCCAGTCAGGGAAATTCTAGAAGAAACGAAGAATGATTACGCAGGGCTAGCACAACTGGCACTGAAAAATGTGTGTGTCGTGTGCCCCACAAGTCACGGCAGTGATACAGTACTGTAATAAACCTTAGGTGTGGATCTGGCCCCAGTCAACAGAGCAGCTCTCTCAGGCAATATCGGTAGACAAACCAAAAGCTCACAGAGATGTCTTACTATTTCAGAAGGCTATTATATCTGATTTTAATATAACTATCAAAAATATGTTTTGCTATTAATGAAGCAGCAAGGACATTCCAATGGAGCCACTTACATTCCAACAAAGGTATGAGAGTTTACCTAAGTCAAGACCCCTTGGCTTGCACTGAGCTCTTTTACTCGGGGGGGGGGGGTGGCTTTGAAAAAAGAGGGGCTTTAATACATACTTTAGGACCTCGATTATTTAATCCTTGGCTTGAATCAGTGACCTGGTTCACACGTAATGGCTAACAAGGGGTGATGGCGAACCCTTAGTTAGCTATGGCTGTGTGGCAGCGAGTGAGCATGCTGCCTCCTGCATGCTCATCGCTTCCACTTTCCAAAACAACTCAGTTCCTGGGTTGTTGTCATGACATATAAGCCCAGCACTCTGGGTTGTTTAGGGTTAAACAACCCAGCGTTTTAACCCAACAACAAAGCATGGGTTAAAACTCTGGGTTGTTTAATGGGGGCATTCCTGGGTTGTTTTGGAAAGTGGAAACAGGCAAGCAGACGGGAAACAATGCACTTGCGCACGTGCTCACAAACAACCTGTAGTTAGTTAGCTATGGGTGCTTTTGATTGTGCAAACTGGGTCACTGTTTCAAATGTCCCCTTTAATGCTTTATCACTTAAGTCACCAGTGATATTGCTAGCTTTGCTTCTCTGTACAGGAAGTGTGTCAGCCCCATCTAAATAAGTATGTCATTGTCTCTTGAATAATTGTAGTAGTCACCGTTAAGCTTTTGGTCTTGTACATGACAAAGTGTTCTCTGGGAGTCTGCATGGCTCTCCCCTCCGACTGCTAGTGTAGTTTAATGCAGAAGGCATGTTTTGCTAGAAGCAGCTCTATTGCAACATCCATGGGTCAATTACAGGTGGTGGCATGCAGATGTACTTCAATAGTGTGATCGTTTTTAATATATTTTGATCCCTGACCCAATTCACACAACTATTTTTGATGTGGAAGAGTCATTACTACATGGCTTCTCACCAGAACCTTGGTCTTCTATAGAGGTTTTTTAGCCCTTTTCACACATCACATTGAATGTGGAAAGAAGCAGGAGTAGGCATGCTGTCACTGCTTCCAACTTCCATGTGTCCACTTGAACGTTTGCACAGAGGCTATGCATGTACAACTGAACATGTGTAGGACTTTCTCCATGTAAGCAGGAACCTGCATTGTAAAGCAAATAGTTTCTATCCAGGAATTCACTGAATGTATAGAGATCAGGAGCGAGGACAGCATGCGTGATCCTGCTCCAGACATTCAATCACTGGGCTTGTTCACACAACACGACAGGCCATCATGCAACGGTGAGGCTGTTGCACGTGCAGGTCGCATGTGGCCACCATTTTGCATATGCAATCCCTGATTGAGGGTTGTAATGTCGTGTGAACTCGACAAACATGGGTTATGCGAGGGTTAAACAACCCTCATGTAACCGTAACACAGACCATGGTTATGCAACAGTTGCTTAATCTCTGCGTAACCCATGCTCACCAGGTTCGCACGACACAACAACCCCCAAGCGGGTGCTGGTTAAAGCAACCTAGCGCCCACGGATGCCACAGCTTGTTGTAAGTTAGATAACCCATGATGAACCATGGCGTATCATCCAAACCCAGTCATTGTATCATGTGAAAAGGGTCTTTGTGAACAGACAGACTTCCATTGGCCCCTCATCTGGGGCCAGGGAGAAGATTTGCAAGTGGGGGAGGAGAGAGGAATCAGGTAACAAGTCAGGTTGGTCACAGATACTGAGCCAATGGCTCAACTAGGGCAGGGACACAAGAAAGGGCTTATTTAAGCACCTGGGTTCCCGCCACGGTCTCCCTCGCTAATGCCCTGAGGCTTGGCAGGAGAGAGATTGAGCCGTCTTTAGGGTTTTGCCTTTCTCGCCTACATTGGGTGCCTGGAGGCGTCAAAGTAAGGCGACAATGGTAAAGCCCTCCAGCTCCACATGGAGGGCAACTGGCCGGGGGCGGACCAACCCGCCTCCGGTGCGGTTAAGATGTATTTGCCAAAATATTGGTTTTTTCCCGGCCAATGGCCGGGCTAGGTTAGTACCGCCCTTCGCCCTTCACAGATCTTCAATTCAATAAATGTGGCCCTGATTTGAAACCATATACTCTGTGTCTGACTCTTCTTTATCTCACCCATACACTCGCAAAGCGTGGCTACAAGGGACATTCACAATTTACCATGTCCTTGAAATCATAGCCTGTGGAATTCACCATGTTAGGTAGCATTCACAAGCCCCCTAACCATGTCAAAGTTGCAGAGGGGTGGGGAGGGGAATAACCTTATGGTGAATTTTCCATTTCCAAAATGGTTTATGAATTACACCCCCTTAAGTGCCTAAGCAAAGTCTGGTAAGCAAGGCTGTCAAATTTATTGGGAGCTCCCAAATCTCAGGTGGGCTTCATGGATCAGAATCTCACCAAAACAGGAATATTCAAGATCAGCACGTCCTTCTCTTAATTATAAACTGAACTTAATCTTCCCAAAGATCTGTAATAAACTTACACCTGTCCAAGCTGTCCGTGTCAATGAGCTAAATTACATCTGGATCACAAATGAAATTGTCAGGGGGGGGTTGTTTTTGTTTTTTGCTTTGAAAGCTATTGATTGGAACTGGAATAGCTGGACTAGTTGCTCCCAGTCAATAATATTGACCATTCTGTAATCAAAGTAAATCCTAGTCCATGATGCACTTAGTTCTAAAATTGCTGCAATTATCTGAAGAAGAACAAATCATTGAGTGGAATTTTGGGTAAGAAATGCCTGTTTGGCAAACATCATTCAGGATTTATTGTCCACATCAGTTTCTCTTTAGCTTGCCTGCTCATTGACTTGCCTGTCACAATTAATGAGATTACCAGTTACCTTTCTAGTGTAAATACTTATACTAAATACCTAATTGAGTCCATCCAGACAAACACTGACATTTATCCCATCATTTAGAGTTCTTGCAGTTTCTTCATAGTGAGTCTAAGGATTGTATTCCTCATCATCATACCCAGTGTGGCATAGTGGTGAGAGTGTTGGACTGGGACTCGGGAGATCCAGGTTCTAGTCCCCACTCAGCCATGAAACTCACTGGGTGACTTTGGGCCAGCCACTGACTCTCAGCCTAACCTACCTACAGGGTTGTTGTGAGGATAAAATGGAGAGGAGGAGGAGGAGGAGGAGGAGGATTATGTAAGCTGCCTTGGGTTCCTTGCAGGAAAAAAGGCGGGGTATAAATTCCATCACAGAGCAAGGCCAAAGAAACAAGGGTACAATATTAGTTCTTATAATGATCAGCTGGAATGGAAACTGGTCAGGGAGAGGAAATGCCTTCTGGTCTCTCAGCAGAGTCAGTGGAGCGGCCCTACTTCTACTGCAGCATAGTGGAATGACTACTGCCAGGTGAATATGAAGGAACAACCTGATGGACATTTGATCAAATGTTCTCATTGGGTGTTAGACATATATGGAGAGATGAACAATATTGTATTATTTCTTTTTTGATGTTTCAGTTGTGATCTATTCAGGGGATGCTGGTGACTCCTATGTCAGTGAGGCTCCTTATTTATTTATTTATTTATTTCATTTATACCCCCACCTTTTTTCCTGCAAGGAACCCAAGGCGGCTTACATAATCCTCCTCCTCTCCATTTTATCCTCACAACAACCCTGTGAGGTAGGTTAGGCTGAGAGGCAGTGACTGACCCAAAGTCACCCAGTGAGTTTCATGGCCGAGTGGGGACTAGAACCCGCATCTCCCGAGTCCCAGTCCAACACTCTCCCCACTACGCCACACTGGGTCTCAAAAGTTTATCTGTTGCAGCTTTTATACTGAGCTTTATAGGAGCTTCTCCATGGTGCTCCACAGTGGTGAACCTATTTGGGGGATGGAGTACAGTACCATAGATAGCTCCAATAAAGCTCAGAATAAAAGCTGCAATGGATGAGGAGCCCCACTGATATAGGAGTCACCAGTCTTCCCTGGATCTACTGGAATAAGGAGTCATGCCCCTGCTGGAGGGATCCTCCTCAGAGGAGTAGCTAGAGCTCCCAGAGACTAACAGCCCATGTCAGGAGACCCGGGGGCGAGCCTGGGCCCTTTGGGGAGATGGCCACAGCTCCATCACCACAAGAGGATGGGATCTCCACCTCTGAGACAAAGGCGGAGCAAACACCTAACCCCTGAGAGTGTAGTCGTCTCAAGAGGCAGGCCAGTAAGATTCCTATGAGAAGGAGCACGGGGTTGCAAAGGAGAACTCCTCAAGAGTAAAGGGCTCCTCATGAACAAGGCCCTCCTCATGAGGGCCTGTGATGAACTGCAGCTGTGGCCTGGGTGGGGCTCTGGCTATATGAGCTTTCAGTTACTAGCTGCTGGAACAATGTTTTACTACCCACTCCACTGCTTTGTTTCTCCGACCTTGCTCTGAGCTCTGCATTCCTGTCAGGGCCGGTGCTACCATTAGGCCAACTAGGCGGCTGCCTAGGGCGCTGGGCTAAAGGGGGCACCAGGAGCATAGGGCTGGAGGGAGGGAGGGCTCAAGTGGGAAGGGGGGGGCGCTAAATATCTGATCTTGCCTAGGGCACCAAACTGCCTTGCACCGGCCCTGATTCCTGTGATCATTTTAGTTGTTCTTTGCATTTCTTATTTATACCTGTTCCAGTTTGGAGTGGCCAAAGCTGGACAAAGTACACCAGATCATACCTTTACCACTGCCTTGTATAGGATGTCCCTATTCATGCTTTTGCTGCTAATGCATATTTTTAGGATTGGACTGCCTAAACTCAGCAAATGCCAGCATTTTAAAATGCTGTTTTCTCTTGAGAGCTGTGTTGTATGGAGACAGCATTTAAGGGTGCAATCCTATGCATGTTTAGACAGAAAGAAAGTCCTACAATTCCCAGCATGCCATCTGGGAATTGTAGGACATGCATAGGATTGTGCCCTAAGAGCACTTTATTAAACTTAGTATCTGTTCAAAAATTGCTGCTTCAAATAATTTGATGGAATGCTTCCACTTGTCAATGACTTCTTTGTGGCTGTCCATCTTGACTGTTTCCATATTTGATGAGGTTACAGATACACCTTGATAAACTAATTCCACTATTTATTTATGTTCAGTCAATCAAATGTTTAATAATACTGCCAAAACTTTCTCTTTGATACTTTTCACTGGAAGTCACTTTCCTGACAATTTTATTGCTGATGTCATGATTTGGAAGAAGTGTCAACTTGAGGGAAACAGGGGGAAAGTGTAGAAAAAAGAAAGAGCAAGGAGGAGAGATGTTAAGAGATCAGAAAATAGGGCTTCAATCGATCGGTTAGTTAATCAGTAAAAACTGCAGATGGCAAGCACTGTTTTCAAAATACAATCTGAACACTATATCCAAAGGATTGTGAGCCATTTGTGTTATGATACCTTTCCTTTAGGCTGTCTTTTTTCTTTTTTGGTGTTTTGTACATCTTACGGTTGCTGAAGATATGTGATCTTTCTCCATGCTTTGTGTATATATAAAAATATTGCATGTATTTAAGAATATTTTAGTTTGATATTTATTATTTCCTGTCTTTATTATTATAATTCTGTGGTCAGTTCCTGCAACCCTCGGTGAGAGTTCTGCTGCAAATACAGACCGAACTCACTGACTCCTGCAGATATGAAGATATAGATGGGTTTCATAAGCATATTGTAGGAAAATCACGACTTTGAAGGAAAACTACTACATGATATACATTACAACTGGTATTGGTCTTTTGAGGTTGTGGTTCTGCTTTTATTCTTTGGGGGGGTTATATGATGTGAACTACTTTGAACTGTGTACAGATGTGGAACAGACATTTGTTAATAAATACATATAGAAATGTGGAGGCCTAGAAAAAAATACTGGAGGAAAATAGGGAGGAAACCAGAAAAATTAAGGAAAATAATTCCCCATTTCCCCCTGTTTTTTCCCTAAGCCTTCATATCTCTATACATACATACCAGCAGTTATCTAGTTGTTTTTCCAGCAGAATCTCTCCTTGATTTTCATACTTTCTTTGTTAACTTTAGCGTGTGAATATGACTTTTTCTAAGAGTGCATATACTTATTTTAGCATTATCTCTCGATGCAGTAGTTATTATATTTGTAATTGTAATTAATAGACATTATATAGGTCACTGTTTGGCTGGAATTCTAGGACACAATCCGAAGAACTAGTTGTGCATGCCCTATAAGACTCTGAATGTGTGTTTCTCAAATAGCTACTCACTGCACCACACGGCAAATGGCTTTGCCAACTCAGTGGAGTTTCAGCAACAGTATGTGATCTGGCATGAGGCTCTATTGTTCAAAGAAAGAACCCATCCGGGTGCATGCAAGCTACTGGTGCGCATGCCTCCTAGAGTTGGTCTTTGGATTGTGGCCCTTCTCTCCTAGTAACGCTCCGTTTCCACCCACGGTGGTGTTGTTCCTGCCCAGTCCTTGCTATTTCTGAACATTGTACGTGCTGTCTTAGTTTTGCAATTATTCTTGCCAGGGGCTTGTTTTACAGGATTGAACATCTGTGATCTTCCCATTCAGTGGCATTTTCTTTCCCTTTTGAAGAAAGAGTCCAGAGCTAATCACCTTCCTGTGGTCATTTGCTGCTTCCATCCAAAATGTACTTCATTTGTCTCTCATGGCTGCTTGACTGTCTCTTCGGATTTGTAAAGTGTCAGGGTTTGCGATAGGCTGTAAGCATGCATGTTTGCCTTTCCTTTTTAACTGACATTTTATTTTAGTGTTCCTGGCAAATGTGATTGCTATCGCACAGAGAACCGACAATAAGGAAAACTAAGTAGCAATCAGAACGCCTTCGAAATCAGAAAAGTAACACAGTGAAGCATCGCAAATAGGAAGAAAGAGTGGCAAATCCTCCATTCTACTCTTTTCTTACTTAAAATTATAGGGCATACCTTCATTTTATTATACTTATCTGTTTGTTGCTGTGAGTAAGCCATATTGCCTTTCTCTGGCACTGCAGATCACAGAAACCCCACAGCAGGTGAAATCATCTCAAAGGGAGATGGGTTGTAGCTGGGTAAATAAATCAACCGTCTTCCCTTCTGACCTGGTTTTATCCACTTTGCAATTGGCCTCTGCTTCCTTCCTGCCCATCCTTTTGGACTCTCCCTTTTGTTCACTTCCTCCTCTGGACTCTCAGGCCTGTGCCACCTGACCTCCTGCTCCTCTTCACTCCAGCTGTATCCCATGCCTGTGGTCATGTTAGCAAGAGCTGCATAGATCCTACCTACAGAGCTCCATCATGAGGTGTGTTTGTGGGACATGGGCTCTGCTTCTTGGATGTTACACTGGAGTGTAGAGGAAGAGGATTACTATACTGGCTGCTGTGTGTTGTGACATACTATTTATTTATTTATTATATTTATATCCCACCTTTTTTCCTGCAAGGAACCCAAAGCAGCCTATGTAATCCTCCTCCTCCTCTCCATGTTATCCTCACAACAACCCTGTGAGGTAGGTTAGGCTGAGAGTCAGTGACTGGCCCAGAGTCACCCAGTGAGCTTCATGGACAAGTGGGGGCTTGTCCCAGTCCAACCTGAGTCCCAGTCCAACACTCTAACCACTACGCCACACTGGCTCTCTCTATGTCACAGCTGTCCAAACGTGAAAAGAGGCAGAGAGAACTAAGGGCTTGGGATATCTGCTAGCTGCAGTGGAGACATCACTTATCACTGCCATCCCTGCCCCCCTGCTCTGGGAGTTTATTTCTTACTGGGTGGGGCATTGGGGGGGTCTCGCTCCCTGGCAAAAGTTCACATGTTCCTCAAATTCTGTGGATTACATCTCATCCCCCTCAACTTTCTTATGGTGCCCCTCCTCCTGTACTGGTAAAGCAATTCAGGACCACAGGGAACTGGTGCACAGACTTCTAAAATACAGTCATGCCTTGGATTGAGAGCATAATCCGTTTCGGAAACGTGCTTGTAATCCAAAACACTTGTATATCAAAACGAAATTCCCCAAAAAAAAATTGTACAGAGATTTTTAATTTAAGCCGTACTACAGTACTTGTATTGCAAGACGTCGCTTGTATATCAAGTCAAACATTTTTTAATAAATATTTAAAAATTTGCTTGTCTTGCAAAACGCTCTCAAACCAAGTTACTTGCAATCCAAGGTATTACTGTATTACTATTATAAAGAGGCAATTTCTTATGACTAGATATTTCCTAGCAAGGTGACTTTTACCATTGTCTCACAGTAGATTTCCACATAGCACCTTCCCTTGTGAACGAGTTTCATACTTGTTTGATGCCACCCCACTATATTCCATAACACCCAAACGTTTGCACTCAGCAATCACCAAACTGAGTGAGGCAAAAGTGGGAGAATGAAGAATAAGACGGACAAATATGAATGAAATTCATCCCTTCCCATGCACTTAATTACTGGAACCATTTGAACAGTATGCTGATTTATTATCACGGATCAAATTTAATGAGCTTGCATATTGCTGTCCTTTTAAGGAAGTGTTCACATTGTAAAAATGGCATGTGTTGAGGCAGGCAGCAGTTTCTAGGAGATTAGGTTGTACTGTGAACAAAATCTGAAAAAAGTGTTTCACTTATGTTTACCTATTCCTCGCCTATGAGTAACTTCAACCCACACACACACATACCTGATATTTATTTATGAGTATTTATAAACTGCTTACATCTACAGAATTCAAAGCAGTTCACAAAAACATTAAAAATATATAAACCAATACATAGAATATGTTATATCTACATATCCATAAAATGGTAGGCTAAACCATACCCTCCAATTGCCCTGAATTTGCCAGGACAGTCCAGCAAACACTTAAGCCAGCTCCGTACTTTGTTATGCAGATTTCTGATTTGTTATGCAGAGCCACGAATTTGCCTCCTCCCACAAGCTGTTCAGCTTATCTGTGATTTTGAGCATGGCCCCTTTAAGCAGGAAGGGAACAGACTGAGGATGTGTGTGCGTGTGTGTGTGCGTGTGCGTGTGCGTGTGCGTGTGCGTGCGCACCACTCTACCTGCTGCCTCTGACCAGGCCCCTGGGGTAAGCAAGACCCATTGAAGACATTTGTACTTACTTCCGAGTGACTGTGCATAGGATTGCACTGTTTGTTCAAGTTAGTTAAATTCTGTAAGATTATTCTAGTTTCAGTGTTTCTTTAAATCTGAATTGTGTGAATAGAACACAAAAAGTGCTTTAGACTGGGGCCTTTCCACAATAACAAACAACAACAAAGCTGTTCAGCCCCTCAAAGTTACTCCTTGTACTTAAAAACCAGAGCTGTAGAGGTGTTGGAGCAAAACACTGAAGGGGCTCAAAACCCCAATGTGTCTTTGTGTACTTTCCCCCACCCAAAAGCTCCCCATCCTCCGCATCTCCTTTTTTTCTCCTTCTCCAACTGCCCTAAAAAAGGCCAGGACCAGTCCTGATAATTTTAAAACAAAACAAAAAAGAGATTGTCCTGCAAGCACTGACACACACACCCATGAAAAACACCAGATATCAACAATTAAAGTAAGGTAAAAAAATTTTTTACAAAAGCCACTAATAAAATATTATAAAATAAGGTAAAATATAGTAATGTAATAATTATAATATATAAGATTTTGTGTGTTTCCTCTAATAACTTTTGTACTTGACCATGCCCTTTGGTTGCCTGGCCACACCCTCTTGACCACACCTTCATGTTGCTTAACCATACCTCTTACAAATTCACATGTGTGTCCCTATTTTCATAGAATCATAGAAAAGTAGAGTTGGAAGGGGCCTACAAGGCCATCGAGTCCAACCCCCTGCTCAATGCAGGAATCCAGGTCAAAGCATCCCCGACAGATGGCTGTCCAGCTGCACCTTGAATGCCTCCAGAGTGGGAGAGCCCACCACCTCCCTAAGTAGTTGATTCCATTGTCTAATTGCTCTGACAGTCAGGAAATTTTTCCTGATGTTTAGGTGGAATCTAGGTTCCTGTAACTTGAGCCCATTATTCCGTGTCCTGCAAACTGGGATGATCGAGAAGAGATCCTTGCCCTCCTCTGTGTGACATCCCTTCAAATACTGGAAGAGTGCGATCATATCTCCCCTCAGTCTCCTCTTCTGAAGGCTAAACATGCCCAGTTCTTTCAGTCTCTCCTCATAGGGCCTTGTTTCCAGTCCCTTTATCATCCTTGTTGCCCTCCTCTGAACCCTCTCCAGTTTGTCTATGTCCTTCTTAAAGTGAGGTGCCCAGAACTGGACGCAGTACTCAAGATGAGGCCTAACCAGTGCCGAGTAAAGGGGAATTATCACTTCCCGCGATTTGGAAGCTATACTTCTATTAATACAGCCCAAAAAAGCATTTGCCTTCTTTGCAGCCACATCGCATTGCTGGCTCATATTCAGTTTGTGATCTACCACAATTCCAAGATCCTTCTCACTTGTAGTATTGTTGAGCCAAGTGTCCCCCATTCTGTAACTCTGCATTTGGTTTCCTCTCCCTAGGTGCAGCACTTGGCATTTATCCCTATTCAATTTCATTCTGTTGTTTTCGGCCCAGCGCTCCAGCCTATCGAGGTCACTTTGAATTTTGTTTCTGTCTTCCAGAGTATTAGCTGTTCCACCCAACTTTGTGTCATCTGCAAATTTGATAAGCATTCCCTGTACCTCCTGATCCAAGTCATTAATAAAAATGTTGAAGAGCACCGGGCCCAGGACCGAGCCCTGTGGTACCCCACTCGTTACCTCTCCCCAGTTTGAGAAGGAACCATTGATAAGCACTCTTTGAGTCCGATTCTGTAGCCAATTGTGGATCCACCTGATAGTTGTTCCATCTAGCCCACTCTTAGCTAGCTAACTAATCAGGATATCATGAGGCACTTTGTCGAAAGCTTTGCTGAAGTCCAGATATATAATGTCCACAGCATTCCCACAGTCCACAAGGGAGGTTACCCGATCAAAAAATGAGATCAGATTAGTCTGACAGGATTTGTTCTTGACAAATCCATGCTGGCTTCTAGTAATCACTGCATTGTTTTCAAGGTGCTTGCAGACTGACTTCTTTATCATCTGCTCCAAAATCTTCCCAGGGATTGATGTCAGACTGACTGGCCTATAGTTCCCAGGTTCCTCCTTCTTGCCCTTTTTGAAGATGGGAACAACATTTGCCCTCCTCCAGTCGTCTGGCACTTCACCTGTCTTCCTTGATTTCTCAAAGATAATAGACAGTGGTTCTGAGAGTTCTTCTGCCAGTTCCTTTATTACTCTAGGATGCAGCTCATCAGGCCCTGGAGATTTAAACTCGTTCAGAGTAATCAGGTGCTCCTTGACCATTTGCCTATCAATCTCAAGCTGCAATCCTGCCCCTTCAGTCTGCACTTCAGGTTTGCCAGGGGGGTCATAGACCCTCTTTTGGGAGAAGACCGAGCCGAAGTAGGAATTGAACACTTCTGCCTTTTCTTTGTCTTCTGTTATCAATTTGCCATCCTCATTGCGTAGTTGGACCACCAGTTCTTTCTTCTGTCTTTTACTGTGCATGTATCTGAAGAAAGCTTTTTTGTTGCTTTTAGCATTCCTCGCTAACCTTAGCTCATTCTCAGCTTTAGCCTCCCTGACACTATTCCTGCAGTTCTGTGCTACCTGCCTGTACTCTTCCCCTGTAGCCTGTCCTTCCTTCCACTTCCTATACGTGTCGTTTTTTGTTTTCAGGTCATCTTTGAGTTTATTGTGAAGCCACATTGGCTTCTTCTGTTGCCCTCTGCCTTTTTTCCTTTTGGGAATTGTTTGCAATTGTGCCTTTAAAATTTCCTTTTTTAAAAACTCCCACCCCTCCTGGGCTCCCTTTCTCGTGAGAGTCGCTTGCCATGGGATCTTACTAATCATTGTTCTGAGTTTGTTAAAATTGGCTTTCCTAAAATCCAGGGTACGTGTTTGGCTACACTCAGCTTTTGCTTCCGTTAGAATCAAGAACTCAAGTATAACATGGTCACTTTCCCCCAGAGTTCCCGAAACTGCCACTTTATCCACTAACTCGTCTCTGTTGGTTAGAATCAGGTCAAGGATAGCCGATCCTCTAGTTCCTTCCTCCACTTTCTGTAGGAGGAAGTTATCAGCAGCACAGCTCAGGAATTTCTTGGAGGGGCCATGTTTGGCTGAATAAGTCTCCCAACAGATATCAGGGAAATTGAAGTCACCCATTACTACCACATCGTGCCTCCTTGAAACAATGGCAATTTGCTTTTCAAAGGTTCCATCCTCGTCTTCTCCTTGATTGGGTGGTCGGTAGTAGACTCCAACCGCCATGTTCGTTTTATTCTTTGCCCCCTTTATTTTAACCCAGATGCTCTCAATGGGGCTGCCAAGCTCCTCTTCCTGTATCTCTGTGCAGAGATACGTATTTTTAACATACAGTGCAACTCCACCTCCCTTTCTGTTGCTTCTGTTCCTTTTGAACAAGTTATACCCTTCAATTGCTGTATTCCAGTCATGCGAGTCATCCCACCAGGTTTCAGTTATCCCTATCAAGTCATACTTGCCCTCATGTATCAAGAGTTCAAGTTCGTCCTGTTTGTTGCCCATACTCTGGGCATTAGTATAGAGACATCGAAGACTATGTGCTTTATAGTCCGACTTTCCCCCTACGTTTTGTGGTAGACTATCAATGGGCACCGCTGGAGCTGTTCTCTCCATTGTGGCATAGAGGCCTTCTTCCATTGGTACCCCCGAGTTTATGTCTCCCCCTGTTGGATTCAGTTTAAAGCCCTCCTGATTAAGTTCCTCATGCTGTGACCAAACACATTCTTCCCAGTCCATCTGTGAAATGTTGGAGGGTATGCTAAACTACCAGGAAAGGCTTGCATAAACAGATGTGTCTTCAACATGCACCTAAAAGTAAAATGTTTTTGCGCGTGTCAAATCTCAGAGAGAAGATTATTCCACATAGTGGACACCAGTATGCTAAACACCCTGCTCTGAACAACTACAGAGAGACCTCAGAAGTATATGGCACCATCAGGAGGGCCTCACCAGATGACCTCAAGGATTGGATGGATGTATAGGGGAGAAGGCAGTCTCTCAGGTAATCAGGGCCCAAGTTGTCTAGGGTTTTCCAAGAACAGCCACAGCTCAGCTGGCATACCAGCCAAAACTAGTTAAAGGTACTCCAATTCATTCAGGCTACTTGGGCCTCTGGTGACAAATATGGATCCAGAAGTACGCCCGTAGTGCATATCTGATCCTTCAGAGGGAGTGCAACCCTCTCCAGAAAAGGTAGCCTACCTATCTCCTGGACCTGGGAACCACTCATCTACAATGCCTCCATCCTTGCCAGGAGTCAGCCTCAGTTTATTGGCCCTCATCCAGCCCACCTCTGCATCCAGGCATCTGCACTGCAACACCTGATTCAGATGTAATCAAGAAATAGAGCTGGGTGTCATCAGCATATGCAAGGGGGAAATTGTTTTTCAAGGAAAATGGGTATCTTTGAGGTTTCCATAAGCCCTGGCATCTTTCATTTTACAAATGATAACATAGGAAGCCAGAGAACTCACCATCCTTTATAGAACTATTGCCTTCCTGTGTAAGAAGAAGATAAAGAACTCATTGTGAGATAAAAGAAGACAGATGACCAGCAGAAAGCTGACTCCTAGAATAAGACCACATGAGGAGTTGGAAGAACAATTTGCTACACAATTAAACCTACAGAAGGGAGGGCAGAAGTCATGTCACATACTTCATGTCAGAGCTAAAGAAGGTGCCTCTTGATCAGAAGTGATATCAGTTCTTGGTAAAAATAAAATAAAATAAAGATATACCGAAGATTTTTTAAAACAGATACATTCTCAGGAGTTCAGCTGAAATAAGCACAAAAATCAGCTCATCCCGCTTTCCTGCCATGTCTCTGATTTTGCTCGGGGAAATTTCCATCTCCTTTCTCCGATGGCTACATCTTGTTAGTGAACCTTGTAATTGAAAAAGCCAGGAAGGTCTCATTTTGTTCAGATACAGAAAGGCCCTAGGCCTGAAAGTTGCCAAAGCCCTTATTAAACCTAATGGAACTTGTGGGTGTTCACTGTCTTTCAGGCTGAGACTACAAGCTTTTATTCCTGGAGCTTCCAAAGGAGCTGAAATGAGTATCAAAAATCATTTCTGATATGAAGAAAATCCATTTGCACTGCAGTAGTGAATTAGTGCTGTTGTTTCATAGTACGTACGTAGTCAGGATAAGTGGGCTGCTTTTGTTGAAGGGTGCAGCATGGATCCAACAAACAAACAAACAAGTGGCTTACTGAAACTTTAGTATTTGTCATTTGGTGTTATTTTGCTAACACTTCCTCTATGCTAGCAGTTCACTGTCCCTTTTTTAAAACTGAGGAAATCAATTATTGGTTAATTTGTGTTATACAACACGAATAGTTCAGAGGCAAAGTGCTGAAAAACAAAAAACTTAAACTGTAATCCTAAACATACTTAGTAATCCAGATTGCAGGACACAGAATAATGGGCTCAAGTTACAGGAAGCCAGATTCCGCCTGGATATCAGGAAAAATTTCCTGACTGTTAGAGTAATACGACAACGGAACCAACTACCTAGGGAGGTGGTGGGCTCTCCCACACTGGAGGCATTCAGGGTGCAGCTGGACAGCCATCTGTCAGGGATGCTTTGACTCGGATTCCTGCATTGAGCAGGGGGTTGGACTCGATGGCCTTGTAGGCCCCTTCCAGCTCTACTAATCTATGATTCTAGTATACAAGTATGTCAATGGGACATACTTCTGAGTAAACATTATCAGGATTGCACTGTTACCAATTAGCGATGAAACCAAGTAACAAAGCTCAAAAGAAAACCAATCAAATAAGTTTCATATTTAAAACTGAGTATTTATTCATTAGTAAACAAATATCCAATTACTGGAAATAAAATTTCAGCTCAAGTTTCCAATTAAGTGGTCCTTAATAAAAATGCAGGATACTGTTAAATGTTTAATTCATTTTATTTAAACCAAACCCTCTTCTCTCTGCAAAAAAAAAAAAAAAAAAAAATTCCCCCACTTGATTCTTACTTTCTTCCTGAGTTTTATTAAATCCACCCCTGCATTATATCTTTGGATTTTGAGACAGCAACAGAGAAGACAGGGAACAACTTGGAAAGCAACTGTTATCTAATGTCAATTCCATTATTTATTTAATGTTAAAAAAACAAACAAAAAACAGAGGTCCATTTGTTGGATGCATAAACTCTCTAAGGCTGTCTGCCTGGTGGAAAACATACTGGAAGCCTGAAGCAAGGATACCATAATTACACCATCAAAAAGAATTGCAATAAGTGGCAGAATATTTTATTTGCTGTCAGTCCCATGAAAGCATACTATGACGCCAACTTGAACAGATCCAGAATCACAAGAGGGGCCCTTCTTTGAAATCAGTAAAAAGTATTTTGCCGTAGGCTTGCAGGAGTGGATCGTGCATCTGCAGAAAAATCCTTTGCTATTTTTAATCAAGTGGCAAAAGGAACTGGATTTCTATGTTTTGGTGGAACATTAAGAGAACAATTCTATGGCTGCTCAGACATCATCTGAGAAGCCATGGAATCCAAGAGATTCCACTCACCAGCAGCCCAGGCCATAGATAGAGCCACGACCTTTGGGAAGGGTCCCAGCAGGGATTCTTCCTCCTTCCCCCAGCCACAGAAAGCTCCGTGGTGGCTTCTTTACCCCAGGTCACATCCCTGGAAGAAGATGGGGAGGGAGGAAAGGGGGCGTGTTGGTGGGAGATTAAGCGGGGAGAGGAGATGATGTGGATCCAGTGGATCCAAAGCCTCGTCCCTGCCCACTGCTAGGTAAGCCAGCTAGATGGGCACAGAGGCCTGCCCAGCTGAAAACCGTACAACAGAGGACAAGCCTCTACCGCTCCTTCTGCCCTGCCTAGCTTTTGCCAGCACGGCTTTGGATAGATGGAGAGTTCCAAGATCAGAGCTCTCCATCTATTGAGCTTCGGTCCCTTAGGATTGTGCTGTAAGGCTCTCCTTGAAACTATATTTTAACTCATGCATTGATTGACATGCAGTCTGATCCTCCTAACAGAGCCCTGCCAATGCAGCAGCACACATCTCTATTGCATGAGAACAGCTTCAGGAATCCTTAGAATGTGTTGGCGTTTTTTTGTTTTCTCTTTATTTTTATATGCCTGAATTCATTTTCTACTTTTTTTACTTGTGTTTAACAATTGTGTAAAAAGACAAAAAAAACAATACCTAGCTCCACAAAAGGCTCCATCCTCTTTAGACACACTACTCTTGATATAAAACAATGGAGAAAGGAATTATTATTTATTATATTTATATCCCACCTTTTCCCCACGGAGTTTAAACTTTAAGGTAGCATACATGTTTCTCCCTACTCCCTCTTTTATCCTCACGAGAACCCTGTGAGGTAGGTTAGGCTGAAACATAGTGATTGGCCCATGGCCACACAATGAGTTTCATGACTGAGTGGGGATTTGAATATGGGCCTTCCCAGTCCTAGTCCAACATTCTGCCCCATGGGAGGGGAACCTCTGGTGTGTGGAGCCTCCTTGGATTCCTCCAGGAGATAGGGCCTGGCCTCCATGCCTCACCCCCTGGAGGAATCCATCCTGAAGGAATCTCCACTGTTATCTCCAATCTCAGACTGTAGATAACAGCACTGGCCACGTATATTCATGTGGTCACCCCATGATGAGGCATGCAACACAAAGCCAAGGACTAAGCCAATGCTGGGAGGAGAAGTCATTCTTAGCAGAGCTGGCAGAGGGCCTTTCTTCATGGTGAGAGAGGAAGGGGACTCCATGCCTCTCTCAGTGAGGAGGAAAGGCAAAATGGGTGGGGATAGGGTGATGTTAGTGGGTGTGGCCACACTGATGTCATCTGGTCTGTGGAGGAACCAGCAAGGGGGCAATTTGGCCCCCAACCCAAAATGAGTGCCCACCCCTTGCCCTACATCACAGTAGCTTTTATGTTATTATCAGGAGTAACATGGAAGTCACCTGAGCTAAGTAATAATGTGGTGAACAGACCTATCACTGTTTTACTCCAAGTATCCTTAACCAGCTGGACGTTAAAAAGGGAAATGAGTGGTAGCAGCTACCGTAAGTTTAGCAACGGCTTTAGCTCTGGTTAAGCACTAGTGAGTGTAGCTGAAAGTGTCGTGTGTGTCCGTCCCCCCTGCCACCAACACTTTTTCTGGGAGTTACAAGCAGGGCTTTTTTTCTGGTGGAACTCACCGGAACTGAGTTCCAGCACCTTTTCTTCTATTAATTGCATTACAATTTAATCGCCATCTACTCCCGAGGAAATGTAATCCAAGAGTTCCGGTACCCTTTTCTCCAGAAAAAAAGCACTGGTTACAAGTATGCGAGTCACTAAAAACAGGCTCGCAATCATGTTCCTATCCTTCAGCACTGGGGTGGCAGGGAGAAAAGAAATGATCATCCAGTTCACAATTCCATATGTATTTGGGGGGGGGGGGTGCAGTCATATTTCTTTGTCATATTAACCTTAATACTAACATTTTTAGGAAAAAGGACTAAAGGTGCGTAAAGCTACATTGAAAATGATATCAGAAATGGCGGCTTTTTACATGTTTACTATGGGCCAATACCGATCTATGCTGGGTGCAGCACCTGTGCACGGAGAGTTCCTCAAAGGGCACACAACAAAGCGATATCCCCCTCCCACTATGGTGTGCACATGGGCATTCAGCATGCATGCATTTATAGAAAATGGGAGACTTGTGTGTGCCTCCCATATTCCCATGCAGCCCGCAGCAGCCGTACCACCTCCACTCATTCAAGGAATGTGAGCTCAAATCTTGTATTCCTTGACCAAGTGGAAGGGGAAGAACTGGGTATAGATGGGTAAACTTCCAATTTCTTGGAATGGCAATGTTATAGTGCCTCTTAGTGTGCCCTGCCAACACATGTGCACTGAGGGTGAAAGGGGAGAATGCTGGATCAGACCAAAGGTCTATCTAGTCCAGCCTCCTGTTTCTGACAGTAGCCAACCAGATGCCTATGGGAAGTCCACAAGCAGGACACTGCACTTGTAGTAGACTGGATCAAGCCCAAAATATTTGCATTTGGGGAGGTAGGGGAGTATACTTATGGATTAGGGCTGTAATCCATCAGGGCTGTGATTCAGGTTATCTGAAGATCCCATATGAGCCTGCCCAAACCCTGAGATCTTCTTCAGAGGCCCTTCTCACAGTGCCCCCTCCAAAAGAGGCCAGAAGGGTCACTGGGTGGCTACTATGGGAAGGGCCTTCTCAGTTGTGGTACCCCATCTTCAGCTTCCCAAGGAGGTGCACCTGGTGCCTACCCTCTGTTCTTTCAGGCACCAGGTGAAGACCTTTTTATTTGCCCAGTATTTTAATGGTTGATTTTATTCCTTTTATTATCGCCACTGTACCTCTGGATTGAATTTATTTTGACTGCTTGTTTTTATCATGTTATATTTTAATATGTTTGTGTTGGTTTTGGTCTATGACTGTAAATAAACAATCTAATCTATGTTTGTGTTTTTATACTATTTTTGTTGTTATTTTTGTGTTGCTTTGTTTTGTAAACTGCCCAGGGAGCCTTTTGGCTGATGGGGCGGTAAATAAATAAATAAATAAATAAAGTGAGTCAGTGTGGCGTAGTGGTGAGAGCGTTGGACTGGGACTCGGGAGATCCGGGTTCTAGTCCCCGCTCAGCCATGAAACTCACTGGGTGACTTTGGGCCAGTCACTGACTCTCAGCCTAACCTACCTCACAGAGTTGTTGTGAGGATAAAATGGAGGAGGAGGATTATGTAAGCCGCCTTGGGTTCCTTGCAGGAAAAAGGGTGGGGTATAAATAGAATAAATAAATAATTAATAAATAAATAATCAAAAGCTCTACAGGGCTCCGATCCATACAGAGTTTTGCACTTGCTTCAATGTAGGGAAGAAGTTACGCTGCAGTTGAATAGGCAGCCCAGGCTCACATGGAGTTCTGTAAAAGCAACACCATCTCATACAGACTCTGAAAGCACTAGATCAAGGAGCCCACACTTAATCAGGAGGCACGGGGGAGAAATTTGTTCAGTAATTTCACACTTTTGAACCAATACGTGAACCAAAACTCAATTATCCTTTGAAATTCACACTTCTCTGAATTTTGCAATAGAGTTCTCCAAGCAAACAACGTGTATAGTGTGTATAGTGTTAAAATGTTTATATTAGGCCAAATTGCATACAAAAAATGCATATGAATTTTCATGCAAACTTTTTCCAAAAAATGCTTAATGTTCAAGATGAACTGAATTTAAGACTGGGCAAAAATGAGAAGCTGAAAAACTGAAATTGACAGATTTGCTCATCCCTATGAATTACATAAAAATATACCTGTATGTTACTGATTATCTTTTCTTTCTTCGGCTCCTGATCAATGGCACTGGACATTCCTTTGCCTCAAAGAGGAGATGGTGAGGTCATGCGGAGGCTTTCTCAACTCAATTTTTCACAGAACATCTGCTCGGTGGAGTTGTGAAAGTGATATGTGAAGCAAGTAAAGCTGCTTGTCAGCCTCCTTTTCAAGATTTGATGAAAACAGGCACATCACAGGCTCAGTTATCGCAACAGTCACTTCTGATTTGTTCCTGTGAGTGCCAGGTTAGCACCAAATCCCTTCATTCCATTCTCCCCCCCCCCAACCCAGTTTTAATCAAAAAATGGAAAATTCACTCATCTTTACTGGCTGAAGAGGGTTGTTTTTGCTGTGTAGTGCAGGATATAAAAACATGAAGAGCGTCACTTGTTCCCATTGATTATGATGACTAAGAGGGGGTTATTGGCACTTATGGCTTTTGCCAATGAGTTCAGAGTTAATTTGTTTGGAGAAGATGCTTTGTGTGTGCACTCTTGCTTTGAACTTCATGGGTGTGCACTGGCATGAACAAGGCAGTTTTCCCTGAAGAGGATCTTGTTTATCAGGGAAGCTGCATCAGTGGTGATAGCAAGAGCAGGGCTTTCTCTCCCAGTCAGATTGCTGGAGTGTTTGGAGCATTGTAATGGCTGGATTAGCTGTGGGCTGAACAGAACACTCCTCCAGCAGTAACACAAGTACTGCACATGCCGCATTACCTCTCTTCTTCTGAAAAATGGCTAATGTGTCAACCATCCACCTTGACACGTTAGGGTCATTTAGAAGGCATGATTCCTTTGCAGAAGCATTCAGACGGTATCAAAATCAGATGACAAAAAGGGGAGGAAATAAGAAGTGAATGCAACCATCTCTCTTGCTCTTTCATGTGCCACAAGCACAACTGAATACCATATATTGTACAGCAATAGCAGTGCAAGTATATTTTCACGGGTCATACATATAGGAGAGTTATTAACTCTACTGTATGCAAAGTAGTAAAACTGCCACTGGTAGAATAAACATAAGCATTGGTTGTGGCCTATAGGAGTAAATGCCAAAGTTCCTATTAACACTGGTAGATTTTATTTGTGCATAAGGTTTAAAAATGCTTGAAATTCTAGGAACTAGTTTTACACTTTGTACCCTGCTAGGTGGAGTAGAAAACCAAATAAACAGAGGGCATTATTGTACTCCAATACTTGTTTAAAGCAAGCTAATTTTGTTTGGGGGGGAGTGTAATTAAATCCTTGCTTAAATTGTAGGTGGCCAAACTTTACAAGTTGCTATTTCCCTCTAAGAAAAAAAAAAATGATGACTGGTTAATAGTGAATTGCTTGCCTTACACACTTACAGGAAACCACAGGTAGAAACATAGTATCACATTACCTCAAGTATTATATTACCTCAAGTGACCAGTGCCAACACTTGTCACGAGGTCATATAAAAATGCTGCATTTAATAAATTACTTAATTGCATTCTTATCTTAGTGGTATATTAATAAGTAGGAAAGTGGCTATTGCTACACTGTAAAGAATATGTATTTATTTTATTTATTTATTATATTTATACCTCATCTTTTTTCCTGCAAGGAACCCAAGGTGGCTTACATAGTCGTCGTCGTCCTCCTCTCCATTTTATCCTCACAACAACCCTGTGAGGTAGGTTAGGCTGAGAGGCAGTGACTGGCCCAAAGTCACCCAGTGAGTTTCATGGCCGAGCGGGGACTAGAACCCGGATCTCCCGAGTCTCAGTCCAACACTCTCACCACTATGCCACACTGGCATAATTGGGTAGTAAGACCCTGATCCCACAGAATGAGCAATCTGAACTCTCCCCCTGCTCCCCGGGTGGCCGGATGCCCTCTTTTGTCCTGGGCTGCCCACTATTTTTAGTTCTGTCCATTTTTTTTGGTCCAGATTCCAATTTGTTCTCTAAGATTCCATTATTTTAGATCTGAAGGCAGCTGTGGTATATAAATATAACCCTTTTCTATCTCTGTGGGTTGAGATTAGGTTGGAAATTGTGCAGTGTATTCTGGAAGCTGGAGTTCTCTCCCCCTCTTCTATCTTCATCTCTCCCTACTGGACTACAAATCCCAGCAAGCTTTGGATGTGTGTGTGGAGAGGGCCTTCCAGTGATGATGGTGAGCATGGGGGCAGAGTTTCAGTAGTCCGGGCTGCTTCAAAATGATGCTGATCAGCAGGCCAGCAAGGCAAGTGGAGGAGAAAATAACTGTAGCATTGAGAGATGAGAAGAGGAGTATAGACGGACAGAGTGGAAGGAAGGTGGGTGGGTGGAGGAAAGAAAAGAAACTGGAGAAAGGGTGTGGATGGAGGAAAGAGGTACATGAGATTGACTGAAAAAGGACAAAGAAGAATCATGGGGTGAAGAAGGGGAAGGTGAGCTGGGACAAAGATAAACTTGAACATATCAATCAGCTGCATCCCAAACCCATTCCTCCAAACTTAGGTTAGTAAAGCCCTATTCAGGCATTATTACAAGGGGGCAACTCACCATGTGAGCAGGAACAGGGCCATGCCAAGTGGCCATGCCCCTGACATTACGGTGCATCATAGCTCCGCCCACAGGCATCCACATGTACAGCGAGAACACCTGCACGGTCAGTTGCAGGATTATTTGAACATTGTCATGTCGAACACATACACGATCTCATTCACTCACAAAACTGTCCTTTCAGTCTTTCTCATAGGACAATAGAAATTGCTTGCAATTCCACCCTCCCCCTTTCCTTCATAATGGACCTGGCAGCAGCTGCTGTTTTGCCTTCTTCCTTACTCTTCCTCTGGCACTGCCGGACTTGCTTCTTTCATTGCTTCTGAATGAAAGGTGAAAGGTCAGGTGTGTGTGTGTGTGTGTGTGTGTGTGTTCTAATTACTTTGACCCTCTGAGGGGGATCGGGGGGGGGGACTCCACTATAGTGATTTGTATTGTATTTCTGTCTAAATTATAATAAATATTTCTAAATTTGCATCTATTCATATAGATTAGCATATGCAAATTTGAGTCCTCTTTTTTGTGATGCAACTCCTCTCTTCCCCCCCTTTCTTTCTTTTCTTTTCTTTCTTTTGTGTGTGCGCGCGCGTGCGTGTGTGTGTGTGTGTGTGTGTGTGATGCATATCTGACCACCCTACTGGGACTTCAGTGATTTCTGGTCTGTGTAAATCTTCAAGCAGATGATGTGATGATTGGTCTTGGGCTTTGGGGATCCAATTCCAAAGTAACTGACTGGAATGTGCAAGGTGTTGCAAATGGCTTGAATGCATCACCTATCACATTAAATAAACTAGAACCTCCATTCGTTTTTACATAAGCAATGTTACTCTTAAGCCCATTTTTCATATAGAAGATAAACCATACATCTAGAACCACAGGAAAAGAGACTGACCCGGTTTGCACGATCACCATGGCTCATTGTGGCGCCCATGGGTGTCATCCTGAATATTCAAGCTGTGACTGTGGCTTGTTGTGTTGTCTGAACCCAGAGACTGTGTGTTCTGTGAGGGTTAAACAGCCCTCGCAGAACCCATGGCCTGTTGTTTAACCCTCGCATAACCCACAGTCCCCAGGTTCAGACAACACAACAAGCTGCAGTTACGGCTTGAATACTCAAAATGGCCACCAGCATGCACCACAACCAGCAGCCACGGTGGGCTGTTTGATGCTGTGTACCGGCCCACTGTCTTGTTTTACTGATTATATGTAAGCTGCTCCAGGAGCCTTTGGGGCTGAGGAGCAGGGTAAAAATACTTGACATACATATAATGGATGGATCTCAGGTGATGGATCTCAGGAGTCCAACGCAGTTTCCCATCCCTCTCCAAAAGAATCATTTGCTCTACTTTAGCCAAACATATGACTGATCTTTGGATCAGTATCCCAAATTTTTGGATGTGATGTGATTACTTTCCCAGCACTTTATTTTGTCAGCTTGAAATGTAAACTCTATTAGTCAGGGACTGCCAATATAGTTGTAAAAAGGGGGGGGGGGAGACAATGAATATAAGCATTTTTGTGTGCTCTGTCTGATCATCATTTAAAGTGATAAGTGATGGCATAACTGGCTAGTACTTTTAAGGTCACTCTTGGAAGCCACTTTGCCCAATGAATCTTCATCCATACATTCCACCTTAACTCTGCCTTGCATTGTGGTTTGGTAGTTTCCTTCTTCCACATAATCTGTGTTTGAGTAATAAGGTAACTGTGGCATTACCACACAAGCCTTGCATTATTGAACAAGCTCTGTCTTTGACAATATCCTTGGGAAAGTTGGGATCCATGAGCAAAACTACCTGGGAATGGTGGGAGCTTGCTTTGTAAATAGCTATATTTCTGTTCTGAAGTGAGCACTAAAAAACAACAACCCAGTTCTAGTTTTTCAGGATGTGGAGCATGAATCAAGTAGATCTACCTATGGAGAACACATATTGAGAGGTGCCTGTGATGACACAGCCCCTTCAATACTTACAGCAGTTTCCCCATTTCATCTTTGAAGTTTCTTGTGTTTTCTTTGTAAAGCAAAGGCAGACAGTCCATCTGACTCATAAGAGCAGGGACCTGATCCTTGGGAGGATGCCATTTTCTCTGCAGTTTGGACTGAGTTTGTGTTTATAGGGCTAAGTGGGAAAGCTTAGTGTTAGGGTTAGGAAAGATGTGGCTACAAGACCACACCCACACTAACTTGCAAAATATATTTTTCTGACTGCACCATTGACCTAATGCCCAGCAAAGCTCTGGCATCATACCAATGTCCCGTGTTCTGTTTTGGGTGCGAAGGTTCTTAAACCATTTCGAACTGTAATTTATAATAGGATTTCGTCCTTGGTGGGTAGGAAATTGGAAATGGAGATGGCATATTATTCAATTAGGATAGTTTTAGGTGTGGGTGGGTGAGTGTGTTTAAAACAAGCTTTTACAGATCTGGTGTTTGAAAATATCAGAGGCTCCATGCAAAAGTGCTGAAATACTAGACTAAGGATGCAGTGCCCCCAAGTGGAGAGAAGTCACTCTCTCTTCCCTGCCAGGGATAGGAGTCACAAACTCTTATAATCATAGCAAAATAACACATCCAGAACCTAGAAATTGTTATGGAAATCAGTCCATTATAAAGCAAGTCCTGTTTGTAATTTGTGAAAAACTCTCATCTGGCCTCAAGATCTGATGTAGACATTTGTCTCTGACAGACCCCATAAACAGATCAAGCAGATCTAATGATCTACTTGTAGACCAATCAATTAACCCTCTCCCCTTCTCATAATTAAGATATACCACTTTAGGATTCCATATTTTACCCATATTCCATCTACCATCATTATAAACAGCTAGGATGAATATTAAAATTAAAGATAAAGACATTTTAAAAGCTGGGTAAAATATATTTTTTTTAAAAAAACAACTATAGTTTCTAATTATATGAGTTGCCTTGGCACAAATTAATTTTGTACTTAAGATATGGATAAGCAGCAGGCCTAGGGTTGGTTCACACATGTGCTTGAATATTTTACCTGTTCATCCTAACTTTAAAATCTTCATGTTCATGTACATTATATTATTCCAGTCTCTCTTTAAACAACCAAAGCTTATTTTTTGTTTGGCAGACCTTCCTAAGGAGCAATTTCTGCATGCTGCTTCCATCCTTTGCTCTTCTCGCCTGCCTCCTAGCAGGATGTTTCTGGATGATCTGAAAAGTCACCAGGAAGCTTGTGTGAGGAAAGGCAGAATCAGAGTTTTAGCAGAGAACTGGAGTGCAATCACGAAGTAAATATGGGGAAACCCAGAAGGATGCAAAGAGCAAAGGGGGAAAACTAAACAGAGAGAAGACATCCTAGACCCATTAAAATCAGTCTTCCGCCATGCCAATATAAAGGTTATAAATCCTGGCTCTATCACTCGGCATACTTTTTAGCCTGCCAGACTGTCATATTAAAAACACCAATCAGGATCTACAACTACAGGAAGACTGAAAAGCAAACTTTTTCACTGTGAGATTATGCTATCCTTGTGTTCTTTGATTATTCATCTTATAAAAGAAAAGAAAAAGATGACAACCAATCTGGATATTTAGACATACCCCTTGAGCACAATAGTGCAATCCTATCTATGCGTATCTACTCAGAAGTAAATCTCATTGAGTTCAATGAGACTTACTCCCAGGTAAGTGTGAATGGGATTGCAGCCTAATTGACTAGTTGCCATGGCTATCATATGCTGAGCCATTAGGACAATGAATGAAAATATGTTTTCCTAATGTTGTTGTGTCACTGCACTGCATGTTCCAGACATCAGGGAAACAACTACATTAGAGATGTTTGTAGATGGAGATATTACTAGGAACTGTAGGTTCTCACAATTAAAAATAAGTGGTGGTGGTGTGTGATAATGTAAGGCCAGACTAGTCCATTAAAATCAATGTGAAGGGGGAGAATTTTGATTTAACTGGTGAATATCCCCACAATGATGGGTAATGGGGCCAATGAATGATTACTCTTTCCTAGGGTCAGGCAGGAAGAACAATCTGACTGGAGCTCCTTGATGCCTAGGAGAGAGTCATGCCCGCTACACTGCCGATTAGCAAAATTTATTCTGAACAGAATGCAATCATGAAAAATGGGAGAGGAGGGAAGTGGGGAGAAGAAATGTGAGAAAACGTATACAAAAACCCACCACTGCAAATCAAGGTGGAACAGGAAAGTCCAGTCATCTGCTATCTAATCCACCTCAAGCTCTTTGGGAGAGGCAAGATATGAACAGTAACTAACAGTCTAAGAAAATTCCACCAGAGGGATGGGGAAAATTCACTGGTAAATCCAGGCCCGCTTTCTTCTTGTGATGGGGCACCTCTAGGTGGGGAAATATGATGAAATATGATGAAGGTAAATTTCTCTCTCAAAATTAGGGATGTGCATCAGATTTGGCCAAAGCCCAGGCCGAATTGAGCCCCTTTGGACTGTGTCTGGTGCTTCCAGAAGCAAAGCAGGTTTCCCTCCAAAAGCACTGAGAACCAAAGCTGGATGACGCACAAAGCTTTGTCTGTGATTCAGGCTCCTGAAAGAGGCTGTCCACGCCAAAAAAAAATAAAAATCCTTTCGGGCTTCATATTTGTGCAAATGCAGAAGGTGGGGGGGAGGAGCACCGTTGAGTGACTGAAAGGTCCACCTTCTAACCATAAGGCGCATCTTACCAGGGGCTTTCCAATAACTGTGCGCTGGGGGGGCGGACTGAGTCAGATAAAACTTTTTCTCCCAGCTTCCTTTTCTCAGTTGCCAAGGGCCAAAACAGACATTACTTTAAACCTATATCTAGCAGCTACATCTTTTTCTTTTCTTTCCTTTTTTCATTTTTACTGTAGAGTAGGTACAAGGGTTCTGATCTGGATTGGGACCTTAGTGTGCGGGGTAGGAGGGTGTCTAAGATTGGACTCCCTGCACTTACTCTAGAATAAAAATGAAGAAAGAAAAAAAAGACGTAGCCACTAGACATGGATTTAAAGTACTGTCTTCTTTAGCCCTGTGTTCTGTAGCAGGAAAGTAGAAAGGAAGACTGCGAGGTGGACTGGCTTTAAGTTCTGTTTGTTCATGATTTCAAAATCCTTACTTTCCCCTTGGGGGAAAGTTATCGAATCAGTCCTTTTCTCAGACTTATTCCTGCAGTGAAAAATCTTTCTTTTCATCGCCATCATGCTTCACTGTTTGAAAGGGGGGATGAAGAAGCTCAAACCAGTTTTCAAATATTGTGATTCGCTAGCTCCTGCACCTATCCTTCTGAAACATCACAGTTTTCTTGCCTGGAAACATCTTTACGATGTGTGCCATTTTCGTAACAGTTGCCCCATAAATAAGGTGACCATTTTTTTCAAATTTAAAACCAGGACATTTATTTATTTATTTATTTAATTTCTATACTGCCCCACAGCCGAAGCTCTCTGGGCGGTACATAAAACAACAATAAAAACATACAAAATAGTTAAAAAGATTAAAAACCAAATTAAAAAGCACAGTTTAAAATACAATCCAAACGTTAATAAAACTAAGTCTACAGGTGACAATTCCCCCCCCCCCCCGTGCTATTTTGAGCTCTTAACTATTGAATGCCTTGGCATAGAGGGAAGTCTTAACCTGGCGCCGAAAAGATAGTAAGGTAGGCACCAGGCGGGTCTCAGTGGGGAGCTTATTCCATAATTGGGGGGCTACCACTGAGAAGGCCCTCCTCCTTGTTGCTACCAACCGAGCCTCTCTTGGAGGTGGCAGTTGGAGGAGGGCCCCAGATGTTGCTCGTGTCCAGGTAGATTGCGCGGTTGGGAGAGACGAGACGTTCCGTCAGGTACTGTGGTCCTAAGCTGTGTAGGGCTTTATAGGTTAGAACCAGCACCTTGAATTCGGCTCGGAAGCATATTGGCAGCCAGTGCAAACGGGCCAGAACCGGTGTAATGTGCTCGGACCCTCCGGTCCCCGCAATAAGCCTGGCTGCCGCATTTTGCACAAGCTGCAGCTTCCGAACAGTCTTCAAAGGCAGCCCCACGTAGAGTGCATTGCAGTAGTCTAGTTTAGAGATCACCAGAGCATAGATTACTGAGACCAGGCTATCCCTGTCCAGATAGGGGCATAGCTAGGGCCACCAGCCAGAGCTGGTAGAAGGCACTCCTTGCCACTGAGGCCACTTGAGCCTCAAGTGACAAAGATGGCTCCAGGAGCACCACCAAGCTACGAACCTTCTCCTTCAAGGGGAGTGCAACCCCATCCAGAACAGGTTGAACACCCTCCATCCGGTCAAAGGAACCACCCACTAACAGCATCTCAGTCTTGTCTGGATTGAGCCTCAGTATGTTAGCCCTCATCCAGTCCATTGTTGCAGCCAGGCACATCGGTTCAGCACATCCACAGCCTCACCTGATGAAGATGAAAAGGAGAAATAGAGCTGCGTGTCATCAGCGTATTGATGGCAACGCACTCCAAAACTCTGGATGACCCCACTCAGCGGTTTCATGTAGATATTAAATAGCATGGGGGATAAGACCGACCCCTGAGGAACCCCGTACTGGAGAGTCCATGGGGCCGAGCAACATTCCCCAAGCACCACCCTCTGGAGCCGGCCATCCAAGTAGGAGCGGAACCACTGCAATGCAGTGCCCCCCACCCCCAACTCAGACAGCCGCTCCAGAAGGATACCATGGTCGATGGTATCAAAAGCCGCCGAGAGATCCAGCAGTATCAACACTCCCCCTGTCTCTCTCCCGACATAGGTCATCATAAAGGGTGACCAAAGCTGTTTCTGTGCCAAAACCAGGCCTGAACCCCGACTGAAATGGATCCAGATAATCAGTCTCATCCAAGAGCGCCTGGAGCTGGTTGGCCACCACCCGCTCAAGGACCTTGCCCAGGAAAGGAACATTCGCCACCGGCCTAAAGTTGTTGAGATCTTCCGGGTCCAAAGAGGGTTTCTTCAGGAGTGGTCTCACCACCGCCTGTTTCAGGTGGCATGGGACCACTCCCTCTTGCAAGGAGGCATTGATCACCTCTCTGGCCCAGCTGGCCGTTCCCTCCCTGCTAGTTTTTATAAGCCAAGAGGGGCAAGGATCCAGAACAGACGTGGTTGCACGAACCACGAACCCGTCCAAGCACCTTGTCAACATCCTCGAGCTGTACCAACTGAAACTCATCCAAAATAACTAGACCAGGCTGTGCTCTGGGTACCTCTCCTGATTCTACTGCTATAACATTGGACTCTAAGTCCCTGCGGATGCAAGATATTTTTTCCTGGAAGTGCCTAGCGAATATATTGCAGTGGGCATCAGATGATGTCCCTGGGGCCAGCGTACAACAGGCCCCGGGCGACCCTAAAGAGCTCCGCTGGGTGGCAAAGAGATGATTGGATAGAGGCAGTGAGGTGTTGTCTCTTTGCCACCCTCACTGCCTCTAGGTATACCTGGCTATAGGCATGTACCAGGGCTCGATTGCATCCACTAGGAATTTTCTTCCACCTGCACTCAAGCCATCTCCTGTTTTGCTTCATCACTCTCAGCTCTGGGGTATACCACAGAGTCGTACGAGCTCTACTACAGAGTGGGAGCTCAGGAGCGATCGTGTCAACCGCCCGGGTCATCTCTCTATTCCAGAGATCAACCAGGGATTCGACAGGACTGCCAGCCATATCAGCCGGAAGCCCCCCAAGGGCCCTCTGGTAAACCATCCGGATCCATCAGCCTCCGGGGGCGGACCATCTTAATAGGTCCCCCACCCTTGCAGAGGGGGAAAGCTGCTGTTAGCCTAAATCTCAGCAGGTAGTGATCTGACCATGACAAGGGGACCGATTCAAAGTCCCCCACCTTCAGATCACCATCTCCATGCTCGGCTGAAAAAACCAGGTCTAGAGTGTGCCCTGCTACATGTGTTGGGCCGATGACATGTTGGGACAGTCCCATGGTTGTCATGGAGTCCATGAATTCCTGAGCCACACCAGACAAGGTGCCCTCAGCATGGATGTTAACATCCCCCAGGACCAACAGCCTGGGGGATCTCAGCATCGCCAGCAAGACCACCTCCATCAGCTCAGCCAGGGAGTCTGTTGAGCAGTGGGGTGGGCAGTACACCAACAGAATCCCTAATCTGTCCCGCTGGCCCAACAAAAGGTGCAAACACTCCAGACCAGTAGTCAGACTGGACAGGGAGCCTGGAGAGAGAGATAGAATTCCTATAGACCACGGCAACCCCCCCTCCCCGGCCCTCAGGTCTACCCTGATGCTGCACCAAGTACCCCAGTGGGCAAAGCTGGGAGAGACTAACTCCTCCCTGTTCTCCCACCCAGGTCTCAATAATGCATGCCAGATTGGCTGCCTCATCCACTATTAAATCGTGGACGAGGGAGGTTTTATTTTGCACCAATCTGGCATTTAGAAGCAGCATCCGGAGACCCAAGGGCAGGCTGATAGGGCAACCACCAAACCTGCGGGTGCGAGGAGGGCCGGAACACACACAGCCATTAAGTGTCTGGGCCGTGTTCCCCTTACCTGGCTAGTCCTCCTCCCAACGTCATATCTCCCTCTACCCGTCACTACACTAATTGGGGCCCCCACAGAACCCCCCACTTGGCCCCATGACCCCCCTCCAAGGCACATGTTCAGGCCCTAGACAGGGAAAAACAATCCCCCCCACCAAGGGCACCGAGCAACAAGTAGCAGTGTTAGAGGGATGGCCCTTGCCCTTGTGGCACCCCCAAAGTCACAAATGCCCCCTCCCATCAGGAGATATTTGGGCCTTCAGGCTTCAACCTAACTCAAGCCTGGGTAGGCCTCAATCCTTCACAGTAGCCCAACAAGATCTGGAGGGCCATAGGTTCCCCACACTTGATCTAGATCATTGTTGCCTACACACTGACTGGCAGTGGCTCTCCAGGGGTTTACACAGGAGTCTTTCCCAGTCTCACCTGGAGATACCAGGGATGAAACCCAGGACCGTTTGCACGCATGATGGGTGCTCTGCCATTGAGCAATGGCCCCCTCCCCTCTGATAAAGAAGCCATGGTGTAGTGGAGTGGTAACACTGGGTCCCAGAGCTCTGGCACTTTTTTCAGCTGATCCTAATAAATTAGCTAGTATGCTATGGACTGATTTTCTTTGTAGGTATCTATCTATAATGGATCAACACAGCTGCCTGCATTTTGGGTTGTCCTTGGGGTATGGTCATTGGGGCTATAATGATGAGCGCCTGCACTTCAAAATTTAGTACTGAACTACCATTAAGTAGTACTGTACTAATAAGGAGGAAGTTATCACTGGCTACACACACAGCGCCTTTCCCTTGCCAATCTGTAACCCCACAGCTAGGCCTGCACACAGCCAGAGTGGATCATGGGGACAATGGCCTAAAGACCATGGTGGGGACTGAAGGTTATCCGCAATGACTGGGTTCAGGCAACATGATAACCCATACTCAGGGGTTGACTATGGGTTGAGTGTGGGTTGTTGCTGAAACATGGGTTATCGTGTTGTCTGAACTCACCTGCATTAACAAGCCATGGCTTCTTAACCACAACCAACCCATGAAGAGAACCCATAGTTGTTATTGGGCTGTGAACTGTGGGCTGTTCACCATGGTTTCTTATCTCAGCTGGGTTCAGACGACAACCCACGGTTCAACGACAACCCTTACTCAGCCCTGAGTGTGGGTTATCATGTTGTCTGAACCTAGTCAGTGTATTAATCCAGAAGGAAAGAGCATTCAGTGGCTTGCAGAGGGATCTGATAGGGGTTTGTACTGGAAAGTGACTCCCACTGGCTTCAATAGGGCTAACTAACTCCTTACTACAGCCTTCTCCAACCTAGCGCCCTCCAGATATGTGGGACTACAACTCCCAGCATCCCCAGCCAGCTGGCTGGCTGGGGATGCTGGGAGTTGTAGTCCGACACATCCAGAGGTTGAGAACGGCTGCACTAGTGACAAGTGTGTCTTAGCTTTGCCTGCAGTTCGATATGCCCTGAGCTCACTTGCGCATCCGGCCGCCTGCCACATACTGCGCCTCCTCCTTAGTGCGAGCTGCACGGCTTCACTCTCCCCATCCAGTCTTCTTAGCGCTTTAAGAAAAGGCTGATCCTCCTAAGCCTGCCCCTAACCTCCACGGCCCGCCTCCTTCAGGTCCCGTCCTAATTGGCTGACCAGGGCATGAATATGTATGCCCTGACCTGTGTGAATGAGCCGCTGTCCCCTCCCTCGCCACCATGCAGAGAGGCTCAGTGTGCATGTGGGTCTCCTCTCAGCTGCCTCCGCCATCGCCACCACCGGCAGACCCCCATCTCGCGTCCCAGCGTGATCCTGCCACAGAGCGTGCAGGGGGTCTGTGTCCCTTCGGTGCCTGCCCAGGTCTTCCTGCTCCCACCCAGCGCGCTGCTGCCCGGCCTGGCCCGTCTCCACGCTGCCTCTTGCCATCCACCCATGTGTCAGCTCCGCCATCTCACCTGCTTGCCTCAGGTTTGGCGCCCGCCAGAGAAATGCAGGGCCTGTCTGGCTGGATGGTGCTGCTGGCGCTCGGCAGCTGGCTCCGGCTGCGGGTGCAAGGGCACTGTGCCCCTATCTGATTTCTACCACTTCAGGCTTGCGCAGGGGGATGCTACCCCGCAGCAAGAAAACTGAACACAATAATGTAGGAAATTAAGTTATACAGTTGCCATGACCTTTAATCAATCATCCAACTGTTAATGTTAATTTTGTGATCTAAAAATCATAGTTCTATTTGCATTTTAATGGCTCTTTAATGGCTCCGGGCTCTGGGCCATCGCTGTGAAGTTCCTTTCTTCGGTGTGGCTCACACGGCGCTCTAGACTACGTCAGTAGTTGCCATCTCTAAGGGCTAAGGAGAGCACGGGAGCAGCTCCACGTGGGGCTTCGCTCACCACCACCCCGAGGTTTCTTAACGCGGAGAGTCTTATGAGAAATAAACAAACTGCGTTCAGTTTTTTACAAAAAATTAAAAACTATATATAGTTTACTAAAAATGGGACAAAATTGACATTTATATTAAAAAGAAGGGACAGTCAGGAAATATGAAAAAATGGGATTGTCCCTTTTAAAATAGTACGTATGGTCAGCCTAGTCCTGGCGAAGCAGCGAGGTGCGCCGTGAAAACAGCGGAGCGAAAAGCTTGAGTAACCGAGAGAGCGTGGAGCTCTGAGGGCCAGTGTCACGGTCCGAAGATGCCAGATCACTGGTGCCTGTCTTGTGCTGCGGAGGGCCTTTTATAGTCCGAAGCTAACACCGTATTGGCCAATTTTGGCGGGCTCTGCGTGATGACGTCATCATCGAGTTCCCACGGTCAGGCTGTATGTACTGCGTGGGAGTATTATCGAAGAGTCACCGCAGCCATAATATAGTGAGAGTGTGTGTGCTGAATGCCGAGTATTGCCGAGATCCAATGACGAGAACCGTTGTGTAAAATAAAACTAAAACTAGGATAAATTAATAAAATTGATTTAGGCTGGTTTATCAAGGATTGATTTGATGTACTCAATCTTTTGATAAATTAATAATTTTTGATTTTGTAGTCCTAAACTGTACTGGTTACATCTCACGACTAACCAGGACAATGTCCCCAAAACCAGTACTGTAGTGGTAAAACCAGTACATATGGTCACCTTACCCATAAACCACAGCAGGAGGGAAATGGAAGTTCATCCCTCCCACCCAAAAAATTTGAGAACTCCCATTTCACATAAACTGTTGCACCTAGCTTTCTGAAATTTTGCAGATTACTTACTTAGGGACACCACTATACGGTCTGTCATTTTTCAGAACAATGGTCCACAAGGAACATAGGGCAGTGATGGCGAACCTATGGCACGCGTGCACAGCTGGCACGCAGGGACCTCTCTGTGGGCACGCGAGCCATTGCTCGCCAGATCGTGAAAAGACCGATCTGTCTTTTGCATCTAAGCATTCTAAGTATGCTTGAATAAATGACTAAAGATTTTTTTTCCTCAGCTCAGGCCCTTTCCTAACATCAACAATTTTAAAGTCTGTAGAGACCAAATCACATCTCTCCAAGTCTATCATCTCGTAACAGTTTAGCCCAGATGAATTCCGGAAGTTAATAAATTATGGTTGACACAAGAGACCACCCTGTTGTTTTTTTGCTTCATGACTTAAAAGTTGTGTTACCAACATAACTTAAAAATAAAACAGTGTCTCTCAATGCAAACATTACTAAATATGAAAGTTCGCGTCCCCTTCTTCATTCAGCGTCGGGTTTCCATAGTAACTCCTCTCCACTCATTCTTCGCTGGCCTCCACAGGCAGGCACGCTCCAACATCTCCACCCCCAGAAGCGGACTGCACAGGCACCCAGCCCTCCTTCTAACTTCCAGGGTGGCCGGGTGACCGGCCAGATGGGCGATTAATAAATATAAATATAAGAGATAAACTGAACAGACAGCTCAGAAGCACAGCGTGCACACGCACCCGAATCTTTGTGCGCCCGGTGAAGAGCCATGCCCTGAGACAGAGCGGGGCGCGATTAGCTAGTGCCCCCTCCTCCTTCCTGCCAAATTTAAGGCACTTTGAAATAAATAAGTTGGTTTTGTGTTGCAGTTTGGGCACTTGGGCTCAAAAAGGTTCACCATCACTGACATAGGGGGATAAACATGCTCTTTTTTTTGGATACCCTCAAAATGTCATGGCTGCTCTTGTATAAAAATCCCTGCACCTATTCATCTGAAACTTGGCAAGTGTCAGGAGAAGCAAGTATACGTGCAGTTTTCTTCCAGTTCTGTGAAGAAATTACAAAGTTATTGGCACATAGTACAGTACACCCTGCACTTATGTCTACAATTTAGCAGACATGATCCCCTCCTAAGGGGCTACTATGCCTGAAAATGTCATCCAGTTCTGACAAAGAGAAGTAAGTTACAGTTTTGTTTGTTTGTTTCCCAGGATACTCAGTGGGACAGATGAGTATATATTTAATGTCTCACAGAAGGAGCTTTACCAGATGCGTATTTCAAACCTGCTGATATTAGTGAGATTAACGTCAGCGAGCAACAAGTTTGCTCCCTGCCTCCACCACCTCCTGCCTGCTACTCGTAAGTGTGGGGTTGGGGTGGAAGATCCCTTACCTTAATCCTTCTCCTTAATACCTCTGGAGGAGCAACCAGCAGTTCCTACTAGCGAGCTGGATGCCACTCACTGGTGGTATGCTGTGGCCGTTGCATCAACACTCTCTGCCTCCTGGTCCTGCTTCGCAGAAATTCAGCAATGGGGGACAACTATAGTGGAACATGCGAGGTGCAGCCTCTCTAGTGTGCATCTTTCATCCTTCAATCAGAGAGGGAAGAATGTACACAGAAGTGCAGCAGTGTACCCCACATCCCACAAAAAGCAAATCCCAAGGGAAGAGCATGTGCCATTGCTATATCTAGGTTGCAATCCTGAACCACTTATCTGAGGAGCAAGCCCTAATGAACTCAATGGACTTACTCCTGACTAAACGCGCATAGGATAGCGCTGTCAGTCATCACAGCACTGGTGGTGGCCTCTAGTACCTGGTTTTAAGGGCCAAAGTAGACAAGACAACAGGAAATGTGTGACTAGATCTCCTTTTTTCAGAGCTAAAAGCAATAATGTGTGTGGGGGGTGGGGGTGGATATAGATCAGGCCATGTCATGGGATAAGAGGCATTTAAGCCCTCTTCATGTGCCATTTTTTCAGCAACTTGCGGTGGGCACAGGGGCTGCAAATGCTTACGATTCTTAAGAGCACTTCTGAGGGGGGCACATGCTCCTGAGGTTTGCCTCAGGAGCACTTGCAGTGGAGCATTTAGTGTTACAGCACCCACCCTCTGGAACACTTTACCAATTGATAGCAGACATCCCACCCCTCAGCTCTGACATATAAGGCACAATCCTATCAAGTTTAGACAGGAAAACAAGGCCTACAACTCCCAGCATGCCCCAGCCAGGAGGTCTGGGATATAGCAAGAAATAATAAATTAACTTGTAGTATTAAATTTATAATAAGGGATTGATAAAACAAAATATGCTTTTAAGGATATATGGGGTCCATTATTAGAATTTGTGTTGATAAAGGGGAAAGGGAGCATGCCTTCTCAAGATTTGTTAAATTTTTGGAATATGGATTAAGTAAGGGGGTAATGTTAATGATCTAGATTGTGGTCCCTTAGGAGGGTGGTGGGGGGTGCACATATTTTAGATTAATGTTTGTATTTCCTTTATTTGTAATGTGTTGTATGTAGTTAATTAATTTAAATAAAATTTAAAAAAAGAAAATGAAAAGAAACCGGGGAGCCACCACAACATCTAAGGAACCTGTAAACAAGTGAGTAGGAAATGAAAAGCACACGAAAAATGCCTTGTGTAGAAAAGCCCTTTCACAGGAACGCTTCTTGCAAGATTCAATAAATAGATTCTTAGCACCTTGTTGAGGTTCACCTCACTTTATTTCTTGGTTAGTTTTGACAGCAGAAATGAAAGCTATCACATTATTGGACCAAACAACCATCAGTCTCAGCTAAGCAGCCAACTTTTACTGAACTCAGATCCCCATAAAAGTAAGGGTTCGCTTACTCCTGGCAGGGCCTTCCATGTAACATCTAAGTGGTGGCTAATATGCTCTCTCTCAGAACATACTCTCTGCAATGAACTCTGTATATGGTCTGGAATCCAAGAGTCTACTCAAGTAGGTAATATGAACTAGATTAGTTAGATTTATTTTATTTATTTTATTTGGAATTCTCTGTATGTGTGTTGATTGTTGCTGTCCCTTGTGTCTTCCCCCTTTCCCTCCAAATAACCCCCTTTTTGTATTGGACATTTGGTGGTGTTGTTTTAAAAGGAATTCTCACTAAACTCTTTGCCATGTGAAGAACCACATGGTTATAAAACTATCATTTGTGTTTTAGGGTTTTCACCAGGTTTTTGATGAGTCCTGTGTTTCTGAACTTTGGAAAAGAAAATCCAAAATTCCTTTCTTATCCTAGGGCTGGGCTGAATGGAGGGGACCTTGGCAATAGGGCTCAGAAACTCCCCAAGCAGCTGGACAGAGTAGGATGTGTCCAGAGTTTCATCCTGACTTGTGGCAGCCTATCAGTAAGTCTTTTTCCTGGGTAACCCTGGTTAAAAAAAAAAAAAAAATCCCACCAATAGGAAAAGTTATTCCACCTTCCCAATCCATAACAATATGCAAACACTTGCTGATAACATAGTGGTAGGGCCAGGACCAGATTAAGGACCAGAGGGAAGAATGTACACAGAAGTGCAGCAGTGTACCCCACATCCCACAAAAAGCAAATTCCAAGGGAAGAGCATGTGCCATTGCTATATCTAGGTTGCAATCCTGAACCACTTATCTGAGGAGCAAGCCCTAATGAACTCAATGGACTTACTCCTGACTAAACGCGCATAGGATAGCGCTGTCAGTCATCACAGCACTGGTGGTGGCCTCTAGTACCTGGTTTTAAGGGCCAAAGTAGACAAGACAACAGGAAATGTGTGACTAGATCTCCTTTTTTCAGAGCTAAAAGCAATAATGTGTGTGGGGGGTGGGGGTGGATATAGATCAGGCCATGTCATGGGACAAGAGGCATTTAAGCCCTCTTCATGTGCCATTTTTTCTGATAGAGATGCATTCCAAAGGTACAATTTGCCTCCATCTCATATGACAAAACACCATATGGATATTTGTATTTTTGCCCTGAGGGAAAATCAGGGTCGGCATCAAGGGTAAGCATGGTTGGGCATCTGCGGAGGGCCCACACCCCAGCAGGGGCCCATTGGCAAGAGCCCCCTGGAGTTGCTCCTTCTCTTCTCCACTGCAACCTGCTTGTTCACCTGACTCTTGCTCTGGCCCAGACAATGGTGTTGGAGAGGAGGAGGAGGAGGAGGAGGAGGAGGAGGAGGAGATGCCAATGCCTACTGGCTCCCTGCCTGCAGCTAGTGACAATAATGGTGAGAAGGTAGACTCACTGAGCAAAGAAGCCTATTGAGACTGTCTTGCCCAAGGACCCTCAAAAACCTGGAGCTGGCACTGAGAGAAACAACAGCTTTGAGGTTGGGGGGTGATTTCTGTGGCATTTCCTTGTTTAGTTCTGTGGGTGGAAGTACTCACTGACCAGGCTCACATGTTCACTGCAGCCCCACTGTGGTGAACTGGCGAGGGTGGTTTATGCATAATCCCAAAACAACCCTTGCATAACCCTTAAACAGCCCATGAGTTTGCATGTCATGATGAGTCATGGCAAACCGCCCACCGCAGCTTGAATATTCAAAAGGCCACCTGCATGCACCGCAACCCACCGTGGCTTAAATAAGCCACAGTGGGCTGCAGCAATTGTACAAACTGGCCCACTGTGTGAGATGACATTCCAACTTTCCTGCCGTAAGGCCAAGAAACAACAGGTAGAGTTAGGATAACTTCAAGGGGCTTCTTTACTCAGGAAGAACAAACCATAGCAGCTTGGACTTGCTATACAGGCAGACTAACACAGCCAAACCATTTCTAACTGGATCATGGAGATAAACTGCACCCACCCAATGAGGAAGGGGAGCTGCTATACAACCCATGTGTTACTTAAAGAGACAGGTCACAGACTACAATTCCTATCCGGAAAATGGGGCAGGAAGAAAGGGTTAAGCCCCTCCTCGTGCACCATGGTCCCAATGTGCATGCCCTTGAGGTTGCTTTTAGCTGTGGGGGGAAAATGCAGGATATCCAGTCAAGCATCTCATAGCTTGGCCCTACAACCAGAAGTCAAAGAATTCAAGGCATGGAGAGCAGAGGAGCTTGGGTACATGGGACAACTAAGTCCTGAATTCATATTTTCAAGAATGTGTTGGTTGACGTAACCCATTCAACTCAGAAAACAGCTGAACCTCAGCCAGCGATGTCATGATGAAAACATAATGAAGAGAAAACACACTGGGCAAATTTGTTAGGCACAAACCAACTGCTGTTCTGGCCCTTTCTGGATTAGTAATGCACTCTTCATAGTCTTTCCAACTAGCTACAGGATGGCAGTACTGAATTATTATCCATATGACTTCTGTTTCCTGCTTTTTATAAAGATAGCAATGCACAGACCGTAAATGCAAACACCACCAATTACTGAACCTGTCAGTATTCAGCAACATATAAAATTAATTCCAAATTTTAAACAATCTGCAGAAAACTGAACACAATAATGTAGGAAATTAAGTTATACAGTTGCCATGACCTTTAATCAATCATCCAACTGTTAATGTTAATTTTGTGATCTAAAAATCATAGTTCTATTTGCATTTTAATGGCTCTTAAATGAGTGTCATCAAGAAGAAATAAAGGCAGCATAGCCTTTGGATGCCAAGTTCTCCCTCCTTAATGTGATGCAAGAGATTAGGAAACTCGGCTCCAAAAAGGGGTTTTGTTTCAACCTGCAGCAGACATATGGAGCCAGCTCACAATGGGAAAAATAAAGCCATTCTATGCAAAATATCATGGTTGTGCTGTTATTATAAATAAACCAGAATTGCAAAAAGAGAGGAAACTATAATGGCATCATCATTACCCACATGCTAACACAAAGGCGGCAGCATCGCTTTTTAATGACTTTTTCACTTGAATATACCTTTCAAAGTATGGATATAATCCACAGAACGCTGGATGCACTCAAGTTTCATCGATTTCAGCAGGCACGTCTTTCTTTTTCTGGATTACATTCAAGTGTTGCCGTCTTTTTCCCACTGTTAGATTCTCCTCCTCGGTCAAGGGCACAATCCACTGATTATGGTCCCCACAAAATGTTTCAGTGACATCAAAAAGGAAGTTACACTGCAGCACAGGCCATTTCCAGGGCCGGCTCCCTGCCAATGCCTCGCTCTGAGGAAGGAGCCCTCGGAGCGAAGCATTGAAGGAGAGGAAGGATGCACTCCACGGCCACCACACGGGGGTGGGGACGGGACAGGAGGGTGGCGGCCGGCGGGAGCTGCTGCCAGCAGCAGCAGCAACAGCAGGGGGCACAAGGAGGAGAGCGAGAGCAGTGGCAGGAAGCCTTGTGCAGACCCTGGGGCTAGCCCACCCCTCCCCACCAACTGGAACGCCCCCCCAAGCCTCCCTGCATGGCAATTAAACGTGGGAAATAACCCTTCCATTGGTGCCAATGGAAGCTTTTCTTCTAAGCCTAATTGCATGAGGCGGGCATAATTTTGTTCCAAGAAGGATAAAGAAAGAAAGGGGGATAGAGAGAGATTGCAGATGAATTGTAATTGAAGAGGAACAACTTATTTGGGATGATCTCTTGGGGTTGAGTGCAAATTATTTGAAGAATGTATTTTATTTAAGGCAGGGCCGGTGCTACCATTAGGCCAACTAGGCAGCTGCCTAGGGCGCAGGGCTAAAGGGGGCGCCAGAAATGCCTTGGGGGGAAAATACAGCGCTCTCAAGTGGGAAGGGGGGGGCGCGCTAAATATCTGACCTTGCCTAGGGCACCAAACTGCCTTGCACCGGTCCTGATTTGAGGTGATTTGGATGATAAATTAATTGGCTGACTTTGCCTTCTGTGAAATTTAAATAAATCCTAGTAACTAATTCTAAGTGTTCATATATAGGTAGATATAAATTAGCATACACACATTTTAATGCAAATGTGTGTCCTATGGGCCTGGACTCCAAACCTTAGAATTGCATGCCAATGTCCCCCTGCCTACAGTAGAAACACACTTACTTGGCGGACTGGCTTCTCCTCCAGCAGTCTGCAGGTCAGCCTCTGGCAACTCTCTGCTCTTCTACGGCCAGTGGTAGGTTTTGTCTACACAAATTCTTCTTTTTGCATATGTAAGACACCCCCAGGGGAGGCTGGTGGTGACTCCCACGTCAGTGGGGCTCCTCATCCACTGCAGCTTGTATTCTGAGCTTTATAGGTGCTGAACCCCACCCCCGCCCCAAATAGGTTCACCGCCATAGAGCACCATGGATAGCTCCTATAAAGCTCAGAATGCAAGCTACAGTGGATGAGGAGCCCCACTGACGTGACGTGGGAGTCACCACCAGCCTCCCCTGGACACCCCTTCCTCGCACGATCAACACACTCAAGGGAGTGAGGAGTGAATAAAGGAAGCATGGCATAAAAACACGGAGATACACACATGGAGGACCTTTATGCATTAGACTGCTTGTAATAGTAAGGATAATAAGCTCTGTTGTACTATCATTATATAAGCATTAACAGTGGCATATTTCAGAGGCAGAGACCCTTAATATTGTAACACTAATTCAACCCCTGATTAAATTGGATCCTCATTATCATGTTATTGAGAACTGGATGATTACTTCTTTACTATTTAATAAGGTGAAAATGCTTATTGTAAGTCTCTTGATGGTATTACTTTCAATTATAATTATTTTGCTTTATTAACATATATACCTAGGTCTCTTGCATGCTGATTTATTTGCATGCAAAGTGCATAAGACTGATTAAAATGTTATATTCTTACTAAAACTTCTTTAAACCCCCTTGGAGAGGTACCCTCTATGAATTCTCTTCAGCTAGCAGAGAAGGTCTTAGAGTACATGTTCAGAAAGCAAAGTGGTAAAAGCATTTCATTAAATGAAAATGTTCAGTAACGGCAAAGAGAAAGAAGCCCCTATAATGGCAGAGGGGAAACTATATCTGCTAGAAGGGAGGCTGTGAGGAGAAAAGTGACAGCAGGTATTCTCAAGTTCCATTTCATAGAAGACTTAATAATCCTAATGAAAGGAAATTGTGAAATGTGCTTGATACATTTTCTGTGTTTTACAGCAAACAATGGCCGGTTCATTGTATAACTAACAGCACAATCCTGTGCATGTCTACTCAGCAGTAAGTCCTACTGAGTTCAATGGGACTTACTCTCAGGAAAGCAAATATAGAATTGCAGCGTAACTGACTCAATTTGAATTCAGACAGCAACGGTGCCTTTCTTCCTCCAAGCTGAGAACCTCTGCATTTTAATCCAACCAAATAAATAAATAAATAAAGTATCCAGGTGGAATGCATGTTAATGGGACTAGCTGTCTGAAGTTAATACACCATAGTGCAGGGGGGAAATTATAACAATTCATAGGAGAAATCTATTTACTTTTGGCAGGAACAGAATTAACATTTTTTACAGCATATTGTTGCTAGTAAACTTTTTTGCTTTAAAAAAAAAAAAGCTCCTTCAGAGCATGTAATCATGTACAAGTAACTCTTTTCCTTCAGCTCTTCTAAATTTTTGTAAATTGCTATAATTCAGCAACTTGCGGTGGGCACAGGGGCTGCAAATGCTTACGATTCTTAAGAGCACTTCTGAGGGGGGCACATGCTCCTGAGGTTTGCCTCAGGAGCACTTGCAGTGGAGCATTTAGTGTTACAGCACCCACCCTCTGGAACACTTTACCAATTGATAGCAGACATCCCACCCCTCAGCTCTGACATATAAGGCACAATCCTATCAAGTTTAGACAGGAAAACAAGGCCTACAACTCCCAGCATGCCCCAGCCAGGAGGTCTGGGATATAGCAAGAAATAATAAATTAACTTGTAGTATTAAATTTATAATAAGGGATTGATAAAACAAAATATGCTTTTAAGGATATATGGGGTCCATTATTAGAATTTGTGTTGATAAAGGGGAAAGGGAGCATGCCTTCTCAAGATTTGTTAAATTTTTGGAATATGGATTAAGTAAGGGGGTAATGTTAATGATCTAGATTGTGGTCCCTTAGGAGGGTGGTGGGGGGTGCACATATTTTAGATTAATGTTTGTATTTCCTTTATTTGTAATGTGTTGTATGTAGTTAATTAATTTAAATAAAATTTAAAAAAAGAAAATGAAAAGAAACCGGGGAGCCACCACAACATCTAAGGAACCTGTAAACAAGTGAGTAGGAAATGAAAAGCACACGAAAAATGCCTTGTGTAGAAAAGCCCTTTCACAGGAACGCTTCTTGCAAGATTCAATAAATAGATTCTTAGCACCTTGTTGAGGTTCACCTCACTTTATTTCTTGGTTAGTTTTGACAGCAGAAATGAAAGCTATCACATTATTGGACCAAACAACCATCAGTCTCAGCTAAGCAGCCAACTTTTACTGAACTCAGATCCCCATAAAAGTAAGGGTTCGCTTACTCCTGGCAGGGCCTTCCATGTAACATCTAAGTGGTGGCTAATATGCTCTCTCTCAGAACATACTCTCTGCAATGAACTCTGTATATGGTCTGGAATCCAAGAGTCTACTCAAGTAGGTAATATGAACTAGATTAGTTAGATTTATTTTATTTATTTTATTTGGAATTCTCTGTATGTGTGTTGATTGTTGCTGTCCCTTGTGTCTTCCCCCTTTCCCTCCAAATAACCCCCTTTTTGTATTGGACATTTGGTGGTGTTGTTTTAAAAGGAATTCTCACTAAACTCTTTGCCATGTGAAGAACCACATGGTTATAAAACTATCATTTGTGTTTTAGGGTTTTCACCAGGTTTTTGATGAGTCCTGTGTTTCTGAGCTTTGGAAAAGAAAATCCAAAATTCCTTTCTTATCCTAGGGCTGGGCTGAATGGAGGGGACCTTGGCAATAGGGCTCAGAAACTCCCCAAGCAGCTGGACAGAGTAGGATGTGTCCAGAGTTTCATCCTGACTTGTGGCAGCCTATCAGTAAGTCTTTTTCCTGGGTAACCCTGGTAAAAAAAAAAAAAAAAAAAATCCCACCAATAGGAAAAGTTATTCCACCTTCCCAATCCATAACAATATGCAAACACTTGCTGATAACATAGTGGTAGGGCCAGGACCAGATTAAGGCCAGGACCAGATTAAGGCCAGCTGATGCCCTAAGCACAGCCCAATAATGGTGCCCCTTGGCCCTTCCATTGCTTAGCTGGCAAGACATTAAGACTCAATAAGTGCTGAAGGTGAAATAAGACATTAAAAACTCTGTTTTCTTCAAGGCCATCCCCCACGCCAGAACACACAACTATATTAAATATAAACTGTTTTTTTATTATATTTATTTAACACTAAATAGCAGCAAAAAATATAAGCCAATTACTTACTTATAACTAGGGCAACAGAAAGAAATCCAAATTTTCATCACTGTTTTATGCATTTTTTAAAATAAAACTGTTATAAGGGGGGAAATGCAAATGCAAAAATTTGTGGTACTCTGGTAATCTGTGGTACCCCCCCCCCTTCCCTTGGTGCCCTAAACACGTGCTTATATTGCTTAATGGTTAATCCAGGGCTGGGTAGGGCATATAGTTTGTGTGCAAAAGGGACCAGGTTCAAACCTTGGCATATCCAAGCAGAACTGGAAAAGACTTCGGTCTGAAACCCTGGCCTGTCAGTGTAGACCAGTGATGGCGAACCTATGGCACGGGTGCCATAGCTGGCACGCAGGGCTCTCTCTGTGGGCACTCGAGCCATTGGTCACCAGGTCGTGAAAAGACTGTCCCCTTCTGCAAAACACTAATGATCTTGTTCTTTCTCACAGTGTGGAACAGAATGATGTTATTCTAGAATTCCTGTTACAGAATTCTTTTCTACATTGTTATCACATTTAAAAGATTTTGAAGAATGATGCACAGAGCATGGCTTGGATGTAAAGCCCTAACGGTTGACCTGAGTGCTGCATGTGTTGCTCTCAAACTAACGGAGTATGAGCCAAGGTTTGACAAATTATCAGCATGCAGGCAATAGCAAAAATCACATTAATTGTGCAAAAGCATGCCCAATGCAAAGTTTTACCTAATGCAGTGTTTGCAGTCCAAGACATAAAGTGTTTAAAATGTGTTAAGCACGTTTAGTTTTCTTGTTTATCTTGCTCATCCTAGTACAGGTTGACTTTTACTTTTACTAATCCGATACCTGTAGAAGCAGGGAAAGGACCCGGGGTAAAGCTTGCCCCATACAATTTCAGTCTGGCATATAATCATATTACAAGTTGAGAATCCCTTATCCAAAAATACATGTGCCTAATTATTTAAAAAGTTTGTATAAATTCCCTTCAGGCTATGTGTACAATGTAGTACTATAATAATTTTTTGAGTTGATTTTTTTTTCAACAAAAAACTGTTTGTATCATTGAAAGCTCTGTTATTGTGTTTTTCTTTTTTAAGACAAAAGATGTTAATTAGTTCGGACAACTGTACGAGTTGTTTTTCTAAAACTAAAACTTCGGTATTCAGGTTTAATTGCAGTGTTGGCACTTTGAAATAAATAAGTTGGTTTTGTGTTGCAGTTTGGGCACTCGGGCTCAAAAAGGTTCGCCATCACTGGTGTAGACCAACCTTCCCAACCTGGGGTCCTCCAGATGTATTGGACCACAACTCCCATCGTCCCCAGCCAGCATGGTCATTCGGGGTGATGAAAACTGGCATCCATCCAACATAACTGGAGGATGCCAGATTAGGGGAAGCTGGTTTCAACAATACCGAGCTAGATGGACCAATAGCCTGACTCAGTATAAGGCAGCTTCCTAAGTTCCTATGGGTACATGTCAGAAAACCTGAATGGATGAGGTGTTGGATGCACACTATGGCACCTCTTTGGGGAAATTATATCACAGTGGCCTAAGGGGTCGAATTAGCAACAAACACATCCGGAGTAGAGCCTGAGATTTACCAAAGCCATTGTCTGTCCTAAACAAGCTAATGGGAAATGGAGCCTAGTCAATGGAACATGATAATGATTTTGCTTCAGGTAATACGATCTGGATTTTTGAGCATTGTTAATGTCACCTCTAAAATCTTATTCGTGTAGAAGGTTATGTTTAGCAAAAAAAATGTAAAGAGTAGTTTGGGCATCTTTTCCCCCTTACGCATGCATAGGAACACTTGCTGATTCATAATCAGGCAGCTTATGAAACAGAACATGAGTCACTTAGGAGATTTCCAAAGTTCTGGCTGTCATTAAGGGAAGCTCAGGAGATAAACAGAGGTTGAAATGGCCCAATTCAAGCACAGCAGTACAAATAAGAATAGAATGGTTGTTTTCCTGCAGGACAACAACAGGATGCTGCCTGCTTGCATGAGTCCACTTACGGAAATGGAATTGGCCTTTTAAAGTTTGGTCGTAGGCAGAAGCGTAATGATGGCATTTCTTGAAATGAATTCAGTGCCCTCCTCACGGAACAGATTTCCCCTCCATTCCTCCCAGCATTTCTCATCTTTAGTATGCTGCCTTTCTGTTAAGTGGAGTTCCCCAGTGCTCTACACACGTGGGAAGATGAGATGAACCTGGGTAATCTAACAAAAGAGCTTTCCCCTTGGGGTAGTGAATAGGTTGCTTATGGAAAGTGGGGGTTGTGACCATGGAGAGAAATGGACTGTTTTAGCCACAGATCATATGCAATACAGTCATGCCTTGGATTGATAGCATAATTCGTTCCAGAAACGTGCTTGTAATCCAAAACACTCTTATATCAAAATGAAATCCCCCCCAAAAAAAAATTGTACAGAGATTTTTAATTTAAGCCGTACTACAGTACTTGTATTGCAAGACGTCGCTTGTATATCAAGTTTAAAAAAATTAAATAAATATTTAAAAATTTGCTTGTCTTGCAAAACGCTCTCAAACCAAGTTACTTGCAATCCAAGGCATTACTGTATATATTTTACTGCTATAACTTAACATGTAGCACCAACACTGTGCTTGGCTACAATTATTCAAGAATTACAGTAGGGACACACTGTCCCTTGTAATTTTCTACTGTTTGTAAGTTTACAAAAATTAATAATTTGATTAAATTATTAATTCAAATAATTAAAGTTCATTAAAATTAATAATACAAAAAAGCCGCACACAGGCAAAGTGATGCGCTGTTGTTACTATCCTTGCTGCTGAACATAAGAAGAGCCATGCTGGATCAGACCAAGGTCCATTCTGTTCACCCAGTGGCCAACCAGCTGCTCACGGGATCCCACAAGCAGGACATGAGTGCAACAGCACCTTCCCGCCAAAGTTCCCCAGCAACTAGTGTACATAGGCATGCTGCCTCTGATACTGGAGGTAGCGTATAGCCAATCAGGACTAGTAGCCCATTGATAGGCTTCTCCTCCATGAATTTGTCATCCCCCTTTAAAGCCCTCCAAATTGGTAGCCATCACTACATCCATAGTGAATTCCATAGTTTAATTATGTGCTGTGTGAAGAAGGACTTCGTTTTATCTGTCCTGAATCTCCCCCCACTCAGCTTCATGGGATGACCCTGTTGGGTTCTAGTATTATGAGAGAGGGAAAAAAATGTGTCCCTGTCCACTTTCTCCACGCCATGCATAATTTTGTACACCTCTATCACGTCTCCCCTTACTCGCATTTTTTTCTAAACTAAATTTACTGCAGCTACTACTATGCTTGCTCAAGACACATGTCTCTATACACATCTGAAACCTACTCTTCTGAATTTTAAGTATACGCCCTTCTGGAACATAGGTGGGGGCAGGGGTGGTGGATTTAGCTCTAGGACTTATTTATTTATTTATTTATTATATTTATACCCCACCTTTTTTCCTTCAAGGAACCCAAGGCGGCTTACATAATTCTCCTCCTCCTCCTCCTCCTCTCCATTTTATCCTCACAACAACCCTGTGAGGTAGGTTAGGCTGAGAGTCAGTGACTGGCCCAAAGTCACCCAGTGAGTTTCATGGCTGAGCGGGGACTAGAACCCGGGATCTCCCGAGTCCCAGTCCAACACTCTCCCCACTATGCCACACTGGCTCTCTATGGAATGTTTTCCCTCTGCAGTCCTTGCTCTATTCTGCTGGAAGTCGGGCTACTGGTTGAGCAGAGTTGGCTCAGGAACAAGCTCAGCAAAACAGAAGCACAACTTTAGCGATATCAGAGTGTCCTTGTAAGGTAGTGTGAACTGTTGAGTGCTTTGGTTGTTGCGCAGTATAGAAATGTAATAATTAATATGTACTCCAAAGGGAGGAGAAGTGACTATATCAGAACTTTTCCACAAATGGAGTTTCTATTTAGAAAACAAAATGAAAGGCAATTTACAGGTTAACTATTATCTCAGAGAAGGGAAGGGTACAAGGGAAATGAGAAGGGAAGTGGCAACAAGATGAAGGAGGCAGAACCATGATGTTTCAGCGCAGGAGGGAAAGGAAGGGTTGGAGCAGTGGAAACTGGAGGGAGAGAGAGAGAGAGGTGAAGAGAACAAGCAATACCTTTTCTTCCCTAAGATCTTTCTGAAAACATATCAATGGGAGGGTGGGGAGCAAGGGTCCTTAGCATCAGGTGAATCCAAAAAGAAGGCAGGACAAGCAGGCACTCCACAGTCATGGCAAGGCTTGCCAGGTAGAGATCACTGGATGCGGGACTGCAGAGATGGGCACCCAAAGCCAGGAGTCTCTCTCTCAAGAGTCAGTTTATTCCAGCAAGACTGCTCTCCTGAAATCACATTGCTTGTGGGATTTCATAGAGTCTCTTGGAGTTCAGGGGCCTGATACCGGTTATACTATATGGGGCATGCATGAGCAGCATGGGAAGGGTCTCAGCCAGGTCTTGCAAGCCCCAGCTGTGTAGAGTGCCACCTTCCCACCCCACTTGTGCTCCAATCAGAGTGCGAGCAGCACAGGAAGGGACTCAGCCAGGGTTTGCAGGACTTGGTCTGCGGCTGAATCCACATGTTATCTCCGATCTCTGATCAGAGATAGCAAACAGATTCCCTTACGCCCTGCTTCCCCACCCACACCCACCCCATTGGGAGGGCATACCATGCAAAGGGAAATCCCCATGTTATCTCCGATCAGAGATTTCTGTTTGGAATTAACAGAAGGATTCCTCTCCCGAGGTCAGGGGGTGGGGCTTGGGGAAGGACTTGGGGAGTGGGAGGAGACCACAGAGGGTTCTCAGTGCTCTGTAGGCCAGATGGGGCAACACCATGGACTAGAGGTTGTCCTCCCCTGAGTTATGGTTTTAGAGAGAGAAAACTAACAAAAGTGGCAAATGGTGGCAAATGGAAGGATGATTTCAGGTGCACCAAAGGAAAATATTATTGCCTATCCTTCTTCACAAAGGAGGATACTTAACTCTAGGTGGGTGTGTTTTGGTATTAATTACACAGTCACACAAGAATCAGAGCTCTCAATAAGTAATACAATGTCTTGATTGAATTAGGAAATGGAGGAAGATTGTTGTGATATGTATCACTTCACCAGCTGAAGCACATTGTTTACACATGGAAAGGAACAGACTGTAAACAAGTTTGTTATGTCTTTCTAGATTCCCGTGTTTTTCGCATGGGAAGCTAGACCGTGGGAGCAATATGAGCTAGTCACATGGTTTGTATGTTCTGATGACGTGCTAACTTGTTTTCTGTCTGAAGCCATCTTCGAGAGAAGCAGGACTGCTTTCTCTCTTCTCTTTTGTTCTTCTTGCTGGACTTTGTTACTGCAACAATGTAATGTCTTTGCTGAGGTGGAGTGAAGCTCACCTTACTCCACTGGATGTAATGCTTGCTATGCATTTATACTCTGCACATGGACTGTAACTAGAAAATGTATACTCTGTAGAACTTTACTTGCTAAGTGAATAAACAGGTAGAATTAGACCTGTGGTGTTACAGAGTGTTTCCTGACTCCATGGATTAATCTGCAACGGGGAAGCTGGAAGCTGGAAGCAGTCTGACAAGGCCGACTGGGCTGGTCTTGCTGGCACAACACGCTGCACGCTGCGCGGGGGGAGGTGAGATCTGGGAGATCTGTGTGTGGAATTTCAGGCTCTGCTAGCACACAGAGACAGGATTATTAAATCTCCCAACTCGCACACACTCTGCTCAAATTTAACCCCTTCAAGATTAGGATTAAGCAAATTTCCAAGCCAGTGTATAGAGCAGCCTCCTCCAACATGGTGCCCTCCAGATGTGCTGGACAATCCCCATTATCCCCCACCAGCATGGCCATTTCTGGACAAAATGAAGACTTTTGAGTCAAAGTGACCATGTGGGGACCCAAAATAGAGGCAAGCTGGTGCTCTCTGGCAACACTGTCCCATCCACCCAGTCATGGTAACTATGTGGAAACTGGCAAAAGAGGTCACAGACAGACTTAAGGAACCACCTTATATTGAGGATCACTTTGCATGTAAGGGGAGACCAGAGAGAGAAATAACTCGGCTTCTGCACTTCTTGTGAAGCAAATTAAGTGGCCCTTAATTTGGAGCACTTGCATTTCACTGCAAGGGAAATGCTCAACTTCATATTTTGCATGTTACAATAGAATCACACCGTTGTGCTTTGGAACACGACGAAATGAATAGCTGGGACATCTTGGTCAGTGCTGCTGGTCATGGGGTGGGCCTTCTTCCTGACCGCACAGGGATGTGAGATGGATCCTTTACCTGTGGAGAGCAATAGTCGGCAGCTGAAACACGTAGCCCCTAGACCTAGATGCATAGTGGGTGTTTGGGAAGAGAAGGGAAACTGGTGAGAGAAGGGAAACTGGTGCCCCCTGCGTGCTCTGTCTCAGCCTCCCCTACACTGGCAGTTGCTGGGGAATGTGGCGTCGGGAGCACATAATGCAGGCCACATGCTGAACCTAAGCAGGTATGAGCCGGGTCAGTGTTGGATGGGTGACTGCCTGGGCTGTCCACATCTGTTCTCCTGCATTGAGCAGGGGGTTGGACTCGATGGCCTTATAGGCCCCTTCCAACTCTACTATTCTATTATTCTATGGGCAGGAGGGTGCTGTTGCACTCATGTCCTGCTTGTGGGATCCCGTAGGCAGCTGGTTGGCCACTGTGTGAATGCTGGACTAGATGGATGGACCCTTGGTCTGATCCAGCAGGGCTCTTCTTATGTTCCTATGTTCTTATTACTGCGGTGACTGTGATCATACTTGCCCCTTCCCCCCTTGGGGGCTGAGTGACTCTGTATGTGCAAGGAAAGCTTATAGCGACATTAAGGTATCACAAAGCTTAATCAGGAATGCTTCCTACCTTCACTCCGAAGGCTCACTGTGCTTCCTACCTTCACTCTGAGGTGAATATTTTCTTCCAATTTCACCCTCCCCAACATTCCCCCCTGAAGCTGGGGTGGGGGTGTCTTTTGCAGAGTGATTTTTTTCTGTGTGAAAAAGACCCATTGCCATGATTTAGTTCAGCCCTAAATTTTATATAGCACATTCTTTTTAGTCCTGAAGAAAAGGAGTGCTGGAAAGCTGGAGAGCTAATACACATATTCAGCTATTTTGAGAACACAACTGCTCCAACTGAACAGAATTTTCTCTGTGATTTAGGTCCAAAATCTCCCATCTGTCTTCTTTCACATTAGCTCTTCGGAAGCAGGGAGTGCTTCACCTCTGTTTTTGTTAGGCCACTCAGTATGCAAGTGAAGCATAATATTAAGAATCAAGCAGCTGTCCCAGTGGAAAAGGCCATCCTGTTTAATGAATACAAGTAGATTTTGTAGGACAACAATTATTTTAAAAGGTGATCCGGTTTACAGTAGTTTGAAAGATGCAGAATTTTCATTAGCAACTGGAAGAAGAATTCACCATAGCCAGGCATACTGTGATCCTGACTCAGTGAAAACCTTTGGTGGTATGCCCAATACAAAATGCATCTAACCTTTATTGTGTTTGCTCACAGTGCTTTTGTTCCTCTCTAACGGTTTTGTGAAGCTGAGCTCGTAATGAAATCTTGGCAAAGACATTCTTTTCATTATGTAAGTGTTAAGTCATTTTTTTTCTTATTCATTGAGGTTTCCCCTAATAGCTTAATTTTCACTTGCGTTAAAATATGGCTCACTTTATGTTTTGCCAATATAGTCAACATCTGTGGGTTTTTGTGTACTTAGGGAAGGACTTACATATGGCATATATTTATCCTTTGCAGTGAAGAGTTTTAAATGCTTCCCTTTAGTGTTCTGTTCTTGTACATTTTGTATAGATTCCAGTAAACTATCTTTCCGGTATTTTTCCCCGTATAAGCCTCAAGCTTAAGTGCATCTATGCTTATATCTATAAAGCTGATTTTTTTTCCCCAGCTCACCTAAGCTAGCAGCTTACAGAGCTCTTGTCAATAGCCCTTCCACAAAGTCTCCAATTTCCTTGGTCCGCAATCCAGAGCCCACTTACCGATATATGGCCTATGAGCAGGAAACCCACAATCTGCAGTTTGAAGAAATAGTACCAGTTGGGTCAGTGATGTACACTGAATTAATGTATGTATGTTATCCTAGTTGGAAAATTTCAAATTTTTTAATCATTGTCAAGCTTATATTCAGGAACTGGGAAGGAGGGCTGCAATTCATTAACATGGGTGTGATCAGGAAGACAGGAACAGAGGGCTTTTTTTTTTTTTTTTGCTTTTAGCAAAATGGCTGAGCCTGAGACATTTTCTGGCTATTCTGTACAATCATGTACAATAGAAGTTGAAGTATGATCCAACCCATCCCACCTGTGCAGTTTCTTCCCCCATGGGGTGTCTATAGTACCCTTTTCCCCTCTTCTTCCCTCTATTCAACTGGACCTCACATAAAGGTATGGAGCAGCCTGACTGGTGTCCAAGATCCCAGTACAGGGGCTACTCTTACAAAGTCCATGAGTAGCTTTCACTGTGGGCATGGGTGCCTGAAAAAAATGTTGTATCATGTCTTCCACGTTAGGCACAGAAGGGCCGTTCATTCAAGGTGGACTTGGTCCAGAAAAGCTGCTTATACATATCTAAGTTAAATAAACGCTTGCACACATAGCAAAAGAACATGCATGTAGCTGAGGAGGTGGAGGAGAGGGCAAAAGATAACCTATGGGGATCCCTTTCCCAATGCACTGCCACAAGTGTGGGAGAGGATGGATTGCAGCTTTCCTCTTTCTTAAAAAAAAAAAAAAGGAATAAATGATGAGGTTCTCAAGATTCTGAAATACCGTAGCTACTAGATTCAGCAGTACAGATCTCATTTGTTGATTTGCTCTGTGACTGCAACTGTGCAAATTCTTGGCATGCTATGAAAACTAGGTCTCTTCAGGCATCTGGGTCGCTCTTACTCATTACAACAACAACAACATTTTTATTGAATCAGTCTGCAGACCATTTTCAAAAACAATATAATACACAGGAGTACACAATAAAATCTTACAATAGTTCCATTTTTGGAATATAAAATATATAAATTTTTAAGTTAATTTTTTTTAAAATTGCCTATACCAAAGTTTTCCTTTCTGCTTCTTTTTTCCTTATACAGGCAGCCCTAATAGCAAATAAGGTGACCCTCTGGGAGACAAAGCAATTAGAGCCATTTAAGAGAAAAAATAATTTACCAGTCCCTGACAAGTTACTCATATGCTCCAGAAAGGGAGCAAAATAGTGTGCCCTACAGCTGTCATAAAGGCGGCATTCAAGAAGGTAGTGCTCTAGATCTTCAATTTTTGATGCATCGCAGATGCATAATCTATCAGCCATAGGGATGCCATGAAATCTCCCTTGTAAGACCATGGTATCCATCTGTTCAAAACGAAGCCTTGTAAAGGCTATGCGGAGACATCTCTTCATATTGTGAAATAAATAATTCTCAGACTTGAAATGTGTTTTTGTACTGGCTAACCATTTCACAACTCTCGAATTAGCCAGGGCAGCGATATCCAATTGGGCCCTTACATCTGACACTCTCAGCTTGACTTGATTACCCAAGTTCAAACTGGAAACACTTAGGACCGGCAGGCTAAAACCATGGGTTGGAAGCATTTTAGAAAAATTTGATACCCAGGAGGTAGCCAAAGGGTTCCCCATCTGTTCTAAAAGACATTTCTTAGGTAACCTATTCACACTCATCCTGGCCAACCTAAACCAGTAACTGTATATTTTTAACTGGATAATGTCAGACACTGCCATAAGCCCAAGTTCCGACCTGAGGGCATATGCCGGACAAGATTGGGACACCCCTAACAACATGCGGAAAAATTTATTTTGAACTCCTTCCATTCTCAGGATGGACGAGAGGCCCCAAATTTCAGCACCATAAGTTAAGACAGGCAATACCTTTGCCTTGTACACCTTGATAACTGGCAGAAGGGAGCCAGGGTATCTAGAGCAGAGGAGCTTGTATAGAGACTGCACACAGGCAGTAGCCTTCAGCTCATTTCTTCTATGTTGTAATACCCAGGAGCTAGAAGACGAAAAAACCAGACCAAGGTATACATAAGAATCTACCTGTCCAACTGCCCTGTCGTCCAATAACCACCTGTGGCGTTACTTTGTTTTTCCGAAGACAAGAATTTTAGATTTCGAATTATTTATCATAAGATCGTTTTCCCTGCAGTAGGAGCTAAATTTCCTTAGTAGCCTACGCAATCCCACCTGAGAAGTGGAGAGCTCTTACTCATTAGAGTGACAGGATAAACCAAAATGCAATATAATGTTAAATTAGCTATTTGTGCATTTAAAACAGGGGCGATGGGTGTTAGAATTCACTGTTGCCCTTTTTGTTTGACAGACCTGTAGGAAATGCACACCATCAGTGTTAAGAACAGCTGAGTCACAACTTATAGCTATGAAACCAGGGCTGATGAGGCCTAGGCATCCAAGCTCTGATCCATACTGCTCAATGCAGGGGAGCACCAGCTTCTAGGCCACTCTGTGGTACAGCTTGGCCACATATATTAGCACACTGTCTCCCAGTCTACAACCAACTTGTGTGTTTCTGCCCATATAGATAAAACAGGTTTTATAATCACCACTATGTTGGTGCTGGGGGCAGATCTCCTGTTGATGTTCATGATTCTAAGTTGCATCTTATATAAGTTCAATGATAAGTTTAATGCATTCATAATTTCAGGTTTTTTTTCTCTCTCTCTCTCTCTCATATACCAGAACTGCATGTGCACATTTTACTGAAAACCAGGATGCTACAGAGTTTTCATTGTTAACTCTAGAAGGAATGATCTCACTTTTAGCAGGGATTAAAGATCACTAAGGCTGCCAGCCTTAACAAAACCTGCTGTGATCAACTAGGCCAATTTATGCCAGCAAGAGTGTCATCTTGTCCTCATTAGCAAAGCACTTCTTCACTCTGCAGGACTCCTAATCTATTTCTTCTTGTACCTTTGGAGAAAAGAGCACTGCTTACCTGTTTCTTCTTTTTTTTTCTCCTCAGGGCTTCCATGCACTTCATCACAGTGCGGAAGATATATTGTTCCTTTTGCACAAGGAGGACACTGGCAAGGTAGAAGAACCAAAGAAGGAACAAGGCCAGGACCAGCCCATCCATTTCGCCATGACTATGAGGTGACTGCCCACCCATAAGGGAGCTGCTGGACACTTTCTCTATTGCTGCTTAGTGATTTAGTAGGTCTGGAAAGGGAAAGAGGAAATGTGGAAAAGCCCAGGAAGGAGAAAGACACAGAGTTGAGCCATGTCTGGGTTTTCCTAGTCCATTTTCATTAATTTAGCCATACAGTTGTCAGGCCCCAGTAGAACGAACCCAGAGAAGACCTCTTCAGAGGAAGGAAGAGGGTTAGGAATCCTAATTTAGGATTCCACTAACTTAGGATTCCACTAACTTAGGATTCCACTGAAACCCCCGCTCCCACAGGTAATGTGGAGCAGCCTGAGGAGCCCCATCACAGAGATGGGGCCTGGGGCCCCAAAGAACCCCTTTGAGCCCATTCTGAGCCCTGCCCTGGTCCCTGACTCTCCTCCCTGGTCCCGTGGCTCTCCAGAGCACTAGTGGTGATGGACCAGGTGGCAGACTCAGAGCCATGGTCCGAGTTCCCACCTGGCCACCAGAAGACCCTTTTGCTCAGGGGCTACTCAAGAGGAAGGGTCTACTCGGGAGGAGGGGAAGGTCCCAGTTGCAGAAGACAATAAGGAAGCAGACCTGGCTGAACCTGGAAAAGAGGTAGCTGACAGCAGGGAACATGTGACCAGGCTTTTGACCTGGTCCCTTAGTCCTGGCTCCTCCTCTCCAGTTTGTTCCCTGCCTTCATCCAGGACAGAGCTTATCTCATACTTCAGTCTCATTCTTTGTTTTGCCTTCTACTTTTACCTCAGGTTTTTCCCCCTTCAACTTTTCAATCATTCTCTAATATTTCTTCTATATATTTCATGTCTTATGTTTTGTTTTTTGTTTTTTAAATTACCTCAGCTTTTCCTACACTCTTCTCTCTCCTTCTCTGCTCCTGGTGCGCAAGTGCACACAACCATGGAGTGCTGGAAATCAGAGCAAGAAAATTGTTCAGCATATAAGAGTTGTGAGACAGAATTGGGCACAGCAGCTGATCCAGACCTCCAGCAAAGCTGCTGGGGTGATTTCTGACCATCCCACATTGCCACATCCTAATGAGGGCGAGCTCTCAGAGGCCCAGAAAGGCTGCCATGCTAGCTCAGCCAAAGAGAGCAGGAGACATGGCCACACCCAGACCAGCATGTATATAAGCTCTCTTGTATATACAGACCTTTGCTGGATTACCAGCTCCCTTAGAGCATTTGTTCCATCTCCTTGCTCCCGTACAATAATTCTCTTCAATTCAAGTATAAATGGTGTGCTTAAATCTCCTACACCAGCTTTCCCCAACCTGACTTGGAGTCCTCCAGATGTGTTGCACTATAATTCCCATCATTTCCAGCCAGCATGGGTAGGCTTGGGATGATGGGAATTGTAGTCCAGCAGGCACCAGGTGGAGTAAGGCTGCCTTATGCTGTATATATTTACAAGAGCCACTGTGCCTCATTTGCTAAATTGTGCAGTGTGGGTATAATTCCACTAAGTTCAGCTGTTCTTCTGTCCACTGGTTTTGACAAAGGGAATAATACATCCTTTAGGCTAGGGCTAGGCAATTTGTGGTCCCCCAGCTGTTTTGGCCTACAAATCTCATTATCTCTCACCATTGGCAAGGGCTGATTTCATTTCATTTCATTCATTTATTTCATTTATATACCGCCCCATAGCCGAAGCTCTCTGGGCGGTTCACAACACTCTATACATAAAAACAACATTAAAACATACAAAACAGTTTAAAAAATTAAAAACCAAATTTAAAAACACAGTTTAAAATAACAATACAAAAGCCAATAAAACTGAGCCTACAGGTGACAATCCCCTCCGTGCTATTCCAAGCTCCTAACTAAATGCCTTGGCATAGAGGGAAGTCTTAACCTGGCGCCGAAAAGATAGTAAGGTTGGCGCCAGGCGGGTCTCAGTGGGGAGCTGATTCCATAACTGGGGGGCTACCACCGAGAAGGCCCTCCTCCTCGTTGCCACCAACCGAGCCTCTCTTGGAGGTGGCAATCGGAGGAGGGCCCCAGATGTTGAGCGTAGTGTCCGGGTAGATAACGGTTGGGAGAGACGTTCCGTCAGGTATTGTGGTCCTAAGCCATGTAGGGCTTTATAGGTTAAAACCAGCACCTTGAATTCAGCTCGGAAGCATATTGGCAGCCAGTGCAAGCGGGCCAGAACTGGTGTAATATGCTCGGACCTTCCGGTCCCTGCAATAAGCCTGGCTGCCGCATTTTGCACTAGCTGCAGCTTCCGAACAGTCTTCAAAGGCAGCCCCACGTAGAGTGCATTGCAGTAGTCTAGTTTAGAGATCACCAGAGCGTAGATTACTGAGACCAGGCTATCCCTGTCCAGATAGGGGCGTAGCTGGGCCACCAGCCAAAGCTGGTAAAAGGCACTCCTTGCCACTGAGGCCACTTGAGCCTCAAGTGACAGATGGCTCCAGGAGCACCCCCAAGCTACGAACCTTCTCCTTCAAGGGGAGTGCAACCCCATCCAGAACAGGTTGAACACCCTCCATCCGGTCAAAGGAACCACCCACTAACAGCATCTCAGTCTTGTCTGGATTGAGCCTCAGTTTGTTAGCCCTCATCCAGTCCATTGTCGCAGCCAGGCACCGGTTCAGCACATCCACAGCCTCACCTGCTGAAGATGAAAAGGAGAAATAGAGCTGCGTGTCATCAGTGTATTGATGGCAACGCACTCCAAAACTCTGGATGACCCCACTCGGCGGTTTCATGTAGATATTAAATAGCATGGGGGATAAGACCGACCCCTGAGGAACCCCGTGCTGGAGAGTCCATGGGGCCGAGCAACATTCCCCAAGCACCACCCTCTGGAGCCGGCCATCCAAGTAGGAGCGGAACCACTGCAATGCAGTGCCCCCCACCCCCAACTCAGACAGCCGCTCCAGAAGGATACCATGGTTGATGGTATCGAAAGCCGCTGAGAGATCCAGGAGTAACTACAGGGTCACAGTCCCCCTGTATCTCTCCCGACATAGGTCATCATACAGGGCGACCAAAGCCGTTTCCGTGCCAAAACCAGGCCTGAACCCCGACTGAAATGGATCCAGATAATCAGTCTCATCCAAGAGCACTTGGAGCTGGTTGGCCACCACCCGCTCAAGGACCTTGCCCAGGAAAGGAACATTCGCCACCGGCCTAAAGTTGTTAAGATCTTCCGGGTCCAGAGAGGGTTTCTTCAGGAGTGGTCTCACCACTGCCTGTTTCAGGTGGCATGGGACCACTCCCTCTCGCAAGGAGGCATTGATCACCTCTCTGGCCCAGCCGGCCGTTCCCTCCCTGTTAGTTTTTATAAGCCAAGAGGGGCAAGGATCCAGAACAGACGTGGTTGCACGAACCCGCCCAAGCACCTTGTCAACATCCTCGAGCTGTACCAACTGAAACTCATCCAAAATAACTAGACCAGGCTGTGCTCCGGGTACCTCTCCTGATTCAATGGGAGTTGTAGGCCAAACATCTGGAGAGCTTTGCCTAAAGCCTTGCTTTAGGCCAGGGATGCAGAACCTCAGGCCCACGGGCCAAAGCCAGCCCACCTGAGCACCCAATCTGGCCCTCCAGGGTTCCTTAGAGAGCCACACCCCTTCCCCTGGCCCCACCCCCTTTCCCCTGACCACCAATCATTTGCTGATTCCCTGGCTTTTGTGCAGTTTTTCTTCCCCATTCTGAAAGGTTGAAATGCCTCTCCTAAGTTACTGGCAGTAAGACCTTTAAGCTAAATTATGCTGGTAGAATTTGAGCCCCGCCCCCCTTTGCCTTCAGCCCTGCCCACCATTGGAATGCAGCCCCTGAGAGCTGCCCCAAAATGGAATTCAGCCCTTGGGTTAAAAGAGATTCTGCACCCCTGCTTTAGACCTTGTTTTCAGGCAGGCATGTGGTAGCCAGGTAAGAACACAAAAGGGTAGGGATGAATGGATCAGTTACAGCTGTTTTGCAGGATCCAGCACATAAGGAGAAGAGAGTTCTGTTTTACAAAGATTGATCTGGTTGACTCAGAGCAGAAGAAATTAAAACAGCCTGTCCATAGCATACATACTGCATACTCATAAGATGTATTCCTTTATGTAATTTCATTTCATCGTAGTCCTTATCACTTTGACATCTGTGTAGCTATCTTGGTTGGCTCAGGTGCACTTGATCAGCTCAATGATGCCATGTGAAATACTTGCTCTCTTATTGAATTTGTAGTTATAAAAGGACCTTAAGCTACACCTTATTTTAACTTCATGAGAAAGCGAACCCCCCAAAATATGCTTTTCAGCAACCTTGCGACACTCCCTCATAACTACTGCTCTGACAGTAATCCTTCAGTATGAGTTAGCACTAGAAGGGACAAAGGAATCTTTGGCAAGTAGCCATGAAAAGCAAAGAAGGTAGAGGGCAAGCAACTGGATCTACAGAAGAACAGCTGCTTCCCAGCTAGAGTGGCTTTTAGAGATCAAAAGGCTCTAGCATTGCTAAGGACCTTGGCCCTTTTGTTCATCTAAGCATCAGGGGAGGCTGGCTGGCTTTTGACAGCAGCATTGCACTTTAAACCTGTTTCTGCACATAAGAGGTTTAGAAGAAGATATTACTGCCAATGATGATGGCATTCTGCTGCTAAGGAAACAGCTAATCTTTATTATACAGAGAGAGAGAGAGAGAGAGAGAGAGATTAAATAGCATTTTCTCAAAAGTTATAAATCTCTGCACTTTATTTGAAGCAGAGCTGATGGACATAAAGGAGAAGCTTCTTCCTGCATAATTATCTCCTACAGAGATCATTGTCCAGAAATATCTCTTGAACTTTCCCTTGATGCATTGAAAATCTCAGAAGCAGCTTGGCAGGCTGATCTGTCATTCCTTTTAGTATGGCATTCAAAGCAACATTTAGGATATTGTATAGCAGTATGAACATAACAAAGCTTGCATCTTTTCCTGGGGGCATTTTTTTGTTGGGTTCTTTGGCATATTTAAAGACCACTTCACACGGACACAACATTGCACAAGCCCAACTGGGTTCTTCCTCACTCCACCACATTAGTCTAGATCAGTGGCTTTCCAACTATGTTCTGGAGAATCCTCGGGTTCCTCAGAAGCTTATCAGCAGTTTCTTAGGTAGAAAACCAAAAATAGTAGACAAGCTTCCTTGAAAGTCAGTTAGTTCACCACTACTGATCTTCCCTTGCAATCAGGACCGGTGCAAGGCAGTTTGGTGCCCTAGGCAAGATCAGATATTTAGCGCCCCCCTTCCCACTTGAGAGCGCTGTATTTTGTTTTCAAGGCGTTTCTGGCACCCCCTTTAGCCCTGCGCCCTAGGCGGCTGCCTAGTTGGCCTAATGGTAGCACCGGCCCTGCTTGCAATGTGTAGCCACAGGGGATCGTTGGCCATGTTTTAGAGCATACTCTGAGTGCTTCCAGACGATGCATGTATGGTGCCATTGCCCTGCCTCATTCAGTTTACATGGTGTCCAGATGGTGATGTCTTCAACTTGTGATCCTCCTGTTTTTCTTACCTCTTCTTTAGTCTTTTTCCTTAATGCAGAAAACCTGTTAAGGAGAAAAAATGAACCAGCTTTGCAATGCTTTCAGATTGCTTGCACTAGGAGCCCTCTATCTGGAAGTACCCCCTGTTCACACAGAGTGAGGGTGAACCAGGGATGTTGAAGAGTCCTTGGTCTCGAGTCATGAGTCGAGTCACGAGTCTTTGAACCCGAGTCTCGAGTCCGAGTCCGAGTCCTTGGTCCAAAATGGTGACTCACGAGTCACGAGTCCTGAGTCACTCCCAAAACTGACTCCACGAGTCCCTATTAAAATCAATGGGGGGTTTTCCCAACAAAATAAGGCTAGGCTACTTCAGATGTGTGGCTTAAATAAATTCTAGGCACAAGTGTGCCTTTTTATTTCAAAACTCTGCCACTGATTTTGGCAAGAACAGACCAGGCAGACAAACCCAAAATAACCAGGCAGGCAGAGGAGGCAGGGAACCCCAAAGCAGGCAGGCAGAGGCAGCCAAACCCAAAATGTCTGACCCTAACCCAAACCCCCCACAACAACACATCAATCAAAATAAATCTCAACACATCGTTGGGGCTGCGCTCCTGGTAGCTGTCCATAGTGGCTGAGCAGCGGCGCGCCTCGCTTCCATGCGCTCTTCACCGGTGATCGCGCTCCTTCTGGCACAGCCAGAAGACTCGTCAACAGCCCAGGGATGTTGACGAGTCCTTGGTCTCGAGTCCCGAGTCGAGTCTCGAGTCCCATTAAAAATATTGGGACTCGAGTCCAAGTCGAGTCAGAGGGGGGACTCAGTCCGACTCACGAGTCGAGTCCTCGAGTCCGAGTCCCCATCCTTGGGGTGAACAAGCCTGGACTGCACTACATGGAAACTGAGTTTGAGCCCTAGAACACTTCCCCCATCCCCCCAATCCTCTGCAATAAACAAAGGCACCATGGCAGATGTGCAGAGAAGCTAATGTGGAAAGGCTTCCCTGAAGTTTGAAAAATGGCAGCCTAATTCACACCATGAAGGGGATTAATCATGTATACCCAGACAGCAATCTGGCATGTCATTGCAAACATTTCTGTGGAGTATATTTCTTTTCCCTTTTCTCTTGCTCTCACCAGCTTTTCTGTTCCAGCTGTAAACCCCCTCCTCTCCCTTTCTCAAAAAGCTGAAGCAATCCAATGTGCAGTCTCACTGCAACACTATTTCTCATCTCACTCTCTCACTCTCCCATACTTTCTCTATTAAAACTCCATTTCTGAAAGCACTGTGATCTCATCTCTGTTGCTCTCCTGAGAACTTTACAAGGACACTCTGCTACCCAGGCTAAACAAAATGAAGTAACTCACACTGTGCTCCTTTGTATTTGGAATCATCCTAGTTTCCGGCCCAGCTTTACCAGGTAGCAGCTTGTCCTCCAGCAGAATAGGGAATGGGTCACAATGGGAAACTATTTCCTTAGCACACGAGCCAAATTCTCCACAGTCAATCATGTTCCAGGAGAGCTTATTCCCCGAACATGGAGAAGTGGTCTGCTGACATGTGTGGAGATACAAGTCTCAAGCAATGGGTCCTTCTAAGACACTGTCATGTTTTTTCCCTGTGAATCACACAAAAGTCACCTCAATTATATAGATTGTGTGTAGCTACCTTTTGTGGTAGGTAGGGTTGCATATAAAAGCTGCATGACATAGAACGTGGAGCTTTTCCAATCATTGTATCTTCCATGCCAGTATGTTCTGTTGAATTTCTACTTGCCATACATAGGGACAAACTGCCCTACCATAAAATAAAGGTAGCAATCCTATTGTAGAGAGAGAGATAAAATATCAAAGCATGATATGTCAAGTTTCGGTGTATTCAGGGTCTGAGTGTTGTTGGGTGTTTTTTTTACCAATGATAAAGCATTAGAAGACCCTTGGGGAATGACATTATGGGGTGAGTTTATGATGTTAATTACATACATGTATTTCAGAAACTGTTGCATTTCCAGACCTTTTCAATGGACAGTATTATGACTTCACACAAAACCAAATAAAGTATTAACAGGAAAAAATGTTTGGGGTTTTTGCTTCAAAACAATGTGATGGCTGAGCAAGTAAGTATTGAAAGGGTTTTCAAAGCATCTTTAGCAATACATTTGACCCAGGTGGATGTTGTCTTTTAATCACTTGCCATGTTTACTCTTCTGAAATAAATAATGCCTCTTTTTCTTTCTTTCTTTTTTTAAGACTGGGTTCATAATGGAATGCTACCTGCAGCCTAAAACATGCAAAAGTAATCACTTCTCTATAATATGACTGTCAGTTATACATCTGGTAGCACAGTAAAAATGTGATCCATATAAGCACTACTGAGAAGGGCAGCTTTATTCAAGTGAGCATCTCTGCAGTCTTATCCTTATTAAATTGCTGGAAAGTGAAATTCCATGTGAAAGACTGCCACCCAATGGCATCATTTTTCATAGCAATATACACTGAAACAGAGCCTGATCCTTTTCAGATTGAAAACATTGATATAAAAAAGGTGTTGACTTAAACATATGTGCATCATTCCAAACTGAAATGAGGTCCATCTGGTACTTTTTAGAAGAAATTTAAACTGTGATAAATTTCCCTTCTGTGAAATGATGCCACAATGGACATGTTACAATTGTTTTGTTTTTGTTTTACATCACACAACCCTACTGAGAAGAAAGGTACCAATGCATTCCCAGATACCAGATACTCAGGCATTTATATGTTGAATTTAGGTCAAGTGTCAGTATCCAAGTAAATAATGTCAACTGCAAAGAAGTTGATTGATCAGTACCTTCACTGGAATTTCTACAACATTACATGTCAATAAAATTCAACTGGATTTGATCACCAAATACCCCAAATCCCTGAACCAAGTTGACAGGACCATTAGTAGTCCCAGGCCAAATCATAGCTGAGCATTTTTTGCTTTTTGTAAAAGCATAATAAGTACTGAAGTCTACACATTTCTTTCCAGTAGGATTTATGTTGCAGAAATGCTTCACAAAAGCAGCTTTCCATGCATCAAAAGCTGCCCAGTGTCTATACAACCAATTCAAATATGGTAAATGCTTACAATGATAACAGTGCAGCTGTGCAGGGTTTTTTGTGAGTGTTTTTTTTAAAAAAAATAAAAATTGGACAAGGGTTAGGATTTTTAAACTTATGAGAAGTTTGAAGTCACTTTTTGGAAAAAACCAATTTCCACTTTGTAATAGAAGGCTATCTTAAAGTAGGGTTGCAGATTGGAAACTTGCAGAAAAAAACTAAAATCCAAACTGTAGAAGCTACTCTTGTGTGAAATGGTTTTAAGAATTTGTGGGTGGGAGGGTGTTTTTAGAAAAAAAAGCAAAAATAAACTATTGAGTGGCATTCCCAGGTGAAAGGTGCAGACTTACAAGAAGAGGCAAAATAATGTGGAATATAACCCCTCAAAATATCAGACACAACCCATGGTTAATGGAAATATATAAAATGTTTTCTATGTAAAATCTTTGATATTTCATATATATGTTAAAGCTGTATACTCAGAAGTATATCTCACGGAGTTCATACTTACTGAGTGTAGCCTCTAAACTACAAATGGGCAGAAGGTAGATTGGAATATATTGGTAGATCACTGGTTGACTTCCAGGAGACTGGTTTATAACTCCCAATTGTTTAACAATGGCAACAACAAACAGACTGTAGGGAGGGGCTGTAGCTCAGTGGCGGAGCACATGCTTAGCATGCAGAAGGTCCCATGTTCAATCCCCAACATCTTCAGGTAGGGTTAGGAAAGAATCCTTCCTGAAACCCTGGACAGCCTCTACCAGTCAGTGTTGACAATACTTGGCTAGATGTCTGACTCAGTATAAAGCAGATTCCTATGTTCCTAGACTTTATTCCCCCTCCTACATGAGGCTTTTAGAATTGCAATCTATAGTAACTCTCAGATGCATATTTGTATATGCATCCCAGTGTAGGATTCATTGGGTGCAGTAGGTAGCTGACTCCACCTTCTGAGCCGGCCCAGCCCTACCATTAAGTAGAGTAAGATGGTCGCCTCAGGTGGCAAATGCAAGGGGATGGTAGCAAGGCGGCAGAGGAGAGAGCTATGTGCTCCGCAGCCTGCCCTATCCTCCTTAACCTAGCCTGATGACTTCATGTGTGGTGGAGGACACTGTCCCATCATCAGTGTTGAATAATGATTCAACTACCAGTCCAGTTGGCTTTTGTACATAGAATGGGAGTGGGCACTATCCTGTTCTTTGCCTCAGGCAGCAAAATGTCTTGGGCCACCTCTGCTTCTGAGCTACCATTTTTCATCTGGCTCCATCCTCCCAAATCTCTATTTTGTTTCTGGCTCTGGTTGGTGAACTTCAAAGTTCTAGTAAAATTACAAAGTGGATTCTGCAACCCTGAAATCTGTCCACATCTGCATAAGCCATACATAATGAAGACAAGGTACCAAACTAAAAGTTATGTTAAATGTGTGATCACATTGAACATGTCTGAGGGGTTTTGTTACATAACTGCTGTGGGTGGGGAGGAATCAAGATTGGAACTACAGCATGCAGGGAGATGGTTTAATCCATTCACTCCATGCCATGGTCCCAACAAAAATCTCTTTGCAACACCATGTTTGCTGCAGGATGGAAGCTGCTATTGACACCAATAGCAGCTTCTCTCCTCCAATGAATAGCAGCTTGGAGGTGAGGATTATTTTCATAAGGATCATAGTGGAGGAAGAATTAAACCACCCCTCCTTGTTCACCGTGGTTCCACTCCTGACCAGTGCTCTCCAGAAATCCTTGCCCATCTGCATCACTTGCAGCAACAAAATTATGCAAAATCAGTAAATGTTTGAGTTTCCTTAATTTGCGTACTTTATACAGGTTGCAGAATTCTGTTTTTCTTGACACTGAATTTCTGTTGCTTGTTGCATAATTCTGCATTTTTAGCACACAAATATCCCTCGCCGGATCGTCACCTTGAAGTGGTGAGTGGGCTTGCGTGTTCCGATGAATCCTGTGAGCAATGCCGTCGGGAGCTATGTACTCCCAGTAGGGTCACCCATGGCGGTAAGGTCCGGGGAGAGGAACCAGACAAAGAACGATCCAAAACATAAAGTCCTCAACGGCAGAACAGGCGGAAGATAATTAAACCTAAATTACAACGGCTGTGAAGGCGGATGAAGGCTGCAGCAGAGAATGGTTTTCCAATCGTCAGGGTAACCGTGCCATTGGATCTCTGCCGTACTCTGTCAAGTTTGTGTGGTGATTCGTTGTGCACCGATCTCCCCACATAAAACAGTTTCACGCACAGGCGTCTTCCAACCCAACCCATCCAACCCAACCCAACCCAACCCAAACAAATAAAAAAAAGTCCCATGGCGACTGGCGAATGGCAACGGGGGCAGGACTGTGAATCTGGAAGCCCCTAGTCATGGACCAGCACATGGGCGGTGGATGCAGACTCAGTCGCCCTGTTCAAGGAACGAGGTAGTCGAGCAGCTCGGCAGCTGTATCCATGACTGAGCAGCCCTATTTAGGATCCACTCTGCTCACCCCGTATGGGGAGGGGGCTAGAAAAGGTGCCCTAAACATAGTCTACCTCTTTCTCCCCTGACTGGATTACCGCGTCCAGTGGGGTCACCATTTTAGCGGTCGAAAAAGACATTTGAACTTTGGAACATGGAATATACGGACATTGCTGGATAACATAGATAGTGAACGCCCTGAGCGTAGGACTGCTATTATTGCAAGGGAGCTGAGACGGTTTAAAATTGACATAGCAGCACTTCAAGAAACTCGAAGGGCAGGAGAGGGACAGCTGAAAGAAGAAAAAGGAGGTTATACCTTCTTCTGGAAAGGACTACCTGAGCAGGACCGACGAATACATGGTGTAGGCTTTGCCATCAAAAATGAACTAGTGAACTCTTTGTCAGAAGTTCCTACTGGCATTAACGAACGCCTGATAACTCTTCGATTAAAGCTCGCCAATAACCAACAGGTAACTATTTTGAGCACTTATGCACCAACATTAGATGCTGATGATGACATCAAGGAAAGTTTTTACAGCCAGTTGGACACTCTCCTGTCAGAGATACCTAAGGAGGATAAAATTATCCTCCTGGGCGATTTTAACGCAAGAGTAGGGCTTGACTTTGATTTATGGCCAGAAACTATTGGAAAAGACGGAGTAGGTAATAGCAACCCGAACGGACTCTTACTTTTGTCTATATGTGCAGAGCATAATCTCACTATCACAAACACGCTCTTTCGACAAAAGAATAAGTTTAAAACATCGTGGCAGCACCCACGGTCAAAGCACTGGCATCTTCTGGATTATGTAATTGTCCGTGTTAGAGATCGCCGCGATGTACTTCTTACTAGGGCCATGGTGAGTGCCGACGACTGCTGGACAGACCACCGACTAATCCGGTCCACAATGGTTATCAACATTGCTCCCCAACGTAGGCTTCAAGGAAGGAAACCAAGGCGTAAAATGAACATCCAAGTCCTTCAAGATCCTATTAAGCAAACTCGTCTTCAATCACTTCTTAAGGAACATCTACCTACGGAACCTCCTGACAACATTGAGGACCATTGGTCTAAGCTGAAAACCTCCATTACTGCAGCTTGTGAACAAACTATTGGATATGAAACTAAGAAACATCAGGATTGGTTTGATGAAAATGACAATGAGATTAAATATATAATTGACCAAAAAAGGAAAGCCTTCCAAATATGGCAAAATGATATTAACTGCGCTGCCAAGAAAAAAACCTACGCTAGCGCAAAGGCTGAGGTCCAAAGAAGAACAAGAGAACTTAAGAACGCTTGGTGGAAAAAGAAAGCTGAAGAAATTCAACAACTTGCAGAATCTCATGATGCACGGGGCTTTTTTAAGGCCACAAGGGCCATTTATGGACCAAAAACCTATGGTACAAACCCTTTACAATCAAAAGATGGCACCAAACTCTTAAAAGACAAAGAGTCTATTGCACTGCGTTGGAAAGAGCATTATTATGACCTTTTAAATCGTAAATCTAAGGTGGATAATGAGATTTTTTCGCAAATCCCGCAAAAACAAATTAAAGAGGAACTTGCAATACTCCCCACTTTGGATGAAGTAAAAAAAGCCATTAATCAAATGAAGAACAACAAAGCTAGTGGACCAGATGGGATTCCTGCTGAAATCTTTAAAGAAGGGGGGCCCGAACTTGTACAACATCTTCATAAACTCATCGAAAAAATCTGGATAAGAGAAGAGATCCCAGAAGACTTCAGGGATGCCATAATTATCACCCTCTTTAAGAAGGGTGATAGAACAGACTGTGGAAACTATCGGGGCATTTCTCTCTTAGCAACCGCAGGTAAAATATTTGCTAGGATTCTCGCAAACCGTCTTCTATCTATTTCAGAAGAGATCCTCCCTGAAACTCAATATGGTTTCCGCCCCTCTAGAGGGACAGTAGACATGATTTTTACTGCACGTCAGCTCCAAGAAAAATGCCGGGAGCAAAATCAACCCCTTTATATGGCATTTATCGATCTGGCTAAGGCCTTTGATACTGTAGACCGTACAGCTCTCTGGACTATCCTTATGAAAATTGGATGCCCCAATAAATTTGTGAATATCTTGCGACTTCTCCATGACAACATGACGGCAACGGTTTTGGACAACAACGGCTCTCATGGTGCTCCATTTAAAGTGGGATCAGGTGTTAAACAGGGATGTGTTATCGCCCCAACATTATTTGCCATTTTCATCGCCATGGTTTTACATCTTGTCAAGGGGAAACTTCCCACCGGTGTGGGAATTATATATCGAACAAATGGAAAGCTTTTAATCTCAGCAGGCTGAAAGCAAAAAGTAAGGTAATTACAACCTCCGTTGTGGAACTTCAGTATGCTGATGATAATGTGGTCTCCGCACATTCAGAGGATGATCTCCAAACTATCCTAAATGCTTTTGCAGAAGCATACGAAAAACTTGGTCTCTCACTTAACATCAAAAAAACCAAAGTGCTTCATCAGCAAGTGCAAGCCAACCCTTTGGTGATGCCATCTATCCAGCTTGGCGGGACAATACTGGAAAATGTCGATCATTTTCTCTATCTTGGCAGCTATCTTTCTGTTACAGCTAACATCGACAGTGAAATCCAGCATCGTCTGAGCTCCGCAAGTGCCGCATTTTCTCGAATGAAACATAGAGTGTTCGAGGATCGGGATATTTGTAAGAAGACCAAAACACTGGCTTATGAAGCCATTGTATTACCAACTTTATTGTATGCCTGCGAAACATGGACTATCTATAAACGTCACTTCCACCTCCTTGAAAGGTTTCATCAACGTTGCCTCCGGAAAATCCTGCAAATTACTTGGGAAGATAGGCGAACAAATGTCAGTGTACTGGAAGAAGCAAAGACTACTAGCATTGAAAAAATGATCCTTCAACGCCAACTTCAGTGGACCGGTCATGTTGTTCGAATGCCTGACTGCCGCCTCCCAAAGCAGTTACTTTACTCCCAACTCAAGGATGGAAAGCGGAATATCGGTGGTCAATATAAGAGGTTTAAAGATGTTCATAAGGCTAATCTAAAAAAATGCAATATAAACATCGAAAACTGGGAAGCTCTGGCCCATGAACGATCTAAATGGAGGTTGGCCTTTCACAAAGGTTCCATGGACTTTGAAGAAGCCCGAGTGCAAGGTGAAAGGGAGAAACGTGCTAAGCGAAAAGCACGTCAAATGAATCCTTTACAGGACCATCTTCTATCTGGTAACCTGTGTCCTCACTGTGGGAAGCTGTGTGGATCTAGAATTGGCCTCCACAGTCACTTACGGACCCATCGCTAGAGTCTACACAATCTTCTTTAGAATTTCCTCCTTTTATCCCGGAAGACAATCTTACTCGGTCACGAGTGATCGCCTGATGATGATACCATGATCTATTCAAAAACTGCAGTTTTCTTTACAAGGAGTGGATTTAAGTGAACAGCATGTTATATAATCTTCGCGGGCGGGGGAATATGTTTGATAGTGGTGTAAAGCTTAAGACAAATAAAGGAATTACAAGTATCTGTTGTTTTAAATGCTTTTATTATAAGTCAACATTAGCCCAATAGCCCATGCACAGTGACCAGATGCAAAGGACAGGACTCTTGTACATTTAATAGTTGTAGAGCAGAGATAATTTTTCACATGCAGTTTAACATATAGTAGTTCTCAATAGCTGAGAAAAGTTGCCGCTAAAGAAAATCCTTTAAGTATTAAAGGTAAAGGAGCCCAAGCCTCTATTGCATCTGGTCACCTAATTCTGTAGGGTGAGATCCTAGTCATTGACCTGGTTCGCACAATAAAAACAAACCACCATGGCTTGTTTTAATCCCCAGTATGTGCCAGCTTGTGCCGGGCACCATTTCCCTAATTACCCATCCAGGCACAGCTTCTCATGTCATCCGAACCCAGGCAGCATGACTTGCTGGAATGGGAAACAACCCTCAAACAACCCATTGCCTGTTGTAGGGTTATTTGAGGGTTGCCTCGTATGTCATTGATTTCCTTTGCAGCTTAGTAAAGAAAAGCATTATAATGGTGGTGCCACTAAGGACTGCAAGACTGTAGTGTGGGAGGTCTGTGTCATCAAACTAAGTATAGAGTCTTTTCTGCAGAATAGGAGCCAGTCATGGTGTTGAGTAAATTGTTTAAGATTTGAGTACATGGTTTAAAATCATGTTCAGACAGGAGCTCATAAGAGAAATGGCTAAAGGAACTTGGCATATTCAATTTAGAGTAAAGAAGAAAAATGATTTTTAGAAGACTGCTATAAAGAGAACAACTTCACAACAGCAAATGAAAAGGTGCAAGAAACAGCGGTTGTAGTCATCAAGCTTTGTATGCACGTGCACTCTGTGCTTTTGGGATGGCCTAAAGCAGGAGTGGGGAAACCTGTGGCCCGCTAGATGATGTTGGAGACTGTGGGGACTTTAATCCTTCACTGGGCAATCCCACTAATACCACCACACGTGGGGGAAATGATCCCACCTGTGGGGTTTCTTATTTTTAGCAATGTTTATATTTCAAGTCCTGCAGAAATCCCTGCCACTATAACTCACAGTTCCACAATTCAACGCTTTTCCACTGCCACCAGTTCTCTTGGAATACTTTAAAGCCTCCTAGTAGACTGGTATAAGAGATTTAGTGTGCGATGGGCACCAACACTAGAGACAGTATTATGAACTGTTAAGTTGGGACTTTTCTAAATGAGGCTTCTATTGTGCACTCGGGTGGTTTAGAGGATGTTGTCATCCTCCAGCTCCTCTCCTGTGCTTTCTAACCATTTTCCAGGGTTGGGGGGGGGGGGGGAGGAAAAATGCAACCTTTTTTGGAAGCGCAAAATAAGTGCAACTCTCCACCCATGTAGTTGGTCACTCCACTTTGTTCCACTGTACCACAACACTACCTAGAGGTTATGTAGTACAACGTACCGTACATATAGAGATCCGATCTTAAACCTGCAAAGAATCCAGAAGCAGAAAAAATGGGTTAAAAAGCCTTGTCTAAAAAAGCCTTAAGAGTTTTATTAAGGGATATTTTGTACAGAAGGGAATAGAATGTTCAAATTATAGGATGAAAATGCTTAAACACAGTTAAATTAAATATCCTTGGTTACTGTACTTAATAAGAGAGTCTTTCCTGCTAATAAGCTCTGCATAGCTTTTCCCCAGATCCGGTTCCCCTAACCACCAGCCCAGCCAATCTTTCACAACCAGAAATGGAGAGCAGACTTCCTCCTCTGCCTTGACTCCCTCCTGTTGCCTCTGGCTTCTGGGATGATGACACTGTATCGGGTGTCACTTTCTGAAGCACCTTCTGGTCAGACCTCTGACTGAATCTCCCTGGCGCTGGGCTCTGCTGCCTGCCTGAAGAATCTCCACCTCACAGCCCGGCCTCCTGCTCTCCCTAGCCACCAGCTCTGGATTCCAGGTCTTCCTCCAGACGAGTCCTCTTAGACTGGCTTTCTGAGTACTGCTCCCTTCAGCTAACCACTAGTAACCCCAACTCTCTGTCATCCCCTTTCCAACTGTCCCTGTCTCTAACCAACTGACTGTCCCTGTCTCTAATCTCCCTGACCTTTTTTAAAAACTCCTGGCCAATCATGTTCCCCATGGAACTCCCAACTGCCAGTCATCTTTATTGACCAACCTGACCAATCAAAACAAAGGTAACTTTCTAAACAGCCTAAGGCCTCCCTTCATAATCCACCATAACCAAGGCAACCACAACTGTTTAAGGCTCCATACACAGTAGCAAAGCTAGGCCACCAGCCTACTCAGCTACATTATAGCCTCACAGAGGACACGCAAAATATTTAAACATTTTATTTATTTATTTATCATATTTATACCCCGCCTTTTTTCCTGCAAGGAACCCAAGGCAGCTTACATAATCCTCCTCCTCCTCTCCTTTTTACCCTCACAACAACCCTGTGAGGTAGGTTAGGCTGAGAGTCAGTGACTGGCCCAAAGTCACCCAGTGAGTTTCATGGCCGAACGGGAACTAGAACCTGGATCTCCCGAGTCCCAGTCCAACACTCTGTCTCTAACCACTACGCCACATTACAGAATATAAACAAAACTTTATATACAGTGCTTTTTTTTTTAATGAGCAAGGAATGGACCAAGATGGACCAAGGGTGTGACTCAGTATAAGGCAGCTTCCTATGTTCCTAATGGAACTAAATAAATGCTGATGCAACAGGATGGGTGCTATATGCTTGACCATTGCCCATACTGGCTAGGGCTGCCCTAGCCAGTATGGGCAATGGTCAAGCTTATAGATCATAGAGTTGGAAGGAGCCTACAAGGCTATCGAGTCCAACCGCCTGCTCAATGCAGGAAACTATAGGAGGGGTCTCCCATCCAAGTAATAACCAGGCCTGACCCTGCTTAGCTTTCCACACTCAGACAAGCTGAGCCAGCGTAAGCCACAGTAGCTCCCTCTTGTACCCATCCGGTTGCATCAGCATCACGAGCCAAAAGACCATCACACATATCCTGCTTCTAATAAAGTCTTGCAAAGTGGGATCCACTAACATCCCCCCAACCCCTAGGGTCAACAATGGTTGAAAATATGAGGCTGCAATGTTCCTTACTCACAGATTTCTTAAACCGTGTTTTTATTTTTCCATGTGGAAATTTTAGTCACCATATAAGCACCCACACATTTTTTTTATGGGGCTGCAGCCTGCATCCATGAACAAGTTCCAAGAGAAATCAAGGATCCAGTTCATAGATACATCTAGGAAATATTACAGACAGCCCCCTCCTTCCCCCCGTAATGTTTCAATGTAGAAGTACTTGCATGCTCACTTTTTAAAATGCATCCATGAGCTCAAAATTTCACTTCAGAAATAGTTTATGATTTCAATCTGTGGATTGTAGGCGGTGTAGATTGAGTTTGTATATCAGAGGAAACTGTGTAAATTCACTTTGCATATCAGAAGAAAATACTAACTATAAGAACAGCTGGGCATTGGGACAAGATGCCTGGGGACATTATTTAGTTCCATTATTCGTTCATATTTGAAGCTAGATAAGCATCTTTCTCAGATAGTTTACATCTAAGGAATCCTGCAATTACAATCTCAGTTTGATTGTAAATTCCCATGTGAGGACTATATAATAGGATTATAATCCAAAGAACCCCAAAGAGAGGCAGAAATTGGCAAAATAAGATTTAGGATAGGAAGCAATGGATAAGCAGAACAATATGGCAGGACAATATATTAGGAATCTTAGCTCAGGGGGGGATGAAGTCCCAAGGAAGGAGTATTTAGTTTTGAAAGGAGAATTCAATTTGGGTTACTAAAAACGATGAATATTGTTTTAAGCCTAGGGTTTGGAAAGGAGAGGGTTAATGGGGCCAGAAGGATACCACTTTGATTGATAGGGAAATTAAAGGTAATTAGCCCAGAAAATCTAGGACAGCCTCCTCCAACTTGGTGTCCTCCACCAGATGTTTTGGACTTGGAATCATAGAATAGAATAGTAGAGTTGGAAGGGGCCTATACGACCATTGAGTCCAACCCCCTGCTCAATGCAGGAGAACAGATGTGGGCAGCCCAGGCAGTCACCCATCCAAGCACTGACCCAGCTCATACCTGCTTAGCTTCAGCATGTGGCCTGCATTATGTGCTCTCAATGCCACCTCAACTCCCATAATTCCTAGCCAGCATGGACAATGGTCAGTGTTTGTGGGAATTGTAGTCTAAAACATCTGGAGAGCACCAAATGGCAGAAGAAGATGACTCATCCTTATTCCCCCTTCCGCATGGGATGCATGCACTTCTCTGCCAGCCCACTGCATTACATGCATGAGCTTCCTTTTCAAATGTTGCAGAAAGAGCTGGAAACAGAAAGCATTTGCTGCTTCAGTGCTTGTTAGAATGTTCAATGCCATTCACAGAAACTCTGCACTGCTCCCATTCAAAACATTTATTAGCAATGTAAGGCAATTTGTAGGCTCTTCCATCTTTCCCCTAGTCTTGATCTCTACAGAATGTTATCAATGAATGGAATCCTCACATCAGACTACATTCTTGAGGGATTATGATTTTTTAAAACTCTATATGGAGCAGGTTTTTTATTTATTTTTATTTATTATATTTATACACCACATTTTATCCTCACAACAACCCTGTGAGGTGGGTTAGGCTGAGAGTCAGTGAGTAGCCCAAAGTCACCCAGTGAGTTTCATGGCCGAGAGGGGACTAGAAGCCAGGCCTCCCGAGTCCCAGTCCAACACTCTCACCACTACGCCACGCTGGCTCTTCTGACTGAATCTCCCTGGCGCTGGGCTCTGCTGCCTGCCTGCCTGCCTGCCTGAAGAATCTCCACCTGCTGGTTGATTTTATTATTGTTGTTGTTGTTGTTATTTTTGCCTTTGTTAGTGTGAATGGACACTCTTTAAAACTAATGGAGTTTTGCTAATTTACACCATAAGAAGAGTTGGCTCAGAACTGCCCTGTATGGTAGGAGGCTATTATTATCCCCATTTAACCAGTGGCAGTGGTGGCTGACACTGAGGGATAGCCTAAGCCAGTCTTCCTCAACCTGGTAGACTTCACATTTCCTGGACTACAACTCCCATCACCCATGCTGGGTGGGGATGATGGGATTGGAGCCCAACATATCTGAAGGGCACCAGGTTGGGGAAGGCAGACCTAAGCCTACCCACTGAGTTCATGGGTGAGTGGAGAGTTGAAACCATTGCCACTACACAGAAAGAGTTTGCCCTCATATTATCACTGTACTTTTGTGAAACTTATATTAACAATGGTATGAATTTTACATTATGAGTGAGTCATTGTTTAAAAAAATAATAATAATTACTGCTACATTAGCCCATAGCCACTTTCAAATATATCATTAGCACAACTGAATTCATCCATATAAATTCTGAAGTGATTCATTTGCATCTTGAAAGACTAGCCTGGAAGCTCTAATATTAAATTTCATATTTTTTCAGATAAAAACCGCACACAAAAATAAGTTGCTCTGAGTTTTCATGCAAAGTAAAAGATAAAACATTATTAAATACAGCAAGATTTTATGCCTATGAGTGTGTTTGTGCTAATTGTTTACCCTGAACTTACAGAGTTGAGGAATCTGTAATGCAGGGCTAGGCAACCCATTCAATGTCCTCCAGATGTTTTGGATTATCATAGAATCATAGAATCATAGAAAAGTAGAGTTGGAAGGGGTCTACAAGGCCATCGAGTCCAACCCCCTGCTCAATGCAGGAATCGAGGTCAAAGCATCTCTGACAGATGTCTGTCCAGCTGCACCTTGAATGCCTCCAGAGTGGGAGAGCCCACAACCTCCCTAGGTAGTTGATTCCATTGTCTTATTGCTCTGACAGTCAGGAAATTTTTCCTGATGTTTAGGTGGAATCTAGGTTCCTGTAACTTGAGCCCATTATTCCGTGTCCTGCAAACTGGGATGATCGAGAAGAGATCTTTGCCCTCCTCTGTGTGACATCCCTTCAAATACTGGAAGAGTGCGATCATATCTCCCCTCAGTCTCCTCTTCTGAAGGCTAAACATGCCCAGTTCTTTCAGTCTCTCCTCATAGGGCCTTGTTTCCAGTCCCTTTATCATCCTTGTTGCCCTCCTCTGAACCCTCTCCAGTTTGTCTATGTCCTTCTTAAAGTGAGGTGCCCAGAACTGGATGCAGTACTCAAGATGAGGCCTAACCAGTGCCGAGTAAAGGGGAATTATCACTTCCCGCGATTTGGAAGCTATACTTCTATTAATACAGCCCAAAATTGCATTTGCCTTCTTTGCAGCCACATCGCATTGCTGGCTCATATTCAGTTTGTGATCTACCACAATTCCAAGATCCTTCTCACTTGTAGTATTGTTGAGCCAAGTGTCCCCCATTCTGTAACTCTGCATTTGGTTCCCTCTCCCTAGGTGCAGCACTTGGCATTTATCCCTATTAAATTTCATTCTGTTGTTTTCGGCCCAGCGCTCCAGCCTATCGAGGTCACTTTGAATTTTGTTTCTGTCTTCCAGAGTATTAGCTGTTCCACCCAACTTTGTGTCATCTGCAAATTTGATAAGCATTCCCTGTACCTCCTGATCCAAGTCATTAATAAAAATGTTGAAGAGCACCGGGCCCAGGACCGAGCCCTGTGGTACCCCGCTCGTGACCTCTCCCCAGTTTGAGAAGGAACCATTGATAAGCACTCTTTGAGTCCGATTCTGTAGCCAATTGTGGATCCACCTGATAGTTGTTCCATCTAGCCCACTCTTAGCTAGCTTACGAAGCAGGATATCATGAGGCACTTTGTCGAAAGCTTTGCTGAAGTCCAGATATATAATGTCCACAGCATTCCCACAGTCCACAAGGGAGGTTACCCGATCAAAAAATGAGATCAGATTAGTCTGACAGGATTTGTTCTTGACAAATCCATGCTGGCTTCTAGTAATCACTGCATTGTTTTCAAGGTGCTTGCAGACTGACTTCTTTATAATCTGCTCCAAAATCTTCCCGGGGATTGATGTCAGACTGACTGGCCTATAGTTCCCAGGTTCCTCCTTCTTGCCCTTTTTGAAGATGGGAACAACATTTGCCCTCCTCCAGTCGTCTGGCACTTCACCTGTCCTCCATGATTTCTCAAAGATAATAGACAGTGGTTCTGAGAGTTCTTCTGCCAGTTCCTTTATTACTCTAGGATGCAGCTCATCAGGCCCTGGAGATTTAAACTCGTTCAGAGTAATCAGGTGCTCCTTGACCATTTGCCTATCAATCTCAAGCTGCAATCCTACCCCTTCAGTCTGCACTTCAGGTTTGCCAGGGGGGTCATAGACCCTCTTTTGGGAGAAGACCGAGCTGAAGTAGGAATTGAACACTTCTGCCTTTTCTTTGTCTTCTGTTATCAATCTGCCATCCTCATTGCGTAGTTGAACCACCAGTTCTTTCTTCTGTCTTTTACTGTGCATGTATCTGAAGAAAGCTTTTTTGTTGCTTTTAGCATTCCTCGCTAACCTTAGCTCATTCTCAGCTTTAGCCTTCCTGACACTATTCCTGCAGTTCTGTGCTACCTGCCTGTATTCTTCACTTGTAGCCTGTCCTTCCTTCCACTTCCTATACGTGTCCTTTTTTGTTTTCAGGTCATCTTTGAGTTTATTGTGAAGCCACATTGGCTTCTTCTGTTGCCCTCTGCCTTTTTTCCTTATGGGAATTGTTTGCAATTGTGCCTTTAAAATTTCCTTTTTTAAAAACTCCCACCCCTCCTGGGCTCCCTTTCTCGTGAGAGTCACTTGCCATGGGATCTTACTAATCATTGTTCTGAGTTTGTTAAAATTGGCTTTCCTAAAATCCAGGGTACGTGTTTGGCTACACTCAGCTTTTGCTTCTGTTAGAATCAAGAACTCAAGTATAACATGGTCACTTTCCCCCAGAGTTCCCGAAACTGCCACTTTATCCACTAACTCGTCTCTGTTGGTTAGAATCAGGTCAAGGATAGCCGATCCTCTAGTTCCTTCCTCCACTTTCTGTAGGAGGAAGTTATCAGCAGCACAGCTCAGGAATTTCTTGGAGGGGCCATGTTTGGCTGAATAAGTCTCCCAACAGATATCAGGGAAATTGAAGTCTCCCATTACTACCACATCGTGCCTCCTTGAAACAATGGCAATTTGTTTTCAAAAGTTCCATCCTCGTCTTCTCCTTGATTGGGTGGTCGGTAGTAGACTCCAACCGCCATGTTCGTTTTATTCTTTGCCCCCTTTATTTTAACCCAGATGCTCTCAATGGGGCTGCCAAGCTCCTCTTCCTGTATCTCTGTGCAGAGATACGTATTTTTAACATACAGTGCAACTCCACCTCCCTTTCTGTTGCTTCTGTTCCTTTTGAACAAGTTATACCCTTCAATTGCTGTATTCCAGTCATGGGAGTCATCCCACCAGGTTTCAGTTATCCCTATCAAGTCGTACTTACCCTCATGTATCAAAAATTCAAGTTCGTCTTGTTTGTTGCCCATACTCTGGGCATTAGTATAGAGACATCGAAGACTATGTGCTTTATAGTCCGACTTTCCCCCTACATTTTGTGGTAGACTATCAATGGGCACCGCTGGAGCTGTTCTCTCCATTGTGGCATAGAGGCCTTCTTCCATTGGTACCCCCGAGTTTATGTCTCCCTCCCCTGTTGGATTCAGTTTAAAGCCCTCCTGATTAAGTTCCTCATGCTGTGGCCAAACACATTCTTCCCAGTCCTTGTGAGGTGCGACCCATCCTTTGCCAGCAGTCCATCTTCCAGGAAGTGTAGCCCGTGGTCCCAGAATCCAAATCCCTCACGTCGGCTCCACCTTCGTAGCCAGTCATTCACTCGGAGTATTTTTCTTTCCCTTTCTATGCCTCTTCCAAGTACTGGAAGGATGGATGAGAAAACTATCTGGGCCCCGAAGTTCTTGAGTTCCATTCCCAGCACTTCAAAGTCTGCCGTGATTTCTTTGTAACTCCGCTTGGCAGTATCATTTGTACCCACGTGGAAGAGAAGAAAGGGGTATGTGTCGGTGGGCTGCATGAGCCTCGGCAGCTGCTCTGACACATCCTTAATCCGTGCCCCGGGGAGACAGCACACCTGGCGAGTCCATGGGTCTTCGCGACATACTTTGGCTTCGATCCCCCGCAGGAGGGAGTCTCCCACTATGAGTACTCTTCTCTTCCTCTTGCTGTAGGCCTTGGTTTGATTGCCTCCACTTGACTGACCCTCAGCCTCTTGCTCGCTGTCACGTTGGGTGCCCGGTAATCCGTCCTCTGCAGGCTGTCCTCTGCTCTCGTCCTCAAGTACATGGAAGCGGTTCCATAGCTCCACTGCTTCCACAGGCGCAGAGTGTCTTGTAGTTCTTCTGCTCCTAACAGTTACCCTTTTCCAGGGAGTTCCCCCTGCGTTATTTTCCCTTGCCTCTGCAGTCTCCGACTCCGACTCATCCTGCCGTTGCCCTTCTAGCTCCCGTACTGTGCTTTGGTGCTGTAGATCCACCGTTCTGTCTAAGAACTCCTCGCTTTCTCTTATGCTCCTGAGGGTTGACACTTGCTGCTCCAGTCCTCTGACCTTTTCTTCCAACAGCGTGACCAGCTTGCACTTGTTGCACGTGTAGGCCATGTCGATCTCCGGCAGGAAAACAAACATTGCACACCCCTTGCAGGTCACCACCACTGCTGAGTCCTTTCCTTCCATAGTGCTCTGTTTCTGTCTTCCTAGAACTTTTTTATTTATTTATTTATTTTTAGGGACCTCCCCCTTGACCTCCCCCGCCGAACTCTGCTGCCAAACTCCTGTTTTCTCTCCCTGTTCGCTCGCTCTCTGGGAGCCTGCTTGCCTTATCACAGTCCCAGAAACAGCTGGAGCCTCTCTCCTGTTGTGCTCCTGCTCAGCTGGGAGTCAGGAACAGAATCCCCATAATTCCTGACCATTGGCCATGGTGGCTGGGGCTGATAGGAATTGTAGTCCAAAACATCTGGAGGGCATTGGGTTGCCTACCTCTGTTGTAATGCATGTCTGTCTTTCTCTTTCTGAAGTGTAATATATGTCCAACCTGTACAGTCTCTACCATCAAATTGGACATATTTCTCTTTCAGTTCAAATAATGTGGGAAGACAGAAATTCCACAAACTGAATATTCCAATCACCACCCTTGTCCTAATATTTTGATTATTGTCTTTCTTCCATTATATTTTGTACAATTGCATAGATTTAGCTCAACCATTGCCAAGAAGAAAAATAACACAGAAAATAAAAAGAGTATTCACACTTTTCACTGGAGACTATTGGGTGCTGGGGCGCAGTGGGGGGGGGGGAAATGTAGGATAAAAACAGAAATCATATAGACACATTTTATTTCTGGTAAGTGGGCACCTGCGCTCTTCAGTCTGCTGGAATGTCCATAGCTAGAACTCCTTTAACATCATTGAGTGGAGCCTGATAGGGGCTACTTGGGAGTGGGAGTGGGAGTGGGAACTCTGCACATGCTCAGAAGCATTCTCTTCAAACATCACATAATTTGAGCATGAGACCTGGAGATAAAACAGATTCAGAGACAAGTCCTAGTGACACCAGGCTCAAATTAAGCCCGTCAGTTGTCCCCCAACAGCCAAATGGATTTGAATATGGGACGTGCTTGTCAGGGCTGGCATCAGTGTCCGGCATTCTTGGGCAGCTGCCACAGCCCCAGGGCCCTGGCGCAGCCCACCCCTGATGCCTATCCTGGGCTCCAGGTAGCTTCAGGTGACTGGGTGTGTAGCTGCCAATTTAATTTCCCATGATGCCCCAGTGTAATGCTGCATCAGAAGCACTGTGGGAAATTAAACTGGCAGCTCGATTCAGCCATGCAGTGCTGCTACTGCCTGCTGCAACCTACCAACAACAACACCAAGTATGCCTGCCAGACCCATGGATGGAGGTGGCACCCGAAAGGGCACCTTGTCCAGGGCCCCCTCAAACCTAGTGCCAGTCTTGATGCTTGTAATACTGGAGCACGGGAAGGGGCAAAGATATGCATTGTCAATTACATCACAAGAGTTCTGCCACGTTTTCCAAATTTACTTTTGTAACAACTCAATCTGAAAATAAATTCTCACACAGTCAATTGACTTCATCACCATTTTGTTTCCACACCATCATCTTTGGACATGCACAGCCCTGCAGTCACATAGTGAAAATAACATAAACTGACAGCACAGATACTTCTGGCACACATGAAACATTCTCCACACAATCACATACGTAGAAGTAGTACTATGACACATCGAAAACATTCAGTGATCTCGAAAGCTTGCACAGTTCTGGGACCTTTGAGTTGGTCTAATACAGTTATTTGCCCTAATAATGGATTTTGGATTTATTTTATTTTTTCTTATGCCAACACAAGGCTACCTTTGCTTTTTATGTAAAAACAATTGTGTGTACTAGCACAAGCCTATTCTGGGGGGGGCGGGGTGCATCTTGCATCTAGCCAAAAAAAGGCAGGGCGGTCCCGACGGCATTCCAGGCTGCCTTGAGGGAAGTGATGACTCCGTGCAAGCAAAAGGGCTCATGCGATGAACACAGGGACTTTTTGGAATCTGCTTTTTTCCAGAGCGCCACGGTCACCACAATAGATTTTTATGATCTAGCTGAGTTGATTATGCCCTGCATTATGTCATCACACCAGCTCGTCTGCCAAGAGAGCTCCTGCAGCTGGAGAGATAGGGGCAAGATTTGCCTTTGGCGCATACATTATTTATCTCATTCCACAGGCGCTTTTGTTCTCAAGTTCTCGAAAATGTCACCGGGACACTTTGTCATGGCTCTCTTCTCCAGTGTGTTTGCAAATCCCTCCTAGCTTGGTGCTGTCTGCAACTTCAACTGATGTACAATTTAATTATTCCCTTGCAACATTTATGAAGCTATTAAAGCAGGCAGGAGCCAATTAAGGAAGGGAAATACGGTTTAGGAGAATATAGAGACTGATGCTGTTTCAATGTCATGCTTTGATATTCTCCCTTGGAGAACTGCTGGGAAAATGTGCTATTTGAAAATAACTACAAAAAGACAACTAGTCATTTTCACTGCTTCCTGAGGTAATTCTCCAAGAAGGCTTGATTTATGCAGTCTCTGCCCCTAACAGTTAATGTATGTTTATGCTTAATTGGCCCCTGATCAAACTTTTCAACTTTCTTGCCCAAATCACATTAAAAGGTAATTGAAAATACTCCTCAGGTTTCACCTTCCTGCTGGTTTCTTCTCCGTCTTTCCATATGGCTATTTATATTGTTAAAAACTCTTTCTCCCCTCCTCAAAACTTTTATTACTGCTAATTGGGGCACCTTTATACAGCTGGGGAGGGGAGGGAGAGAGAATTTCCACTTCTGTTCATTCAGCCACAAGAATGTAGGAGTGCCAACATTTTGTTCAGGCTTTTTCCCTATGCTATTAACACCAGCCTGACAGATGGCAATGTCACAGATGAAGCTTTCCCCATCACTTAAACTCCACACTATGTAAACTTTCTCCTTTCTAAATTTCAACCCTGTCATGGTGCTGTTAAAGGCACAGAAGTTGGACCAGTAAATATGGTGGCAGTCCACGCTACACACAGACCCTCCCACACACTCTTGTCTACATGGTATGTGTCCTGCAGGGCCAGTTCACATGACACAAGGGTGGTTAATAAACCACAGTGGCTTGTTAACCACCCTGCACATGCTGGTCATGTAATGGCCTGATTGACATAATTACCCTCACTGCAGCTTCTTCTGTCATCTGAACCTGGCAAGGCTCGCTTGTTCGGGTGGTTAAGAAACAACCCAGAACCCATGGCCTCTTGTGGGCTGGTTTGTTAACCACCGTCCACGACAAGCTACCCTAGCCAGGTTCAGACAACATGAGAAGCCATGGAGGGCATGCGTCAGCAACCTGGCGCCTGTGGGCGTCCCCAACCCACCATGGCTTAAGTAAGCCACAGTGGGCTGTGGTGATTGTGCAAACCAGGACATAGATCTGGTTCACACATAACGAGAAGCCACTGTGGGTGAATATCCCTGTGGGGTTTCTTGTTGCAGCAGCGGCCACCATTTTGAATATTTGAGCCATGGTGGGGCACACTGTAGGTTCTTGTTACATGCAAACCCAGTGAAGGTGGTCTGTTGGGGTGGTTGACAAGCCACCCAGCATCCATGGGCTCTTTTAGGCTTGCAGGTGGCTTGTGAGCCATTCCAACAACCCACCCATGCCAGGTTCACACATAACAAGCTACAGCACACCTGCACCACGGCTTGAATATTCAAAATGGTGGCTGCCACAAAAAAAAGCCCTGTCAGGAAATTCATCTATGGTGGCTTCTTGTTAAGTGCAAACCAGGCCATTGGCTATGCATGACAAGCTGTCCACTCCATTATTGTAAGCTGGCCCTGGCTCATAAGGGAGATTCACAGCATAGATTATGCACATAACCCAAAGGCCACCCTCAATGTGCAGCTATTTTTACAGTGGAGCAGGAATTTAACCCTTTAGTTACCACACAATTAACCCTTTAGTTCCAGTAAAGTTAAACAGCCTGTCATTGCAACAAATGAATTAAGCCTTATCCAGCCTGGTGCCCCCAAATGTTTTGGATTTCAGCTCCCATCAGCCCCAGCCATCATGGCCAATGGTCAAGAATGCTGGCAGCGGTAGCCAAAACATCTGGAGGGTACCACGTTGGGGAGGCTGATAACTGAACAACTAACTAGAGCAGGGGTCCTCAACCTTTTTGGACCAGTGGCACATTTGGGAATTTGAAAAACTGCTGTGGACACCAGCACAAAATGGTTCCCATGGAGGATGTAGATAGTCACTTAATGGCTGCCATGGGGTCCTGACTAGTCAAGAGTTGGTGCGGGAGAGAAATAGTGAGGCTAGAGGCTGGGAGGGGGAAATGGAAAGAGTTGCTTCCTGGCCAGCCCAATCTTCTTCCATCCACACAGATCTTTCCTCTTTGCATTCTCTCTCTCTCTCTCTCTCTCTCTCTCTCTCTCTCTCTCTCTCCCCCACTCCCAGCCTCTAGCCTCGCTCTTTCTAACCCCTCTGCCCCTTTGCATTGCTTTCTCTTCCTGCTTGCTGAACAGCTGATCAGTGGCAGGTTCAGGAACAGGAAGGAGAACCTTCTGCCCTAACATCTTTCAATTTCTTATTAAAAATGTTTTTGGGGGAGGCAGGGAGGGAGTGAAGAGTTGTGCGGGTGCCACTGGAAGTGCCCGCAGGTGCTTTGGGGACCCCTGAACTAGAGACAGCCTCTTATTCTTGGATCTCTTATTCTCAGATAAAATGGAGAGGAGGAGGCGGATTATGTAAGATGCCTTGGGTTCCTTGCAGGAAAAAAAGCGGGGTATAAATAAAATAAATAAATCAGGCAGGAATTAAATGAAATGAGTATCTTTCCTCTTTTCTTTCTGAGGTGCAATTCCCCATCTTGCTCTGTAGGTGGAGCACTTCCCTCTCTAGCTGGTTGCTAGGCAGATTTCATTTTTAGAGAAGGTATGCATGATACTGGAAAACAAGCTGCACTGAATGCCCAAAGTACAAGGCATCGTTTTGACCACTGACGCTTGCTTCTTCTTTCAGAAGCTTCAGGAAATAAGGACAGTTTGAAGGGAATTCTGCTGGTTTCCTATAGAGCTCCTTAAGGCTTACAGCATAATTAAACTCTGTTAGCATGAGTCCAGCGCCATCTGGGTAGATTCCTCATTCGGTGCACCACTAGCCATGCATAACCCTAAAGTAGGAAGAACAGCAAAAGGTCACCTTAAAAACTAACAACTGTATCCTGGCGTAAGCTTTTGTGGAGCAGAGTCTGCTTCATCAGATGCATGAAGCGTTATCCTCAGTTGGCAGGTATATCTAAACATGGGTATAGAGGGGGGGGGGAGAGGCAGAAGCAGGGCTGTCCCAAAACATTTTGCTGCCTGAGGCAGACCAGCAAATGGTGTCTCCCCCATTCCTCATTGGATGACCTCGGACCAGTCACTGCCTCTCAGCTTAACCTATCTCAAAGGGTTGGTTTGAGGATAAAAATGGGTGGATCAAGTACCTTTAGCTCCTGGAAGAAAGCGGGAAAGAAAACTGAAATACAATATGTATTTGAAAAATGCTATTTGTGGAGGAAGGGGGGGCTGGCTGACCCGCCACAACCCACCCTTTCCTACCCAAAGGACCCAAGACCCCCAGAGATCTCAAGGTACCAGATTGCCAGCCTCAGCTGTCTGAAATCCTACTTGAATCTCTGTTCAGGGACTTGCCTTTCTGACTGTAACCTGGATTTAGTTACTGAACCAAGCAGAGCAATCCACAAACACCATGTGGGGTAAAAAACCAAAGGAGGTTTATTCTGGTAGCATTTTACAACAAGAATAGGGAAATGAGGGAAGGACACAAAATAGAGAGAGACACTTTGGTACACAGTAATAGAGCTGCAAAAATAACAAAACCTACGGATTCTTTATATCTCCCAGGCACACAACTAGTTACCTGGGGGTCAGTTCTCTTCCAGGGTTGGATCCAGCACAGCCTTGCTGCCCGGGAAGACTACTTCACCTACCCGAAGGTCCGAGATGGGTAGCCCTCCACAAGGCCTGCCTTTACCAGTGCCCTCATTCAGCTAATTTCACCAGGAGCTACCTGGGGTCGGATCCTGAGGCCCCCCCGAAGGCTTGGGCCTCTGCTTGGCTTGCAGCCATTGCTCTTCAGCCAGCAACCACGCGACAAACAAAGACAAAGACCAAAACCCACACGTTGGGAAATATACCTTTCCCCCCCTCCCCTCCTCTCTGTAGCTCTGCTGCTTCTTAGCCAATCAGGATGCACTTCACCTGGCCAGACAGGGAGAGGGGGACTCATGACTTACTGGGCCTGAACTACATTTGCATTTGAAAAGCCGTCGCCTCCTCCCAGCCCCTAACTGGCCTTACTTGGTTTACCCATGAGGAGGCGTGTGTGTGTGTGTGTGTGTGTGTGTGTGTGTGTGTGTAGGAACCCCCAAAGGCTCCTTCCTTCACACTATTATCTTACACTATATTATAAACTGCTCAAAATAAGCCTGCCTAGCACTTAAAATGGCTGTGTGTGCATTGAATGGTGCCTTACCATGTGCTCACTTTTATACAAAACGAAATCCAAAAAAAAAATTTGTACAGAGATTTTTAATTTAAGCTGTACTACAGTACTTGTATTGCAAGACGTCGCTTGTATATCAAGTAAAAAATAAATAAATAAATATTTAAAAATTTGCTTGTCTTGCAAAACGCTCTCAAACCAAGTTACTTGCAATCCAAGGTATTACTGTACACATGTATTGTCCAGTACAGTGCCCCACTTGGAGATTAAACTTTTCGAGACCCTAGGGAGGCAGCTAAGGCTACAATCTTACCTGGAAGTAAGCCCCATTGAACATTATGGGATTCATGGTAGGGCCAGCCCTGGGAGAAGGAGAACCAAAAGGCAATGAAATGCAAAAAGTGAACAGTTGTCCACAAAATCTTATGCTACTGTAATTCTGTTAGTCATAGAGATTTCATAGATCATAGAGTTGGAAGGAGCCTACAAGGCTATCGAGTCCAACCCGCTGCTCAATGCAGGAAACTAAAGAGGTCTCCCATCCAAGTAATAACCAGGCCTGACCCTGCTTAGCTTTCCATGTTCAGACAAGCTGAGCCAGCGTAAGCCACAGGCCTTCAAAGTGCCACAAGTTCTTCATTGTTTTGGGGAAAGTGTTACCTCTGTCATCAAAAATTATAAATTGGGCCTAGCTTAGAAGGAAGATTTGGAGTACAGACCACACAGCCTTCTGTTAGGGAGGCACAACCTTTTGTTAGGAACCATCTGTAAATATAAGGTACTTCAGATAAAAGGAAGTACTTCTTCACACAGCGCATAGTTAAACTATGGAATTCACTTCCAGAAGAAGTAGTGATGGCCACCGATTTGGAGGGCTTTAAAAGGGGATTGGACAGATTCCTGGAGAAGGCTATCAAAAGCTACCAGCCCAGATGGCTATATGCTACCTCCAGTATCAGGGGCAGTCAGTCTGCTTATGTACACCAGTTACTGGAGAACATGGGCAGGAGGATGCAGTTGCACTCATGTCCTGCTTGTGGGTTTCCCGTGGGCAGCTGGTTGGCCACTGTGTGAAAAGAATCTGATCCACCACAGCTCTTCTCATGCTCTTATGTTCTTATCTATAATGTTATGAAATCTCTATCCACAACTGCTTGTTACATTTCCTGAAGAGCATGACTCTTAAGTTACCACATCCATACAAGAGAAGGTCTCTCTGTGTGTGTGTGTGTTTTTTTCATCTTTTGCATAATTGTCTTTAGTAGTACATAGGAATTTGTCTTTTACCAAATCAGACCATTGGTCTGCCTAACACAATATTGTCTACATTGACTGGCAGCAGTTCTCCAAACATTACAGACAGGAGTCTTTCCCAGCCCTACATGGAGACGCTGGGGATTGAACCAGGGAGCTTCTGCTTGCAAAGGATGTGCTCTACCACTGAGCAATAACACTTCCTGAAATTAGCTTCAGGTAGCATACTGAGGGGATCAAAACAACAGAAATGTACCGGTTTCCATTTTGCAAATGTAAACACAGAAGTAAAATGAATTCCTTTTTTTTTTTTTAATATTTTATTTATTTTTCAAAACAAATTATAACACAGAAAATATATTTAGCAAAATACAAAATTATCACACAAATATAACATAATCAACATACAATAAATCATAAAGTGCTCCCCCCCCACCCTCCAAGGGACCAATTAATATACTTCTATCCTCTTGATCAAATAAAGTCTAAATTCCAAAAATATACTAACATATCCTGACAAGGCATGTTACCCTTCCCCTTTATTAATACATAGTCTAGTAATTGATTCCATATCTCCATAAAATTATTCTTCTTTAGCAATCCTTTTTTGCATTTGATACTACTAGTTAGTTTATCATTTAGGGCTATGTCCCAAACTTCCTTATACCAGTCTGTTATTAGGAAAACATGTTGTACTTTCCAATTTCTCGCTATCATTAGCCTGGCCGCAGTTAACAAGTTTACAATTAACTCCTTCGTATTTTGATCACAAATAAGCTTCTCAGTTATTGATAACAATGCTAATTTTGGACAGACCTCTAAATTAGTACCAATAATTTTCGATATTTCTGTAAAAACCTCTCGCCAAAACACCAATACATTTTTACAACTCCACCACATATGAGCATATGTCCCTTTTTCCTGACATCCTCTCCAACATAATGCAGAACAATTATTATCTATTCTATTTAATCTTACTGGAGTTAAATACCATCTCCAAATTAGTTTATAAAATTTTCCTTTATCCTAATTGACATCATTTTCACAATCCGTCTATCCCATATATTGTTCCACCCCACCTTCGAGGTCACCTCTTCAAATTCATTATCCCATACAGTCTTAAGCTGATCCTCTTGTTCTTTTGCTTTTTGGATCAATCTATATAAATCCCTTGTTATACCTCTTGTTGATGCATTACCTGGTAGGCCGTCTCTAGACATGACCATCTTTTCAAAATTAGTTAAATCTCTCTCGTACTCAGTTTTCCTTTTCCATTTCTTCAACCACTGTTCTAACTGTAGTAAATTTAACCACGATAATCTTCTTCTCCCAACAATTTCCATTATTTGATCTCTAGTCCCCAAAATGAATTCCATCTTTATGGTGCAATGCCATCAACTGGGTCACAGTTCTTTTATTTTAAGTGACAGGATTTATGAGTGGAATTTTACCTTTGTTCAGGGCCTACGTGCAGGGTCTACCACAAGCTGTATTGCAGCTCCAACACAGAAAATGGTGGCTGAAATACCAACTGTATCTTTAAATCACAGTCTTAGAGTGCTTCCAGATGTGACTTTTTATGGTGCAATCACCTTGTCCCAATTGACAGAATTTAATTGGGCAGGTAGGGTCCAGGTGACATCTTCCATTTGTAACCCTGCCATGTTTTCCCACTGCTTTTTCCATCTTTTTTTCTTTCCACAAAAAATCCATTAAGGAGGAAAAGATGGAATAGCTGCACAATGTAGCAGAACATCACAAAAACAAGTATGTTGGCCCTTCAAACAGAGAACTGCCCTCTGTAAAGTAAGACACATGGCCACCTTAGAAGAAATGCTTAACTTTGAGTTGATCGGTGCCTAAAATATTGTATTTTTTAGTCAACAGAACAAATCAAAATCAACACAAAAAGGTGAACCTCAAGATCTTTGGAATCGGACATATAATTCTGAAATACTTCGTCAGGGCCAGCATTAAAGGCAGGCATGGTTGGGCACCTGCCAAGGGCCCGCACACCAGCAGGGGCCCATTGACAAAAGCCCTCTGGAGTTGCTCCTGCTCTTCACCACTGCAACCTGCTTGTTCACCTCCGTCTTGCTCTGGCCCAGACAATGGTGGTAGTGAGAAGAAAGAGCAGTAGATGCCACTGCCTACTTGCTCACTGGCTCTCTGCCTGTCAAGCAAGCAAGTGGCAACAATGACAAGAAAGAAGATATGGAGTGAGCGCAGCTGGTGACAATGGTGGTGGGAAGGTAGACACACGGAGGGAGGAGGCACACTGAGGATGTCTTGCCCGAGGGCCCTAAAAAAATCTGGAGCCAGCGCTGTAGTTCATGTTGATTACCTAGGCCATATTGCTTACGTTTTTATTATTTTGTTCACAGACATTATTTACTTCCACTAACACTATTTTTCTACTTCATGACATCTTCAGTTGAATAGTGTCGATCAATGGAGAACCAAGTACAGGAGGCAAAGAGTACAAAGACTGTGGGTAACACAATACTGTAGTTATTTCTTACATGAAAGAGTCAAAGAAGCAGTCAGAATTTCTTCCTGATCTGCACCAAGTATTTCTCTGAACAGGTGGAGAGATTATAAGGCAAGCAATGCAGATGATTATTCACATACCTTTTTTTTTTAATCAAAGAATTAGAAATAAGAATACAATTAAAACATCAAAAACTTCAGGGATTCAATAGCGCAGCAGTCCTTTGCCATTCTTTCCTCAAAAGAGCCTTATAAGCAATGCATATCTCTAGTCCAATCTTCTTGGCTTCTTTCTTGTGCATTAATTCCCCACATAATATTAGGAGCACAGCTGCTTCTTTTGCTCCAAAGAAAAGCTGCCAGGTGTTGAAAAGAGAGTTGGCAAGAGAGCAATGCTGTGACAATGTCAATTTCTAAAGAAGCTCTCTTATGGAAAGAAGAATGTGATTATATTCACCTTGTCTTATTGAAAATACACTCCCTAGAAGAGAAACAGAAATGTAGAACTCTGGACTGGCCTTATACATTTGTTCTCACTTTGGATGGAGTGAAAACTATTGTTCACACTTAAAAACATATCACCTGGACCATTGACCATGGTTACTGGCTATTATTTCAAGAGATAATGAAACAGCCAGTACACTAACGTCCTAGATATATTATGAACCCAGCAATTGTGATGTTTGAAAAGGCAGCACACTTCCTCTGCGAGACACTTCACCTGGCCTGCTGTTTGAAGAAAAGCAGGCAGACATTTTGTATGAAAGAGAATGCCTAGCTGTGATGCTTGCTCCCTCTTCTGGTCTTAAGTATATTAACACAGAGCATCTTTAGTTGACTAGCATATCCTGTTGAATGAAAAAGCAGCTCGATTGTATTTGTTCAGCCATTTTCATAGCTAGTTCTACGAAGAAAAAAGAGAGAGAGAATTTTTTAGTAAAACTGTTGTGGAATCCCCAAATAGGTGCACTGGAGCATTTCAGAACACTTTTCTCCTTTATCACTTCTGTCAAAGAACCCCTTTTATCTGTAAAATACATAAAATCAAAATAAAATCAAAAGACACACTTGCCATATTGCCTCTGCCTGCTGGAGGCAGAACAAAAACTGGCTAGGCTCAGAGCCAAGTCATCTCTCAATGATTGACATGTTTTGGTCTCCTTCAATTTGCACAGGGAAAAGCCAGTAAGAGTTTAGTGAACCTGTAAGATAGCCATTACGGCTTTTCTTCTACCAAACACATCTGTCTTGTGTGTTTTAATTAATCCGGAAATTATTGTAACAATAGCTGGTCCTCAAATACTATTTATTTTCACGCTGAATATAATCTTTTCATGTGACATTGATGCATGCATATCAAACATTCTTCCGTGCCCTACCTATTTTCAAAGTAAAAGTAAGTGCTTTTTAAATGCATTGCTCTCAAAGGCATCTAAGGACTATTTCATGTGTTATATGGAGGCAAATTTGGGTTTGCCATAAAGTGTACAGTACATCCAATAGTGAGCTCCCTGATTACTGTATCTGTATGATACACATGTCTTTATACAATATTTATTCTAGTACCAGATGGGTAATAATGATAGTCTGTTGCAGCCAAACCAACAAAGAGTATTACAGTACCTTAAAGACTAACAGATTTATTATGGCATAAGCTTTCATGGACTAGAGTCCAGTTCTGTATCTGATGAAGTGCTAGTCCACAAAGCTCACATTGCAATGATTTTTTTAGTT